>CM060681.1:162912832-163537332 GCA_030686995.1 Artemisia argyi
TTGATTTTATTGAGTACCTTGAGAAAAGAGGCCAAGTGCATAATGCTTTTAAAGAATTCACCTTAGGAGCTCCATCAACCCCTCAAAATGCCTCACTTAGTGAAACCTATGCACCATATGAGCCTTCACCTAGGATAGTTTCGTATGAGCCACCTAGCTGCATGTCATGGTTAGGCCCTACCATAATACAGGATGAACACATAGGTGACCTTGATGTGATGGACGATGTAGCTGAACATGATCACATTGATCAAAAAGACCTAGGTTTTATGATCAATGATGATGAATCTCAAGAAACACATGATGAATCTTTTGGGCAATTTGTATATAGTAGTCATAATATTGAGGATGATCCTTATGATTCGGACATAGAAGTTGAGATGCCTAGAGAAGCACGTGAGATACTTAGGAAAATGTTAGGGTTAGATTATAATAAAACACATGTTGAGGATATAGGTGATCTTAACGCAAGGAATGGTGAAGTAAATAACATGAGCCCACAAAGTACCCCACAAGCCCTACCATCATTTGAGGCACATACACCGCTCGTGACTTACCCGGAAGAAGTAGAAGAGACTATAGGAACCCCAATTGAGGTAGAACCCTTGGACCAAACACAACTAGAGGATATAGGTTTTAACACTTATAGTGATAACCTTTCTTTTAGTTCTAGGGAAGTTCCTAGTTTTGATGAACCGAAGCCTCAACCAAAGCCGTTACCTAATCTTCCATCTTTAGATGTGAATTTAGGAATTGAAATAGGTCCTGATCCACCCATCAAATCATATAGTTCGGCTAGTCTTAGGATAAAGGTAGTGGACTCTAAGCCTTGTAGAGAGGAAGCCAATATAGGAATGGAAAATGACCTTACATGCTTACATCACCCATTTATGATTGATCACAAGAAACATTATGGGTTTAAACCGGGTTTATTAGGTCAAGATGGATCCCCAACTAGTAGTCTCTTGAAGTTGATAGAAAATGATCCCTTTCTAGGTGAAAATCTTAATCCACCCATTAACCCGATTGAATTTGGTAAGGTTATGATGATAGGAGCACACCCATTTGAGCATATAATTCATCCACCACTCTTACCTCACGTGGCATATTTTCACCCTAAGGGTGTGTATCGCTACTTTCACCCGCACTTAACCCTAAGTGTAGGGAAAACCTCCCCTATTTTCGTTAAATAAGGGTAGAGTCAGGCTCGTGACTCGAACAAAAACAAGCGCTTCTTGGGAGGCAACCCATGTTTTGTTTGATTGTTTATTTTGTTTGTTTGTTATTTGCTTCCGTATGCATGCTTAATTTTTATTGTTGGTAGATCATGTTTCTAAACTAAATAGTGGAAATACTTTACTTTGTTGTTTTGGCCTAGTTTTAACTCCACCTAAAAGTATTTTTGCAAAAGATAAGTGTAAGGGGAAACCCCAAATATGTTTTTAAGAAACAAACCGATCATGATTCTCCACAATATTAAATGAACATGTATATTCGTATTTGTTAGAGTCAAATGCTTGTATTGAGTCATAATGAAGTTTTGCAGGATTTTCCAGGAAGTAGGACCAAGTTTTTCCAGAAATTTTCCGGAAACATAACATAAGGATTTCTGCAGGTCACTTCTGACGGCGTCACGAGTTTACTCTTGACGGCGTCAAGTGTAAAAATCTGGAAATTTTACCAGTTTTGTTTTTCTAACGGAGTCTTATGGTTTTTGTGAATTATTAAGTTTTATAATCTCCAGGAAATCTGCAAACTTCATTCCATAAGCATTATATCTTATCTTGTTTTCTAGGATTTAGTAACTTATATAGGATGCCGCCGATTTTACGCAAGGTTGTCTTGTCTATTTTATGAGGTTTTACAGGTTATGTATGACAAGAAGATGATTTATATTCTGGAAGGGAAGCTTTGATTGTTCATTTTCTTGGAGGAAGATTTAACCTGGCCACCTCATTATCCATACCGAGCGAATCAGGGGAGTATTTGATTTCATTCTCTTTACTTTTTCACTTTTACATTCTTTACTTGAACATTGGGGACAATGTTCATCTTAAGTGTAAGGGGAGGGTAAAAAGATGATACCTTACATATGCACTTTCGCTTGAGTTTGTTTTGTTTAATGGTAGATGTGTAATAAAACTATGAGAAATACTTGTTAGTGCAATTTTAGCGCCAAATTTAAAATTTTTTACAACATTTAGGAGTGAAACTTTAGCCATAGCAAGCGTCTCATGGATAGGAGATTGTATGACTAGCACATAACCGTATATTCAGAAAAACTTTCCACCCAAATATGTGAGGTTCACCTTTAGATTTGATAGGAAAAGCATTTATTATTAGTGCTTATGAGTGTACCGGTAGCATTTAGATTCTAGAACTTGCGTTATTGATGCATCCCGAGACCGCTAGTGAGACTACATTCGTGTAGTAGGATTTACGACATGATAAGAGGCATTAGGATCACCCTTGTGTTAAACCCGTATTATAATTACTTGACCATTCAAGTCATATTACTTGGCTAGTTAAGTCAACTAATTTTTCCCACACCCTTAGCGTTGTACTCATTTTTAGTACACGAAACCCCTAGTACACCCCTCCGAGCCTATCTTTTCGTTTCTAACTTTAAGCATTTTACTTAAAGGAAGAATTTGTTACACCCCACTTAAATGTACACCCAAAACGCCTTAGCCTTCCGTGTATGCGCTCATTTTTAGTGCATTATTGTTATTTGTTAAACCCTAAGTTAACTATCTAATTGATTACATAGTTGCTAAGTCGAGTCATATCCTTGTACATATTGTTTTGGGACGATTGGGACTCATGGGTAAGTACTTATTTTATGGAGTAATGGGGAAGAACATCATTTATTACCCCCGTATGTGCGTTAATCTTAAAAGTGCTCCAAGTGTTTTGATTTTCTTAATTCGAGTCATTAGTTTAGTTAATTGTAAAGTATGTAAAGATTCAAGTGTAAGGGGAATTCTCATCCCCTATGATGTATTATTTTGAATGGTAGGGTAAGAGTGTATGCAAAAAAAAAAAAAAAAAAAAAATCGAAAAAAAAATCGAAAAAAAAAGAGAAAAAAGGAAAAAGAGAAAAAAAAACATACGGGCTACCATCCCTTTTCATTCTATGTTCATTTTATGTTTTTGTTATTTTTCATTTATTAGCTTAAGTCGAGTCTAGTCTTGGCTTAGCAACGCCATATTGTACATGTAATTAACTAAGATTGTTAACTCGCCACCAGTAAAACTTCCTATATCCAACAAAACCGTGTATTTCATATCCCTACACCTAACGTTACAACCCTTTAAAAGACCTCTTTGATAGTTTATCCTAGGTGCTTACGCCATGTAGTGGAGGTTTGATCCTTTCCCAAGCCTATGGTAATCTATTTTGCTATGACAGGTAGTGAGAGATATCTTCCGTTTCCATATTGTAATTTACACTTTATTACACCCGAGAGATGTGAGTATCTAAACACTATTTGTGAGGTGCTTGTGTATAACCTCCGTGCTTGTCTATTGGTCTTTAGTGGAACGATTATTTGTTGTAATTACTTTTATATTAGTGTTAAATGACCCCTAACTTGTCTTTTGAGTAGAATAAAAGCGCATTTGCTTGAGGACAAGCAAATCTCAAGTTTAAGGGTATATGATGAGGCGAAAAATGATCCATTTTTAGGGGGTCATTTAAGCCCGAATTCGAATTTATTTGATCAAATATTGCCCTAAATCGTTCCTTTTGTGATTTTAGGTACTTTGGGAGTGAAATCTGGAAAAGGAAGCAATTCGGACGTTTTTGGAGCATAAAAGTGAAGAAAACGCCAAAGTCTTAATTTTCCATGCTGGGAACAGTAGGTGACGGCGTCAAGAGTAACTCCCTGACGGCGTCAAGAGCAAAATTCCATGACGATCCAGTACAGATTTGAAGGCGTCACGAAGGTAGGGCGTCAAGAGTTAAAGTCATGACGGCCTGGAAATGATTAAGTCTTGACGGCGTCAAATGTAGATCAAGGCAGTCCGAGAATAGTTTTGGCGGCGAGGTGACGGCGTCACAATGTTTGTCTTGACGCCGTCAGACCCCTTTTCCTATATATAGTTTTCTAATTTTCACATTAAAAAGAGAGAAGTTTTGGAGAAACCCTAGTACGATTTTGGTGCGAATTTTACAGGTTTTTCAAGGGTTCCAACCCCTTGATACCTTGCATATGTAATTGAGATAAGTGTTCTTTTAATTCAATCAGTATGTCTATGTGTTGGTTGTCTATATCTTGTTCTTGTCTTAATTCCATCATGCTAGGCTAGATCTATCTTGTGTTTGCTTGGATCTAATGAAACCTAGATGTTAATTATGTGTTGATTACTTGTTTATTCTTGTCCTGGATGAATGATTTATATGTTAGGCTTAAGAAAACTGGCAGATCTCCAATTGGTAACATGCTTGAACGTCTTAAGAAACATGAACCGACGCGCACTAGGTCTTTATTGGTTGTATTTAATGCATGAGCAACTGTTTACAATCCCTATAGTTGTGCTGGGCATGGTGTAGGAGGAGATAAGAGCTCATAGAATTGGGGAGTTAAGTGTGCCACCCCATGAATGGTATTAAGGAATACGATCCGTCATCCATGCAATTATAACAAGTAATTAACGTGTAAAAGATGTCTAGGGAGTAGTGAAATCTAAGTAAACACATTTTCTCCACTTATTGCTCACAACTTTAGTATAATTTAGCTATTTTCATTTCTTGTATTTTATTTTGATTGCATCTTAGTATTGGGTTAGTTGATTAGCAACTAATTCCGCCCAAATCCTTCAAACCCGAGATTTTTAATTGCTTTCATAAAATATAAAAATACAAAAAGAATCTTCCCTCACCTTTAGAACTAGTATTTAGGTTTTCTAATCCTAGCGACACTATTCCTAAGCTGAACGATCAATCCCCCGGTACTTGTCACTATACTATACTACAACGATCAGGTACACTGCCTGGTGGGGGTTGTAAGCTTCTCAAGATCCCTTCAGAGGTAAAGCCTGGTGCAATTCCCACGCATCAGTATGCTATTCTGAAAAAGGAAAAGGGACATGAAGAATTCGATTTAATGGTGGAGTTTCTACAAAGGTCAAAGATTCATTATGCTTTGACACATAGTCCCAATCTGATTTGTGAATCATTGGTGAAGCAATTTTGGGCATCTGCTACTAAGAGATCTGACACAGAGATTGTAGCTGAGATTAATGGTGTAGAGTATGTGGTGACAGAAGGTTTGATTAGGACAAAGCTTCAGTTGGATGATGAGAATGGTGTGTATCATTCCAACACTGCAGAGATTCTTGCTTGGCTAAGGGAAGCTGGATATCAAAGTACTGATACATCTAAGTGGCACAAGAATCAATTTTTTCCTAAGTGGAGGTATTTGGTGCATTTGCTGCTCCAATGTGTAAGCAACAAGTGTGGTGGATGGAACCAATTTTCTCTACAATTGGGTTGTGGTATTGTTTGTCTTTCTAAGGGCCTAACTTATAATTTTTCTAAGTTTATCTTTGAAAATATGCTTGAAAACATTGATAAACAATAGCATAAGTTTTTAATGTACCCTAGGTTCATACAAATCATTTTAGATATAACCACTGAAGATAAAACCCATGTGCCTATTAAAAGCCTTGGTTCTAAGTTGTTTGCCTCAATGAAAACTAATTATACTAGGGAACATCACCCTATGTTAGAAGCTATGTTGCCACCTGGCAATGATAATGTAGTTGAGGGTGATGATGCTGGTAATGTACCTTCTCATAATGTTGCTGATGATGGTAATCCATCATCTTCTGGTGTTGCTGCTGATGGTAATCCTTCTGTGGTAATGGAGGAAGAGCCAGCTACAACTGCTGAACCATTACCTATTTCTACTGACTTACCACCACCTACCCCTGTACATATGTCACCTAGTCCTACCATTTCACCATCTCAGGATGCTCCAGCTGAGCAAATTCATGAGTTTGAAGATAATT
Source organism: Artemisia argyi (assembly GCA_030686995.1). Taxonomy (NCBI): domain Eukaryota; kingdom Viridiplantae; phylum Streptophyta; class Magnoliopsida; order Asterales; family Asteraceae; genus Artemisia; species Artemisia argyi. The sequence goes on from CM060681.1 coordinate 162,918,848, forward strand.
TTCAGCCTCTTGAACCTGAGTTCACTAGACTACCTACACCCAGTCCTATGAGAGAGCCAATTAATGAAGTCTTTCCTAATGTTGTACATGAGTCTGTTTCTCCTGCTGGGTTCAATGAAGCTCCACTTACATCTGAGCAATCAGCTGGTAGAGCAGAGGACCCTATTACTCTCACTTTTGTATATGATTCCCTTTGCAGGTACATGAAAATGATTGATGATCTCCAAAAAGAGCTTGCTGATACCAAGACTACTCTTGGTAATGAAATTGCAGGGTTGAAAAGTAAGGTTCGAGATTTGGAGGCACAGCTGAATCAGCAGAAGCAAAGTAAGAATGGATTGGATACTACTGAAGTTGCTCAGGAGGAAAATTTGGATTCTCTTGAGATTCTAGCTGAAGTTGCTAGATAGTCTCATGTTGTTCCTCCTAAAGCTGCTGAAGTACCTAAATCTAAACCACAAATTCAATTCAGCAGAAGAAGAAGTACAAGACAGTATTTGGCAAGGAAAGCTGTTGAATCTTCCAAAGTGTCTAGTGGTGATGATGATGTGCTCATGACTGAAGCTACTGATATACTTCAGAAGAAACAATCACCAAGTGGTGTTGCTGCTAACAAATCTGCTGATAAAGGTAATACCTCAGGAGAAGCATTCTTTGTAGCAGGGAAAGAGTATTTACATTCCCCTGTTCATAATTCATCTGAGAATCAACAAGTTTCTCCTGATAAAGAGATTCAAGAATTACATGATGAACCTATGGAAGATTTGAATGTTCCTCATGATGATCTTGCTGAAGGAACAGATGTGGCTGTGGATGAGCTTGTTACAGCTGAAGACAGAGCTGCACAAGAAAAACTCTTCCAAGAATGGGAAGATTATAAGAAGAGTTCCAATATGGCTGAGGCACAGCAAGCCAAGTTTGATACAGCATATCAGTCTGCCACCCAAAGATATGTTTCTACTTTGCCTATTGAAAGACAAAAAGAATTGGATGCTACTGTTCAAGAGTTTGATGAGTCAGATTGGCAGCATATTGGACAACAAGTGATTGCTAATCCTGATTTAGCTGCAGACATTATTGGTAAGAGGGTGGAGGAAAAGGACTGGCCTGCTGAAATTGTGAAAGTTATGAAGTTGAGAAAGAAGGTAGTAGATGAGTTAAAAGCCAAAGCTAAAAGAGACAAACCAATGACTCAAGCACAGCAGAGGGATTATATGAGAACATATGTGAAAAGTCAAAGCAGTTCATCGTATAATACTGCTTGGACTAAGAAACAAGTGTGGGCACTTCCATTTGACAAACTGGTTGCAATGTATAATAGGATCAAGGCTAGAAATGAAAAAGATGGAATGGGTGCTTCTAAGAATATTCCTCTCATTTATACTGATGCTGGTTCATCTGTTCATATGGATATTTCTGTTGCTGCTGAAAAGGTATCTTTACCTGATACTTCTGCTGATGTACCACATGTTGCTGCTTCATCTTATGTGGATAAAGGTAAAGCTCAAGTGATAGCAGAAGATCCTCCATCTAGAAAGAGAACTAGGAGACAACTGGAGGAGGAAAGATTGGGTGAAGAGGCAGCTAGGAAGTTAGATGAGGAACAAAAAGCTGAACTTGCAAGATTTCATGAGCTTAAGGTAAGAGAAGTTGAACTTCAAGCTGCTAGAGACAAACAGATAAGGAAGGCTATGGATGAACAATATGCATCTGCTGCACTTGAATCTTCTCAGGATTCTACTGATGAACAATTGGATAATCCATCAATGTAAACTGATGCTGCAGAAGGTGTATCTGCTGAAGCTGAAGTTCCTGATGCATCTTCTCTACCTCATGCTGCTATTTATGTTCCTGGAAGAAGAGCAAAGAGGATGGCTAAAGTCAGAACTTCACATTCCAAACAAAGCTTAATCAATGTGAATGCTTCTGATGCTTCATTTATAAGAGAAGGATCCCCTGATGATTGGCCTGAGGCAACTAGAGATGTTTTGGTTCACTGGGAGTTAACTGAAAATGGTCAAGTTAATACCATTTACAGATTGGATAAAACTTCTATATCTTTTACATTTCTTCAAGAGATTCTACATCTTGTTGATCATCAGGATTTAGTCACTCTAAATGAGTTGGTTCACAAGTATTATGCAAATCATACTCCTACAAGGTCTGGATTGTATTTATTGGGTGATCTTAGAGTGTTGTTTGATTCTTCTACTCCCACTGGTGCTAGCTATGACATATGGAAGAACAATCAGAGATGGAAAGTTCAGAGTTGGAAGTTCTATCCTATGCCTTATGTTCATGTGTTGGAAACTACAACTGGTCTAAGGCTTATTATGGATATTAGCAAAAGATATCCTCTGAAAGTGTCTCTGATGGAGAAAATGCTACAACAAAATTTGGAGATTCCTCCTGATCCAGTTGGGAATGGAAGGTTGTTTGCTGAATCTTTGGTGAAGGTCTTCAAACAAAGGATTAAGACTTCCAGAGCAGATTCTGTTTAAGGGTATAATGTTGTATATTTGTTTTTCTTTTCTTAGTAAAAAAAATAAAAAATAAAAAAAATAAAAAATAAAAAAAATAAAAAATAAAAATAAATAAAAAAATTTGTTGTATAGTATTGTATCTATTGTTTGCAGGTTTGGTTATCAACTTACCTGATGTTGACTATTTCATCACAAAGTTGGCTAGTCCAAAGGGTACAGCTTTGGTAAAGACATATCAAATCTGTTGATAGCTGTAATGGTTTGCTAAAAACCATGGGGTTTTCAACTCACCGATGCTTGATTGCTGAGTAGTTGAAATGGTTGTCAATTGATCATGGATTTTTCCTTTATGGATTCTGAATAATTGGCTAGTCCACATGTATCTGGCTTGTGGTAAAGGCAGTGGAAAACCATATTTGGTAATCAGTTAACCAAGATGATTTTCATCAAAATAATTGGCTAGTCCTGAGTAAACGGCTACAGGTAAAGACATCTCAAATCCGTTTATAGCTGATGATTTGCTAAAAATCACATGGTTATCAGTGTACCTTAGAACACTTGGCTACTCCAGTAGTGATGGCTATTGGTAAAGAGACATCAAATCCATTATTTTCAATGATTCACCTCTCACAGGAGTTAACACACCTGGATGTGATGAGAATAGTATGAAACTAATTTGTTTTGATGTACATTTAGTCATTTGTTGCTGCAAAGAATGGAACTTTCAAGTATTTGCTGATCATAGAGATTCTGCTGAAGATGATTCTTTGCTGGTGCTGTATTAGTACAATCCTCTTGGTATGTTATTTCGAAGATCTATCAAGAATCTTGAACTTAACCAGGTCAAATTCAAGATTAGGGGAGGATTGTTGGGAATTCTGTTAAGTAAGAATTCTGCTGACTGTTTTTGCTGAAGGTTACTGCTGAAGAGCTGGTTCCTGCTGAAGCAGTGTATCTGCTGAAGACTAGTTTCAGTATTATTAATTTCTGCGGATATAGTATTTCCGTATTTTATGTATTATAGTTTGGATATGCATGAGATTATTTAGGAAGTGATAATGCATATCTTTTAGAAGTTTTAGAATATACGTTTCTTGGGAAACGGTTTAGGGTTCCTTATGTATAAAAGGAACACACGATTATGTATTGTATTACGTTTTAGAAAACACTTTCATTATTATTAAAAGATCCATAGAGGATCAAAAGTTCTTAGTATTAAACTTGTGTTTGTTTCCGCTTTAAAATACAAGTTACAGAGATTGTCTATTAGTGTGTTTTTGATTACATTAACATAACTAACGATTCTAGAGTGCTCAAGAAGATCTATCAAGGTCGAATAGCTCAACATTTTATATGATCCGGATGGAGAAAAGTTTGAGAAGTCATACCATACCAAGAAAACCAATAGGAAATTGAAACCTAAGTTTGATCCCAAAGATGTCCTCGACGAGGAGCTCACACATATAGGATAGCCCATTCGTAAATAAAAAAAAGCGCTTCTTGGGAGGCAACCCATGTTTTGTGTGTTTTTATTTGTTTGATTTTTATTTGTTTGATGTTATTTGCTTCCGTATGCATGCTTTATTTTATTGTTGGTAGATCATATTTCAAATTAAATTATGAAAATGCTTTATTTTGTTGTTTAACTTCATCTTGACTTCATATAAAGGTATTTTGCAAAAGCTAAGTGTAAGGGGAAACCCCAAATTTGTTTCTAAGAACGAAAATGATCTTGAGTCGCCACAATATTAAATGAACATGTATATTAGTATTTGTTAGAGTCAAATGATTGTATCGAGTCATAATGATGTTTTGCAGGATTTTCTAGGAAGTAGGACATAAGTTTTTCCAGAAATTTTCCGGAAACTTAACATAAAGATTTCTGCAGGTCACTTCTGACGGCGTCAGGGTTTAACACCTGACGACGTCACATATAAAATTCTGGAAATTTTTCGAGTTTTGTTTTTCTAACGGAGTCATAAAAGTTTTTGTTGATTCTTTAGTTTTATAAACTCCAGGAAATCTGCAAACATTCATTCCACAAGCATTATATCTTAAATTGCTTTCTAGGATTTGTTAGTATATATAGATTTCCACCGATTTTACGCGAGGTTGCCTTGATTGTTTTCACAGTGATGTACGTGGGAATCGCACCAGGTTTTACCTCTCAAGGGATCTTGAGAAGCTTACAACCCCCACCAGGCAGTGTACCTGATCGTTGTAGTATAGTATAGTGACAAGTACCGGGGGATTGATCGTTCAGCTAGGAATAGTGTCGCTAGGATTAGAAAACCTAAATACTAGTTCTAAGGGTGAGGGATGATTCTTTTTGTATTTTTATATTTTTTAGAAAGCAAGTAAAAATCTCGGGTTTGAAGGATTTGGGCGGAATTAGTTGCTAGTCAACTAACCCAATACTAAAGATGCAATCAAACTAAAATACAAGAAATGAAAATAAAATAAATTATACTAAGGTTGTGAGCAATAAGTGGAGAAAATGTGTTTACTTAGATTTCACTACTCCCTAGACATCTTTTACATGTTAATTACTTGTTATAGTTGCGTGGATGACGGATTGTATTCCTTAATACCATTCATGGGGTGGCGCACTTAACTCCCCATTCCTATGAGCTCTTATCTCCTCCTATGCCATGCCCAGCACAACCATAGGGATTATAAACAGTGGCTCATGCATTAAATACAACCAATAAAGACCTAGTGCACATCGGTTCATGTTTCCTAAGACGTTCAAGCATGTTACCATTTGGAGATCTGCCAGTTTTCTTAAGCCTAACATCAAATTCATTCATCCAAAACAACTATAAACAAGTAATCATCACATAATTAACATCTAGGTTTCATTAGATCCAAGCAAACACAAGATAGATCTAGCCTAGCATGATGGAATTAAGACAAGAACAAGATATAGACAACCAACACATAGACATATTGATTGAATTAAAAGAATACTTATCTCAATTACACATGAAAGGTATCAAGGGCTTAGAACCTTGAAAAACCTGTAAAATTCGCACCAAGTTCGTACTTAGGGTTTCTCCAAAACTTCTCTCTCCATGTGTGAAAATTAGGAAAAATATATATAGAAAATAGGGTATGACGGCGTCAAGACAAATCTTGTGACGCCGTCACCTCACCGCCAAAATAATTCTCGGACTGCCTTGATCTACTTTTGACGCCGTCATGTGTTATGCATTTCCAGGCCGTCATGAATTTTACTCTTGACGCCCTACTTCGTGACGCCTTCAAATCTGTACTGGATCGTCATGGAAATTACTCTTGACACCGTCAGGAATTCCTTCTTGACGCCGTCACCTACTGTTCCCAGCAAGGAAAATTAAGACTTTGGCGTTTTCTTCACTTTTATGCTCCAAAAACGTCTGAATTGCTTCCTTTTCCAGATTTCTCTCCCAAAGTACCTAAAATCACAAAAGGAACGATTTAGGGCAATATTTGATCAAATAAATTCAATTCCAGGCTTAAATGACCCCCTAAAAACGGTTCATTTTTCGCCTCATCATATACCCTTACACTTGAGATTTGTTTGTCCTCAAGCAAATGCGCTTTTATTCTACTCAAAATACAAGTTAGGGGTCATTTAACACTAATATAAAAGTAATTACAACAAATAATCGTTCCACTAAAGACCAATAGACAAACACGGAGGTCATATACAAGCACCTCACAAATAGTGTTTAGATACTCACATCTCTCGGGTGTAATAAAGTATAAATTACAATATGGAAACGGAAGATATCTCTCACTACCTGTCATAGCAAAATAGATTACCATAGGCTTGGGAAAGGATCAAACCTCCACCACATGGCGTAAGCACCTAGGATAAACTATCTAAGAGGTCTTTCTAAGGGTTGTAACGTTAGGTGTAGGGATATGAAATACACGGTTTTGTTTGATAAAGGAAGTTTTACTGGTGGCGAGTTAACAATCTTGGTTAATTACATATACAATATGGCGTTGCTAAGCCAAGACTAGACTCGACTTAAGCTAGTAAATGAAAAATAACAAAAACATAAAATGAACATAGAATGAAACGGGATGGTAGTCCGTATGCTTTTTTTTTTTTTTTTTTTTTTTTTTTTTTTTTTTTTGCATGCACTCTTACCCTACCATCCAAAATAATACATCATAGGGAATAGAAATTCCCTTACACTTGAATTTTTACATACTTTATAATGAACTAATCTAATGACTCGAATTAAGAAAATCAAAACACTTTGAGTACTTTTAAGATTAACGTATATATGGGGGTAATAAATGATGTTCTTCCCCATTACTCCATAAAATATGTACTTTACCCATGAGCCCCAATCGTCCCAAAACAATATGTACAAGGATATGACTCGACTTAGAAACCATGTAATCAATTAGATAGTTAACTTAGGGTTTAACAAATAACAATAATGCACTAAAAATGAGCGCATACACGGAAGGCTAAGGCGATTTGGTTGTACATTTAAGTGGGGTGTAACAAATTCTTCCTTTAAGTAAAATGCTTAACGTTAGAAACGAAAAGATAGGCTCGGAGGGGTGTACTAGGGGTTTCGTGTACTAAAAATGAGTACAACGCTAAGGGTGTGGGAAAAATTAGTTGACTTAGCTAGCCAAGTAATATGACTTAAATGGTCAAGTAATTATGATACGGGTTTAACACAAGGGTGATTCTAATGCCTCTTATCATGTAGTAAATCCTACCACACGAATGTAGTCTCACTAGCGGTCTCGGGATGCATCACTAACGCAAGTTCTAGAATCTAAATGCTACCGGTACACTCATAAGCACTAATAGTAAATGCTTTTCCTATCAAATCAAAAGGCGAACCTCACATATTTGGGTGGAAAATTTTTCTGAATATACGGTTATGTGCTAGTCATACAATCTCCTATCCATGAGACGCTTGTTATGGCTAAAGTTTCACTCCTAAATGTTGTAAAAAAATTTAAATTTGGCGCTAAAATTGCACTAACAAGTATTTATCATAGTTTTATTACACATCTACCATTAAACAAAACAAACTCAAGCGAAAGTGTATATGTAAGGTATCATCATTTTACCCTCCCCTTACAATTAAGATGAACATTGTCCCCAATGTTCAAGTAAAGAATGTAAAAGTGAAATAATTAAAAAGAATGAAATCAAATACTCCCCTGATTCGCTCGGTATGGATAATAAGGTGGCCAGGTTAAATCTTCCTCCAAGAAAATGAACAATCAAAGCTTCCCTTCCAGAATATAAATCATCTTCTTGTCATACATAACCTGTAAATCCTGAGAAAATAGACAAAACAACCTCGCGTAAAATCGGCGGCATCCTATATAAGTTACTAAATCCTAGAAAACAAGATAAGATATAATGCTTGCGGAATGAAGTTTGCAGATTTCCTGGAGATTATAAAACTTAATAATTCACAAAAACCATAAGACTCCGTTAGAAAAATAAAACTGGTAAAATTTCAAGATTTTTACACGTGACGCCATCAAGAGTTAACTCGTGACGCCGTCAGAAGTGACCTGCAGAAATTCTTATGTTAAGTTTCTGGAAAATTTCTGGAAAAACTTGGTTCTACTTCCTGGAAAATCCTGCAAAACTTCATTATGACTCAATACAAGCATTTGACTCTAACAAATACGAATATACATGTTCATTTAATATTGTGGAGAATCATGATCGGTTTGTTTCTTAAAAACATATTTGGGGTTTCCCCTTACACTTATCTTTTGCAAAAATACTTTTAGGTGGAGTTAAGACTAGGCTAAACAACAAAGTAAAGTATTTCCACTATTTAATTTAGAAACATGATCTACCAAAAATAAAAATAAAGCATGCATACGGAAGCAAATAACAAACAAACAAAACAAAATCACACAAAACATGGGTTGCCTCCTAAGAAGCGCTTTTCTTTATTTACGAGTCTTGTAGCTAGACTCAAGGTCATGGGTTACTACGTGACCTCATCGTTGGTTCCACTCTCTAGGTCGTTGACTCCTCCCAAACCAACCAGTCAACCGTGTGCAGCTGATAGGCCCACCTGGGAGAAAGTGCAAGTTAATATTGACCGTGGAAATATAGGGAAATCCCCGGGTCGTTAAATCCCAACGAGATTGAAATTGTATTTTGGAACGATTTGGAGAATGAGTGGTACTGAGGACAGTAACAAAAATGATTGAGGGATGATTATACTGCTGATTGCTTGGAATTTTAGATAATATGAAAATATATAAACAATAACAGAGTTACACACAAAAGCACAAATAAGAAAATCAGATAACAGACAGATGACAAGTGGTATTTAACAAGTTACAAACTACAGGGGGTAAAAGTGAAACATTTGAAAACTTAAAATTAAAAGAAATTGAAAATGAAAATGAAATTATAAAAATGATTAAAATATTATTTAATTAATAAAACTATTTAAAATCTAATTAAAACTTAAATTAAATTAACTAAAATTGATAAATGTTACAAATTAAACTAAAAACTTGCAAAAATAATTTCTAAACCTTAATTAGAACTTGAAGAAAGTATAAAAAATGAAAATAAATATTTTTGTCTTTTTATGAGTTTTCTATTAATTAAAAACTATTTAACTTAATTAAACTATTTAAATTATTTTAAATTACTATTAATACTTAAATGACTTATAAAATTATGTAAAAATTTATAAAACTAACTAACCATTACAGGAATCTAAAAAAATTATAAAAAATTGCTAAAAATTATATTTAGGCTAATTGACTAATTAATTACTTATTAATTAATTTAAATCTAATTTAATTAAATTAAATAGGAAAATTAGAAAATGGACAGTAGAAATTATGAAACTATTTTTTAAAAGTCTTAACTACTTTATAAAACTTAGGAAAAATATAAAATTCTATTGTTGTTAATTAAAATTAAAGAAAACTATTTAATTACTAATATCACCTATTTAATTATTTAAACTAATTTTAAATCTAATAAATAGTAAACAGATTAGGAAAAATCTAAGAATTTTATTTTAACTACTTAAAGGTACTAGGAAATTTATAAAATTATAAAATTGGAAAAGTGCTTATTAATAAGCTGAAATGAAAATTAAATAGATAATTTCTATTAAATAGAAGCTATCACTATAATTAAAGTTTGCTTTTTCTGGTTTTTCTTTTATAAAACTAGTAAAATACTTAAAATAAGAAACTTTTACAAAGAAAACTACTATGGAACCTCAGAATAAGCACTGAGAGTGCTTATTGGCTTATACAGTTTACTAGAGTTGACCACACAAAGAAATAAGCTAAGTTGAGGCTATGTGGGGTCCACACTGGTTAAATCAGATCCACCTAAGTTGTTTTGACTTATTTAAACTAGATTTGATGAGATAAGCTCAGGTGATAAGCTAAAAAGCTACAATAAGCAACTGCTTATTTGGTTTCTGGTTCAGAAATGGGACAGAGTTTTGATGCAAAACTAAGTAGGGTCCACTGGTCTAATGGTCAAACTAAGGGTCAACTTTCAAACACTGGTAGGAGGGGGTTGTAAGAACCAATTAGTGAGGTGTGGGACCCACTGGGGTAACCACAAATCACCACCAAAGTTGGGTGGGTGAAATAGGGTCTGAGTGCACAGGGCACAAGCTTGCCCTGTAGGTGTTTTTGGATGAGCTTATCTTGTACAAGAAAAATCTTAAAAATGAAACAGATGTATGAAACTAAAGTTAAGCTGGTAGGTTATACTCACAACAAAATTCAGACCCTAGATCATAACATAAAAATCACCAATATTCATGCCATTTTGGAGATTTTCTGCACAAGCACTTGTTGACTTTTTCTACTTTTTAGCTAAATTGACTTATGTGAAGTTTGATTGATCCTAGATGATTATATATGTTATAAAAAACTTAAGTAAGGCTAATTTAGGCTTAAGCTACTAGTAACAAGCTTATGTGAGTGTTTATGGTACTCAAAACATCACACAGTTAACTGTGTGGTGTTGATTCATGTAATTTTGACTTTTGGTTTATGAGACCACAATTTTATGCCTTAAATATCCTAAATTTCACTACTGCAATCTATTGAAACACCAATAAACACCAAATGACAACAAGAGCTAAGCTCACAAGCTTATTCCAAACACTCCCTAAGGTTTACTGTTTTAAGATTTATGGAGCAACAAGTCATAAGAGCTTATGACACAGATACAGATCAACTTATGATGATTAATTCAGTATAAATGAACACTTAAACACATGAAATAACAACAATTAACCAAAATTACTTACTATACTACTTTGACTGTGTAATTTTGATTTTTTAGTAACTATGAATTCCAACAAACAAGATACTAATTTATTGTTCTATTATCACTATTTAGGACTGAATAAGCACAAAGTAATTGAAAAAGCAAAGTAATAAGCAAAGCTATAGTATAAAGACAGATTATGAGATTTCAAAAACTTACAAGGTGCTTTCCTGCTCAAACCATGAACCAAGAACAATCCTATGTCCTCCCTGAGGGTCTAAACCCAACTCCAAAGCTTCTTGTTGCTTCCAAATCACTTCTGAATCCCAGAAATTCAAAACCAATTACCACAGTTGACTTTAGTTGACCAATTTGTATTTGTGGAATTTTTTAAAGCTAAACTGAATTGTAAGTTACTAAAAGCTTATTTGAGCTTATTAGGAGCTTATGTGTACTTATTGATCCTTACCATCCACTACAGACAACATTAGACATTATTGAGAAATTTGAAATGAACTTGAAAATTGCACAACCTGAGATATGACTTAAGACTTGAATTTTATTATCACAAAAGTTGAGATTACACCTTAATTGACTAATACAAAGCTTAAAAACTTGAGAACTAACTGAAACAACAGATTATAATTTTAACGAGACTATTTTTGCTAAATTAAACTATATCTTTTTCTTCTGCTCTTCTCTTCCTTTTATAAGTCCACATTAGGGTTTCATGAAGTACTCTGAACACATCCCACTTGATCTTGACCATTGATTTGTTCTGATTTAATCCTGACCTTCAAATCTGCTTTTGGCGCCAAAAGTCTCCAAGTTAACTTGGAGCCAACGTTCTGTAATTAAAGAATTTTGGAGTGTTGTGGAGGTGGCAGGGGACAATTGGGATGTTTTTAGGACAAGTTGGGGCTGTATGGAAGAAAACAGAGGACAAAGTGAGGTTTGGAGTGAAAATGAGTGAGAATTGCATTAAATGGGGTGTGGTTTGTCTGTGAGGTGGAAAGGAGGTGAGGGGAGAGTAGGTAGTGAGCTGGAAGGTGAGGTGGTGGTGGAAATACCACCTGGTTTCATGGATGCAGGGGTGAAAGAGGTGGAGCTACAGTGGTGGTGGTTTTGGCGGTATTGGGTGGTCAAACGGGGTCAACCCCCGTTTTATTTAATAAGGGGGAGTGGGCCGGTTTAGGTTTTGGGCTTGGAAGGGGTGTGGGCTGGGTAAGGGTGTTTGGTTGGATTTGGTTTTTGGGTTAGTTTAATAAAAGGGTCCGGTTGGTTAGTGGTATTTTAACAAGGACCATTTTTGTAATTTGAGCAAAGTTAAGGGGCTGGAATTGTAATTCTCCCAAAGTGTTTTCAAGTACTTAACTTGCCAAATATGATAAACCAAGGACCAAATTTGTGATTTTTCCATTTAAAATATCCAGGGACCTTTTCTGTCAATTTCTCTAACTCCAGGGACCATTTATGTAAATTTGGATTTTTAAGGGACTGTGGTTGTAATTTCTCAAAATGTTATCATAAGGACCAATTTTGTCATTTAAGAATAGTTCACGGTTTATTTTATTAATTTTCCATTTTTAAAACCTTAAGGACTAATTTTGACATTTTTCAAATTTGAGGGACTAAAGTTGTCATTTTGCAATTTTTAACTTTAAAGGACTACACTTGACAACTTATGAATCCCTAAGGACCTTTGATGATATTTTTCATGTTTTGATTTACCAGGGACTAGATTTGACAAATTTTGAAACTTGAGGGACTGAAACTGCCAATTATGCAAACTTTGTACGTTTTTCATCTGTTTTTGCATATTTTGTATTTGAAACATATAAAACACACTTCTAAGATATTTTAAGTATTATGATGCATTTTTGAGTGTTTTTGGATGTTTTGGCAGTTCAGATTGGTATAAAATGATAAGTATTTATAAACTCATCAGTCGTCTTCTAAACCAGTTTTGTATTCCGGACCTAGTTGCAAGCATTCTTTGTAGAAACCAAGCATCCTATTCTTTACATACTCTACTCCTCTACGTCTATCCTCCTCATTCCTATAATAAGCCGCTTGCTTGTGTTCCTTTTCGAAATTAGAGAGAAGGCGGTATTGCTCAATCTTGTAGGGCATTTGATAGGCAACCTCATCATTCTCTTTCTTGAATCTAACTATCCCTAAAGTCGGATCATAACTCATCCTAGTGGCCTCAACAAATGGTTTTCCAAATATTATTTGGCTTAGGCAAGCATCTATCACCGGACGAGTGTCTTCTACTATCATAAAATCGATCTCATAAGTGAGATTCCCTATAATCACATGTAATCCCTTTACTCTTCCTACAAAATTACTTATCAGATTCGTATTGGGCATCATCCTAAAATCAAGTTGTTTCTTCATCACCCAATTGTAATAAGTCCTAGTCATGATGTTTACGGGAGATCCAAGATCAATGTAAGCTTTCCATATATGCATGTGCCCGATATTGCATGGTATGTTAATGTTAGAGGGGTCTCCCATTTTGATAAGGGGGGTGCCAAGGATACATGGTCTCTCGGGGCTATCGAATAAATCCTTATGGTATTCCCGTTCTTCCTTGGTGGGCAACTTATCAAAGTACTTCTCTTTAGGCTCTACCTCCTCTAATTCCTCTTCCTTTTTAACCTCAACTTCCCTACTTTCATCCCTAGTCTTAGTTTCTACTCCAACTTTATCCTTGTTACTCTCTTCTATCTCCTTATCTATTGGCTTAATGGTGACAACATTGACGAAGTGGACATGTTTGGATGATGAGGGGTCCTTAATTTGGATTCCATTATTGGTGTCCCTAGTGTCCTTCCTAGATGTGACTAACGCTTGGTTGTTGAGGGCTTTCAACAAGCTGTCAATCTTGTTGGTCATCTCCGTTTGTTGTTGGTTGAATTCGGTTTCAAACCTAGCTATGCGAGCTTCTTGAGATGCCATAAACTTTGACATCAATCCTTCAAGATTGTTGGTACTACCATAGTTGTTGGAAGGATTGTTGTTGAAAGTACGGTTGGATGGTGGACCATTTGGTTGGTAACGATTAGGCGGATTGGAAGAATTGGGTTGATTTTGTTTCCACCTAAGGTATGGGTGATTTTTCCAAGAGGGGTTGTATGAATCACCGTAAGGGTTTGGCTCGGGCTTGAAAGTGTACCACTTATCTCCCGCTTCGTCGGTACCCGTGGATGCGCAGTCCGCAAAAGCTGTTCCGGGGAGTTCCACACAATCACGAGTGTCGTGGGGACCACTGCATAATTCGCATGAAGAAGTGATTTTGTTCACTTGGCTTGAAGGTTTAGGAGCTTCGTAAGATTTCATGAGAAACTTGACTTGGTCCTCAAGTTCCATGATCCTACGGTCGGGAGTGCTAGAATTGTTCGAAGGCAAAGATATTGCCTTGACCGTTTTGTTCAAATCACGGGAATCATTCCAACTTTCGTTGTCATAGAGAGCAAGATCTTCTATGAGTTCCCATGATTGTTCCGCACTTAGATCACGTAGCTTACCACCGGCCGATTGGTCAATGGCTCGCCTCGTGGAGATATCGATATGGTCATAAAAAATTTGGACTTGGAGCCAAAGATCTATGCCATGATGAGGGACTTTTTGGAGTAAGTCCTTGAAACGAGTCCATGCTTCATAAAGAGATTCATTTTGACGTTGTTGGAACATCAAGATGTCATTTCTAAGCTTAGTAGTTCTCCCCGGTGGGAAAAATTGAGCAAGGAAACGAGTGGTGAGATCATCCCATGTGGTGATGGATCCCGCGGGTAAATGCTCAAGCCATTGACTAGCTTGATCCCGTAGAGATAATTGGAATAGGCGTAATCGGGTTGTCTCTCTAGTTTCAACACCTAGGTCTATGGAATCTACGATTTTAAGGAAGTCCTTAAGATGTTGGTTTGGATCTTCGGAACGAAGTCCATGGAATGCACATCCGCTTTGCACCAACCGGATGGTGTCGGATCGCAAGGGGGTCACATTGGCTCCGGTGAGCTCAATGGTGTTTCGGTAGCCTTGGTGGCTAGGTCGGGAATACTCTCCTAAGGTTCGGGGCCTAAGAGGTTCTAGTGGTCAGTTTTGTTGTGGTGGGATGACGGGTTCAAGGATGTTCCCATCGTCCATGATTTCGGGTGGTGAAGAGTTACGAACAAAAACACAAAGAAATAAGATAGACTAAAGAAAACCTAAAAATAAAAATAAAATCTTACTAGAATGGAATCCAGCAAGTAGACCTAATAAAAAGAAATTCTAACCTAGACAATAACTATTTCCCCGGGCTGCGGCGCCAAAAACTTGATGTACGTGGGAATCGCACCAGGTTTTACCTCTCAAGGGATCTTGAGAAGCTTACAACCCCCACCAGGCAGTGTACCTAATCGTTGTAGTATAGTATAGTGACAAGTACCGGGGGATTGATCGTTCAGCTAGGAATAGTGTCGCTCGGATTAGAAAACCTAAATACTAGTTCTAAGGGTGAGGGATGATTCTTTTTGTATTTTTATATTTTTTAGAAAGCAAGTAAAAATCTCGGGTTTGAAGGATTTGGGCGGAATTAGTTGCTAGTCAACTAACCCAATACTAAAGATGCATTCAAAATAAAATACAAGAAATGAAAAAAAACTAAATTATACTAAGGTTGTGAGCAATAAGTGGAGAAAATGTGTTTACTTAGATTTCACTACTCCCTAGACATCTTTTACATGTTAATTACTTGTTACAGTTGCGTGGATGACGGATTGTATTCCTTAATACCATTAATGGGGTGGCGCACTTAACTCCCCAATCCTATGAGCTCTTATCTCCTCCTATGCCATGCCCATCACAACCATAGGGATTATAAACAGTGGCTCATGCATTAAATACAACCAATAAAGACCTAGTGCACATCGGTTCATGTTTCCTAAGACGTTCAAGCATGTTACCATTTGGAGATCTGTCAGTTTTCTTAAGCCTAACATCAAATTCATTCATCTAAAATAACTATAAACAAGTAATCATCACATAATTAACATCTAGGTTTCATTAGATCCAAGCAAACACAAGATAGATCTAGCCAAGCATGATGGAATTAAGACAAGAACGAGATATAGACAACCAACACATAGACATATTGATTGAATTAAAAGAATACTTATCTCAATTACACATGAAAGGTATCAAAGGCTTAGAACCATTGAAAAACCTGTAAAATTCGCACCAAGTTCGTACTTAGGGTTTCTCCAAAACTTCTCTCTCCATGTGTGAAAATTAGGAAAAATATATATAGGAAATAGGGTATGACGGCGTCAAGACAAATCTTGTGACGCCGTCACCTTGCCGCCAAAATAATTCTCGGACTGCCTTGATCTACTTTTGACGCCGTCATGTGTTATGCATTTCCAGGCCGTCATGAATTTTACTCTTGACGCCCTACTTCGTGACGCCTTCAAATCTGTACTGGATCATCATGGAAATTACTCTTGACGCCGTCAGGAATTCCTTCTTGACGCCGTCACCTACTGTTCCCAGCAAGGAAAATTAAGACTTTGGCGTTTTCTTCACTTTTATGCTCCAAAAATGTCCGAATTGCTTCCTTTTCTAGATTTCTCTCCCAAAGTACCTAAAATCACAAAAGGAACGATTTAGGGCAATATTTGATCAAATAAATTCAATTCCGGACTTAAATGACCCCCTAAAAATGGTTCATTTTTCGCCTCATCACACAGGTTTAACAGGTTATATATGACAAGAAGATGATTTATATTTCTGGAAGGGAAGCTTTGAACATTCATTTTCTAGGAGGAAGATCTAACCTTGTTGACACACTATCCACATCGAACGAATCAGGGGAGTATTTGTTTTCATTCTTTTACCTATTTTACTTTTACATTCTTTAATTGAACATTGGGGACAATGTTCATCCTAAGTGTAAGGGGAGGGTAAATGATGATACCTTATAGGATACAATTGTACTTGAGTTTGTTTGTTCGATGGTAGGTGTGTAATAAAACTAAGAGAAATACTTGTTAGTGTAATTTTAGCGCCAAATTTAAAATTTTTTACAACATTTAAGAGTGAAACTTTAGCCTTAACAAGCGTCTCATGGATAGGAGTCGTATGACTAGCACAAAATCGTAACATTCAGAAAAATTTTCCACCCAAATATGTGAGATTCGCCTTTAGATTTGATAGGAAAAGCATTTATTATTGGTGCTTATGAGTGTACCAGTAGCATTTAGATTCTAGAACTTGCGTTAGTGATGCATCCCGTGACCGCTAGTGAGATTAAATTCGTGTAGTAGGATTTACTACATGATAAGAGGCATTAGGATCACCCTTGTGCTAAACCCGTATCATAATTACTTGACCATTTAAGTCATATTACTTGACTAGTAAAGTCAATTAATTTTTCCCACACCTTAGCGTTGTACTCATTTTTAATACACGAAACCCCTAGTACACCCCTCCGAGCCTATCTTTTCATTTCAAACTTTACGCATTTTACTTAAAGGAAGAATTTGTTACAACCCACCCCAATTGTTCAACCAAATCGCCTTAGCCTTCCGTGTATGTACTCATCTTTAGTGTATTATTGTTATTTATTTAAACCCTTAGTTAATTATCTAATTGATTACATGGTTGCTAAGTCGAGTCATATCATGTACATATTGTTTTGGGACGATTGGGTAAAGTACAAGTGTTATGGAGTAATGGGGAAGACATCAAATTATTACCCCCCCCCCCATATGTGCGTTAATCTTAAAAAGTACTCCAAGTGTTTTGATTATCTTGATTCAAGTCATTAGAGTAGTTTAGTGTAAAGTATGTAAAAATTCAAGTGTAAGGGAAATGTGCATTCCCTATGATGTATTATTTTGGATGGTAGGGTAAGAGTGTATACAAAAAAAAATACAAAAAAAAATAAATAAAAAAAATAAATAAATAAAAAAAAAATAATAATAATAATAATAATAATAATAATAATAATAATAATAATAATAATAATAATTATTATGGTTTATTATGGTGTGGGCGAAAATGGCGATCATCTAGATCGTCTTCTCCTCCGTTCCCGCTGCTACCTCTGATCCAACAATTCTTGTTGGTGTGCAATTTCGGTTTACTTTTAGTTTCTTTCGTAGTTCAGTGTTGGGATTTGTCCCTCCAACACGTTGTTGGATTGTGGCTTTCTTCCCAAAATAGGTTCCCTTGTTCACAAACATAGTTCGGATATTGACTTGGCCTGGTCCTCCCCCTTCATGTCTGCTGCAGAAGTATGGGAAAAACTTCCATTGACATCCTGGTTATTGTTTGGTGGGGAAGAAGGTGCATTTTGTTTGGAGTGGTTCATAGGGGTTGCGGTTTGTTTTGTGGTTGCGATTAGCTTGTGGGTCCCCTGGTTATTGTTTTCATCTTGTAGGTTTGCTGGTTGTATTTTCTTGTGGTGGTTGTTTGGTGGGCCCTCATTTACTGCGTTTAGTTTGCATTATTTTGGTGTGTTGCGTTTAGTTTGCATTATTCTGGGGACCAGTATTTCTTGCGGTTTGGGTGGTGGGCCCCACGTTGAGCTTAGTTTGTTTAAGAAGAGATATTGCCTTTTGTTTTGGACTTGGGCCGCTGTTGGGTTGTTCTTTGGGCCTTGTGGTTGTTCTATTATTTTAAGTTTTTTGCCTTTACATAACGGGCTCTTAGAGTGTTGGTTTCTTTTTTATGGCAATCACGCGTTTTCATTGTCCTTTTGCGGGCTTAAGCGGTTGTCAAGATGGTGGCGGGAATGGGCTCACCAAAACCTCGTTGATCGCTCACTTACGTGACCGTCATTTCAATGAGGGTGCTTTACCTACCACTAAACATTCTCTGGCTACCAGTCTTGCCATTTTTGAGTCGGCTGAGGTCACTTTGAAGCATATGGGTATTTGGTTATGCGGCGTGTGTTTTAAGACACATTCCCTTCGTTCCAAATGCCGACATGGATCTGATTGTGTGTTACCCCCTGACTGTGGTAATGGTGTTGTTAAGTTCGTGTTGTTTGATCTCGCCAAGCCACCGGTTCCTTCTTCTGTTCAGCATGTCCAGGATAAGGGTTCGACCTCGGAGAAGCAGTTTGGTTTCGACTTACACTTGCTTGACACCTTGCTTTCTAAGGGGTTGCGTACTGTCAAATCCATCCCTCCAAAGTGTCGTTTGGGATTCGCTCGCGTACTGAAAGGAGCTCTGGATAAGGTGATCTGCACGCCTGAGGATATTTCTTGTTGGGTCCGTCTTTTAGTCATGCCTCTTTGCCTCCTGAAAACCTTTCAGCCGAGGAGTAACATGGAGTGTAGGTCAGCCCTTAAACGCCAACGCCAAGAAGAATATATCGCTAATGCCATTAGCTCTTGGGGTACGCCTGGTGGTGGGTTACAGCTTGTTAAAGAGGTTTTGGCGGAGCCCTCCCCTGCATGGTCTAATATTGATGATGACAACCTGGACTTGGGGGAGCGTAATGTCAAACAATGCAAGAGGAAGGTCTGTGATGGCCATTATACTGCAACTGTCAGGGTTCTTTCTTCTTCAGGTGTTGCTCCTTATAATGATACCACCCTTGAGGACCTTAAGGCTAAGCACCCCTTCAAGTTTGCCCCCTCTTTGCCGAATATACCGTTTGATCATCATTGCCCTGTTGCACCTACTGCTGTGGTTCTTGATATGATTAAGAGCTTCCCCCGAGGTACCTCTTGTGGTCGAGACGGATTGCGTGCCCAACACCTTTTGGATTGCTTTAGTGGTGCGGCTGTGGCCATTTCAGATGAGTTAATCGATTCTATCACCCAGGTGGTTAATCTTTTTCTTGGTGGTAAATGCCCCAGGGTGTTGGGTGAGTTCATTGCTAGTGCCCCTCTCACACCGCTGATCAAACCAGGAGGGGATATCCGCCCCATTGCTGTGGGGACTGTTTGGCGACATTTAGTTTCTAAGGTTGGTGCTTCTATGATTGGCCACTCCTTAGACAGCTATTTGGATGATCTCCAATTTGGTGTTGGGGTACCTGGAGGAGGGGAGGCTATTCTTCATGCAGTGAACAGGTTTATTGAAGATCGCGGTGGCGAGGAAAGCCTTTCGATGCTACTGGTGGATTTCAAAAATGCTTTCAACTTGGTGGACTGGGAGGTCATGTTACAAGAGGTTCGCCTGCGTTGTCCTGTCATTTCTCGTTGGGTTGAATTTTGCTACTCCAGCCCAGCTAGATTATATTATGGTGAACACACTTTATGGTCACACCAAGGAGTGCAACAAGGTGACCCACTTGGACCGCTTCTCTTTGCACTAGTGCTACACCCATTAGCTTGCAAGATCAGAGATTCGTTTAGTCTCCCCCTTCAAGCGTGGTATTTGGACGATGGCATGATCATCGGTGACACTCTAACAGTTGGAAAGGTTTTGGAGCTTATTATGAAAGATGGACCCCATTATGGGTTGCATCTCAATGTCGATAAAACCGAGGTTTTTTGGCCAAGGGAGGATCCTAGAAGCAGGCTTGCAGGCGTTTTCCCGCCTAATATCGCCCGGCCTTCGCATGGTGTTAAATTGTTGGGGGGGCCAGCCAGTGTAGACCTTGCGTTTAGCAGCGAACTTGTTATGAAACGGGTTGCTAAAACCATTGAGCTTATGGATGCTGTTGCTAAGCTTAATGACCCTCAATGTGAGCTGCTACTCCTTCGGGCATGTGCTGGAATCTCCAAGTTGTATTTTTCTATGCGCACATGCCCCCCTCAGGTCTTCGAGAGGGCTCAGATTGCCTTTGATGCGGCACTTCGTTCCTCTCTAGAGCGTATTGTCACTGCTTCTGGGCCTGGTTTTGGAGATTGGCAATGGAGACTAGCCACGCTACCTTTTGAGTTTGGGGGACTTGGTGTATACGCTGCAGGTGATGTATTGAACTATGCTTTCCTTGCATCTAGACTCCAATCCACTAGCTTACAGACTAAGCTCCTCCGACATTCTGGCATCATTACTTTTGGTTCTTCCTTCGATGAGGCTTTGTACGCTTTTAATGCAAAGATGGAAACTGACCTCTTAGGCAGCTCGTGTGAGATCGCTGCCCCCAAACTTATGAAGAAATTGGCAGACGTATATTTCACACGTGTTGCCAAAATGGCCGAATCCACCTTTTGCTTATCTACTAGACAAATGGCTTTATGGAGATCGCAAAACGAGGACCACACTTCAGACTGGCTAAGGGTTATCCCGATTTCTGGGTTGGGACAGACCATGAATGCCAGGACTTACCGTTGTGTGTTGTGCTATCGGATGGGTATTCCCCTATTTTCTACTCAAATGCCATGCTCTGCCTGTTCCAGGGTATTTGTGGGGGACACTTATGGAGATCACGCTGTCTCATGTGCTGGTATCATCGGGATTAAACATCGACATAATATAGTACGTGATACCCTTATTAATATATGTTCTCGGTCGGGGATCTCGGCCCGTAAAGAGGTTGACATTGGGCTGTGCGGGGACAGGGACAGTGCCCTACGCCCAGCTGATGTGTTACTCTATTCTTGGGATGATGGGAGGGACACATGTGTCGATTTGACAGGGGCTTCTCCCTTGACACAGACCAGCATGGCTAATTTCGTTCCTGGGCGTGTGGTTGTTGAAGCTGCGCAACGCAAACGGGCCAAGTACGAGACCAAATGTGCGGACAGTGGATATGGGTTCCTCCCCTTCTCATTCTCTTCCTTAGGAGAGCTTGAGTAAGATGCGGTGACATTACTAAAACGCATCCGTAGATTCTCGTTGACCCAGGGCATTGGAGCACGCGCCGCTGATCATATTTTTAATAGAATTAGCTTTGCCATAGCTAGAGGAGTGGGAGCCCAGCTTGTTTCTCGGCTCCCCACTAATTTCTTGTAAATCTTATGACTTTCTAATGAAGTGATGTTTTTATAAAAAATAATAATAATAATAATAATAATAATAATAATAATAATAATAATAATAATAATAATAATAATAATAATAATAATAATAATAATAATAATAATAATAATAATAATAATAATAATAATAATAATAATAAAACATACGGACTACCATCCCGTTTCATTCTATGTTTGTTTTATGTTTTTGTTATTTTTGATTTATTAGCTTAAGTCGAGTCGAGTCTTGGCTTAGCAACGCTATATTAAACATGTAATTAACCAAGATGATTAACTCGCCACCAGTAAATATTGCCTTTATCCAACAAAACTGTATTTTCCATATCCCTACACCTAACGTTATAACCCTTTAAAAGACCTCTTTGATAGTTTATCCTAGGTGCTTACGCCAAGTGGTGGAGGTTTGATCATTTCCCAAGCCTATGGTAATCTATTTGCTATGACAGGTAGTGAGAGATGTTTTCCATTTCCATATTGTGATATATACTTTATTACACCCGAGAGATGTGAGTATCTAAACACTATTTGTGAGGTGCTAGTGTATGACCTCTGTGCTTGCTTTTGGTTTTTAGTGGAACGATTATTTGTTGTAATTACTTTTATATTAGTGTTAAATAACCCCTAACTTGTATTTTGATTAGAATAAAAGCGCATTTGCTTGAGGACAAGCAAATCTCAAGTGTAAGGGTATTTGATGAGGCGAAAAGTGTACCGCTTTTAAGGGGTTATTTAAGCCCGAATTCGATATTATTTGTTCAAATATTGCCCTAAATCGTTCCTTTTGTCATTTTAGGTACTTTTGGAGAGAAATCTGGAAAAGGAAGCATTTTGGACGTTTTTGGAGCATAAAAGTGAAGAAAACGGCAAAGTCTCAATTTCCTTGCTGGGAACAGTACCTGACGGCATCAAGGTTCTACAAGTGAAGGCGTCAAGAGTGACAAAAGAGGTAGAAGTGGAAAATATATGTGACGATCCAGAATGTTTTTAGGCATATTGGCCTGACGTCGTCACCTAGGCCGTCAGGGTCCAAATACACGTGACGACCCAGAGTGATTTTCTACATGACGGCGTCAGAAGTGGATCTAGGCAATACGAATTTTATCATGGCGGCGAGTTGACGGCGTCACAAGCTATAACGTGACGCCGTCAAGGTGTAAAATCTATATATAGTTTTCCAATTTTCATTCATTAGGGTGTAACTTTGTGTGCAACTTTGAGGGAATAAACCCTAGACGAATTTTAACAGCTTTTCAAGGGTTTCAACCCCTTGATTCTTCCATTTTCAATTGAAGATAAGTACTTATTCAAATCATTCAATATGTCTATGTGTTGTGTGATTATATCTTACGCTTGTCTTCTCTTTAACATGCTAGGCTAGATTTTTATTGTATTTGCTTAGATGTAGTGAAATCTAGATGTTGATTATGGGTTGATTGTTTGTTTATAATTGTTATGGATGATTGTATTTGATGTTAGGCTTAAGAAAACTGGCAGACTTCCATTGGTAACTTGCTTGAACGTCTTAAGAAACATGATCGGAGGTGTACTACGATTTTTGGTTGTATTTAATGCGTAAGAGAATTCTAATGATCCCATGTTAGGAGCTTCTAACGGCTCCACATAGGAGTGAAGTAGGATCTTATAGAGTTGGGGAATATTTTACACGGCCCTACGACTAGTATTAAGGAATATGACCCGTCATTCATGCAATTGTAACAAGCTAATCAACCTGTAAAAGATATCTAGGGAGTAATGAAATCTAATTAAACACAACTTCCTCATTATTGTTTCCACCACATTAGTATAATAGTTTCATTTTCATTTTTGTTATTTTATTTTGATTGCATCTTTAGGTTAATTGGGTTAGTTGGCTAGCAACTAATTCCGCCCACTCCTTCAAAACCCGAGATTTTAATTGCTTTCCATAAAATATAAAAATACAAAAAGAATCATCCCTTACCTCTAGACCTAGTTTAGTAGGCTTTCTAATCCTAGCGACACTATTCCTGAGTTGAACGATCAATCCCCCGCTACTTGTCACTATACTATACTACAACGATCAGGTACACTGCCTGGTTGGAGTTGTAAGCTTCTCGAGATCCCTTGAGAGGTAAAACCTGTTGCGAGGGGGCAATTCCCACGTATCACATATTTCCACCCTAAGGGTGTGTATCACTACTTCCACCCGCACTTAATCCTAAGTGCAGGGAAAACCTCCCCTATTTCCGTTAAATAAGGGTAGAGTCAGGCTCGTTACTCGAACAAAAACAAGCGCTTATTGGGAGGCAACCCAACCCATGTTTTAAATTGTTTGATGTTTTTATTTTATTTATTTTTTTATTTGTTTGTTTATTTGATTTTATTTGTTTTTGTATGCATGTTTTATTTTTATTGCTTGTGGCTCATGTTTCAAAGTAAATTGTGAAAATGCTTTATTTTGTTTTTAACTTCGTCTTAATTACATATAAAGGTATTTTGCAAAAGCTAAGTGTAAGGGAAATCCAAATTTGTTTCTAAGAACGAAAATGATCATGATTCGCCACAATATTAAATGAGCATGTATGTTAGTATTTGTTAGAGTCAAATGCTTGTATCGAGTCATAATGATGTTTTGCAGGTTTTTCCAGGAAATAAGACATAAGTTTTTCAAGAAATTTTCCGGAAACTTAACATAAGATTTTTCCAGGAACATTTTGACGGCCTCAGGAGTTACAACCTGACGACGTCAGGTACCAAAATTCTAAAAAATTTTGCGAGTTTTGTTTATACCGAGTCTTAAAGTTTTTGTTGATTCTTTAGTTTTATAAACTCCAAAAAATCTGCAAACATTCATTCCACAAGCATTATATCCCTTTAAATCCTAGAAAGCAACATTAAGATATATATGCTATTTTTTCTAGGATTTGTTTATATATATATATATAGATTGTCGTCGATTTTATGCGACGTTTGCCTTGATTGTTTTCTCAGGTTTAACAGGTTATATATGACAAGAAGATGATTTATATTTCTGGAGGGAAGCTTTCAAAGTTCATTTTCTTGGAGGAAGATCTAACCTTGTTGACACACTATTCACACCGAACGAATCAGGGGAGTATTTGTTTTCATTCTTTTACCAGCTTTACTTTTACATTCTTTAATTGAACATTAGGGACAATGTTCATCCTAAGTGTAAGGGGAGGGTAAATGATGATACCTTATAGGATACAATTGCACTTGAGTTTGTTTGTTTGATAGTAGGTGTGTAATAAAACTAAGAGAAATACTTGTTAGTGTAATTTTAGCGCCAAATTTAAATTTTTTTACAACATTTAGGAGTGAAACTTTAGCATTAACAAGTGTCTCATGGATAGGAGTTGTATGACTAGCACAAAACCGTACCACTTAAAAATTTTCCACCAAAATATGTGAGGTTCGCCTTTAGATTTGATAGGAAAAGCATTCATTATTAGTGCTTATGAGTGTACCGGTAGCATTTAAATTCTAGAACTTGCATTAGTGATACATCCTGAGACCGCTAGTGAGACTACATTCGTGTAGTAGGATTTACTACATGATAAGAGGCATTAGGATCATCCTTGTGTTTAAACCCGTATCATAATTAATTGGCCATTTAAGTCATATTACTTGACTAACAAAGTCAATTAATTTTCCCACACCTTAGCGTTGTACTCATTTTTAGTACACGATACCCCTAGTACACCCCTCCGAGACTATCTTTTCGTTTCTAACTTTAAGCATTTTACTTAAAGGAAGAATTTGTTACAACCCACCCCAATTGTGCAACCAAATCGCCTTAGCCTTCCGTGTATGCACTCATCTTTAGTGCATTATTAATATTTTTTTAAACCCTTAGTTAATTATCTAATTGATTACATGGTTGCTAAGTCGAGTTATATATTGAACATATTGTTTTGGGACGATTGGGACTCATGGGTAAAGTACTAATGTTATGGAGTAATGGGGAAGACATTAAATTATTACCCCCATATGTACGTTAATCTTAAAAAGTATTTCAAGTGTTTTGATTATCTTGATTCGAGTTATTAGAGTAGTTTATTGTAAAGTATGTAAAAATTCAAGTGTAAGGGGAATGTACATTCCCTATGATGTATTATTTTGGATGGTAGGGTAAGAGTGTATGCACAAAAAAAAAATCGAAAAATCAAGAAAATGAAAAAAATATATATATAAAAAGAAAAAGATAAAAACATACGTGATGAGGCGAAAAGTGTACCGCTTTTAAGGGGTCATTTAAGCCCAAATTCGAGATTATTTGATCAAATATTGCCCTAAATCATTCCTTTTGTCATTTTAGGTACTTTTAAGGAGAAATCTAGAAAATGAATCATTTTGGACGTTTTAGGAGCATAAAAGTGAGAAAACGGCAAAGACTCAAATTTCCTTGCTGGAACAGTACCTGACGACATCAAGCTTCTACACGTGACGGCGTCAAGAGCAACAAAAGAGCTGGAACTTATAACGTGACGGCCCAGAAAGTTTTTAAACTTATTGGCCTGACGGCGTCACCAAGGCCGTCAGGGTCCAAATACTAGTGACGGCCCAGAGTATTTTCCTACATGATGGCGTCAGAAGTGGATCTAGGCACTACGATTTTCATCATGGCGGCAAGTTGACAGCGTCACAAGCTATAACGTGACACCTTCAAGATGTAAAATCTATATATAGTCTTCTAATTTTCATTCATTAGTGTGCAACTTTGAAGGAATAAACTCTAGGACGAATTTTACAGCTTTTTCAAGGGTTTCAACCCCTTGATTCTTCCATGTTCAATTGAAGATAAGTACTTATTCAAATAATTCAATATGTCTATGTGTTGTGTGATTATATCTTACGCTTGTCTTCTCTTTAACATGTTAAGCTAGATTTTCATTGTGTTTGCTTAGAAGTAGTGAAACCTAGATGTTGATTATCGGTTGATTGTTTGTTTATAATTGTTACGGATGATTGTATTCGATGTTAGGCTTAAGAAAACTGGCAGACTTACATTGGTAACTTGCTTGAACGTCTTAAGAAACATGATCGGAGGTGTACTACGATTTTTGGTTGTATTTAATGCGTAAGAGAATTCTAATGATCCCATGTTAGGAGCTTCTAACGGCTCAACATAAGAGTGAAGTAGGATCTTATAGAGTTAAGGAATATTGTACACGGCCCTACGACTGGTATTAAGGAATATAACCCGTCATCCATGCAATTGTAACAAGCTAATCAACCTGTAAAAGATATCTAGGGAGTAATGAAATCTAAGTAAACACAACTTTCCTCATTATTGTTTCCACCACATTAGTAAATTAGTTTAATTTTCATTTCTTTTATTTTATTTTGATTGCATCTTTAGTTAATTGGGTTAGTTGGCTAGCAACTAATTCCGCCTACTCTTTCAAAACCCGAGATTTTAATTGCTTTCCATAAAATATAAAAATACAAAAAGAATTATCCCTCACCTATAGACCTGGTTTAGTAGGCTTTCTAATCCTAGCGACACTATTTTCCTGAGTTGAACGATCAATCCCCCGGTACTTGTCACTATACAATACTACAACGATCAGGTACACTGCCTGGTGGGGGTTGTAAGCTTCTCAAGATCCCTTGAGAGGTAAAACCTGTTGCGAGGGCGCAATTCCCACGTATCAATACGGACTACCATCCTGTTTCATTCCATGTTTATTTTAAGTTTTTGTTATTTTTGATTTATTGGCTTAAGTCGAGTCGAGTCTTGGCTTAGCAACGCCATATTGTACATGTAATTAACCAATATGATTACCTCGCCACCAGTAAATATTGCCTTTATCCAACAATACCATGTTTTCCATATCCCTACACCTAACGTTATACCCTTTAAAAGACCTCTTTGATAGTTTATCCTAGGTGCTTACGCCAAGTGGTGGAGGTTTGATCCTTTCCCAAGCCTATGGTAATCTATTTAATATGACAGGTAGTGAGAGATGTTTTCCATTTCCATATTGTGATATATACTTTATTACACCCGAGAGATGTGAGTATCTAAATACTATTTGTGAGGTGCTAGTGTATGACCTTCGTGCTTGTTTTTGGTTTTTAGTGGAACGATTATTTGTTGTGATTACTTTTATATTAGTGTTAAATGTCCCCTAACTTGTATTTTGATTAGAATAAAAGCGCATTTGCTTGAGGACAAGCAAATCTCAAGTGTAAGGGTATTTGATGAGGCGAAAAGTGTACCGCTTTTAAGGAGTCATTTAAGCCTGAATTCATGATTATTTGATCAATTATTGCCCTAAATCGTTTCTTTTGTCATTTTAGATACTTTTGAGGAGAAATCTGGAAAAGGATGCGTTTTGGACGTTTTTGGAGCATAAAAGTGAAGAAAACGGCAAAGTCTCTAATTCCTTGCTGGGAACAGTACCTGACGACATCAAGCCTTAACACATGACGGCGTCAAGAATGATAAAAGAGGTGGAAGTGGATATTACAACATGACGGCCCAGAACATTTTCAATGTAATTGGCCTGACGGCGTCACCAAGGCCGTCAGGGTCAAAATACAAGTGACGGCCCAGAGTAGATTTACACATGAAGGCGTCAAGACTGGATCTAGGCAATACGAATTTCCACTTGGCGGCGAGTTGACGGCGTAAGAAGCCAATACATGACGCCGTCAGGATGCTCTGTCTATATATATTTTTTCCAATTTTTCATTGTAAAGCGTGGAACAAGTTGTGGAATATTAAAACACAAACCTTAGGTCAAATTTCCTGCATATTGAAGGGGTTTCAAACCCTTTTTTCTTCCATGTTTGAATAAAGATAATTCTTCCAATAATCATTCAATATGTCTATGTATTGTTTGATTCTATCTTACGCTTGTCTTTCTTTTAACATGTTAGGCTAGGTTTTTATTGTGTTTGCTTAGATGTAGTGAAACCTAGATGTTGATTATTGGTTGATTGTTTGTTTATAATTGTTATGGATGATTGTATTCGATGTTAGGCTTAAGAAAACTGGCAGACTTCCATTGGTAACTTGCTTGAACGTCTTAAGAAACATGATCGGAGGTGTACTACGATTTTTGGTTGTATTTAATGCATAAGTGAATTCTAATGATCCCATGTTAGGAGCTTTTAGTCGGCTCGACATAGGAGTGAAGTAGGATCTTATAGAGTTAGGGAATATTGTACACTGCCCTACGACTAGTATAAAGGAATATAATCCGTCATCCACGAAATTGTAACAAGCTAATCAACCGGTAAAAGATATCTAGGGAGTAATGAAATCTAAGTAAACACAACTTTTCTCATTATTGTTTCCACCACATTAGCACATTAGTTTAATTTTCATTTCTTTTATTTTATTTTTATTGCATCTTTAGTAAATTGGGTTAGTTGGCTAGCAACTAATTCCGCCCACTCCTTCAAAACCAGCGATTTTACTTGCTTTCATAAAATATAAAAAAATACAAAAAGAATCATCCCTCACCTCTAGACCTAGCTTAGTAGGCTTTCTAATCCTAGCGACACTATTCCTGAGTTGAACGATCATCCCCCCGGTACTTGTCACTATACTATACTACAACGATCAGGTACATTGCCTGGTGGGGATTGCAAGCTTCTCAAGATCCCTTGAGAGGTAAACCTGTTGCGAGGGCGCAATCCCCCGTATCAAATCCCCTCAAACAAATTTATTTCACAATTTGACTACAATTTAAGCAATACCATGAGTATAGGCGGCAAGATGTACAGGGCAACCGTGTTGTACCCCAGTTCAAACTGAGCCTTCCCGCATCATTTTTAATAAACCCGTTAGGCGTTTCCATATATGAAAATCCCAAGAGAATGAAATAAATTGAAATTTTATAAAGCAGTTACCTTAAAACCCCTATAACATATTCATCAATGAAGTTAAAAGATCGAGTTTGAAGCCCATCCCCCCCCCCCCCCCCCAAAAAAAATTCAAACATATCAGGCCTTTTCTGTAGAAAGCAGAAGGTGTTTTCTCCCATCCACCTACAAGAGTTACGATGTAATAAAAAAAAATTAGTTTCCTGTGAGAAATTAACGTAAAATAAAGACAAAATGAATCAATTATGTTATAACTTACAAAATTGATTGTACCTTTCTATGTGCCCAAAAGTCCACAGATGTTGTGACAACGACTAGTTTTGCATTCGATTCCAAAGTCTTTGGTACAAGGCCTGCACAACTTCTCAGTTGTTAGTATCTCCAAACCATAAACATCCTAAAGCTAAATTGAAAATGGTATACTGAAAACATTTTGCATTAGAATACATGAAAATTTGTTATAAAACACTACTCATGGCATACACCAACAAAAAACTTTAATCCAAATACATGAAAAGTTATTTTCTTTTACACATTTATCATGAATATATACATCCGAATTAGGTGTTATTAGACTCAAAACCAGACGTTTTGCCAAAATGGTAAAAGACTTACCAAGTGCTGGCCACAACTGATACAGTTTTTTATCTGACAACTAAAATGTATCTCTTATTGAAAACAACAAAAATTAAAGAAAAACAAGAAGCTATACAGCCTTACCACACTTCCAATTCTCTTAGGTCTTTCATCAAACATATTGTAGGCATAATTCTATTTATAATTTCTACACCATTAACCACAACACAACCCCAAAACCCCTTTTTCCCATTGTTTACACATTGTCAAACACATTTGAACTCCTCATCTTTCACTATTCCTATTACAAAAGAGCATAACACAATCATGATAGATTTTTTAAACCCATAACTAAAGTTGAAATTCAAACCTTCAAAAGAAATCTATGAAAGAAAGTTCTGATAATGTATTCCAAAACACAACTAAATGAAATCACTTACATAGTACTGTGTTGGCAACAACCGCTGTTGATGAACTGGTTGGTGATGAACGGCGCGTACAATAACCGAAACCCAAACTGTTGATTTTCTCTCCGAATCGTCTGTTTTAATTTTTGGGTTTAAGAAAAACAATCTTGGGTTTAAAATTTGTTTGGTTAATTGATGAGACGAAAAGTGTACCGCTTTTATGGGGTCATTTAAGCCCTACATCGTTATTATTTGATCAAATATTGCCCTAAATCATTCCTTTTGTCATTTTAGGTACTTGGAACGTGATTTCTGAAATATGAAGCATTTTGGAGCTTTTTGGACGTTTTTATGCTCAAGAATGAAGAAAACGAGAAAATCAAGAATCCATGCTGGAAACAGTACCTGACGGCGTCAAGCTCTACAAGGTGACGCCGTCACTCATTGATAAAGAGGTGGATAATTCAAGTTGTATGTGACGGGCCAAAAAGATTTCAAGGCATTTGTACATGATGGCGTCACCAAGGCCGTCAAGAGCACGTTACATGTGACGGCCCAGAACACGTTTATACATGACGGCGTCAGGACTTAACCTGACGACGTCAGATGATTTAAAGTGATGACGTCAGGAAGAAGGCTTTCACAAGAAGAAACTTTAGTGAAACCGTCACAAGATGATCAAGACAATCACAACTTGCGCGCGGAGTAGCTGACACTGTTTTGGCCATAACTTTTGCATACGAACTCGGATTTGAGCGATTCAAAAAAGGAAACGATCGGGACGAAAAAATCTTAGATGTGGTGAAAAAATGGTTGTGACGCCGTCAATCCTTACGGGATGACACCGTCAAGATGGGCCGGGCAGAAAAGTGCCTATAAATACAACATCAAAACTTCATTATTTGTAAGCCCAAAACCCTAAGGTTGATTCCTGGGTTTAGGTAGGTGTTTTTTCATCAACTTAGAGGGTTTCAATCACTCCATAAACATCTTGTAATGGTTTGTTGATTCTATCTTAATTCATGTCTTCAATTATCATTATTGTTGCTTGTTCTTCATTAATTATGCTTGGCTAATTAATCTTGTGTCTACTTATGATTGTGTGAAACTTGTATATAATTGATTAGATCTTATTGATTATTTGTTGATGTTTGTGTCTATCTTCATCAATTAGGGTGTGACACTTCGATTGGTCTAATTGGTTTAGCTTATAATTCTTGTTTCCTATTGTCTCTTGTTTAATTGAATGATATCGATGTTAGGCTTAAGAAAACTGGCAGACTTCCAATTGGTAACTTGCTTGAACGTCTTAAAAAACATGATCGGAGGTGTACTACGATTATATGGTTGTATTTAATGCATAAGTGAATTCTAATGATCCCATGTTAGAAGCTTTTAACGGCTCAACATAGGAGTGAAGTAGGAGCTTATAGAGTTAGGGAAGATCGTACACGGCTCTACGACTAGTACTAAGGAATACAACCCGTCAATTAAAACAAGGTGTGACAATTCAATAGGTAAAATTGGATAGCTAGCAAGGAGTAACATATCATGGGTAGACATGCTTCACATCCCTTGTAGAACCTTAGTTTATTTTTCTTGCACATTAGTTTAATTAGTAGCTTTTGGGTTAGTTGATTAGCAACTAATTCTGCCCCTCCTTCCAATACCCGAGATTTTTACCTGCTTTTCATAAAAATATAAAAACACAAAAAGAATCATCCTTCACTTTTAAACCTAGTTAGATTAATTTCAATCCTAACGACGTTATTCCTGAGTTGAACGATCAATCCCCAGGTACTTGTCACTATACTATACTACAACGATCAGGTACACTGCCTGGTGGGGGTTGTAAGCTTCTCGAGATCCCTTGAGAGGTAAAACCTGTTGCGAGGGCGCAAATCCCACGTATCAAGTTTTTGGCGCCGCAGCCCGGGGAATAGTTATTGTTTAGGTTGAAATTTATTTTGATTTAGGTCTACTTATTAGTTTCCTTTTTAGTGAGATTTTTATTTTCTTTTTATTAGCTTTCTCGTAGTCTATCTTTTCTTTGTGTATTTGTTCGTAGAAACCTTTCCATTGACTCTTCCGTTCACCATTATGGAGAACGCGAATCCACCATACTACCGACCACGAAACCCATTCACTCCTAATGGCATCTTGATATGCAACCAATATCGAGATGAACCTATCTATGATGCATGGACTCGTTTTAAAATTTTACTCCGAATAGTCCCTCATCATTGTTTCGATCTATGGTACCTAACTCAAATCTTTTACTATAGTGTCCACCCGTATTACCAAAGGTATATTGATGATTTTGCCAACGGGGACCTTAGAGAATTAAATGCTGAAGAAGCATGGGATGCCATAGAAGATTTTGCCCAATATTATTATAGAGTAGACAACCCGACAAACAACATAACAAATCAATTGACAACAAATTTGAAGGATCATGAAACAAGTTTGTTGGGGGATGAATATGCTCCTGTTGAGATACCTAAGTGGATGGCGCCTAATTTCATAGTACAAAACAAACACATAGGTAATCTAGATACAATGGAGGATGAGGTGGATAATCCAAGCCTACAAAGTACCCCACAAGCCATACCATCATTTGAGGCACATACACTGCCTGTGACTTACCCGGAAGAAGTAGAAGAGACTTTAGGAATCCCAATAGAGGTAGAGCCCTTAGACCAAGCACCACTTGAGGATATAGGTTTGAATACTTGTAATTATAACCTTACACCTAGTTCTAGGGAATTTCCTAGTGTTGATGAACCGGAACCTCAATCTTTACACGACTTTCCATCCTTAGATTTACATCTAGGAGACAAAAGAGGAACTGACCCACCCATCAACCAATATTATCCGGGTAGTTTTAGGATGAAGGAAGTCATTCACTCACCCCCTTCACCTCACGTGGCATATTTCCATCCTAAGTGTGTGTATCGCTACTTCCACCCGCACTTAATCGTAAGTGTAGGGAAAACCTCCCCTATTCCCGTTAAATAAGGGTAGAGTCAAGCTCGTGACTCGAACAAAAACAAGCGCTTCTTGGGAGGCAACCTATGTTTTTAATTGTTTAATGTTTTTTATTTTATTTGTTTGTTTGTGTCATATATGCTTAATCATAGTTGTTTAATTTTCATGTTTCGAACAATTTGTGAAAATGCTTTATTTTGTTTTTAGCCTTGTCTTAATTACATATAAAGGTATTTTACAAAAAGATAAGTGTAGGGAAGTTTATATTTTGTTAAAAAGAACGAAATTCAAACATGAAAAATTCACAATTCATGATTAGCATATATTCTATCTTGTTTGTGTGTCAATACTTGTGGATATATTTTATGAGTTCCTATTTGTAATTCATTCCACAAGTATCCTATCCTTTAATTGTTTTGTTTCTATTTCTAAGTCTGGAATTACATCTAGTTGTGATTTTGTTCGGTTTGATGCTTTGGTTTTTGTGTTTGTTGATTACAGGACAAGAAGATGATTTATATTTCTGGAGGGAAGCTTTCAACGTTCATTTTCTTGGAGATAGATTTAACCATGTTGTCACATTATCCACACCGAACGAATCAGGGGAGTATTAGTTTCTTTCATTCTTATTTATTTTTACTTTTACATCTTTTATCTAGAACATAGGGGACAATGTTCGGTTTAAGTGTACGGAGGGTATATTAGAAACTATAACTCCACTTGATTTTTGTTTTGTTTGATAGTGAATATGTAATAAAACTGAGAAAAATATTTGTTAGGGCAATTTTAGCACCAAATTTAAAATTTTTTGCAACATATAGGAGTGAAACTTTAGTCTTAATAAGCGTCTCATGGATAGGAATTGTATGACAAGCACAAAAACCATACCACTCAAAAAAATTTCCTCCCCCAAAATGTGAGGTTCGCCTTTAGATCTTTAGGAAAAAACATTCATTCTTAATGCTTGTGAGAGTACCGGTAGTATTTAGATTCTAGAACTTGTGATAGCGATGCATCCCGAGACCACTAGTGAGGCTACATTCGTGTAGTTAGGATTTACTACATGATAAGAGGCATTAGGATAACCCTTGGTTTACACCTGTAATATAATTACATTGACTTCATAGGTCAAGTAATTCTCCCACACCTTTGCATTGTACTCATTTTTAGTACACAATACCCCTAGTACACCCCTCCGAGCCTATCTTTTTCGTTTCTAACTTTAAGCATATTAATTAAAGATATAATTTGTTAACAATCCACCCAAATGTACACCCAAATCGCCTTAGCCTTCCTTGTATGCACTCATCTTTAGTGCATTATTGTTAATTGTTTAAACCCTTTGTTAGTTGTCTAATTGATTACATGATTCCTAAGTCGACTCATATCTTGTACATATTGTTTTGGGACGATTGGGACTCATGGGTAAAGTACTATTGTAAGGGAGTAATGGGGATGACGTCAATTATTACCCCCATATGTGCGTTAATATTTAAAAGTACTCCAAGTATTTTGATTATCTTGATTCGAGTTATTAGAATAGTGGCTTGTAAAGTATGTAAAAGCTCAAGTGTAGGGAGGAAACGAGCTCCCTTTGATGTATTATTTTGAATAATAGAGTAAAAGTGTATGCATATATATATATATATATATATATATATATATATATATATATATATATATATATATATATATATATATATATATATATCGAAAAAAATATAATAAAAATGAAAAAAAAAGAAAAAAAAAAAGAGAGAAAAACATACGGGCTACCATCCGTTTCTTTTATTTATATTTAAGTCAAATAGTGTCTTGAAAAAAAATCTAAAAAGAGTCGTAGTTAGTTCGAGTTGAGTCGAGTCTTGGCTTAGCAACGCCTCATTGTACATGTAGTTAACTAAGACAATTGACTTGCCACCAGTAAAATATCTGTTTATCCAACAAAACCGTGTTCTCCATATCCCCTATACCTAACGTTATAACCCTTTAAAAAGACCTCTTTGATAGTTTTCCTAAGTGCTTACGCCAAGTGGTGGAGGTTTTGATCCTTTCCCAAGCCTATGGTAATCTATTTGCTATGACAGGTAGAGAGTGATATTTCTCCATTTTCAATTATGACATATAAATTTACAACACCCGAGAGATGAGAGTATCCAAATACTTAATGTGAGGTGCTAGTGTATAATTTTCGTGCTTGTTTTGACTAAGGTAGAACAATCATTTGTTGTAATTACTTTTATATTAGTGTTAAATGACCCCTAACTTGTATTTTTATTGGTGAAAAAGCTCATTTGCTTGAGGACAAGCAAATCCCAAGTGTAGGGATATTTAATGAGACGAAAAGTGTACCGCTTTTATGGGGTCATTTAAGCCCTACATCGTGATTAATTGATCAAATATTGCCCTAAATCGTTCCTTTTGTCATTTTAGGTACTTGGAACGTGATTTCTGGAATATGAAGCATTTTGGAGCTTTTTGGACGTTTTTATGCTCAAGAATGAAGAAAACGAGAAAATCAAGAATCCATGCTGGAAACAGTACCTGAAGGCGTCAAGCTCTACAAGGTGACGCCGTCACTCATTGATAAAGAGGTGGTTAATTCAAGTTGTGCGTGACGGGCCAGAAAGATTTCAAGGCATTTGTACATGACAGCGTCACCAAGGCCGTCAAGAGCACATTACATGTGACGGCCCAGAACATGTTTATACATGACGGCGTCAGGACTTAACCTGACGACGTCGGATGATTTAAAGTGACGACGTCAGGAAGAAGGCTTACACAAGAAGAAACCTTAGTGAAACCGTCACAAGATGATCGAGACAATCACAACTTGCGCGCTGAGTAGCTGACACTATTTTGGCCATAACTTTTGCATACGAACTCGGATTTGAGCGATTCAAAAAAGGAAATGATCGGGACGAAAAAAATCTTCGATTTGGTGAAAAAATGGTCGTGACGCCGTCACTCCTTACGGGATGACGCCGTCAAGATGGGCCGGGCAGAAAAGTGCCTATAAATACAACATCAAAACTTCATTATTTGTAGGCCCAAAATCCTAAGGTCGATTCCTGGGTTTAGGTAGGTGTTTTTCCAGCAACTTAGAGGACTTCAATCACTCCATAAACATCTTGTAATGGTTTTTTGATTCTATCTTAATTCATGTCTTCAATTATAATTGTTGTTGCTTGTTCTTCATTAATTATGCTTGGCTAATTCATCTTGTGTCTACTTATGATTGTGTGAAACTTGTATATAATTGATTAGATCTTATTGATTCCTTGTTGATGTTTGTGTCTATCTTCATCAATTAGGGTGTGACACTTCGATAAGTCTAATTGGTTTAGCTTATAATTCTTGTTTCCTATTGTCTCTTGTTTAATTGAATGATATCGATGTTAGGCTTAAGAAAACTGGCAGACTTCCAATTGGTAACTTGCTTGAACGTCTTAAGAAACATGATCGGAGGTATACTACGATTATATGGTTGTATTTAATGCATAAGTGAATTCTAATGATCCCATGTTAGGAGCTTTTAACGGCCCGACATAGGAGTGAAGTAGGAGCTTATAGAGTTAGGGAAGATCGTACACGGCTCTACGACTAGTATTAAGGAATACAACCCGTCAATTAAAACAAGGTGTGACAATTCAATAGGTAGAATTGGATAGCTAACAAGGAGTAACATATCATGGGTAGACATGCTTCACATCCCTTGTAGAACCTTAGTTTATTTTTCTTGCACATTAGTATAATTAGTAGCTTTTGGGTTAGTTGATTAGCAACTAATTCCGCCCCTCCTTCCAATACCCGAGATTTTTACCTGCTTTTCATAAAAATATAAAAACACAAAAAGAATCATACTTCACCTTTAGACCTAGTTAGATTAATTTCAATCCTAACGACACTATTCCAGAGTTGAACGATCAATCCCCCGGTACTTGTCACTATACTATACAACAACGATCAGGTACACTGCCTGGTGGAGGTTGTAAGCTTCTCGAGATCCCTTGAGAGGTAAAACCTGTTGCGAGGGCGCAATTCCCACGTATCATTAATTGATTAAGGTAGAATAACAACCACGAGTCAACAGACATAAAGGCGGTGGTGAAAGTGTGAATGAATCTGGAACATACTGGATGAACTAAAATATACACAGATGTGTTGTATATTAGCAAAGGATTAGGTTAAATAAGCAACTATTTCTGCTATTACAAGGTCATAACGTGAAAACGGGGGTGAACAGGAAAAGAGGAAACACCTTTGGGCCAATGAGAAAGTGGCACACGGTCCACTAAAATACTGTTGGGCTACTGTTTGTACTTTAGAATTAATCAGGAACCAATAAGGAAACGAAATAGATGAAAAAGGACGCCTTAAGAAATTTCAAATTGCCTCGTGCAAAAATGCTCTTTAGTATATATTATAATAGATAGTATAGTTTTCGTCAAATGGTAATCTTTTATTCGAATTCGATTATCATGGGTGTGTTTGGTAGCAAGTGTAAAAAGCATTTTTGAGCAATTAGCATTTAGCGTTATTGGTTGTATGCTGGTTTAGAATGATCAGGAGTTAGCATTATGATGTAAAAAAAATAAAATAAAATAAAAAATAAAAAACTAAATGCTAAATGCTAAATGCTCTTTGGAATAGCATTTAAAGAGCTGTGGAATTAAAATATTACTTAAATACGCTATGCAACTTATTTAAAGAGTTTATATTTGAATATGTATGCCCTTTTATAACATTTTACACATTACTATTACAACTACAGCTACTCTACCAAACACTTTTATAAAATAAACTGCTACTGCTAACTACTTATCTGCTACTGTTAATTTTGACAAACATACCCCATGTGTCACATTCTTGTCATAGTATATGCATAATGCATTTTGTGCAAAAAGCATTACCATTTAAGTGTGTGACTTTGCTATATGTGTTGATGTGTGGGCTAAGAGAGCAGGGTGAGAGAACGAATCACACACCAAACGCACCCATTAGAACCAATGGCGTCGCCGTTGGCCATACCACCCAACTCGCCATCGTCTCGCCAAACGCACCTCCGCCAACCAAATGGCTTACGCCATTGGAAAAAAAGTTGTTGTTTTCTTTTCTTCTTTTTTTTCAAATTTAAAAAAATATGTGACTGATAGATTTTTTAAAATACCCTTTTTCACCTATAAATACCCATTTTTAACTAAATAAATTTCATACATTTAACCCAAATCACAATTTCAATACACTTTTTCATACATTTTTATCCACTCTTTCAAATTTTATACTCTGTTCTTTTCAAAAACCATGGCTTGTAATCTCCAAACACTATCGAAGTAATCAATGATGGCGTTCAGAAACCTATTGACGTACCTTAGTCAGGAAAAAGGTATCGAATTGGCTGAGATGTTTAGAATCTCAAAAGCGGAAGAATTGAAGTTTCTTGTTATTGACACTAAAGGGATGCGGCGAGAAGATGTAGCGGGTATCGAAGAAATCAAAAACGCGATCCGAGCAAAATATTTTGGCTCAACTTAAATGTCAATTTTTTTTTAATTGTAATTTTAATTTATGTTTAATAAAATGTGTTTGTTTATTAATAAGATAGTGGTATGGTACCAATAACATGTTATTGGTATGATATGAAAAAGGGTGTTTTAGTTATTGGTGTGCTACTAAAAGGGGATGATGTAGCGCTGAGTTGGCATACCAAAATATATGATTAACATGTTATGACACCCACCACTCTAAGAGCCCTTGGTATAATAAATTGGGTTATGCCATAACTCACTGTCACGTCAATGTCACATCAGCGTTAACATTTTAACCTTAACACACAAAAAAGACCCCTTAGAGCATAAGTTGTCTTAACCTAGGGTGAAACTTTCACTCAGTACCACGTCAGCGCCACATTAGCTTTAACATTTTCACCTTAACTCAAAAAATGACACCCCTTATCATCACTTAACCTTAACTAACTAAAAATAAAAAAATAAATAAAAAAATAAAAATTGGCCCCACTTTTTTTCTTCTTTTCCATTTATAAAATAAAAAATAACATGTTTTTTAAAGTTAACTAAATTTTACAATATTTATTTTTTTTACTTTTGAAAAAGAAAAAAACACAAGGACTAAAAATGTATATTTACAAAACTAGTTTTCTTCCACCCTATAAACATACACCTGCAACACCACCACACACACGAAAACAAACACTATAAACACACACACGTTATACAAACACACACAGAAAACATACACACCCACGCACCAAAACCCATTTAAAAAGAAAAAAAAAAGAAAAAGAAAAGAAAGAAATCGCCCTTCACACAGCGTTAAGGGGTTAACGTGCCTCGTTAACTCATCCTTAACGTGGGTACTCGTTGTGTTAACGCAAGGTTTAACATGAGAAAGTTAAGTTTAACCTGGGTTTCTGGTCAAGACACCTTATGCTCTTATCATAACTCAACTATAACTCAACATTTTGGGCCTCACTTGTTTATTAAAAAAAAATAATAAAAAAAAAATAAATCAACCCCTAAACTAAAACTAGAGGGGGCGTTTGGTTCGCTGAAATTCGGTGTAATTCGTTGTAATTATAATCTGAATTATATTAAAATCAAGTTTTGTTGGAAGGATGGATGTAATTGTAATTCAAATTACATTACATTGCTTGTTTGGTTTGCAAGGAAATGTAATTGGACTACAACCAATTACGTCCAGTGATGTAATTCAGATTACATAGCAAACTTGATGAAATGTGTTGAATTACGCAGGAATTCAGATTTTTAAAACTTAAATATCATTATTTTTCTTTCATCATTGTTAATAATTATTATTAATATATTATTTAATTTTAATAAATAAAAATAATTATAATAATAATTATTTATTATTGTTATTGTTATTATTATTATTATTATTATTATTATTATTATTATTATTATTATTATTATTATTATTATTATTATTATTATTATTATTAATATTATTATTATTATTATTATTATTATTATTATTATTATTATTATTATTATTATTAATAATAATAATAATAATAATAATAATAATAATATTAATAATAATAATAATAATAATAATAATAATAATAATAAAAATAATAATAATAATAATAATAAATAATTATTTATTATTATTATTATTATTATTATTATTATTATTATTATTATTATTATTATTATTATTATTATTATTAATGTTTTTCTGAATTACATTACGGTGCGAGTCAACTAAACACAATGACAAAGTTTATCAATTATAATTCCGACACATTATAATTCTAACATATTCCAATTCTTTAAATTACAATTCATTCAAATTACGATTCCTTCCAAAGATTAGAATTCTTTTAAAAACATTGTGTGAACCAAACGCACTTCATTTAATAAAAACATTATGTGAGCCAAACACAATTCATTCAACCCCTAACCTAAAAATAATACTACATTTAATAAATAACGTAAAATTAAAACTTAAAGATTACATTACGAATTAAAAACTAATAAAAATAAAAAATAAATGTTACAACTTATAAAAATACAAAATTAAAAAAATACAAAATAAAAAAACATAAAGGAAACTACAATATATAGAAATTACGAAATACAAATAAATCTACTGGTGTGGTTCCAAACCATTTTTTTTGATGATTTTATCTTTTTCCGCGTCGATCCAACCTGTTGTTTTTGCATCCAAGTTGGAAGTGTCAATCATAAGAAATTTCATCTCTTCCAACTTTTGTATCGTTTGATCTTTTTCTTTTGCCACACGATACACCTCTTGGGCCGCTTCCCTTTTGACACGATACTCAGATGTCATAATGATGAGTGCTCAAACACTCATCATTTTTTGTCAAATCTGAACTGCAAAACGTACAAAAACACTCAGAAATGCATCAAAATACTGAAAATATTCCAAAATTGTGTTTTATATGTTTTAGATGCAAAATGAGCAAATACAGATGAAAAACGTAAAAAGTTTGCATAATTGGCAGTTTCAGTCCCTCAACTTTCAACATTTGACAAAATCAGTCCCTGTGCATAAATTTTGAAAGAAAAGTCAATCCAAGTCTTTTATAAGTGAAAAATTATCAAAAACGATCCTTGGATAAAAAGTTTTGAAAATTTACATTTTGGTCCCTAATGTTTCAACAATTGGCAAATTTGGTCCTTGGATGCTAAAAATTGGAAAATTATCATTTATGGCCCTTGGATTATGGGAACTTGGTAACTACTACCCTTGGATAACTTTGGAACAGTATCAAATCCTACCCCTAAACTTTTCAGTATTTACATTTTTGGTCCTTGTCTTATTTAACCTAAACCAAATGGACCCTTTATATTATTAGCCTAAACCAAAACCAATCCAACCCCAACCTGATCCAGTCCACACCTATACCCAGGCCCAAAAATTACCAAAGCCCACCCACACCCATTTTAATAATAAAACGGGTCAACCAAGGTCAACCCTCCCCTTCCCACTTTTTGCCGCCATAACCAAAACACCACACCCTACCCCTTACCTCTGCCATCTCCAACATCCATGTCCCCCCCCCCCTCCACTCTCCAACCTGCCTATCAGCCTCCCTACTCCACCACCTCTATAAGTCAACCCCAACATCCCCAACACACTTGTCCCCAAACCCACGACCTCCAATTGGGCGCCAATATGAATTAAGGGCTGAGGTTCATCCAAAGTAGATTCAACGGCTGGGATTTGTGCACAAGAGACACAAGAAGAGTATCCATAGCTTCTCCACTGAAAGAGAAAGCAGAAGAAATCAGGAGACCTCTTATTTATTTTTAGTATAAATAACTCATGTTTTGTAGCCTTCAAAGGCAGTAGGATTTAGTAGTTAATTTAGGTTTTAGTAATTTTATGTTTAGTTTTTAAGTTTCCCCTATTGTACTCTTTTATTATATATCAATGCAATTTAAGTTTTATAATTAATTCTCAAACTGCTTCTTTAATTCTGCTTATTTAAATTGCTTATTTTATGTTAGTCATTGCTTATTAGGTTTATTGTATGCCATTTGAGATATAATATGCTTAGTTGAGTGTTTAGAAGTTATAGCTTTAGTTTTCTACTCTTGGCTGCATATTTTAGCTTATATTAGTTTTGTCTAAACTGCTTATCTATTTCCTGCTTATTACTATTGCTCCTTTTCTGATTCATTTTAGGCTATTTAGTGTATATATAGTTTAGTGTATGTTGTGCTTTCAATATCATGGCCTAAAAACCTGTTTCTCAGCAAAAATCTCTCAACAGCAGACCCCATTAGGGGTGTTTGGCATAAGATGATTTGCTGAGATTGCTTTTGTTTTAGAAAGAATGAGTAGTTAAGTTTCATTACTTGGCATGAATTTAGATTAACCATAGCATAAAAACAGTAGGTCCTATAGTAAAAAGTCAAAGTTAGCCTATAAGAAAATTTCTGTTAGCAAAAGTGAGTTTTGAAGCATGTTATTCTGAAGTATGTTAGAAGTAGTGTTCATCTAGGTTCTATAGCTATTAAATTAGATAACCATATCATCTAGGAGGAGAATAGATCAGTATAAATTCATATTAGTCAAAGAGTCAGTTAAATCAAAAAGTCAATTTAGTTTATCACTCAGATTTTGGTGTAACTTTGGAAGCAATTGTAGGATTTATAATTGATTGGATTTAAATTGTTTATGCTGAATTTGGAAGTTTGGAAGTAAGGGAACCTATATCAAAAGAAAATTTTCTGTTTGGATTTTGTTTGCTTATTTAAATCTCTTATCAAAGTTGTCTGTTCTCACTATAAGCTCCCCTGCACCCAGGTTTTGAGTAAATTTCAATTGGCCGTAAGTAGTTCAATACTAGGTGAAATTTCTTGATCTTTGTTGATTTAGAAAGTCCCCTAGGCAGACTTTAGATAAATGCTTTTAGTTTAGGTTTAACTGCTTGTAGTGCTTTTTAATAAGCCATCTTTTGGCTTATTCTGACTGCTGCTGCTGTGTGCTCTTAACACAACTGAGCTTGTTGATTTTTGTTCCTGAATGATCTAAGCTTGTTGGACTATTGTAATTAGTTAGATTTTGCTTACCTGTCAGTGTACTTTTGTGTAGTTTAGATTTTGCTTACCTGTCAGTGTACTTTTCTGTAGTTTATTTGGCTTTGGTTCATTTGTTTATCTTGGCATACTGCTTATGGCATTAGGCTCACTTAAAAGCTATTAGCCCATTTGTTGGTCATTCAGACTTGCTTAAGCCTGTGTAATTTCTCCTGTTTGAGTTGTTTTAAGTGCCCCAAGCCTGTGCACCTTAGTTTCTTAGTTGTAAGCTTGTGGGTGTAGTTTTTAGCTTGTATGGCTTTCATAAATCCACACTGAGCCAATTCACTGACTCAGTGGTGACCAGGCTCACAAGCCCTTTTCCTTTGCATCTAACTTGTTCATTAATCACCATTAGCTTTTGATATTTATTGTTATGTGTAGCTCTTCTGGCATAGTACAAGATCATGTGCTCATTTTCCTATTTCTTGCTTATTTATCTGTTTATTTTGCCCCTTCAATGTTGCCTCACCATCTAATTCATACTGAGTGGCCAGTATTCACTAGCCAATTTTACAAGCTCTTGTAGAGCTTGCCTGTGGTGATAAGCTCAAGCTCATGGGCATTTTCAGAAGCTCTCCTAGCTAACTCATTGGTGGAAGCTTTTCCTTACACCCCTGAGCTTATTTGGTAGGCCCAAATCACCCTTTAAGTTGCTTGCAGACCTGCTTATTGGTCTGTGGTATTTGGAGTTGCTTATTTGGGAGTCCCAACTTATTCAGTGAACTTTCTTCTTTTTTCTAGTTTATTTGGAACTCATCTCACTAGTTTCCATCTTATTGTACCTTAGGTTCAGCTATGTAGCTTGTTGATTGGCTTTTTCATCTTAAAATTCTCTTTTAGCTTATTATTGTGAACTGTGGCATTCATAAGCTTGTAATAAGCTTATTTTAGGTTTTCAAAAAAGGTTTCTTCACAAAAATAGCTTGTTAATCATTGCTTAGTGTTTTTGTAAAAGAAAATCAAAAAGAAAAAAATGTTTGTAAAATCTGCCACTTGTGGGACTTGAACACCTGACCTCTTGGTCACCTGGTGCAAAAACAGACAAAACCCACGCACCATCTCCCCCAAGCTTTCATTAGTGTTTGTAGTTTCCCTTTTTATTTTTATACTAGCCTTTTTTCTTTTAAACCTATTTAGCTTATTTGATTAATTTCTGCTTATTTATAAGCTGTTCCACTT
This sequence comes from Artemisia argyi, assembly GCA_030686995.1. NCBI lineage: Eukaryota > Viridiplantae > Streptophyta > Magnoliopsida > Asterales > Asteraceae > Artemisia > Artemisia argyi. Next base: position 162,963,602 of record CM060681.1, read on the forward strand.
CTGTTGTATTTTTCTTAGATCACTAATACTACTAAGTATTTTTATAAAAAGTTTTAGATTTTCTACTGTTCATATAGTATTTATTATAATTTAAATTAGTTTTAATAGTTAAAAATAGTTTTTAATTAATAATAATTAATTAAATAGGTGTAAAAATAATTTTAATTTTCTAATAATTTTCTTTTATTTTTAGGATTCCAAAAATATAATTTTTACATCCGTAGGGTTAGCGTAGCTCAAATTTCACTTTTTATTTCGCGCACTCGCGTTTTATTTAAAATAACTTTTACGGTTTTTTTAAATTTAGGTTGCGTTAGTAAAAGTAGTTTGTAAAATAAAGAAAAACCAAAAATATAAAAAAAAGTGATAGCTTCTATTTAAACCTTTTTGGCTTGTTTTTCTGCTTATTTACAAGCAAACTCTGATTTTAAATTTTTAGATTACGTTTTAGGTTAACTAGGTCTCACGTTATTGTTAATATAGTTTGTTTAAATCGTTCTCATTCGTATTTTCTTAGCGTAATCATACAAACCCTTATATACCCTTTCCTGTCCAAATTCACCCGATCACAAACCCGTTTTGAATACAATCCACACCTCGTCGGGACATAACGACCCGGGGAAACCCCTATACTTCCACGGAGATTGATTCTAGGCAGTTTGACCTTGTTGACCATCCCTGGTCAATTTAGGTTGACCGTTTGGAGTCAGTCACATAACGTCCAGGAATTGGCTTGACGAGCTCAATCCCCCGGTAGACATCCCTCCGGTACTCGTGGTTGTCTCGGATTTGGCTTTCTTAGAAGCACCTTTTTTTCTCATTGGACGTGGTTGAGTATCATGACCGAATAACGCCCCGTTTGTTTGTCGTAGGACATCTCCAGTTAAATCAACCGCCTCGGGCACATCTCATTTTTTATGCTTACGCAAAACTTCCCACGCTTCCTCATGAGGAAACGACGCTCCTCTATGCACGTTACGAGATGTTTCTCAAGCCTGTCTCATGTTATCCAACTCATTTTCCTCAATTTTTTCCAAACGTTGTCCCATTTGAAGATGGCGTTGAACTTTTAGCAATAACGGTTCAACGTTTTCCACTTGCTTGTTAGCATATCACTGTTACGGTTTTGAAAATTGTTTTTACTGAATTCGTTCTTTGTGGATTAATTTTGACCAAGTTTTTTAGTGGAACGTGCATGGGAAATGGTCACACAACGGTTTCCTTGATGCTTGGGTGGTGGACCGATTTTATAGTATTCTAGTTGTTTCTTTTGAGAATAAATAGTAGTTGCAGAAAGTAGTCTTTAACAGTATTTTCCAACTTCTTATTTTATATGCAATCCCATTTCCTTTTAATATTCAATACAAGCTTTGGTTGTGAAGCATTACAGTAGTGTTTCTTCCTTCTTTTTCTATCACGATTTCATCATTAAAGCCTTCTTTAATCCAACACTTGGCATCAGAGCTAAGTTGTTTATAGTTTATGACCAAAATCATTCGATCCTCAGACATGTCTATTGTATCAAACACCTCAAACCCTCCCAAAGAAAACCCAGTTACCTTTCAGTGTCCCGTTCTCACTTCTAAAAACTATACAACATGGGCCATTAAGATGGAAGCCATAATGGATGCCTAAGGGTTATGGGAATCCATTGAGCCTGCAGCTGGTGTGGCTGCGGATGACAAGAAAAGTAAAATGGCTGGTGCATTCATCTTCCAAGCAATACCGGAAGATATTCTAATGCATGTAGCAAAGAAGAAAACAGCCCGTGAAGTGTGGGAGTCGCTGAAACCCCGATTCGTTGGTGCAGATCGAGTTCGGAAGGCCAGGTTACACACATTGAAGAGTGAGTTCGAGGCGCTCCGAATGAAGGATGGTGAGTCCACTGACGAGTATGCGGGGAAGTTATCCGCGATGATCTCGAAGTATAACAGTGTCGGCGCAACATTGAACGACGAAGAATTGGTTTGAAAACTTTTTGATACGGTGACAGAAATATATATCCACCTTATTGCTTCTATGGAGCAGTATTCGGATGTGGAAGAGATGCCATTCGAGGAAGCAATAGGTCGATTAAAAGCCTACGAAGACAGGTTAAGGCTTCGACAAGGAGGGTCGACGGGGGAAAATTCATTGCTGTTTACAAAAGCGGAGGGCCATACAATGAGTAAACAGAATAGCAAGGCAACTGGTGGTCGTGGTAGAGGCTGGAATGGTGATAGAGGCGGTAGAGGTAGCACACGAGGGGATCGTGGGTCAGGCCGAGGTCAGGGTGATCGATATGGCAAGAAACCGTCTCAAGAAGGTGAACACTCGAATCGAAAGCCACGTGACAAAAGTCACATCAAGTGCTTCGAGTGTCAAGAATATGGGCACATCGCTTCTGAATGCACAAATAAAAAGAAACCGGAACAAGAAGTGCACTTGATGAGGGAAATGAAAGATCAACACACTCTCCTGTTATGTGTTAAAGGGGAGGACATACCATCAATGGTAATGTTGAATGAGGACAAAGTGTTTCCTAAACTCCATGAAAGTCGGAACGGTAGCAATCAAGACATGTGGTACCTCAATAACGGGGCAAGTAATCACATGACTGGGGATAGAAATTTGTTTGCAGAATTGAACGAAGGCATCACGGGTCGGGTTTGGTTCGGTGATGGCTCTGCGGTTGAAATTAAAGGAAAAGGTACACACTTGTTCCAATGATAAAATGGTGACCAGTTAACACTCTCAAATGTGTATTTTATCCCTGCTTTAACTAGCAATATCCTTAGCCTCGGTCAGTTAACTGAAGTGGGTTATGATGTCTGGTTGCATAATGAATATCTAAGAGTTTATAATAAACAAGGAATGCTTGTGTTGAAGGTGCAACGATCGGCAAATAGGTTGTATAAAATGGCATTAAAGGCTGCAAAACCAGCTTGCTTGGCAGCTTCTTTAGTTGATGACGCATGGACTTGGCATGCACGCTTGGGACATGCAAACTTTTAAGCCTTAGAAATGATGGGAAAGAAAATGATGGTGACCGGAATGCCGTGTGTGTCACATCTAAAACAACTGTGCGACGGGTGTGTTGTAGCAAAACAAACGAGGCAAAGCTTTCCAAATGAAGCTCAGTGGAGAGCTTCGAAGCCGTTGGAACTCTTGCATGCCGATCTCTGTGGGCCGATAACGCCACAATCAATGGGAGGTAATAGATATTTTTTATTGATTGTCGATGATTGGTGTAGATATATGTGGGTTTATCAACTCAGGTCAAAAGATGAAGCGTTAGCAAGGTTCAAGATCTCCAAAGCTCAAGTTGAGAAGGAAACCAAGCATAAGGTGAAGATACTAAGGACAGATCGAGGGGGCGAGTTTAACTCTCAAGCCTTTGTAAAGTTCTGTCAGGAAGAAGGAATTCAAAGGCAAACCACAGCACCATATACTCCGCAACAAAATGGTGTTGTGGAGCGGAGAAACAAAACGGTAGTCAAAATGACATGATCGTTGTTGAAGAGCATGAACCTACCAGAAACATTGTAGACGGAAGCAGTTCGCCATGCTGTCTATTTGTGCAACAGACTTCCCACGAAGGCTGTGAGAGACATGACTCCATACAAAGGATGGAAGAAAAGAAAACCAAACCTGCAAAATTTAAAAATATTCGGTTGTTTGGCGTTTGTAAAAAAGGTGGGAGGCCATCTCACTAAGTTGGAAGATAGGAGCATACCTATGGTTCATTTAGGTATGGAACTAGGGAGCAAAGCCTACAGGTTTTACAATCCAAAAAATAAAAGGATTGTGGTGGCACGTGATGTCTCATTTGATGAAACAAAGTCGTGGGCTTGGGAAACTATACATGGAAGTATGTCAGAAAGCACATGCATGGTACAACCCATATTCATGGGTAGCACTGAAAATCCCAAGGATACTAGTGTGGATCAAGGGGAGGGACCACACACACCATTAACCCCATATTATAATAATGTTTCTACTTCCATCTTAAATTCGACAGGTACTAAATATACAAAAGGCTCAGGCAGTGTAGATCAAAGCTTCTCAAGCTCATCAGGCAGTGGACCAGTCAATGAAACAATACCTTTCGATACTTATGATGACACTCCTGTGCTTGAAACTTGCCTTATACAGGAAATATACCAACGGGCACCCGCGATGACAGAAGAAGAGGTGCAAGATCTGTATCAACAAGAAGGTTTGCTGTTGTTGAATGAAGAACCAACTTCGTTTCTTGAGGCAACAAAGGAGACCCATTGGAAGAAAGCCATGCGTGCAGAGATAGATTCAATAGAGAAGAACCGGACATGGACTTTAACTCGATTACCTCCCAATCAAAAGATGACAGGGTTAAAGTGGGCGTTTAAGTTGAAAAAGGACGCATCGGGTAAGGTCACGAAACACAAGGCACGTCTTGTAGCCAAAGGTTGCATACAAAAGAAGGGTGTAGATTTCGAAGATGCGTTTGCTCCGGTGGCCAGGATGGAATCAATACGGTTGCTGTTAGCTTTGGCGACAAAAGAAAACTGGATCGTACATCATTTAGATGTCAAGTCAGCTTTTTTAAACGGGGAGCTTAAGGAGGAGGTTTATGTAACTCAACCTCCCGGTTTTGAAGTGAAAGGAAAAGAGGAGATGGTCTATAGGTTGCACAAAGCTCTCTACGGGTTGCGACAGGCACCTCATTCATGGAATGCAAAACTCGACAAAGTATTAAAGGAACTTGGGTTCAGAAAATGTGCACAAGAACAAGCCATGTACAAGTTGCAGAGTAAGAGCACAATCTTAATTGTTGGTGTGTACGTTGACGACATGATTGTGACGGGGTCGAGTGAGAAACAGATTCAAGACTTCAAGGTTAGTATGAATTCAATTTTTGACATGAGTGACCTGGGAAAGTTGAATTACTATCTTGGGATCGAGGTTAAACAAGACGAAGACACCATCGTTATAAAGCAAGAAAATTATGCTAGAAAGATTTTAGAAGAAGCATGTATGTCTAAATGTAATCTAGCAAAGTGGCCTATGGATCCTAAATTGCAGCTAACTAAAGATTAAGGTGGCAAGGAAGTTGATCCAACCAAATACCGAAGTATAATCAGAAGCTTTCACTACCTGATTAACACTCGTCCCGATCTTAGTTACTCGGTTGGGGTAGTGAGTAAATTCATGCAGTCACCTAAAGAGAGTCACTACGCAGCTGTGAAGAAGATTTTACGATATCTCAAGGGTACAACCGGGTATGGTTTGAAGTATCGAAATGGTGGAAATGGGAAAATTTGCGGGTATAGTGACAGTAGCCATGCTTCGGATATTGAGGACCGAATAGGAACGACCGGTATGGTGTTCTATTATTCATAAAATCCAGTCACATGTGCATCTCAGAAACTACAGACGGTTGCTCTAAGTTCATGTGAGGCTGAATTTATGGCTGCAACGGCGGCGGCATGTCAAGCATTGCCGCTAAGAAACATGGTTAGTTTTTTAACAGGGGAAGAAGCTCAAAGGGTACAATTTCTAGTTGACAATCAATCAGCTATAGCATTGATGAAAAATCCCGTGTTTCATGGGCGAAGCAAGCACATCGACACTAAGTTCCATTTCATACGGGAGTGTGTGGAGCGGGATCAAATTTATGTTGAGCATGTTAGTGGCGATTTGCAGAAGGCGGATATCTTGACTAAGGCGCTACCTCGAGTTAAGTTCACTGAGATGAGAAGGTTGATTGGGACTGAAGAGGTCACCATCAAAGGGGAGAATGTGAATTAATGTTGACCAAGTTTTTTAGTGGAACGTGCATGGGAAATGGTCACACAACGGTTTCCTTGATGCTTGGGTGGTGGACCGATTTTATAGTATTCTAGTTGTTTCTTTTGAGAATAAATAGTAGTTGCAGAAAGTAGTCTTTAACAGTATTTTCCAACTTCTTATTTTGTATGCAATCCCATTTCCTTTTAATATTCAATACAAGCTTTGGTTGTGAAGCATTACAGTAGTGTTTCTTCCTTCTTTTGCTATCACGATTTCATCATTAAAGCCTTCTTTGATCCAACATTCTTGACCCGTTTAAAAAATGTGTCGCTCGGTTGTGAACGACCAACTTTTGGATCCTCGGTAACGGCCACGTAACACAATGCAAGTAGATATACATGTTTCAATTCCCATAGATAGATTAAGTCAAACATGTGGTAATGAATGTTATTTGCTGAAGTAGTAATAAGCATTCAATATTGCCATAAATAGTTTTTTTTAATTTCAAGAATCATGAATAGGGATAAACCCTTTATATGTAGTTAAGATATGATGTTCTGTCTCTATATATTTGTGTTTCATGTTCCTGAAATTCACACCATGTGCTTTTAGGAGTAGTAGCTCTCTAGACTAAGGTAAATACTATGTCATTTGCGTAAACTCATGATGTCCTTCTTTATTAATGGGTGTTATTCATTGTGTTGGTGATGTTATAATATGCCACTGCCATTCGCATTTGCGTTTTATGATACGTCTTTTTTGCATTTGCTAAGAAATTATTTCCTTTACTAAATTGCTACACAAAAAGCATGAAAAAAAAAAGAAAAAAGAAAAAAAAAACCCAAAAAAACCAAAAAAAACAAAAAAAAAACCGCCCCTTAATTTGATTGATAAAAACTAATGCATTGGCCCCGAGCGAGCCTTTTCAATGACTAATCCTCTGTTATGTTTTATGTGATCATATTGCAGACACAATAAAATGGCATTCAAAAAAATAGCAAGCCTTAACCCTCGAAAATGGCATTCATGAAGTAGAAGCAGTAAGTCACTCTCCAACACTAGCACGACACAAGGAAAGCCTTTAAGGAAACTTTTGGTGCACTTTTTTGCAACTTAGCAAAACCTTTGGCCGCATTACCCTTTGAGGAGCAATATTTTGTTAAATGAGAGCCATTATTTACTTTATCTAATTGGAACCACTTGTTACTCGAATATGTTAGTTTTAACGGATAATAAATTAATATATCATGACCGGACTCGAACTCGAGACTTCGGGATTGCACACTTTACGTATGAGTTTCAATTAATTAATAATTATTGTTTTAGTGACGAATAATTATTAAATACACGAAATATAAACTTAACGGTAACTAACGACCGTTAGACGAAACATGAAGGACTAGATTTGGAATAGAGTGAAAGTAAGGTTCGGGTTGGGCCTTGTGAACCCATGGCCGGCCACACCCCTCCCATAGGGTTTGGGATGGTTTTTGCTCCAAGCTTCATGATTACTATATAATGAGACCCCCTCTCATTCATTCTAATCATCCCTTGGTTCTCTTTGAAACCAAATCACTTCTTCCTTCTCTTTCTTTGTGTCTAATCGATCTATTGATTGATAGGACCAATAGTTTAATCTTTTCATGTAAAGCGAATCTAGCATTTCCATTGAAACGCTATTAGTACGTGTGTGTAAGAACGAAGTGTTAGCATACTTTTGCTAACGGTGGTCTTGCCTTGTGACTTCTTCTAGTCGATCCATATAAGCCCTCACCTAGGGTTTATAAGTTCTTGTTCTTGCTAGTAATCAAGAGGTACGCATCCTTTTATATTCAGTTAATTTATTATTTGTATTTGATCTATTCCGATGCGTACTTTTTGATGTTTATATGTTTATATTAGTATTATGATTCATATATTCCAACAGTGGCATCAAGAGCCGTTAATACATTATAATGAATTACCGAAACACATAAAAATTGAATCGTTTGATTAATCACATGCTTGGTGTTCTTATGTTTTTATATTTTTCATAAACCCTAGATTTTATTTTTTATTTTCAAAATTTATTTTTTTTTTATATAAATGTCGAATTTTTTTATTTATTTAAAAAAGGAAATTAGGGTTTGATGAATTATGGAATAAAAACTTGTAGAAACCCTAGGTTGCATGTAATTTATGTGTATATAAATGGATATTTGTGATATGCCGTTTGGTTGCGTTCCTTGATTGACATGATTATTGTTATAATATGTGCAATGTGGGCATCCATGACAAACCATGCATGTGTTGATATGGATTTATGATTGTTTGATTTCATGCTTATTTATACGATTTGATTATAATTGATGTGATGATTTAGTAAATATTATGAATAAAGATTACTAAAATTTAATTAATTATAAAATTAGGGAAGACCCTATTACAAATCGTGTATAAATCAATTATGTGTGTTTTAAATTGATTTAAATTTGCATGTCCATTATTGTTGTTGTTTGTTTATTTTATTTAATTACTTTTGTTTTATATGTTATGTGACATGATAGTAACAAAAGGGTAATTTTAAAATAAAATATTAAACGGACTTAATAATCGTGAAATCTTGTTTTGAGCTTATAATATAAATCTTGAACTTTTGGTTGATTGATCACGACTGTATTAAGTGGTTGTAAGGTGAAACTATTTTGACAAACTATTAAAGTGGGTATAAGGTGGCTTAGCATTAAATTGCAGCCTTAGTGAGCCTCCATTATGGCTTGACGCTCGCCTGTGAGTCAAATTCAGTTTTACCTAACATCCATGATAATTACGAAGCACTTAAGGCAAAGTTGTAAGTTTCTCAACGCCTCAATCAAAACTTTGGAGATTTAAGCTCGTAAAGAAACTAATGAGTAAAAGTTTTTTACATGAAACATATGCTACAAGATGAATGCATGACATCTTTGTACATATATTTTGATTACACACATCAAATTTACTACCCTTAAATTTAAGTTATATGCCATCCAACAAAAAGGAAACACCTAAAATTGGGTCTACGTCAGGGCGTAACCTGGCTAGATTGCAATGGAGGGCAAATTACAATGATTTCATCACTAGCAGATCAACTGATGTGATGGAATTATGTAAGTTTGATGTTTCTTAAGTTGGTTAACTTAATTGAGTTGATAGCGGGACCTGATCACTCAAGGCATAAGATGGGGATAAAACAAGCTTACATTGCAACTGCGGTTGGCAAATATCATCACTAGCAGATCAACTGATGTGATGAACCTATGTCAATTTGAATCCTAGTTTTTCATTGTAAAATTAAATGGTTATATGATTATGAACCAAGGGTATTTAATTTTCTTGAAATTTTATTATCGAAAGTACTAACTGTTGAATTTTTCTGTAGAAATGGCTACACCCGAAAACACTAATATGAGCAACATGAGTTCTGCATTCAAGCAAATGATTGATCGAGACAAGTTGACTGGTGAAAATTTCAATGATTGGTTTCGATCCTTAAGAATCACCTTAAGGATGGCCAAAAGATATGATTATCTTGGTGAACCACTTCCTCAAAAACCTGCTGGAGATGCAACACAAGCACAGAAGGATGCTTACAATGTTGAATATGAAAAGCACAATGATGTGGCTTGTCTCATGTTGGCTGGGATGGATACTCAATTGCAGAAACAGTTTGAGCAATATGGACCCATGGACATGATAAATGAACTCAGACGAATGTTTGAGAAACCACCTGCTGCAGAATTATATGACTTAATAGAATCTCTGCACAATTGTAAGCAGGAAGCAGGTAAATCCGTAAGTGCCCACGTATTGTCCATGAAACATTATATGGACCAATTGGAGCGACTTGGCTGCGGATATCAGGAAAGCGTATGTATTGGTCTCATCTTGCGATCCCTTAATCAGGATTTGTATAGTGAGTTTGTACGCAATTATAATATGCATTGCAAGGGGAAGACAGTAAGTGAAGTTCATGCAATGCTTATTGATTATGAGAAAGGCCTGAATAGGAAGGCACCTACACCTGCTGTAATGGCGATACAAGGTGGTAGGATCACCAAGAAGAAACCCAACAAACCGCAACATGTGAATATCAAGGGTAAAGGCACTGGTAATAGACAAGGCAAACAAGTTGCGACTCACCAACAGAAGCCTAAGAAGCAAAATCCTCCTCCTCCTAAGAAGAAGGAAACTCCCAACAAGGATATGGCTTCTTGTCACTATTGCAACACTCCTAGTCATTGGAAGCGGAACTGTCCATTGCTACTAGAGGAGTTGCGCCTCAACAAGAGTAAAATGCCTAGTAACGTCGCAAGCACTTCAGGTATGTTTATGATTGAATTATATTCTTTTCCTCGTAAGAATAATTCCTGGATATATGATACAGGATGTGGTACTCACATTTGTAACACGTCGCAGGGACTTAGAGGAGCAAGGAAACTGGCCTATGGAGAAAGATACTTGTACGTAGGGAATGGCATACGTGCAACAGTTGAAGCCATAGGGACTTTCGATTTAGTTTTATCTTTGGGAATGATACTAGTATTGAATAATTATCATTACGCACCCTCTATTGTTAAGGGTGTTGTTTCAGTTTCTTTGTTATTGGATAATGGTTTTGTTCCCACATTTATTAATAATGGAATTTCTGTTTCTTTAAATAATGTTTTTTACTTTATGGCAATTCCTATAAATGGTGTGTTTGAAATTGATATGGAAAATTCCATGTCCAATAGAAATAATTCTATGTATAGCATTAGCAATAAGAGAATCAAGTCTAACTTGGATTCGTCTTATCTTTGGCACTGTCGTCTTGCTCATATAGGCAAGGATCGCATGGAAAAGCTGCAACATGATGGGCTTTTGCAAAAGATCAATGATGAATCATTTGATAAATGTGAATCCTGCATATCTGAGAAGATGACAAGGAAACCTTTTTCACATCAAGTGGAAAGGGCAACTGAGCTACTTGGATTAATACACACTGATGTATGTGGTCCACTTAGACATGTGTCAAAACGCGGTGCTAGCTACTTCATAACCTTCACGGATGATTATAGTCGTTATGGTTATGTTTATTTACTTAAACATAAACATGAAGTCTTTAATACTTTCAAGGTTTTCAAAAGTGAAGTAGAATTACAACTCGGAAAGAAGATTAAGGCACTTCGATCCGATAGAGGCGGTGAATATTTAAGCCAAGAGTTTAAAGATTATCTAACTGAGTGTGGCATAGTCCAGCATCTCACAGCTCCTTATACTCCACAGCAAAATGGTGTATCTGAAAGGAGAAATCGTACTTTGCTAGACATGGTACGATCATTGTTTAATCTTACATCTCTACCCTTATCCTTTTGGGATTATGCCTTGAAACTGTTATTCGCGTATTGAATATGGTTCCAACAAAGAAGGTTGATAAGACTCCATATGAATTATGGACAGGAAAAGCTCCCAACTATTCTTACTTAAAGGTCTGGGGTTGTGACGCGTTTGTTAAACGTGATTCACCAGATAAACTCCAACAGAGATCTGTTAAGTGTATCTTCGTAGGATACCCAAAGGAAACGATGGGTTACTACTTTTACTTTCCACCAGAGAATAAAGTCATTGTGGCTAGGTATGGAGATTTCTTTGAAAAGAATATCATGTCTCAAGAATTCAGTGGGAGAGTTTATGATCTAGAAGATGAAGATACATCACCTTCTGAAAACACTAGCACACTTCCTGTGGAACCTGAAAGTTTAGGTCCTCCACCTAAAGTGGAAGTGGTGCCCATTCGCAGATCTTCAAGAACTGTGATAGCACCCAAACGTCTATGTCTTAACGCAGAATGTGAGGAAACTATACTAGGGGATCTTGATGAACCTACTAGTTATAAGGCTGCCATAAATGGTCCTGATAAGGAGAAATGGCAGAGTGCTATGAATGGGGAAATGCAGTCCATGAAAGACAACGAAGTCTGGGAAGAAGTAGACCTACCTCCAAATGCTAAGGTAGTTGGAAGTAAATGGCTCTACAAAATGAAAACAGACATGGATGGCATTGTACACACCTATAAGGCTCGTTTGGTAGCTAAAGGCTATACTCAAACATTTGGTGTTGACTATGAGGAGACCTTTTCTCCTGTAGCTAACATTAGAGCTATTAGGATTCTCTTAGCCATAGCTGCCTACTATGACTATGAGATATGGCAAATGGATGTCAAAACCGCCTTCTTGAATGGTCGCCTAGATGAAGACATCTATATGGCGCAGCCTGAGGGGTTTGTGAATCCAGAATTTCCAAACCGTGTATGCAAACTTAAAAGATCCATTTATGGATTAAAGCAAGCATCACGTCAATGGAATAAGAGATTTGATGCAGAAATCAAAAGTTTGGGATTTAGTCAGAATCTTGATGAGCCATGTGTATACCAGAAAGCTAGTAGGAGTAATGTTACTTTCCTTATCCTATATGTCGATGACATATTAATCTTAGGAAATTATATACCAAGTTTAAACGAAGTTAAAGTTTATCTTGGTAGATGTTTTTCTATGAAGGATTTAGGAGAAGTAGCATTCATCCTTGGAATCAAGATTTACAGAGATAGATCAAAGCGGTTGATTGGATTAAGTCAGAGTGCTTAATTGATAAAATATTGAAGAGATTTAATATGCAAAATTCCAAGAAAGGATATTTGCCAATGCAAGTGGAACATGGCTTAAGTAGCAAACTATGTGCCTCAACACCTGAAGAGGTTGCACTCATGAAGAAAGTTCCTTATGCTTCAGCAGTAGGATCTATCATGTAAGCAGTTAGATGCACAAGACCTGATGTGGCGTTTGCACAAAATATGACCAGTCGTTATCAACAGAATCCAGGTGGAAAGCACTGGCACGCTGTTAAAAGCATTCTTAAGTATTTAAGGAATACTAAAGATATGTTTCTAGTGTATGGGGGAAATCCAGAAGCAGAACTTGATGTTACATGTTACTGTAATGCGTCCTTTGAAACTGATAAAGATGATACAAAGTCTCAGACGGGTTATGTCTTTGTTATTAATGGAGGAGCAGTTGACTGGAAGAGCAAGAAGCAGACAACAATTGCGATGTCTGTTACAGAAGCTGAGTATATTGCTGCATCGGAAGCTGCGATGGAAGCTGAGTATATAACTATAAATTAGAATATGAGTATTATTATAACACAAATTTTCCGTCTTCGTTGACTTGCAGTATTAACCAGTTACCTATACAGCCCATCTTGCCATGTCAAGTTTGGTCCTTCTAAAGATGGTCGTTGCATGATGTCTACTGCTTTTTCACTGGAATATTTGCTTCAAATGGTTTCGATGGTCCTCTAAAGCAAAATGGAGTTTTGGTATAGTTTTAAAATGGTTAGAGCTTACTTTTTCCTATGACTAATAGAACCCTTTTTTAGTTTACAGGAAATTGTGGGATGCGTTAACCGGGGACTTACTGCACTCTTTTGACCACAAACATATTGTTCGAGCATGCTCCTTTTTAGAGGTAAATACATATTTGTCTTTCTTTGTAGCAAGTCTTATATCGTATTTCATCAGCGTATATTGATGAAAGAAAACTGCACCGAATGGATCGGGATTTGACTTTATAATCGCTTCTTCTGCCGAAAATATGGAATTGATGAGGTAGTAATTTTATAATAATGCTCTTTGCTGGGTGCCAGTTTTAGAAATTCAAGTGTTCCAGACCAAGTATATCCTTAATATCCTTGAAACAAAGATGCACAACTCAAACTTATACCCAACAGCCTTGATGCAGCACTTTATTCAGTACCAAACAGCCCCTGATGTAGCTCTAAAGTCAGTACCGAACAACCCGTTCCTCACATTCAGGGGATATGGTTCAGTGAGTTTAAAGTTAAAGCAGCCTTGTTCATCTGTATATTTAAGGGTGTTTTTGCTGTCAAACCGGGGCGTTTGGTTGCTGTTTTTCTTCACTTAACAGCAGTAACCAATCACAAACAAAAGAACAAGGTTATTAGAGGTAGTGATGATAAATCTGTTATATATCTGTAGTCCAAGTGAAATCGAACAAAGTTTGAGAATAACCGTATCTTGGAGGGCCATTTATATTAATGCTGCCAGGACAGTTTTTTTCTCTTTATTCTGATACATTCTTACAGATCTGAGCCTCCACTTTTTACTGATATCTCTATTTCTTTTTAGCGAAAAGCGACATATATATTTCTAAGAAACTGAATGTGTTCATGGGAAAATATATAGGTGTGGGATAATACCATAATTGAGTCTGCAGAAGATAGGTTCTATGGTTCTAATATCGAGAATTATATCGATGCAGTTCAAAGAAACATTATGGTATAAGAAGTTTTTTTCCTAACGGTTTATTTACTTTCAAGTCATTAACATTATTCATAAATATTTATTTTTTTGTCAAAAGCATAATCTATGACAGACCATTTCTGGAGTTCTCTTGGTTACATAACGACCCAAACAAAATATAAAGCTACCATTTAATGGCATATTTAATTTATTTAATGGCAGAAAGAATGGACGGATCAAGTTGAAAACTAGGAAAACTGCAGCGGAAATCAGACGACTTGCCCAAAATGAATACTTTGAACAGATATGCAAGTGAAGGAATAAAAGCATACAAAGGAGTTGCAAATGATTCAGTTCTTAGAGGTAAGACATTTCACACAACTTGGTTCATTTTTTATTAAATAAGTGTCACGATATATGATTTAGCAAACTATTTTGTAATTGCAGATGAATATTGGCACTAGCACAACACAAGGAAAGCTATTGAGGAAAGTTTTAGTGCACTCTTTTGCAACGTAAAGAAACCTTTTGCTGCATTCAACAATATAAAGACATCTAAAGCTATTTTGGATCATGGTGTAAGCTAAATATCACATGCTTCAAGTACATATAGCATAGAGATATTTAGGGTGCGTTTAGTTGGGGAAAACACCCTTTGTTTTCCACAAAATGTTTTGTGGAAAACAAGGAAAACAGAGATTGCGTTCAAATCAACGTTTTCTAACAAAAGGTTCTGCAAAACACAAAATCCCCTATTACCTAACTTAACAAGGAAAATTACAAAACTAATTTTAGTTGTTTATAGAAAATACAAACATAAACTAAGCGTTTTCTATATTTTCAAGTGTTTTGTGAAAATAAATTTCCCTTCCAAATTTTTACAAAACTAGAGATAGAAAACAAGAGAATTTTAAGCTTTAAGCTTTGACTTGGTCAACTGCGTGCTTTTGCGGTAGTTGGTGGCCAACTGCCTGGTTAGAATTTTTTCTCCAACTAAACGAACCCTTGTATTTTTAGTATTTGTATGTATATGAGCTGTATAACTGATTTTATCATAAATATAATTCCTGGAACTCTAACTAGGTTGGTTTTGGGTGTTTTGAGTCTTAGTTTCTAACAATGTCTAGCCTATAATTTCAAAAAGAAATTTATCTTACATGCTAGCCCAAGCTTGCGCTAACTTTTGCTTAGATCCTGCTGCAACGCATCGTTTATAAACAAATACCACAATAATCAGTCATCATATCCTTTTGCAAAAACTTTTACTATAAACTATTACTCCGTATCACTTAAACTAGTTACGAAAACAAGACAGCAAGTCCTTGCATTGTGGCTGCTCCAACTGCTGCTGCACCTCTGGTTGAAGACCCGAATTCACACCATCATAGGAACCGTCATCATCTTCACTAGTTGTCGTCAATGATTTAGAGTCTGATGATTGCATGAATCGTTTATCAGGATCATAACTACATAAGACCTGACCCATAAGCATTACCGGATGATATCCGTTATCAACATTAGTATTTGATGATCTACGAGACTCCACATGATCATCAGACCCAAAACTGTTGTTGTTGTCGTCGTCATTGTTGTTGTTGTGATCAATCGGGGTCATCGTTGTTATCGGATTAGGGTTAGATTGTGGTATCATCAAAGAAAGTTGAGTATCAAGATTCGGAATCTTGGAAGTTTTTGTTAACTTTAGCAAATCAATCTTTGTTCTAACTTCCTTAATTTTCGTTCCTAAGGCGGAAGAGAGGTCATTTAATTCACTAAGTGAGGACTTATCCAAGGAATCAAACCAACTCGGGTACTTGGCTTCCAAGTTCTCTTTCTTCGCCTTTTTAAGTTCTTCTTCGATCTTCTTCTTCCTATCCTCACAAAAATCCCATAAACCATACGACTTGATCCTCCCGCCATAGCTTTTGTAATTCTTTATCATATCGTTGAGATAAAGAGGATCTTGTGGGAAGATCTCAGCGTTTTGTTGATGCTCAGAAAACATTATCACGGACACATCAACACCACAAAGAGTACCGAGCTCTCGAGCTTTCTTTAAGACACAGTCTTTTCTTCTTGTGAACGTGATATTACGTATCTTCTTGTCGTTGATCCGTTCCATCTTTATCTTAACTCGACCCATGTCTTAAAATCTGCCAAAAACATCATAACATGTTTTTAATACAATGTTAAACAAACGTATAGACATAACCCATGCATTAAAATAAAGAGAGTTTGATAAAGTTTACCAGTAAGAACTTAAACCTTTATTGATCGAGAAAAAAATTATAGAAGAGGGTTTAAGGTATGAAAGGCAGTGGATATTTAGATATATTTATAGAGAAAATTTGGTTCGTTAATGTCGGTGTGTTGGTGTCTAATATGGAATTGTTTTATGTAGGGATGAATTTTAAGTTAGGATACTAATTATCTTTTTTATTCCAACTAAGATACGATACTGAATTTTGAGTATATGGTAAGTTGTCAAGGGGTAGCATCAGTCGGTATACTAAAGACGGCGGTATCTACATACACTCGAATTTACCATTATAGTTTATTAATAATACAACTTATTACGCAACATTTACCATATATATAGTTTATAAATAATACTCCCTCCGTTCCAAATTTATTGTCCACTTTGAATTTTCAAAGTCAAACTATTTCAACTTTGACCATAAATATATATTTTTTGTTATATAATACTTGTTAAAAAATTATACCATTGAAAAGTACACTTAAAACCCAATTCATTTATATATTTTGCATCAAATATTATATAACACCCACAAAAATATTTAAGGTCAAAGTTGAAGAATAAAGACTAAAAAAGTCAATAGTGGACAATAAATTTAAGACGGAGGGAGTACAACTTATTACGCAACATTTACCATATATAGACTTTATCAATAATACAACTTATTACGCAACATTTACCATATTTTATAACAAAACTAATAGAAAAAATAAGTAACATAAATTATTATGGGTTTTTGCTAAACATTGTCCACCGGGCAATGGTTCAATCAAATAAATTAACCTGTTATTTCCATATTAAAAATAATTATGTATTTAACACAAAATAAAATAAATATACAAATTACCTTAAATAACATATTTTTTTTATATATAAAGTAATTATATATTTAATGCACAATAAATAAACTACAAATTACCTTTTTATATTTATCATAATTATTGATTTAACCATATCGACCAGTGGGCAATGTTTAACAAAACTCAATCTTTTATATAATAAAATAAAACCTAAAGTGAGGACTTTCGTATTTCAAAAAAAAATATTTTCTTATTAGATATTTTTTTAATTATTATTTTTTAATTTATAAATTTATAAATTTACAAATTCGTTTTGTAGATATAAAACACAAGTAGAAGATAATCAAAAAAAATATAGATAGATGCAACTAACAATATGATTAAACATTTTAAATGATTATTTTTAATAATAAAAAGATATAATTAAAAATAATAAATCAAACAAAACAAACATTAAATTACTATTTTTTTAATAAATAAAAATATATCATTTAAAAAAAAATTTTAAAAAAAAACGCGCATGCGCAAGCATTATAACTAGTTATTGTATATTATATTTTATATATTCTACAAACGCTAAACTTAAAGTATCGTATTAATGTTTACTTGAGATATTGAATATGAGTTAAATAATTATGACTTATGAGAGTTATAAAATTATATATTAAATATAATTCCTTCCATTAAATATATTAAATTATTAAGTTTAACCAATACAAATCAATAAATTTGTTGTAAAAACATATTATGGCTAAGTTTAAGGTGTGTTTGGGAGAGGCCTTATTGGTTATTACGGGCGCTTAAACTTTTAAGATAAGCCGGCTTGTATAATAAGTCTCGTTTGGCGTCAAGACTTATTTAAAACTATAAACCCTAACCCAAGAAAAGGGGCTAAAAGTTTTAGATCGGGGCTTTTAAACTATTAATTACTTATTTACCCATAAAAATATCAAACATATACTATAATTTATTTAATTATGTTCTTTTTAATAATTTAACAATAATAAACTCAAGCTTAAGCTAATTTGCCAAACAAGTTTATAAAAATACAAATTTTAATTTTTATATAAGTCTCAGCCCCAAACCTAACCCCAGCTCTAGCCCCAACCCATTTCACCAAACGTACCCAAGTGAAATTGGCTGGAGCTAAGGCTTATTTATAAGCTTGAGGTTGGAGCTTATATTTTTATGAATCTGTTTGGTGCATTATTTATACTGAAGCTTATTAATGTAAAATTATATAAAAATATATCAAATTACATTCATATATATTTTCAGATTTTACGTGATAGTCCAATATATATTGAATGGTATTTAAGTTAGTATTTGACTAAAACTTATAAGCTTCCATAAGCCTCTTTCAAGTTGGGCTTATGAAGGCCTATTACTTATTAAAGCTTTCATAAGCTTGCGTGACAGACGAAACTTATTTTAAAAGCTCAAGCCCTTAAAAGCCTCGCGCGAAACACAGCTACACAAAAAAATTTCTTCCAATCTATAGTTAACTTTTTGTTTTAAGTCAACATGAAAACCAAAACATTAATTGAAATTTAAGTAACACGATTAAAACACTTGTCATTTATTTTTCCTCCATAATTAATTATTTTATTTATTAAATTACTACAAAATAACTTCACTCCATATCAGCAAAATAAATAATGTAAAAAGTCCAAATCTTATAATGAAACAAAAACTAAAAAAAATATATATATTTGCGAACTATAAAAAATAATTGTAATGAATATAGTACAATACAATGTAACCAATTATTAGTACCATTCTCCTTATATTGAATCAACATGGACGAGTACTCTACAGTTTTACTGAATCAGTTTACTATTATTTAAACTTAATATAAAAAATTATCCTCGCAATTCATAATGTTATTATAATGGGAAACATAAAATGAAAAACAGTTATCGCAGACGTCACTTCAACATGCGTGTACTCTGCTAGTTCCTTTATAAAGCGTGTTTTAAGTACTATTCAACAAGCTAATTTGTAGCATTTTAATGCATGTATTAATAGACCTTTTAACTAGTACAAATTATTATGAAAATAGTACAAGCACATAAAACACATTTTCTTATAATATTAAATTTGAGTTAATGATTTTTGGGAGTTGTAAAATAATTGTTAGTAATTTGTAAAATATTGTTTTATTGAATTAGTTTTATCGAACAATATTGTTCGTCAAATATTTTGATTGCATGATATCAGCCGCTGCAACACACAGGTACTCTGCCAATTCAACTAGTTTAGAGATGCCCAAAATTATCCTTTTCAATTAATACAAACTATATTTATGTGGTTTGAAGGCAAACATTAGTAATAATCCGTAACTTGGTCATATCAATATATCCGGAACCGGAAGGGATTGCTTTTTACTCAATTGTTTAAGAATCTTATTTTTATTTGCTTATTTAATTTTTACTTATTTATTTACTTTTTAGTTAATTAATCAATTATTTGTTTTGTAGAATTTATATCATAGAATTTAGCTTAATTGGTATATTAGTTATTAAGATTTCAAAACTAAAACTTTTATTGATCAGTGATCATTCCAAAACTTAAATTAAAACCACATACTCCTCGTGGATACGATACCCGCTTGCCCTATCTAGTATAAGGTATTTAGGTTTACTTTTTATCGGTACAACGACATCGATTAGTGATCGAAGGAAATAGGGGCTTTGTGGATACGCCAAGCTTATGGATAACCTGAAATAAGAAATACAAAGACACTATGTTAAGTGATTGCGCAGGGGGTTGGCCCTGCGAATCACCTCCGGCGTACAAATGAATATATGATATGGTAAATAAGTAAGTTTGAGAGGATATGTGTGTGTTTTATGAACGTATCATACTCAGTAACCCGTCCAAGCTATTTATAGGAGAGAAAAATAGGTCTTAGAGAGTTCTATGCTCAATCTGCGGAAACATGGAGGTGCTCCATGATTTATGATGACTGCTAGGGTTTAGGCGAATATCATGGGGGAGTGCCATGACAATAGCTAAAGTTTAGGATGGGTGTCCCATGATTATAGCCTTAACACAATCTCTTTCTTGGCGGGGAAGCACAAGGGAGAGATCGCAGGCTTCGTTCCTCTAATATCTTTATAGGCTTTACCCCGAAGGGCTTAGGCCTTCGATTGGCAAGTTCCCAAATGGTAACCTTGTCATGGACGAATGGCTTGACTCCATCGAAGATATTAGGAGGCTAGCCTGGACCTTCGAGAGGAAGGTTTCGCACAGGCTCGAAGGGGTGTCCTTCGACCTGTTCGGAGGGTACATCATCATGTTTTTATCGGTTCAGAAGGTTCTCTCAACTTCATTTTCGGATGACTTTTATTGGCTAGCCAAACCGGTGGTGACTCCGATTCCCGGTTGAACCCGTTGGTACAGTCCGATTTTTAAAAAGATATGTACCATCAACTAATTTTCATATAAATTGTATAAAGCTTTGTGTGTTTTCTTAGTTTGTATAATATATATAATAATATGTATTTGTCATTGTAGGGGTGTTTTAAAAATAATATTTATTAAGTATTTATTGGAGGCTATTACAAGTCTATAAATTTAAGACATTAATTTTCCATGTGTAACTTTATTTTCTATTATTAGTAAATGTATTGTTTAAAATTTTAAACCTTCTATTTTGAAAATGTCTTAAATACATTATAAAATAGTATATATAGTAAAACTCTATAAATTAATGATGTTGGCACCGGAATATTTTATTAATTTAGCGAGATATTATTATATCGATAAATTAATAAATTATTAATTTAAAGAAGTTTTACGTGTGGCCTTAAATTCAAATCCAGTATACTATTTACAATGTATACTAGTTAAAGATGGGAAAAAAAGTTTCAATTAACATTTTATGAATTCACATTCACAAATTAATTGAATTTGTTAAGTTCATTGTTTTTAAATAAGCAAAAAGTTAGTTTCGTTGGGACAAGTTCCAATTACGTATGACCTTAATTGAATTAATTGAATTTGTACTGGTCCCAAGTTAAACAAATTATTAATTTTATCGAGATTATTAATTTATCAATTATTAATTTATAGAGGTTTTACTATATTATATGATGGTATTGTATGGTGATTTTATAGATAGAGGAACACATTGCCAAATGGAAATAGAGGATGTGAACATATAACTAACTCAAACATATTTTTAGTTTTTATATGTTGTATTTTTGCTATAATTTTGTGTCATAATTATCCCACAAACGAAGAAATTAGTTCGTAGTGTGTGTTGATGTTTGGAGTAAACGAGCAGGTGAGTCATAGCATTACTGCGGGGCGGCCGTGTTTATATTTATGAGAATTATGCGGAAACCGTTTATTTTTCATGAAATCTATAAGAACCACATTGTTAGGGAGCTCGTTAAATCATTGTTGATGGAAAATCTGATCATGCATTGACTACACTAATCACATTCAATTAGGACCATCAAAATGCCATCAGTGCCCGTCATCATTCCTAACAGCATAAATACATGGCAAACATTTTGCTAGTCCTTTTAAAGCAAAACACATGGTAGACACACCACTATTTCCAACTCTTGAAGCCACACAACTGTCCTACTGACCAATCTGACAGACGATCCTTAAGTATTGTCACAGTTGTGCAACACATGACAGTTTTGTGTATCACTTGGAGAGCACAATTACAGTACACGCTATACACAAAATCAAAGTAGCATTTTTACCCAAAATATTAAAGTAACATGTGAACAGAATGTGAATCCATGGATTGCGGTAACAATCTTTGACTACAAAATTTAGAGTTATCATTCGATTTCAATACACAAATATCGTATACAATACGAGCATTATTATACTGAGGGTAACATGCTTGGTGTGGATTGCACATAACATGGAAGTATCCACCTGTAGGAACATACCAACAATTAGTTTACGGTTTAAATTTCAATATATACCTAGTTATGTAATAGGGTATGAGGACCTGAATACATTCAAAGTTTTTACATCAAGAACCATGTGTAAAACGTATCAAGAACCAACTTATAAAAAGGGGGTGTTTGGGATTGATTATCAAATCTGATCATTACGGTTCAATATAACAGGTACGATATTTTGAGGGCCTTTGGGACTGCGCATCCAAAATGCTTATTTGATTGTATGCAGGGGTGGAAACGAGCCAAGCCGCTCGTGAAAAGCTCGGGATCTAATCGGCAAAAAGCTTGAATGAGCCGAGCCTAAACGAGCTCGAGCCCGAGTTTGAGCCTAAGTTTGGGCTCGTTTATTAATCGAGCTCGAGCCCGAGCTTTATATATAAAGCTCGATTAGGCTCTCAAGCCTAAACGAGCCCTAAAAATATATTCGCATATATATTTTCTATACATATAACCATGTATAAACGAGCTTTAAAAATGAAAAAGCTCGAGCCTAGTGTGATTAACGAGCTTTCGTGATTTATTTCATTCAACATATTATATAAGTTAGTCAAGCCGAGCCGAGCTTGAGCTTTTGAAAATTTCACGTGCCGAGCTCAAGCTCAAACTATAAGGCTCGAAATGAGCTCGAGCTTTATATATATAAATGAGCCGAGCTCGAGCTCTGGAAGGCTCAGGCTCAGTTCAGCTCGTTTCCACCCCTAATTGTGTGTCACTTAAAAAAGCAGTTTGAAATCCGTAACTCTAAACAGCTCATTTTTAAAACAATGGCCACTTTTAATAAGCAATCCCAAACACTCCTTTTTTTATTTTCAACTGTGTGAACCGTTAATCAATGCAAGCGAAACAAATAAATTTGAAATTACCTCGACCACTGATATGCTAGTTAGGTGTAACGTACCACCGCAACACAACTCCATAAGGGCTGCATAACAAATAAGATAACTGATGTCATCATATTTGACATAAAATGTTGTTATTTTGAAATTGGACAAAAAAGTGTTGTCTGTCAATGACGTCTGAATCAAAAAGTACCCATTGGCATATTACCCACCTCTTTTGACTTGCTGCCAGCGATTGCTACTTGTTTGCTTGTTACCCAGTGAGTAAGGGAGGCTGAAACAAACCGCTTTGAGATGAAGGCGTCTAGTGTGAATAGTTCCATGTAAGCTATTGTACATTATTTAGAAGATATGTGATTGTTTGTATTCTTTGACTTCTTTTCATTTTAGTAAGTATATGGATGGTTGTTGTCGTCATCAAGGAAATCATCTACTCCGTAAAAGCTGGTTGTTCTAATGAGACTATGAGTTATTTTCAACAAAGTATTAATTTAAGCCTTATATAGTCTAAAGTCTAACTATATATTAGATATGGCATCAATGTATATCATATTATCATAGACAATTAAACTATAGAAAGAAAACTAAATCAATGAAGTTAGTTACATTGTTATAAAAGTCATAATGTGTACCTCATAATTTGGCTACTTTCATTGAACTAATTGTGCCAATGATCCGAGAAAACAAAGACACGGCTGCATTAGTGTCGAATTTCTTTGCGATTTCTTCCGATAAAGTTATCTCAACCACCCTTCCGCTAAAAGACACATAAGGAATGTGTTAGATAATCTGAAATAAGAAAACTAATTATTGTTCACTAACTGGTATGGAAAGCACCACAGGTTTTCAAGGATCGTTTCAATCATGTAAACTCCATTGCGATTGAATATATCAGTGACGCTATAATAAGAACTTCATTTATAATACATATCGTATAAATTATCATATCATTAAACATGTCTTTTTCGGGAAGAGTTGTCTTAGGTTATGACTTATCTTAAAATACATTCCTTAGCTTTATAGTCATCAATTAACAAAACTTTATTTACATTTTTATATCAGGGATATTAGTTTTCATTTTATATTCAATCATGTAGGAAACATAATGGAATACGTGTTTATCAGAATGAGATACAAAGACTAATCATTACATGTTCATCTTCGAAGCCAAATTTAAGACATTGACCAAGCAGATGTATCACTCCACGTTTTAGAGCAATTTCAACAGAAGGAAAATCATATCTTTAATATAGCCGCCTTAACTCACGTAAAGCGTTCATATTCTTTTGAACCTCGCCATTCCCCCTATAATAAATGAAGAATCAATGATCAAACGAACCACATAAGTTTCAGTAAGATACAATTATCATAAAAAACTAATTTTACTTAAAATAGACAGTGGGTTTCAATTCTTCGATAACATATTCCATTTGAGCATCTAAAACTGACGGCTCCTCTTCAGTCACAATACTACCATCAATTGTAACATCCAAATCAAGACTAACCCCCTTTCTACACAATCATTCTGTTCAAAACACTGCCTCTCATCTCTCTTTCGCAACCGAAAGAACATGTTGTCTTCTCTTTTGTACAACAACATTCCTAACTACAATCCCCTTAAACAAATTTATTTCACAATTTGACTACAATTTAAGCAATACCATGAGTATAGGCGGCAAGATGTACGGGGCAACCGTGTTGTACACCAGTTCAAACTAAGCCTTCTCGCATCATTTTTAATAAACCCGTTAGGCGTTTCCATATATGAAAATCCCAAGAGAATGAAATAAATTGAAATTTTATAAAGCAGTTACCTTAAAACCCCTATAACATATTCATCAATGAAGTTAAAAGATCGAGTTTGAAGCCCATCCCCCCCCCCCAAAAAAAAAAGAAAAATTCAAACATATCAGGCCTTTTCTGTAGAAAGTAGAAGGTGCTTTCTCCCATCCACCTACAAGTGTTACGATGTAATAAAAAAAATTAGTTTCCTGTGAAAAATTAACGTAAAATAAAGACAAAATGTATCAATTATGTTATAACTTACAAAATTGATTGTACCTTTCTATGTGCCGAAAAGTCCACAGATGTTGTGACAACGACTAGTTTTGCATTCGATTCCAAAGTCTTTGGTACAAGGCCTGCACAACTTCTCAGTTGCTAGTATCTCCAAACCGTAAACATCCTAAAGCTAAATTGAAAATGGTATACTGAAAACATTTTGCATTAGAATACATGAAAATTAGTTATAAAACACTACTAATGGCATACACCAACAAAAAACTTTAATCCAGATACATGAAAAGTTATTTTCTTTTAAACATTTATCATGAATATTGACCCCTCCTAAACCAACCAGTCAACCGGGTGCAGTTGATAGGCCCACCTAGGAGGGAGTGCAAGTATTAAATCCGTGGAAGTACAGAGAAATCCTCGGGTCGTTAAGTCCCAACGAGGCTGAAATTGTATTTTAAATGTTTTCGGGATACAGTGATTGGGAATAGCAACCAGATAAAGATTTGGATTTGTTTTACACTACTTGAATGATTAGGAATAACAGTATTAACAATTACGGGAAACAGATGTGTATAAACGTACATCAAATTAAAATCAGACACGATTACGTACTGTGAAAAAGGTGAGTTTTCAGCAAATATAAACTACAGGGGGTGAAAATGAAACTTTTACAAACTTAATATTAAAAGAAAATTTAATTAAAAAGAAAATTATTTTTTTTGATTATTTTATTATTTATTATTAATTAAAACTATTTAATTACTTATTATTAATATTTAACTTATACTAAATATAATATAATATTAAATTAAAACTAAGAAAATGAAAATTTATTTTTAAAAATTCTAAAATAACTTAAAAATAATATAAAAGCTAAAAATATCACTTTTTGTGATTTTAATATTAATTAATTACTAATTATTTTAATTAAACTAATTAACTAATTTAAATTACTAATAATACTAAAAATGACTTAGAAAATTAAGAAATATTTTATAAAACTAATTAACCATCACAGGAATCCTAAAAAATTATAAAAAAATTATAAAAATTATTTTTAAACTATTTTACTAATTATTAACTTAATTATTAATTAAAAACTATTTAAACTAATTAAATTATAAAAAATAGAAGATGAACAGTAAAAATTATGGAAAAATTACTAAAAATAATTTATATTATATAAAAGCTAGGAAAAATATAAAAACTAGGTAGTGCTTAATAAAAACTAATTTTGCTATTTAATACTTAAATATTAATTAATAATCAATAAAACTAATATTAAATCTAATAAATACTAAATGACAATATAAAATTCTGGAAAAATTACTAAAAATACTTTAATATAAAAGAAAATTAATAAAAATATAAAAATGTAAAGTACTTAATAAAAAGCTAAAAAGGAAAATTAAAAAGATAAATAATATTAAATAGAAGCTATCACTTAATTTAAAATTGGATTTTTCTGGTTTTTCTTTTGGAACACTATTTTATACTTAAAAACAAAGAACTTTTGTGAAAATAACTTTTCCAAAACTTAAAAATAAGCAATTTGGACACTAAAATGCTTAATAGTTTGACTTTTGGTCAAACTAGCTTGAAAAAGCTTTTCACAAGCTGCCAGGGGGCCCACATGGGTGGATTTAGGTGTGAACAAGTTTATTGGACATGAATGGTGCTAAAACCACAAGCTAAGGTCACTGAATAAGCCAATAAGCAGGAATAAGCAATTCCAAAACTTCAAGGCTGCACAGAAAATGGGACAGATTTGGAGTGGTGAAACAAGGGGGCAAGGCACCTTTGGCTCAAAACTTTGCTTGAACTAGGTAGAGGGCCATCTAGGGAGTCCAAAGAACCAAGAAGGACACAGTGGGGCCCACTGTGGTGGTCTGTGGGACCCACAGAAGGTGGGCAGCTGGTGTGATGCTACTGTGCAGCAGGGGAGGTGATACCCCTGCAGCTATGTTTGGGTGAATGTGGGGCCCACTAGAAAAATTGCAAAAATATGATGATTGTGGATTTCTAAAGCCAAGGTGGGTGACTTCAATTGGTGAAAAGCACAAGTCCTGAATCCAAGCACACAATTCTAAACAATTCCCATAAATTTTGTGTTTCTACCTAATTGTCACTTTTGACTTTTTAAGATTTTTACCTAAGATTGACTAAACTGAGTTTTGATTACCTCTAATTAACTGAAATTGATATATTATCCTAGAATAATACTAAATGAAGCTTCATTAACTACTTTAGAACAGATTTGATGAGAGTATGATCTTAAAATCTTAACAGTGCACTATTGAATGGCCTCAAAGGGTGATTTTGACTTTGGTCCAAAAGGGACCTGGTTTTTATGGTTAATATCACTTAATAGGACCTAGAGTAACATGCTGTAACATCAAACAACAATAATAACAACCAAGAACCCATGGAAACAGGTTAACCCAAACACCCATTTTACAAACTGTTTTTGTGATTTTCAAAACAAGACACTGATTTTGACCATTAAACTGGTAAATAAGCTTATACTAAGATGAAACAAACTAAAATGAGTACATAAGCACTACTTTAAACAACAAAAGACTCATGAATTACTAGTAAGTAATTTTGACAGATAAAGTAAAATATGGAGCTATAATGCAATATAATGAACAAGGACCTATTATTAAGCAATAATATTGCTAAATAACACCAAATAAACATACAAGCACAGAAATGATCAACCAATCAGTATGTCTACAGTGATTGCCAAAAGAAATTAGAATGAAGCTTACAATGTAATTCAGTGTGATCAAAACCAACAACAAGTTCACAACCCTGTCCTAAGCCTCCCCTGAGGCACTAAACCATTTCCTTCCACATTTCAACATGCTCCATTGCTTGGTTCCTTCTTCACACTGATTTTTGATTTTTACTCTATTTTTTTGGTATTTTTTAGATTTTAAGCAAACACTGGTTCAAATGCTTTGTAAACCTTTAAATGCTAATAAGTGAACCTAAATGAGCTTAATGAGTCAGGAAATAGCAACTATTAATACTTAAAAGTGAAATTGAGATTTTAAGTGATTTATGAGAAAAATTCAGTTCAACAAGTTAACTTAATGTGATTATTTAAATCACTTTAAAGTACACTGAGAACACTTACTACAATTCTTTTAAGCTACAAATTACATTGAAAAGGATACATTCATTAAAACAACATTAAGTTACACTAAACTACACTACACTAGTTACTACTGTTAGCTACTCTGTCTTTCTCCTTCTTTCTTCATTTATAGAGTCCAATTAGGTCTTCTGAAAACTTCCCACTTCAATTCCCAGCCGTTGGATCACTGCTTTTCATCCTGTCCATTGGATTGGTTTTTGGCGGAAAATTAGGAAATTGCAAGTTGGGGTCTGTGAGGGTGCTGCAGGTGGCATTTGATAGAACTCATGCACACGCCATCATATAAGTTCTAGGACCGTTTTGGACTCCATGTTGTTTAGACATTGATCTAGGATAAACAATAAGCACAATGATAATAATAAGCATAGCGGAATAACATAAAGATTATTATTATTATCAACAAGGTTCTTCGTCATCATCTCTAACATATATTTACAGCCCCAATTCTACTTGATCAAGGTAGAACTTGTTATCTTGAGGCTGAACTAACTTAAACACTAACCACTAACCCTAGGTGTTTTCCCAAATCCCTACGCCTAGGTTCCCACACACACACACCTTTGGTGTTTTACATCTTGTACGTACTATAAAACTAATGACCCTATGTCTCTTTATATACTAGAGATATCTAGGGTTTACAAGAGGAATCATAATACAATTAGGAAACTAAATATTCTTCTTAGAATCTTCCAAATCCTCCATCTTTTTGTAGTTTCCCTTCTTGTCACTTCAAGCCCTTTATGTTTCATTCTTCTTGTTTTGTATCATCAAATCAATAAATATAATTCACAACAATCTTCCCCTATTTGATGATGACAAAACAAACACCTTCTTGTACGAACTTCCCTAGACGAAGTAGAAAAGTTGAGATAATTAAATCTCGCCATGAATGAAACAATCTTGTCTTCCCCTTAATTCATGCCATGCCACTCCAATATCTCTTCCAACATCTCTTCCCCTTTTTGTTATTAACAAATAGGGAACATATAAGCAATAGAAACTTCCCCTTGAGTGGTGCATGTACATTAAATGATTAAACACATAATAAGATACTTCCCCTGAAACCAATGTGTTAATCATCTTCATGAATCTTCAATTCTGTAAGCTCCTTGTAATGATCACTGATGAAGAGAATCAAGTATAACGAATTTGATGAAGAAGTAGAATAACCCAAACTTGTGCCTTATATCTTGTACTAACCATGTGACTCCAAACTCATACCAAGAACAAAAAATATGAGTAGACCGCAACCTCTTGACGAAATCCTCAACTAATATGAGACACTGAGCACTACAATGTAACTCCTTAAAGTGATAGCAAATGTGATAGTAAGCACCTTCAGTTTGTAGATAATACACCAATTTGCTAGATTCATCAAGTCTTTGTCACAACTTTAACGCACAAACAAGTTACCTCCTACTATAAGGTATGATAAGAACACTCATCCAAGAAACTCCACTTCACCTTCAAATAAGTGATAAACAATCTTCTTCGTAATCAATTATTCCAATACGAACAAAATAACGAGCCTTTTGAATCCTTTAAGAACATAAACTTCTTCTTGTGTATGTAAATTAAATAACCATTCTATGTGTGTAAACTAATATCAATCAAACTCATTGTGACTTCCCCTTACTCCTCATAACACGCAGCAGTACCTTGAATAGTCGAGCAGTACTTTGGAGATAGAAGTACTTTGAATCAGCAGAAGTACTTTGGAGAAGTACTTTGATTCAGCAGAAGTACTTTGATTCAACGGAGCAGTACTTTGTAATAGCAGTACTTTGATGAAGAGAAGTACTTTGTAAGAGCAATACTTTGAAATAATGAACGAGCAGCAGTACTTCAGTCGAGCAGCAGTACTTTGAATCAATGGAGAAGTACTTTGAGAAGAACAGTCCCTTGGAGCAGTACTTTGACATAACTTCAAAGATATACCCACTTGTAGCTTGAACATACTGATCAGTAACAATAGCCAAAGAATTTGAACCAAGAGATACCGATCTAGAGTTTTGAAAAACCCTAAACACCATCAGGTACTTGAACCAGTAATCTCCATGAACAAAGCAATTAAATCCAGTCCAAACCAACTTTCGAACACATATAATCGACACCAAGCAGCAAATAACCAACTTCCACAATGATTTATCAAGAAAAGAACCAAATTCAAGAAGATGAATCATGAAAACCCTAAAAAATTTGAAACTTTCACCTGTTGCAGCAGCAAACTTCGACAATTTATATCTTTTTACTGAAAGTTCAGATCGAAGATCCCTCCGGTGGAACTCTTCCTTGATATGTTGAGAACCTCCAGTAAAAGTTTCAGCCTGATCCAACAGTTAACGAATGAGTTATCGTCGTTTGAAAACAGCCCTGCAGAAAAATACGAACATATGCACCAGACACGAATATTCTTCTTTTTCTTCGAAAAACCTTGTAGATCCCTAGATCGAGAGCCCCCTTGCTCTGATACCACTTGATAGAACTCATGCACATGCCATCATATAAGTTCTAGGACCGTTTTGGACTCCATGTTGTTTAGACATTGATCTAGGATAAACAATAAGCACAATGATAAAAATAAGCACAGCGGAATAACATAAAGATTATTATTATTATCAACAAGGTTCTTCGTCATCATCTCTAACATATATTTACAGCCCCAATTCTACTTGATCAAGGTAGAACTTGTTATCTTGAGGCTGAACTAACTTAAACACTAACCACTAACCCTAGGCGTTTTCCCAAATCCCTACGCCTAGGTTCCCACACACACACACCTTTGGTGTTTTACATCTTGTACGTACTATAAAACTAATGACCCTATGTCTCTTTATATACTAGAGATATCTAGGGTTTACAAGATGAATCATAATACAATTAGGAAACTAAATATTCTTCTTAGAATCTTCCAAATCCTCCATCTTTTTGTAGTTTCCCTTCTTGTCACTTCAAGCCCTTTATGTTTCATTCTTCTTGTTTTGTATCATCAAATCAATAAATATAATTCCCAACAGCATTTAATGCCTAGGTGAGGTGTAGAGGTGGTGGAGAGTGTAGCTTGGGCGGTGGAGCAAGTGGAGGTCAAGTGGGGGTAACACCAGGTGGTTTTATGGAGCAGTGATGGAGGAGATGGTGGTTTGGTAGGGATGGTTTTGCCTTTTGACCGGGGTAATATTAAAACAGGGTGTGTGGGATTGGGCTTTAGGAGTATTGGGCTGGGTTTTGTTTGTGGATCAGGAAAAGGGTGGGTTTTATTTGTTTTTGGGTTTAATTAAAAATAGGGTCCGGTTGTATATTAGTAGTGAAAACCATAGGGACCAAATATGTCATATCCTGATTTTTGAGGGACTGATTTGGTAACTTTTCCAAAGTTGTTCACAAGGAGCAATCTTGCCACATTTGAATAACCTAAGGATCATAAATGCTTATCTTTCAAAATTTAATCCCAAGGACCACAACTGTCAAATCTGAAAGTGTAGGGACCAAAATTGTAATTTTTTTGAAACTTTTTACCCAAGGACTATTTTTGATAACTTTTGACTTTTAAAGGACTTGGGTTGTCTTTTCTTCCAAAACAAATGCTCAAGGACTGATTTTGTCAAGTTTTGAAAGTTGAGGGACTGAAACTGCCAATTATGCAAACTTATTTCATTTTTCATCTGTTTTCAATCATTTTGCATCTAAAACATATAAAACACAATCTTGGGATATTTTGTGTATTTTGATGCATTTCTAAGTGTTTTTAAATGTTTTTGCAGTTCAGATAAGACAAAAATGACGAGTATTTACACACTCATCAAATATATACATCCGAATTAGGTGTTATTAGACTCAAAACCGGACATTCTGCCCAATGGTAAAAGACTTACCAAGTGCTGGCCACAACTGATACAGTTTTTTATCTGACAACAAAAATGTATCTCTTATTAAAAACAACAAAAATTAAAGAAAAACAAGAAGCTATACAGCCTTACCACACTTCCAATTCTCTTAGGTCTTTCATCAAACATATTGTAGGCACAATTCTATCTATAATTTCTACACCATTAACCGCAACACAACCCCAAAACCCTTTTTCCCATTGTTTATCCATTGTCAAACACATTTGAACTCCTCATCTTACACTATTCCAGTTACAAAAGAGCATAACACAATCATGATAGATTTTTTAAACCCATAACTAAAGTTAAAATGCAAACCTTTGAAAGAAATCTTTGAAAGAAAGTTCTAATAATGTATTCCAAAATACAACTAAATGAAATCACTTACATAGTACTGTGTTGGCAACAACCGCTGTTGATGAACTGGTTGGTGATGAACGGTGCGTACAATAACCGAAACCCAAATTGTTGATTTTCTCTCCGAATCGTGTGTTTTAGTTTTTGGGTTTAAGAAAAACAATCTTGGGTGCAAAATTAGTTTGGTTAATTGATTAAGGTAGAATAACAACCACGAGTCAACAGACATAAAGGTGGTGGTGAAAGTGTGGATGAATCTGGAACATACTAGATGAACTAAAATATACACAGATGTGTTGTATATTAGCAAAGGATTAGGTTAAATAAGCAACTATTTCTGCTATTACAAGGTCATTACATGAAAATGGGGGTGAACAGGAAAAGAGGAAACACCTTTGGGCCAATGAGAAAGTGGCACACGGTCCACTAAAGTACTATTGGGCTACTGTTTGTACTTTAGAATTAATCAAGAACCAATAAGGAAACGAATTAGATGAAAAAGGACGCCTTAAGAAATTTCAAATTGCCTCGTGCAAAAATGCTCTTTAGTATATATTATAATAGATAGTATAGTTTTCGTCAAATGGTAATCTTTTATTCGAATTCGATTATCATGGGTGTGTTTGGTAGCAAGTGTAAAAAAGCATTTTTGAGCAATTAGCATTTAGCATTTAGCGTTATTTGTTGTATGCTTGTTTAGAATGATCAGCAGATAGCATTATGAAAAAAAATGCTAAATGTTAAATGCTCTTTGGAATAGCATTTAAGAGCTGTAGAATTAAAATATTACTTAAATACGCTATGCAACTTATTTAAAGAGTTTATATTTGAATATGTATGCCCTTTTACGCCATTTTACACATTACTATTACAACTACAGCTACTCTACCAAACACTTTTATAAAATAAACTGCTACTGCTAACTACTTATTGCTAACTGCTACTGCTAATTTTGACAAACATACCCCATGTGTCACATTCTTGTCATAGTATATGCATAATGCATTTTGTGCAAAAAGCATTACCATTTAATTGCGTGACTTTGCTATGTGTGTTGATGTGTGGGCTAAGAGAGCAGGGTGAGGGAACGAATCACACATCAAACGCACCGATTAGAACCAATGGCGTCGCCATTGGCCATACCACCTGTTGATATAAATAATGTCTAAAAACATTATTAACATTTATCGATATCTCTATGTTTTGATAATCACAAAACGTAAACCCATTGAGCTAAAAAATTATAACGTAAACACGTATTTAGTGATAAATATTCACTTTACATCCAAACCACTTAAGGTATGAATAAACAAAGTGTTTATTGCATTGTATGATCAAAGGAACATTTTTCTTAAACACTAGACTTTTTATAAAATGTCACAAAACATTTTATATCTTTTACAAAATCATTTTTGGAAATAAAATAATATGTTTAAATCATTATAAATATATGAATTCAAATTTTTAACCAAAAATGGTAAAAATGTTCCAAAAAAAACTTCCCCAGTAAAAGACAAATTTTATGTCCGTTTTGGGAGGGCGGCCCCCTTAATTGTACGGGCGGCCCTCTTAATAATTAAGGGGACCGGCCCCTAATTAAGGAGACCGGCCACGCTCCCAAATAGTAATTTTTCCCCTATAAATACTGGCTCAAATCTGGCATTTTTTCTCACCTTTTGCACTATAAACTTTCTGATCTAAATCTTTTATACCATTCTCTTAAACCCTTTGATCATATAATCATAAGCTTTTGTTTCCAAGTGATCCAAGCTTCAACTTTTCAAGTGCAAGAGAAGAATACTCTAATCCTTCAAGACAAGAAGTATTACAACTTGTTGTGACCTCTACATCCAAGTTGTTTGTGCATCATCACTTGTATAGCATTCATCCATTTGTGTATTAGTTGTGAATATTGGTTAGATAGAAGTAAACATAAGGAGTTAGGCTAGTAAGGTGTGTAGGTAGAGAAGTTGTGAATTGATTATGGTGTGCAAGTAGTATAGGTGTGAAGAAGAAGTAGTGTGATTAGGTAGTGGTTAGGTGTGAAGAAGTTGTGAAGTAGTTGTGAAGAAGTTGTGAAGTAGTTGTGTAGAAGTTGTGAAAAAGGTGTGACGAAGTTGTGGTGTGATAATTGGTGTGTAAGGTTTTCTCCGCCATAAGGGAGCTTGTTGACATAGTGACGAAAACTCTCGAATTAGGTGCTCGGGGAGTGAAGTAGGGCAAGGAAGGTGTCCTTGTAGCCGAACCACTATAAATCTCTTGTCTCGCGGTTAGATCTTTCCATCTCTTACTTATTATCTTGCTTATATCGTTATTACTTTTGTAGACATAGACGTATATATATTGTTGCTCATATAGTGCTAGAGTTGATTTCACTTAAAGATCAACCAAAAGTTTCATTCACAAAACAAAGTTTTTACAATCAAACTAAAAAGGTAACATGCATATAATTGATTATTTCGATCAAGTATAGTTTTCATACAAAATATAATTAAGGATTACAAAATAAACATTTACTTACTTATCTCTCGTATATAGCTATAATTGTTTATATTATGCATGTTTTGATTTCACATACTTAGCTTACATTATTATTATTGTTCATACTTAGATATAATTGTTCATATTGTTCAAGATTTGAGTTCACATAAGATCGAATCAAAGTTTTAAAAGTAAACAAGATTTTAAAACTAAGCTAAGCTTTCATAATAAAATAAAAAGGACGTAAAACTATTCAAACCCCCCCCCCCCCCTTCTAGTTTTCCACACTACCCAACTCGCCATCGTCTAGCCAAACGCACCTCCGCCAACCAAATGGCTTACGCCATTGGAAAAAAAGTTTTGTTTTGTTTTCTTCTTTTTTTTCAAATTTAAAAAAATATGTGACTGATAGATTTTTTAAAATACCCTTTTTCACCTATAAATACCCATTTTTAACTAAACAAATTTCATGCATTTAACCCAAATCACAATTTCAATACACTTTTTCATACATTTTTATCCACTCTTTCAAATTTTATACTCTTTTCTTTCCAAAAACCATGGCTTGTAATCTCCACACTATCGAAGTAATCAATTATGGCGTTCAGAAACCTATTGACGTACCTTAGTCAGGAAAAGGGTATCGAATTGGCTGAGATGTTTAGCAAAGCAAAAATCTCAAAAGCGGAAGAATTGAGGTTTCTTGTTATTGACACTAAAGGGATGCGGCAGAAAGATGTAGCGGGTATCGAAGAAATCAAAAACGCGATCCGAGCAAAATATTTTGGCTCAACTTAAATGTCAATTTTTTTTTTAATTGTAATTTTAGTTTATGTTTAATAAAATGTGTTTGTTTATAAATAAGATAGTGGTATGGTACCAATAACATGTTATTGGTATGACATGAAAAAGGGTGTTTTAGTTATTGGTGTGCTACTAAAAGGGGATGATGCTATCGTTGAGTTGGCATACCAAAATATATGAATAACATGTTATGACACCCACCACTCTAAGAGCCCTTGGTATAATAACTTGGGTTATGCCATAACTCAGTGTCACGTCAATGTCACATCAGCGTTAACATTTTAACCTTAACACACAAAAAACACCCCTTAGAGCATAAGGTGTCTTAACCTATGGTGAAACTTTCACTCAGTGCCACGTCAGCGCCACATCAGTTTTAACCTTTTCACCTTAACTCAAAAAAAGACACCCCTTATCATCACTTAACCTTAACTAAAAAAAAAAAAAACCATTTTTGGGCCTCATTTTTTTTCTTCTTTTCCGTTTATAAAATAAAAAATAACATTTTTTTTAAAGTTAACTAAATTTTACAATATTTATTTTTTTTTACTTTTGAAAAAGAAAAAAACACAAGGACTAAAAATTGATATTTACAAAACTAGTTTTCTTCCTCCCTATAAACATACACCTACAACACCACCACACACACGAAAACAAACACTATAAACACACACACGTTATACAAACACACACCAAAACACACACTGAAAACATACACACTCACGCACCAAAACCCATTAAAAAAATAACAAATAATAAAAAATAGAAAATTGCCCTTCACACAGCGTTAAGGGGTTAACGTGCCTTGTTAACTCATCCTTAACATGGGTACTCGGTGTGTTAACGCAAGGTTTAACATGAGAAAGATAAGTTTAACCTGGGTCTGTGGTCAAGACACCTTATGCTCTTATTATAACTCAATTATAACTCAACATTTTGGGTCTCACATTTTTATTAAAAAAAAAAAAAAAAAAAAAAAAAAAAAAAAAAAAAAAAATCAAATTCAACCCCTAAACTAAAACTAGAGGGGGCGTTTGGTTCGCTGGAATTCGGTGTAATTCGTTGTAATTATAATCTGAATTATATTACAATCATGTTTTGTTGGAAGGATGGATGTAATTGTAATTCAAATTACATTACATTGCTTGTTTGGTTTGCAAGGAAATGTAATTAGATTACAACCAATTACGTCCAGTGATGTAATTCAGATTACATAGCAAACTTGATGAAATGTGTTGAATTACGTTGGAATTCAGATTTTTAAAACTTAAATATCATTATTTTTCTTTCATCATTGTTAATAATTATTATTAATATATTATTTAATTTTAAAAAATAAAAATAATTATTTATTATTGTTATTGTTATTATTATTATTATTGTTTTTATAATAATAATAATAATAATAAATAATTATTTATTATTATTATTATTATTATTATTATTATTATTATTATTCTGAATTACATTACGGTGCGAGTCAACCAAACACAATGACAAATTTCATCAATTATAATTCCGACATATTATAATTCTAACACATTCCAATTCTTTAAATTACAATTCATTCAAATTACGATTCCTTCCAAAGATTACAATTCCTTTAAAAACATTCTATGAACCAAACGCACTTCATTTAATAAAAATATTCTGTGAACCAAACACAATTCATTCAACCCCTAACCTAAAACTAATACTACATTTAATAAATAACATAAAATTAAAACTTAAAGATTACATTACGAATTAAAAACTAATAAAAATAAAAAATAAATGTTACAACTTATAAAAATACGAAATTAAAAAAATACAAAATAAAAAAATCATAAAGGAAACTACAACATATAGAAATTACGAAATACAAATAAATCTACTGGTGTGGTTCCAAATTTTTTTTTTTTTTTTTTTTTTTTTTTGCTGATTTTATCTTTTTCCGCGTCGATCCAACCCGCTGTTTTTGCATCCAAGTTGGAAGTGTCAATCATAAGAAATTTCATCTCTTCCAACTTTTGTATCGTTTGATCTTTTTCTTTTGCCACACGATACACCTCTTGGGCCGCTTCCCGTTTGACACGATACTCAGATGTCATAACGTCCAAGAATTGGCTTGACGAG
This sequence comes from Artemisia argyi, assembly GCA_030686995.1. Lineage (NCBI taxonomy): Eukaryota > Viridiplantae > Streptophyta > Magnoliopsida > Asterales > Asteraceae > Artemisia > Artemisia argyi. Next base: position 163,001,317 of record CM060681.1, read on the forward strand.
CTCAATCCCCCGGTAGGCATCCCTCCGGTACTCGTGGTTGTCTCGGATTTGTCTTTTTTAGAAGCACCTTTTTTTCTCATTGGACATTTGTGACAACTGGCAAATTAGGGAGCCGTTTTAAAACCCGCATTACATTAAAATTATAAATTTGGAAGTTTTGAAAGTTTATTGAGACGAGATATTTTACGAACATTGGTACGAGATTTTTAATCGTACGATATTTATGGGATTTGGTTATTTATTTATGGTTTGGTTTGATTCGGTCGTGATGATTTATGTTGAGATCGTTATCTTTTTGGCACTACATTGACTCCGGCACTAGGTTAACCTAACAATTTTAATTTCATTTTATTATTGGATTGGATATTATTATTTTTGGAACGGGTTCGGTTTGAAAGTCATTTGGTTATTTAAGTTTCGGGTTTGGTCCGTGTATTGACACCGGGCTACTTAAACCCCTTACACTCCTCACCTTTATTATTATTATTATCAAATTTAATTTTTTTTTTTAGAGTAAAACTAAAATCGTCCTTGTGAGAACCGAATCCCACAAACACACCTTCACCCTCACCACTTTATTTCTCTCTCTCTCTCTCTCCTCTTTGAAACACCATCACCACCGCACCCTTATTTCCACCATAGCGCCGCCACCGCCACTCTCACACTAAAAACAACACCACCATCTTCACCATCTTTTCGCGATCTATCTTTTGGTACTAACCACGCGCGATTTGGACCACCCTAACACCTATTTCGAATTTAATCATCACGAGTTCATCACCACTTTTTAGTATTTCTTGAAGATCTTTTCGATTTGGCTTTGGTTTTGAAGGTAGGTCGAGTTTTTGACTCGAGTTGTGGGTTTGAGCCGCGACCTTGGGTCACGGATTTCTTGATCTTTTCAGGTTTATGATTTTTGATACAAGAATCAAATGGGTTTTGGATAATAATGAGTTAAATGGAGGTTTGGTATCCGGGTGATGATTTTTCCGATGGGTCGAGCCTCGACCGAGAGCTAATGCTCTCGGTTTGGGTGGTTTTTGGGTCGATTTCTTGACCTATGGTGTATATTGATCTTGGTGCCCTTTGTGATGTTTGGTTTGCTCTCAGTTATGATTGGTCGACCGTTATGGTCGTTTGGTTTCTTGGCCGACACCCCCAAGGGGCTGTTTTGGTTCGGTTTGAGCTCAAGGAACTAGCCGAGACCTATGGGTCTCGGGTGTGGCTTCCGTTTCATGTTTTGAGCATATGTTGACCCGGGTTGACTTGGTAACTCAACCCGTAATTTGTTTGGTTTTCGGATGTTTTATTACTTGTTGAGTTATTATTTATGTTTTTGATGAGGCGAAAAATGATCTGTTTTTAGGGGGTCATTTAAGCCCGAATTCGAATTTATTTGATCAAATATTGCCCTAAATCATTCCTTTTGTGATTTTAGGTACTTTGGGAGTGAAATCTGGAAAAGGAAGCAATTTGGACGTTTTTGGAGCATAAAAGTGAAGAAAACGCCAAAGTCTTAATTTTCCATGCTGGGAACAGTAGGTGACGGCGTCAAGAGTAACTCTCTGACGGCGTCAAGAGCAAAATTCCATGACGACCCATTACAGATTTGACGGCGTCACGAAGGTAGGGCATCAAGAGTAAAAGTCATGACGGCCTGGAAATGATTAAGTCTTGACGGCGTCAAATGTAGATCAAGGCAGTCCGAGAATAGTTTTGGCGGCGAGGTGACGGCGTCACAAGGTTGGTCTTGACGCCGTCAGACCCCTTTTCTTATATATAGTTTTCTAATTTTCACATTAAAGAAGGAGAAGTTTTGGAGAAACCCTAAGTACGATTTTGGTGCAACTTTTACAGGTTTTTCAAGGGTTCCAAACCCTTGATACCTTTCATGTGTAATTGAGATAAGTGTTCTTTTAATTCAATCAATATGTCTATGTGTTGGTTGTCTATATCTTGTTCTTGTCGTAATTCCATCATGCTAGGCTAGATCTATCTTGTGTTTGCTTGGATCTAATGAAACCTAGATGTTAATTATGTGTTGATTACTTGTTTATACTTGTCTTGGATGAATGATTTATATGTTAGGCTTAAGAAAACTGGCAGATCTCCAATTGGTAACATGCTTGAACGTCTTAAGAAACATGAACCGATGCGCACTAGGTCTTTATTGGTTGTATTTAATGCATGAGCCACTGTTTACAATCCCTATAGTTGTGTTGGGCATGGTGTAGGAGGAGATAAGAGCTCATAGAATTGGGGAGTTAAGTGTGCCACCCCATGAATGGTATTAAGGAATACGATCCATCATCCATGCAATTATAACAAGTAATTAACGTGTAAAAGATGTCTAGGGAGTAGTGAAATCTAAGTAAACACATTTTCTCCACTTATTGCTCACAACTTTAGTATAATTTAGTTTATTTTCATTTCTAGTATTTTATTTTGATTGCATCTTTAGTATTGGGTTAGTTGATTAGCAACTAATTCCGCCTAAATCCTTCAAACCCGAGATTTTTACTTGCTTTCTATAAAATATAAAATACAAAAATAATCATCCCTCACCTTTAGAACTAGTATTTAGGTTTTCTAATCCTAGCGACACTATTCCTAAGCTGAACGATCAATCCCCCGGTACTTGTCACTATACTATACTACAACGATCAGGTACACTGCCTGGTGGGGGTTGTAAGCTTCTCGAGATCCCTCGAGAGGTAAAGCCTGGTGCGATTCCCACGTATCAAGTTTTTGGCGCCGTTGCCGGGGAATAGTTATTGTCTAGGTTAGAATTTCTTTTTATTAGGTCTACTTGCTAGATTCCTTTCTAGTAAGATTTTATTTTTATTTTTAGGTCTCTTTAGTCTATCTTATTTCTTTGTGCCTTTGTTCGTAACCACCCGACATCATGGACAACGGGAACATCTTTGAACCCGTCATCCCACCACAACAAAACCCACCACTAGAACCCCTTAGGCCCCGAACCTTAGGAGAGTATTCCCGACCTAGCCACCAAGGCTACCGAAACACCATTGAGCTCACCGGAGCCAATGTGACCCCCTTGCGATCCGACACCATCCGGTTGGTGCAAAGCGGATGTGCATTCCATGGACTTCGTTCCGAAGATCCAAACCAACATCTTAAGGACTTCCTCAAAATCGTAGATTCCATAGACCTAGATGTTGCAACTAGAGAGACAACCCGATTACGCCTATTCCAATTCTCTCTACGGGATCAAGCTAGTCAATGGCTTGAGCGTTTACCTGCGGGATCCATCACCACATGGGATGATCTCACCACTCGTTTCCTTGCTCAATTTTTCCCACCGGGGATAACTACTAAGCTTAGAAATGACATCTTGATGTTCCAACAACGTCAAAATGAATCTCTTTATGAAGCATGGACTCGTTTCAAGGACTTAATCCAAAAAGTCCCTCATCATGGCATAGATCTTTGGCTCCAAGTCCAAATCTTTTATGACCATATCGACATCTCCACGAGGCGAGCCATTGACCAATCGGCCGGTGGTAAGCTACGTGATCTAAGTGCGGAACAATCATGGGAACTCATAGAAGATCTTGCTCTCTATGACAACGAAAGTTGGAATGATCCCCGTGACTTGAACAAAACGGTCAAGGCAATATCTTTGCCTTCGAACAATTCTAGCACTCCCGACCGTAGGATCATGGAACTTGAGGATCAAGTCAAGTTTCTCATGAAATATTACGAAGCTCCTAAGCCTTCAAGCCAAGTGAACAAAATCACTTCTTCATGCGAATTATGTAGTGGTCCCCACGACACTCGTGATTGTGTGGAACTCCCCGGAACAGCTTTTGCGGACTACGCATCCACGCGTACCGACGAAGCGGGAGATAAGTGGTACACTTTCAAGCCCGAGCCAAACACTTACGGTGATTCATACAACCCCTCATGGAAAAATCACCCAAACCTTAAGTGGAAACAAAATCAACCCAATTCTTCCAATCCGCCTAATCGTTACCAACCAACCGGTCTACCCTCCAACCGTACTTTCAACAACAATCCTTCTAACAATTATGGTAGTACCAACAATCTTGAAGGGTTGATGTCTAAGTTCATGGCATCTCAAGAAGCTCGCATATCTAAGTTTGAAGCCGATTTCAAACAAAAGCAAAGCGAGATGACCACTAGAATTGACGCATTGTTGAAAGTTCTCAATGACCGAGAAATGGGAGCCCTTCCAAGCGACACAATCAAAAATCCAAAACTAAACGTTAATTCCATATCTTCAGTTTCGTCACCCACTTCGTGTCCACAATACTACTCGGTTAAATCAACAAGCACGTGTTTCAAACAAAACCAAATTCTTCAAAAGGACCAATCAAATAAGGCACCCAATATAGAGCCGGTCAAAAGTATAGTTGAAACACCTCCTACGCAAGACCTTGATGATGAATTCAAAGAACTTCACCTTGAACGCCCCGTCATTGATGTCTTAGCGCGTGCTCCTTACTATAGTGCCCTCCTAGAAAAATATGAGAAGTTTAAACTAGGTAAAAATGGGACCGCCTTCGTTCAAAACAAGTTGCCTAAAGAGCTTGATGATCCGGGTATATTTGTTTTGCCTTGTAAGATAGGAAGATCCGAAGCTTTCAACACACTAGCCGATTTAGGGTCAAGCCTCAACTTGATTCCCTTATCCTTATTCACCGCTCTTAAGCTAGGAAAGTTAGAGGAAACGGAGGTATTGATAGGGCTAGCGGATGGGAGTATTGCCCACCCGGTTGGAATGATTAAGGATGTAGTTGTTCACGTAGGAAAGTTAACTATATTAGCTGATTTTCACGTCCTAGACATGGTTAGTGACACTACATGCCCATTATTGGTAGGAAGAGGATTTTTAGCAACCGCTAGTGCCATGATAGATTGTAAGGAGTCTAAGATAGCGGTAGGTGAAGGCGATACTTGGTCGGTGTACGATGTAAAGAAGCATAGTTATGATTGTGATGATGAACCGACAGCGCATTGGGTAGAGATGAATAGGAGACCGTCTAGATATGGACCTTGGATAGAAAGGAACTTCATTGGACCTCAATGCCCATTTTATCTAGAGAAAGATTTCGTTGAAAAGACACATTCGGTAGAACATCTCATAGCTAGAGATGAAGAGCTAGACCCTTTTGAGGACCCCTTGGTCTTTAGGAAGATGATTGAGTTCTTAAGCGTAATGCCCATTAACATAGAAAGGAATAAATGGAAAAGAGAGGGAGACAAGTGTAAATGGAGGTGGGACAAGCCACCTAAAGAAGGTGATGGATCATGGCATATGAGGATGACTTTGTATGATCCGGATGGAGAAAAGTTTGAAAGGTCATACCATACTAAGGAAACCGATAGGAAGTTGAAACCTAAGTTTGATCCCAAAGATGTCCTCAATGAGGAACTCACCCGTATCACGTAGTAACCCATGACCTTGAGTCTAGCTACAAGACTCGTAAATAAAGAAAAGCGCTTCTTGGGAGGCAACCCATGTTTTGTGTGATTTTATTTGTTTGTTTGTTATTTGCTTCCGTATGCATGCTTAATTTTTATTGTTGGTAGATCATGTTTCTAAACTAAATAGTGGAAATACTTTACTTTGTTGTTTTGGCCTAGTCTTAACTCCACTTAAAGGTATTTTTGCAAAAGATAAGTATAAGGAGAAACCCCAAATATGTTTTCAAGAAACAAACCGATCATGATTCTCCACAATATTAAATGAACATGTATATTCATATTTGTTAGAGTCAAATGCTTGTATTGAGTCATAATGAAGTTTTGCAGAATTTTCCAGGAAGTGAGAGCAAGTTTTTCCAGAAATTTTCCGGAAACTTAACATAAGGATTTCTGCAGGTCACTTCTGACGGCGTCAAGAGTTTACTCTTGACGGCGTCAAGTGTAAAAATCTGGAAATTTTACCAGTTTTGTTTTTCTAACGGAGTCTTATGGTTTTTGTGAATTATTAAGTTTTATAATCTCCAGGAGATCTGCAAACTTCATTCCACAAGCATTATATCTTATCTTGTTTTCTAGGATTTAGTAACTTATATAGGATGCCGCCGATTTTACGCGAGGTTGTCTTGTCTATTTTATCAGGTTTTACAGGTTATGTATGACAAGAAGATGATTTACATTCTGGAAGGGAAGCTTTGATTGTTCATTCTCTTGGAGGAAGATTTAACCTGGCCACCGTATTATCCATACCGAGCGAATCAGGGGAGTATTTGATTTCATTCTCTTTACTTTTTTCACTTTTACATTCTTTACTTGAACATTGGGGACAATGTTCATCTTAAGTGTAAGGGGAGGGTAAAAAGATGATACCTTACATATGCACTTTCGCTTGAGTTTGTTTTGTTTGATGGTAGATGTGTAATAAAACTATGAGAAATACTTGTTAGTGCAATTTTAGCGCCAAATTTAAAATTTTTTACAACATTTAGGAGTGAAACTTTAGCCATAGCAAGCGTCTCATGGATAGGAGATTGTATGACTAGCACATAACCGTATATTCAGAAAAAATTTCCACCCAAATATGTGAGGTTCGTCTTTAGATTTGATAGGAAAAGCATTTACTATGAGTGCTTATGAGTGTACCGGTAGTATTTAGATTCTAGAACTTGCGTTAGTGATGCATCCCGAGACCGCTAGTGAGACTACATTCGTGTAGTAGGATATACTACATGATAAGAGGCATTAGGATCACCCTTGTGTTAAACCCATATCATGATTACTTGACCATTTAAGTCATATTACTTGGCTAGTTAAGTCAACTAATTTTTCCCACACCTTAGCGTTGTACTCATTTTTAGTACACAAAACCCCTAGTACACCCCTCCGAGCCTATCTTTTCATTTCTAACTTTAAGCATTTTACTTAAAGGAAGAACTTGTTACACCCCACTTAAATGTACACCCAAATCGCCTTAGCCTTCCATGTATGCGCTCATTTTTAGTGCATTATTGTTATTTGTTAAACCCTAAGTTAACTTTCTAATTGATTACATGGTTGCTAAGTCGAGTCATATCCTTATACATATTGTTTTGGGACGATTGGGACTCATGGGTAAAGTACTTATTTTATGGAGTAATGGGGAAGAACATCATTTATTACCCCCATATGTACGTTAATCTTAAAAGTGCTCCAAGTGTTTTGATTTTCCTAATTCGAGTCATTAGATTAGTTTAATGTAAAGTATGTAAAGATTCAAGTGTAAGGGGAATGTTCATCCCTTATGATGTATTATTTTGGATGGTAGGGCAAGAGTGTATGCAAAAAAAAAAAAAAAAAAAAAAAAAAAAAAAAAAAAAAAAATCGGAAAATCAAGAAAAAGAAAAAAAAATAGAAAAAGGAAAAGAGAAAAAACATACGGACTACCATCCCTTTTTATTCTATGTTCATTTTTTGTTTTTTGTTATTTTTCATTTATTAGCTTAAGTCGAGTCTAGTCTTGGCTTAGCAACGCCACATTGTACATGTAATTAACCAAGATTGTTAACTCGCCACCAGTAAAACTTCGTTTATCCAACAAAACCATGTATTTCATATCCCTACACCTAACGTTACAACCCTTTAAAAGACCTCTTTGATAGTTTATCCTAGGTGCTTACGCTATGTGGTGGAGGTTTGATCCTTTCCCAAGCCTATGGTAATCTATTTTGCTATGACAGGTAGTGAGAGATATCTTCCGTTTCCATATTGTAATTTATACTTTATTACACCCGAGAGATGTGAGTATCTATACACTATTTGTGAGGTGCTAGTGTATGACCTCCGTGCTTGTCTATTGGTCTTTAGTGGAACGATTATTTGTTGTAATTACTTTTATATTAGTGTTAAATGACCCCTAACTTGTATTTTGACTAGAATAAAAGTGCATTTGCTTGAGGACAAGCAAATCTCAAGTGTAAGGGTATATGATGAGGCGAAAAATGATCCGTTTTTAGGGGGTCATTTAAGCCCGAATTCGAATTTATTTGATCAAATATTGCCCTAAATCGTTCCTTTTGTGATTTTAGGTACTTTGGGAGTGAAATCTGGAAAAGGAAGCAATTCGGACGTTTTTGGAGCATAAAAGTGAAGAAAACGCCAAAGTCTTAATTTTCCATGCTGGGAACAGTAGGTGACGGCGTCAAGAGTAACTTTCTGACGGCGTCAAGAGCAAAATTCCATGACGACCCAGTACAGATTTGACGGCGTCACGAAGGTAGGGCGTCAAGAGTAAAAGTCATGACGGCCTGGAAATGATTAAGTCTTGACGGCGTCAAATGTAGATCAAGGCAGTCAGAGAATAGTTTTGGCGGCGAGGTGACGGCGTCACAAGGTTGGTCTTGACGCCGTCAGACCCCTTTTCTTATATATAGATTTCTAATTTTCACATTAAAGAAGGAGAAGTTTTGGAGAAACCCTAAGTACGATTTTGGTGCAACTTTTACAGGTTTTTCAAGGGTTCCAAACCCTTGATACCTTTCATGTGTAATTGAGATAAGTGTTCTTTTAATTCAATCAATATGTCTATGTGTTGGTTGTCTATATCTTGTTCTTGTCTTAATTCCATCATGCTAGGCTAGATCTATCTTGTGTTTGCTTGGATCTAATGAAACCTAGATGTTAATTATGTGTTGATTACTTGTTTATACTTGTCTTGGATGAATGATTTATATGTTAGGCTTAAGAAAACTGGCAGATCTCCAATTGGTAACATGCTTGAACGTCTTAAGAAACATGAACCGACGCGCACTAGGTCTTTATTGGTTGTATTTAATGCATGAGCCACTGTTTACAATCCCTATAGTTGTGCTGGGCATGGTGTAGGAGGAGATAAGAGCTCATAGAATTGGGGAGTTAAGTGTGCCACCCCATGAATGGTATTAAGGAATACGATCCGTCATCCATGCAATTATAACAAGTAATTAACGTGTAAAAGATGTCTAGGGAGTAGTGAAATCTAAGTAAACACATTTTCTCCACTTATTGCTCACAACTTTAGTATAATTTAGTTTATTTTCATTCCTAGTATTTTATTTTGATTGCATCTTTAGTATTGGGTTAGTTGATTAGCAACTAATTCCGCCCAAATCCTTCAAACCCGAGATTTTTACTTGCTTTCTAAAAAATATAAAAATACAAAAATAATCATCCCTCACCTTTAGAACTAGTATTTAGGTTTTCTAATCCTAGCGACACTATTCTTAAGCTGAACGATCAATCCCCCGGTACTTGTCACTATACTATACTACAACGATCAGGTACACTGCCTGGTGGGGGTTGTAAGCTTCTCAAGATCCCTTGAGAGGTAAAGCCTGGTGCGATTCCCACGTATCAGGAATTATATGCGTTTTTTTGAGGAATTATATGGCTTAATTGTTTGCGAATGGTTTTAGTAATGCGGTATTTTAAATCTTTCTTAATTATATATGATTTGGGATTATGTGATGATTTTTGATATGTTGTTTTGAGTTCGCGGTTTAGTTGTTTTGGAAACACTTACACCTACCCTACGCCGTTGTCACAGACTATGGCCTCCCATACGCCTGATGTTGTTGAGGATATTCTTACTACACTGTTATTGCCAGCACAGTTCACCATGGCTCCTGATGACCCTTACCAGGTTGCCATGCATTCAGCTACTATGACACCGACAAGTTCTACTTCAGCACCACCTGCTGCATCTACGCAGGGACCCTCATCTTCTCTAGGGCTCCCTGGTACATCGAGGTAGTTTACTCTTCATCAGGCTTTGGCTCGTGTGGCTCCACGTTTTGCCCACCAAGCTACGGCACGTATGTCGGTACGCCCTACTTCACCACCTTTACAGATTGATGCTCAATCTCTTCTGTCTGAGGCGCCACCTGCATCATTGCGTCGTCGTCCTAGATCACCTACCCCTTCACCACATGGTTCACCTGTTAGGAGACGACGATTGATGATGTACTCTTCCGATGAGGAGGAGGAGGAGTACGAGGGTGAGGATGAGGCTGATGACCCTCAGGAGGCTGAGCAGGGTGATGATGATGACCCTAAGGAGGAGGATGACCCTCAGGAGGAGGAGATGCATGATGATGATGATTTGATTGTGCCGCCAGCACAGGCTGAGGAGCCTGATTCACCTATACATCCGATTGAGCCTGATTCACCTGATCATCCGTTTTTGTTTGAGTTGCCACCTGGTAGTCCCGTTGAGTCGGATGCACCTTCTGAGATTTCTGCTGAGCATGCAGAGTTAGGTGAGATTGGTAGGTTGTGGATTTAGATTACGGATCTTGGTGAGAGAGTTGCACGTATATCTGATCGACTTGATAGGGTTATTGGAGAGTTCATAGCGGATCTGAGAGTTGATATGACTGTGATTGTGGGCAGGACTACTGAGATGAGGAGAGTTTTGATGGAGGTTCACGAGCATATCGATAGTTTACAGCGAGGTTTTGTTACAGCTCGAGAGGCCGACCGCAAGCTATGGCAAAGGAATGCCGAGCTGGAGAAGGAGGTGGCTGACCTCAAGAGAGACAGAGACACCCATAGTGTGGAGTTAGGATCATTATGGAGAGATCTTGATGGCTTGAGGCAGGAGTTGAGGAGCCTCCGCCAGCAGCGTGGCTAGACGTTTGAGCTATGTCATCTTGTCGCTTTCTTAACCGAGGAGTGTTCGATCAATGTCCCCACGAAGAACCCTGTTAGAGCTACCAGAACTGGACCTGCAACGACTACCCCTGGTCGTCGAGGACGCCGTCCTACTCGAAATGTTGAGACCCCTACTCCTGATAACCTGGATACTACTAACCGCAACAACAGGAATCAAAATGTTGATGTTCAGGGAGACAATGATCATGTTCCACTTAATGCACCTACTGTGGATTAAGAAATGATCAATCAACTTGTGGAGCAACGAGTTGCTGAGCTACTAACTGAGTCAAATCATTCCAACAACTTTGCTGGAACATTTCCACCTGTCCGTGCTAACGGATGTCACTACAAGGAGTTTAAAATTTTTGGACCCATTGAGTTTGGTGGAACTGAAGGAGTGGTTTACTTGGTTAGGTGGATTGAGAAGACTGGGTCAGTGTTTAATGTTAGTGGTTGTGCGGAGAATGCGAATGTAAAGTTTGCTTCTTTTACTTTCAAGGATGAAGCTTTAACTTGGTGGAACAATTACCGTAACTCGGTTGGAAGTGATGTGGCTTATGCTATGACTTGGGAGCAATTTAAGTCTGTGTTGATTCAGACTTACTGCCCAAGGAATGAGATTAAGAAGCTGGAGATTGAGTTCTGGAACCACAAGGTGAAAGGTACCGATATGGCAACTTACAATCGCCGTTATCGAGAGTTAGCCTTACTTTGTCCCGATATGGTTAGGACTGAGACCCAAAAGATTGAGAGGTATACCGATGGGTTGCCGGTAGCTACAAGGAACGATGTGATTTCTGCTAAGCCTGCAAAAATTCATGAGGCTATCACTATCGCTCAACAATTGATGGACTCTTTGGCATTGAAAGAAGCTGAGAAAGACAAGAATGGAAAGAGGAAGAGGGATGATCAGTCTAAGGGTAATGATCGTCGAAGCAAGCGACAAACAACTACTAGAGCTTATGCTATGGGAGATGGAGATAAGAAGAACTACAATGGGGATGCACCCAAATGTAACCGATGTTACAAGCATCATTCTGGTCGATGTACTGTGATGTGCAAGAATTGCTCTAGGATGGGGCACATAGCTAAGGATTGTAGAGCTCGACCACTTGTTATGGTTCAAGCTACTCCTGAAACTATGAGCAAGGCAAATGTTACTTGCTATGGATGTGGAAAGAAGGGACATTATCGAAATGAGTGTAGGGAATCGTGGAACCGAGGAAATCAAGGATCGGGTGGTAATGGGTACAATAATGGAAACCGTGGAGCTGGAGGAAACCGTGGACGACAAGATAATGGGGACCAACGTGTGGAAGCTAGAGCTGCTCATGGGAGAGTGTATGCACTTGGGAACGAGAGAGGAGAAGATCCGAACGTCGTTACTGGTACGTTCCTTCTCAATAATCGTTATGCTTCCATACTATTTGATACTGGTGCCGATAAGAGTTTTGTGTCCACTAAGTTTGCACCCTTGCTAGAGAAACCCCCGATGGCCTTAGGAATTGGTTATGATGTAGAGTTAGCTAATGGGCACATAGAGAGAATTAGGACTATCATTCGCGGTTGCACGTTAAACTTTCTGAATCGTCCTTTCAACATAGATCTTCTACCCGTCACCTTAGGAAGTTTTGATGTCATTATTGGTATGGATTGGTTGTCGAAGTATCGTGCCCATATAATTTACGATGAGAAGATTGTGCGTGTGCCATACGGCAAGGAGATTCTGAACATACCAGGAGATAGAAAGGATTTGAGAGGCCCATCTAGATTAGCGGTCATATCTTGCACTAAGTTGCCGAAGCTAATGGAAAAAGGAAGTTGCCTTTTCTTAGCTCAAATTTCTGAGAAAGGAGGGAAGGAGAAAAAGGAAAGGTGCATTGGAGATGTACCTATAGTTCGTGATTTTTCGGATGTGTTTCCCGATGATTTGTCGGGAATTCCGCCTACTAGACAAGTGGAATTTCAAATTGAGTTGATACCTGGTGCTGCACCTGTAGCACGAGCGCTTTATCGTCTTTTACCTACTGAATTGGAAGAGTTGTCGAAACAATTAGCGGAGTTAGCCGAAAAGGGATTCATAAGACCAAGTTCTTCACCTTGGGGAGCCCCGGTTTTATTTGTGAAGAAGAAGGATGGATTGTTTCGCATGTGTATTGATTATCGAGAGTTGAACAAGTTAACGGTGAAGAATAGATACCCGTTACCGAGGATCGACGATTTGTTCGATCAGCTTCAAGGATCGAGTGTGTATTCGAAGATCGATTTGAGATCGGGATATCATCAGCTTCGAGTTCGCGAGGAAGATATTCCGAAAACGGCTTTTAGAACCCGTTACGGGCATTACGAGTTTCAGGTAATGCCGTTTGGGTTGACTAACGCACCGGCGGTATTCATGGACCTCATGAATCGGGTGTGTAAGCCTTACTTAGATAAATTTGTGATTGTGTTCATCGATGACATTCTGATTTATTCGAAAAGTGAGAAGGAGCATGAGGAGCATCTAAGACTTATCTTAGAATTGCTCAGGAAGGAGAAACTGTATGCCAAGTTTTCGAAATGTGAATTTTGGATTCCGACGGTATAATTTCTAGGTCATGTGATTAATAGACAAGGAGTTCATGTAGACCCTGCTAAGATTGAAGCGATTAAAGAATGGGCTGCACCTACGACCCCAACAGAAGTTCATCAATTTTTGGAATTAGCCGGTTATTACCGAAGATTCATTGAAGGATTTTCGAAGATAGCAAAACCGTTGACCAAATTGACTCAAAAGAGTGTTAAGTATGAATGGGGAGATAAGGAAGAGGAAGCTTTTCAATTACTTAAGGAAATGTTGTGTAGTGCTCCTATCTTGGCGTTACCCGAAGGTAACGAGGATTTCGTCGTCTATTGTGACGCTTCTCATAAAGGTTTAGGAGCTGTATTAATGCAACGAGAGAAGGTGATAGCTTATGCTTCCCGACAGCTCAAGAAGCACGAGAAGAACTACACCACCCATGATTTGGAGTTAGGTGCTGTAGTTTTTGCTTTGAGAATATGGAGACATTACTTGTATGGAACCAAGTGTGTAGTGTTTACTGACCACAAAAGTCTACAACACATTTTGAACCAAAAAGAGCTTAACATGAGACAGCGACGTTGGATTGAGTTGCTAAGCGATTATGATTGTGAAATTCGCTACCATCCGGGTAAAGCAAACGTTGTTGCTGATGCTCTTAGTCGAAAGGAGAGAATTCCACCGTTACGAGTTAGGTCATTAGGAATGACTATCGTATCGCCATTACCGTCTCAAATATTAGAAGCTCAAACGGAAGCGTTGAAAGCATAGAATCGAGCTGCTGAAAACATATTTGGGATGGCAGAAAATGAGAAGGGATTTGTTAAGCGTTCTAATGGAGTATTATGTTTTGGAGAGCGAAGTTGGGTACCATTGTATGGAGGAATTCGAGAGTTGATTATGCATGAGTCGCATAAGTCAAGATACTCTATTCATCCTGGGTCCGACAAGATGTACCAGGATTTGAAAAAGTTATATTGGTGGCCAAATATGAAGGCAGATATAGCGTTGTATGTTAGCAAATGTTTGACTTGCTCTAAGGTTAAAGCTGAACATCAAAGACCGTCAGGATTATTGACGCAGCCAGAACTCCCGGTTTGGAAATGGGAGCGGATTACGATGGACTTCATTACCAAATTACCAAAGACAGCTAGCGGTTGCGACGCTATATTGGTAATTGTGGATCGTTTGACTAAGTCTGCTCATTTCCTGGCGATTAGTGAAGATGATAGTGTGGATAAACTTGCGAGGTTGTATGTGAAAGAGATTGTTTCTCGTCATGGAGTTCCGATATCGATTATTTCGGATCGCGACAGCCGTTTCACATCAGCATTGTGGCGATCACTTCAAACCGCTTTGGGGACGAGACTTGATATGAGTACTGCATATCACCCCCAAACCGATGGTCAAAGTGAGAGAACTATTCAGACTTTGGAGGATATGCTTCGTGCATGCATCATAGACTTTGGTAAAGGCTGGGAGAAATATCTACCCCTTGCGGAGTTCTCCTACAACAATAGCTACCACACAAGTCTTAAGGCTGCACCATTTGAAGCTTTGTATGGTCGTAAATGTCGTTCACCTATTGGTTGGGCAGAAGTTGGAGATAGCCAACTCACAAGCCCTGAGCTTATTTTGGAAATTACTGAAAAAGTAACGCAAATTCGAGATCGACTGCAAGCAGCTAGAGATAGGCAGAAAAGCTACGCCGATCAGAGGCGTAAACCCCTAGAATTCCAGGTTGGAGACAAAGTGATGTTGAAAGTCTCGCCTTGGAAGGGTGTGATACATTTTGGGAAACGTGGGAAACTTAATCCCCGCTACATTGGACCATTTCTTATTTTGGAAAGAATTGGGCCCGTAGCTTATCGTTTGGAATTGCCAATGGAATTGAATAAAGTTCATGACGTGTTTCATGTTAGCAATCTGAAGAAATGTCTTTCGGAGGAAACGCCAGTTATACCAATCAAGGATATTCGTGTGGATGAGAGTTTGAATTTTGTGGAAGAGCCGATTGAGATTATGGATAGAGAGATCAAACGACTTAAGAGAAGTCGTATCCGCTCATCAAAGTTTGTTGGAATTCGCGGCATGGACCGGAATTCACGTGGGAACGTGAGGATGAGTTTCGAAAGAGATATCTGAAGCTTTTTAATTCGTAGATGGTTTGTTCCGAGAGAAACCCGGGACGGGTTTCTTCTGAGGCTGGGAGGATGTGACAACTGGCAAATTAGGGAGCCGTTTTAAAACCCGCATTACATTAAAATTATAAATTTGGAATTTTTGAAAGTTTATTGAGACGAGATATTTTACGAACATTGGTACGAGATTTTTAATCGTACGATATTTATGGGATTTGGTTATTTATTTATGGTTTGGTTTGATTCGGTCGTGATGATTTATGTTGAGATCGTTATCTTTTTGGCACTACATTGATTCCGACACTAGGTTAACCTAACAATTTTAATTTCATTTTATTATTGGATCGGATATTATTATTTTTGGAACGGGTTCGGTTTGAAAGTCATTTGGTTATTTAAGTTTCGGGTTTGGTCCGTGTATTGACACCGGGCTACTTAACCCCTTACACTCCTCACCTTTATTATTATTATTATCAAATTTAATTTTTTTTAGAGTAAAACTAAAATCGTCCTTGTGAGAACCGAATCCCACAAACACACCTTCACCCTCACCACTTTATTTCTCTCTCTCTCCTCTTTGAAACACCATCACCACCGCACCCTTATTTCCACCATAGCGCCGTCACCGCCACTCTCACACTAAAAACAACACCACCATCTTTTCGCGATCTATCTTTTGGTACTAACCACGCGCGATTTAGACCACCCTAACACCTATTTCGAATTTAATCATCACGAGTTCATCACCACTTTTTAGTATTTCTTGAAGATCTTTTCGATTTGGCTTTGGTTTTGAAGGTAGGTCGAGTTTTTGACTCGAGTTGTGGGTTTGAGCCGCGACCTTGGGTCACAGATTTCTTGATCTTTTCGGGTTTATGATTTTTGATACAAGAATCAAATGGGTTTTTGATAATAATGAGTTAAATGGAGGTTTGGTATCCGGGTGATGATTTTTCCGATGGGTCGAGCCTCGACCGAGAGCTAATGCTCTCGGTTTGGGTGGTTTTTGGGTCGATTTCTTGACCTATGGTGTATATTGATCTTGGTGCCCTTTGTGATGTTTGGTTTGCTCTCGGTTATGATTGGTCGACCGTTATGGTCGTTTGGTTTCTTGGTCGACACCCCCAAGGGGCTGTTTTGGTTCGGTTTGAGCTCAAGGAGCTAGCCGAGACCTATGGGTCTCAAGTGTGGCTTCCGTTTCATGTTTTGAGAATATGTTGACCCGGGTTGACTTGGTAACTCAACCCGTAATTTGTTTGGTTTTCGGATGTTTTATTACTTGTTGAGTTATTATTTATGTTTTGTTGAGATTGTGACGTTTGGACTTTGGTACATTGGTATATTATTCGGACTTGAAGTGGTATTTCTTGATTGTGAGTTATTATTGGAGATGTGTTGTCAAATGTGGAATTGGGGACCGATTGTGAGACGGTCGATTAGATGACGGAGATAGGTTAGTTGGGTGCCGTAGTCGGACCCTCATGTTGTAGCACGTGGATATGGGATTAATTTGGACGGAGTTGATTTATTATTATGACTTGATTCTTATTATTTGGACTTGGACTATGAGCCGAGAGTCATGACTCGGACATGTGACCAAATTCTATGACTCGATAAATATTTAAAAGTCAAATATTAAAAATAATACTCGTAATAATATTATTGATAATATAATCGTTTATATACGTATATAGACGTGTTAAACGTGTGTGTGTGTGTGTGTATATATATATATATATATATATATATATATATATATATATATATATATATATATATATATATATATATATATATATATATATATATATATATATATATATATATATATATATATATATATATGCGTATATTAATAATAAAACGATCACGAGTAAACTCTATAATAATATAACGATAGTTATTATGCTATGCAAATAGTATAATAAATGTCGGACTATTGTTATAAATAATAACTATATAAATAATGGCGAAATAATAAGTCGGGTAAATGATAATTAAAAACGTGATTTTTACAAATTTGGAAACTTATCGAGTTATACGAGTTGTGGTTCTTTAGAGTCCAAGTGGGCTTTATATTGTGACTTTTGTGTTGTCACGGATATATGACGACTAATATAAACATTTTATATATCAAGTGACTTATTTAATCGACGGATTAGATCGAGTTATTTGACGATATAAAATGAGTATATTAATGGGCATCGTATCCCACGACGCCCATAGGTTGTGGTATATGTTTTAGGGTAATAAATTACTAGATATCTCGTGGAATTTGGCCGATTCGACGATATATATAGGGAATTTATTGGACTACGATATATACCAAATAGAATTTTTTGTGCTATGTGCTTTAGGTTGGGTATAATTTTGGAACGATATATTACGTAAATAAATATGGGAGATTATCAAATCGACGGATATGATAAGCTTCGATAATTATTTAAATAATATGTTGGGCTAATGTTAGACCTATAGTTGGTTTATTATTTGGTTTGTTGTGGTTTTTGGTTTGAGTTGTGTCGACCCTCCACCCATATGGATACCAAACGTCGAATTTCAAATTAATATGAAGTAAATTCGAGAAATGGATATTTTTGGAAAGTAAATGGATTACGTTCGGGAATGGGAATAATTGATTTTGAGAAAATGATTTCTGAACGAGTTGGATATTGTTAGGAAGTGCCGAGTCTGTAGTCGCCGTTACGTGAGTTGCTTGAGATTACTTACGTCTTTCTTCTATCGTTTCTTTTGAGGATTTCTGGACTTGAGGTGAGTCATAGCCCCACTTTTACTCTTGAACTTTGTTTTCAATACTTGGGGTGAGAAACGTGCAAATGTTTTATGTGGACTATTATCGCTTTGTTTATTTAAAACTTGCTATGCTTATAGAACTAGGTAGGATTAAGCGAGGCCTAGTCCCGAACTAGGTAAGCTAATGATTTGGTTATTAATCGAGGCCTAGACATGAGCTAGGTAAGCTATTGATTTGGTTATAGAGCGAGGCCTAGTCCCGAACTAGGTAAGCTATTGATTGGTTATTGAGCGAGGCCTAGTCCTGAACTAGGTAAGCTATTGGATTGATTTAGGAGCGAGGCCTAGACTTGAGCTAGGTAAGCTATTGATTGGATTGATTTGAGCTATAGCGTGCACCTATAGGGTTGATTTGATTTGGTCGGATTATATTGGTTGGATTATTTTGGTTGGATGATTGAGGCCTAGTCTAGCTAGCAAGCGTTTTGCGTATATGTCCACTATATTGAATTATGAATCTAAACCTATGATCTCACCAGCGAAAGCTGACTTTTAGCACGTTTTCTCAGGTAATTAGTGATGCTCTATGGATGCTTGGGATTAGAGGCTTGGCATTGGCACCGGTTATGGATCTATATTTTTCTAAACTCTGATAACTATTGTGGACCTATATTTATTTCTTTTGGGCCTGACTTTGGATGATTTTGGGATAAGTGTAAACTTTAAAACCCCGCGTGGTTGTATTTTTATTATGTTTACTTTATCTCGTTCTTTCATGACTTTGAATGGATACTAATCCCCGTAGCACCCCGAAAGCTTGTCGAGTCTTCCGCTGTACCAAATTTTGGGGATGTTACAACGTGGTTGAGTATCATGACTGAATAACGCCTCGTTTGTTTGCCGTAGGACATCTCTAGTTAAATCAACCGCCTCGGGCGCATCTCATTTTTTATGCTTACGCAAAACTTCCCACGCTTCCTCATGAGGAAACGACGCTCCTCTATGCTCGTTGCGAGATGTTTCTCAAGCCTGTCTCATGTTATCCAACTCATTTTCCTCAATTTTTTCCAAACGTTGTTCCCATTTGAAGATTGCATTGAACTTTTGGCAATCACGGTTCAACGTTTTCCACTTGCTTGTTAGCATATCATTGTTACGGTTTTGAAAATTGTTTTTATTGAACTCGTTCTTGACCCGTTTCCAAAATGTGTCACTCGATTGTAAACGACCAACTTTTGGATCCTCGGTAACGGCCATGTAACACAATGCAAGTAGATATACATGTTTCAATTCCCATAGATAGATTAAGTCAAACATGTGGTAATGAATGTTATTTGCTGAAGTAGTAATAAGCGTTGGTAGTATACATTGATTACATTCAATATTGCCATAAATAGTATTCTTAAATTTCAAGAATCAAGAATAGGGATAAACCCTTTATATGTAGTTAAGATATGGGGTAACGTTTCCAGTGAGAAGAAATCTTAAAATGAGAAGAATGAGAAACGACTATAATGGCATATTTGAGATGCATCGACTTGAATTAGATGCATATCTATTCATTTAGATGTATCACAATTAGTTTCGAAAGTGATTTTGAAGTGAAAACGATGCAAATTAGTACTAGCAACAAATTTGACCCGCAGAAGACGAAAAATACATAGGATTCGTCTAACTTAATGAAATGCATCTAATATATGTATATGCATCTAATTTTTAACTATAAAATATATTATGATGCATCTCAAGATTAGGGGTGCATCTAATTCAAATTGATGCATCTCTAATGTGTAGTTATAGTTATTTCTTATCTTTCTTATTTTAAGAATTCTTCTCATTTGATCCTTACTCTAAGATATGACGTTCTCTCTCTATATATTTGTGTTTCATGTTCCTGAAATTCATGTAACAATTCGCAATTTCAGGTTAATTACTATTCCCGGAAAATTCTTTATTCACTTTTACTATTCATTTTTACTATTCATTTTTCCCGAAACTTTCCCGAAAGTTGATTTTTATTTGATTTTATCGAGTGATAAATCATTTCCATGGCAAATTAAAAGTTTGACATTCATAAGCTCATTTTCGTGAAAGTTATTAAGGAATTACACGGAATTACACGTTTTAGGGTAAAACGTCAATCAGAAATTCTACGCACAACGAAATTCAACCCCGTCAGGTGACCCCACATCAGAAAAATGTTTGACACACTCATGATTTATTTGAGAATTAATCGTGACTGAGAAAAACATGACCAAAGACTTCCCAGCAGGTCACCCAAGCCTGTACTAATCTCACATGAGCACGCTTAACCGTTTGGGCGATTAACCGTTAGACCACAAAACGCGTTTCTAAGACTATTTGAGTTTTCAACTTCTTAGAAAAAGTCAACATATTCTTTCCCTCCTCCATTGACCAAAAATCATCCCTTGATGTTATAAGTCATTTCGTGATTTTTAGGCTTACGGTTTGATGTCTAAAAGACATTTAATACCAACCGACACTAGACTGAGCCCAGTCTAGACATTATAAGTCATTTTAAATCATTTTTATCACATTAGAAAAGTAACATTTTACTTTTCTCAATTTTACGCAATATTCGTACGTTTTACGTATTACGCGTTTTAGACCCGTGTTTCCAGTTTTTAGCAGGGTTTTACACCCAAATGGAACCTACCACTCATTTTATATTTTATTATGGAACTTAATGACATGTTTATCAATACTTTCAAGTTCCATAATTTTACGACACCCGGTTTTACGTTTTGAGGCTTAATCATTTACGATTGGCATTTCCCGGAGTCAAAACTAACCAAGTATCTTGGATAATACCAAGAAAAGTCCACACCCTTGCTCTCCAAGCTCATGAACAGCCTTGGAGGGGGGATTCACCACCCATGTGGCTTGATCTTATGCCTTGTGTCATGAGATGTGAACATGTGTTCAACTTGGCCTCCAAGTGTTGACTAGTCAACAATGTAACCTCCTCATTTGCATATAAATGCTTCTCCTCCCACTCCTTGACCATATGAACGACCCACACACACAACACCCTTCATTTTACTAGTTTACTTCAAGTTCCATCCAAGAAATCAAGTGCAATATCCATACATAAACCCTAGTTTAGTTTTGATTCATCAAAACACTTCCATAACCTCATATACTTGGTGATTTCTCTTGAGTTTGAATCCACTCAAGTCACCTCAACCTTCATCATCCATCTTTCAAGATTACAAGGGTAGAAAGATTGCATGAAGTGAAAAAGGGTTGAAGCAAGTCTATCAAAGTCCATTTCCTTACATGTTAACTTCCTTTCATCTTTGAAAGCCAAAAGTTGTGAGCCAAACCCTAACTTGATTCTTGTTAAATAATCATATTCATGTTATTTACATATTATTTGTGCTATATTATGTCTTGTATTCATGTCCATGATGTATAAAAGTGAGCAAAACAAGTTATTGTTATTGATTGTTACAACAAGTTACTAAAACAAGTAAACTAGTGACTTTCTTGGAAAACCACGACCAAAATGGTAAAAATATGATGTTGGATCATTACATATTACAGTAGAGGACTTAACAAGGAAACCATAGCAATTTGAACCACCTAAAACGAGTATACGAGTCAAAAGTTACGCCCATTTGAAGTTACCAAAACTTTTCGGCAAACTGCCAAATACCATTCTGATCAAATTTGGGTTTTGAAAGTCCTACTTCTGGTCCGATTCATCAAAAAGTTAAAACATGAAAGTTGTCCGGAACGCCGTTTTCGTTCAGGAATAAAAACACTTTCCGAGTGATAAAATTCTTCAAATTCTAAACAGCCCATTTTTAGGCGAAAGTCACAAGATTATGGTTATACTTTGAAAGGAACAAGAGGTCTTATGACCTATAATCAAGACCACAACCATGGATAGAGCCAAGGTTGTGTCTCATGACCTTGAAACAAGGACCAAAGGTCATGGCTAGGCCATGACGAAATGACCATACCAACTTTCATAGGCGTAAACATGAAACAAAGAGTTGACGAGAACTTGAACAAGCAATTTGGATCTACTTCACTTAAAAGGGAACCATGAGATATTACCAAGAGAAAATGGTCATACAAAACTTATGAAACATACCCTAATAACAATCTTCATGTACAAATAAACTTTCCTAAGTTATTCAAATATCGGACATGTAACCTTTCGGATCAAAACTTATATCTATATATTTCATCAACTACTACAATAGTAGGGAGCCTGATGTGAGGAGTTCATTATGTAAGCCGTCGAGTTGAGTTGTGGATTTACGAGTTAAAGTGTCCTGGCTCCTCGAACGCTTACTAACATGACTTCTGAATTATGTCGGCCCGAACGGTAGTAAACGATATACAAAACATACATGTTTCATGAATCTTCTCTTTCAAAGACTTACACTATACATCATACCACATCATGGACTAAATGCAAGATATATATATATAGGCACTACTTCATATTCTTTACTCCGATCTTAAGTCACAACATTCTATTATAGGTTGCTCGTAGAAACCTTCACGATTCAACCGTTACATTCATTACTTGCTATCTTACTTAAGGTGAGTTCATAGCCCCACTTTACATTACTTCAATGTTTTACAAACCCTTGGGGGGAATACATGCTATTATTTTTCTACTCGAACACAATGCTTTCTACTGTATGCTATTCGACCATGTTTTATTATCACTAAGTAACATCCTTGCCAAACCAAGATCCCTTATTATGAACCATTTAATCACTTGCGAGGGTTACTTGCAAGTGAGCGCGAATATTGTGAATAGGCCTATTGGGATTGACGAATCCCATTTGTTTTGACTAAGTTCAAACAAATGCATTAATATTTGAGACATTAGGTATGACGGCAAAGTACCTACCGGGATAAATCTGCCGATCGATATTGGTACACGTTAACGCTTTGGTGTCATAAGCTTAGTGAATTAATAACCTTTCCGGGCATATAACAACGTAGCCCATCTTTGTTTTCCAAACATTGGTGTGAGTCTATAGCTCACACTACGATTATTGTGTTCAAACGATTTAACTACAAACACTACGATTATTGTGTTCAACGATTTACTACCAACACATTGTGTTCAAACATTAAACAAACTCTATGAATATCACTCAACCTTTGTGTTGACCTCTCAAGCATGTATTTCAGGTTCATGACGATCAAGGATGGCACGGAAGGGCACGGATACTCAAGAGGGCTATAAATTTTATTATCATTCAAAACTCATTTATTATACATTGTAAACATGGAACCAATTGGGACCTCATTTTGTAATCTCTGATATTTATATAATTTGAATGATAAACCTTTTCAAAACGACTCAATTGGAGTTCGTTTTCTATCATTGTGACTATTGTGCCGTCGAGTAACACCCAGTTTGAATTCCGCTGCATCCATGAATTGGGGGTGTTACAGATTGGTACCAGAGCCATGGTTATAGAGAAACGGGTCTAATTGAGACCTAAACTATAACTACAATCACAAGCAAAAACATTTTATAGCCTTCCGCTCTCCGTGTCTTCCATCCTCCAGACGATTATGGACTTAGTAAGCATGTTATGCTACACAAACATATTAGTATATTCATATATATACCCCTTTTGAGCATTTCCCCGTAGATATTTTATGCTACACAAACATAATTGCATATTAATATATGTACCCTAAACATAATTGAGCATTTCCCCGTAAGCATTTTATGCTACATGAACACATATAAGTATATTGATATATACACACTAAGCATTTTATGCTACATGAACACATATAAGTATATTGATATATACACACTAAGCATTTTATGCTACATGAACACATATAAGTATATTGATATATACACACTAGGCATTTTATGCTACATGAACATATTAGAATATTGATATATAAACTCGGTTTATTTTCAATCATTTATCTAAACAATGGACTAAACATATCTGTGTATGCCTATTCTAAGGCATTTCGGCACAGCCACACTCTCCCAATCATGTTCCTACTCCAACATTATATGTCCAAGACATTGTAACTGATTGCAATGGTCTCATTCATTTTCCAAGACATTGTGAGATACAATGCTCTCATTCATTTTTCAAGACATTGTGAGATACAATGGTCTCATTCATTTTTCAAGACATTGTGAGATACAATGGTCTCATTCACTTTTCAAGACATTGTGAGATACAATGGTCTCATTTATTTTCCAAGACATTGTGAGATACAATGGTCTCATTCATTTTCCAAGACATTGTGAGATACAATGGTCTCATTCATTTTTCAAGACATTGTGAGATACAATGGCCTCATTCATTTTCCAAGACATTGTGAGATACAATGGTCTCATTCATTTTCCAAGACATTGTATGATACAATGGTCTTAATCATTTCTCAAATGTTTTGAGTCACACAATGACCTAACCTACTTCCCAGACATTGTGAATTGCACAATGGTCTAACCTACTTCCGAGACATTGTGTTTTGTGCAAATGGTCTCTAGAATTATTCCATCACATCATCAATATCATTTCTTATGATATCAAAAACCCGTCACAATCTATCGATTTCAAAACAAGAAATATGAGATTTCTAAAGGACAAACTAATCCATCATCGACAAAAGCTGAACTTTCTCTACATTCATCAAAGTTTTCTTATGAAACCTTCATTATTAAAAGTTCGTGATCCTGGCCAAGTATGTTCTATTTTAGAACTACTTAAAACTTCCTTTCCATACGTATCTACCCTTACTACCTTCTATGCAATGGAATATGAAAAACATACGTTACAAGTCTTGTATGGACGGGACTTGCAACTTAAGGGTTTGACATCGCCTTTGTTTAGTGGACAGTTTCCCGAAAGCAACGGACATATCAAAAGTATACCTAGTTTAGGTATTTGAAAATTTTATCGAACCTTGGCTAAATATAGACTAGTCACCTATATTTAACCTAGGGACAGTGGAATATAGTCTGACTAACTATATTCGACTTAGAATTTTCAAATACTGAGAATAGTTGTACTAGGGTTATGTTTAGATTGATTTCCTACATGAACACGATAAACCACCAGAATACATTAAAACAATCTAGAGACACGATAGTGCCTTACCACTCAGCGAAATCTTAACACTTTATTTGTACTACCTAACTTCTTTCTTGAAAGTTTTCATTTATGAGATAATCCGAACTACTATCTGGGATAGTTATCAATTATTCTCTTCATCCTGTAGAAGTACTATCCTGTTTAGGTCCTAAGGATACCATTCCATCATAAACCTTTAAAATCTCTTAAGATTTTTAAAGCAAACTCAACATCTATACCTAAGGGTATTAATGTTAAGCATACACTACACACTTTTGTTCATCAACATATCACATCATTATCTTCACAACCGTTACAAACACAAGCTCATTAACAGATCTTGATGCACTTTTAAAGCTCAAATCATCCTTAGTTACACCACAAGCACCCTTATCAGCTTTACAAGATTGAATATTCATCTTGTACTTTTGGAACACCAGTATCATCTCATAATACACTACCTTGTAACTCACCGGCTAAGTATGAATGTTGTGTCGGGAATTCTTGAGTAGGATGATTTATAATGTCCTTATTTGAATGGATTGGGATGCCTTTTCATTTAAATAAAGAAATTATAAATCATCGAACCATAAGTTTATAGTCCTTTAGTTACATTGTTTGGGATGCCTCTCTATGTAAATAAAGAATTATAAACAAGTGGGCTTAATTATATCCGAAATAACATAAGTATGAAGTCAATAAACACTAGATACAACAACAGATTACCTACTAGGCTATGATTGCAACAACTATCCCAATTTCCATTAGTACGAGATTTACTTTTGGTTTTCATAATGATAGTGCAATAACAAACAAACTCATTAAGGGGCCATGTAACCATACGCATGCGCAGTCGTACCAAACTCATTGCGAAGCCATGTAGCCATATGCATGGGAAGCCGTACAATTCAAACAGGACTTGGTCCAACCACATGTTCAACGCTTATTCCATGATTCGATTCTTATATCAATTGTTATTGATACTTGACAACTATATCAAGTTCTATTTGATATTCAACTACTATATTAATTCCTATTAATATCCGACTGCTATATCAATTTCCTTTGATATTCGACTATTACCATACCTTTCCTACATAAAAGGAAGCCTCGTCCTACACCATACACCGAAATGACAAATCAAATTACATCACTGGTAATTCCAGACTCTAGTCCTCATAAGTAACCACACCTTTTCATCGACATCACTCCAACATATGACACACAAAGAACTTCGGGACGAAGTTCCCCGTAAGGGGTAGAGACTGTAACAATTCGCAATTTCAGGTTAATTACTATTCCCGGAAAATTCTTTATTCACTTTTACTATTCATTTTTACTATTCATTTTTCCCGAAACTTTCCCGAAAGTTGATTTTTATTTGATTTTATCGAGTGATAAATCATTTCCATGGCAAATTAAAAGTTTGACATTCATAAGCTCATTTTCGTGAAAGTTATTAAGGAATTACACGGAATTACACGTTTTAGGGTAAAACGTCAATCAGAAATTCTACGCACAACGAAATTCAACCCCGTCAGGTGACCCCACATCAGAAAAATGTTTGACACACTCATGATTTATTTGAGAATTAATCGTGACTGAGAAAAACATGACCAAAGACTTCCCAGCAGGTCACCCAAGCCTGTACTAATCTCATATGAGCACGCTTAACCGTTTGGGCGATTAACCGTTAGACCACAAAACGCGTTTCTAAGACTATTTGAGTTTTCAACTTCTTAGAAAAAGTCAACATATTCTTTCCCTCCTCCATTGACCAAAAATCATCCATTGATGTTATAAGTCATTTCGTGATTTTTAGGCTTACGGTTTGATGTCTAAAAGACATTTAATACCAACCGACACTAGACTGAGCCCAGTCTAGACATTATAAGTCATTTTAAATCATTTTTATCACATTAGAAAAGTAACATTTTACTTTTCTCAATTTTACGCAATATTCGTACGTTTTACGTATTACGCGTTTTAGACCCGTGTTTCCAGTTTTTAGCAGGGTTTTACACCCAAATGGAACCTACCACTCATTTTATATTTTATTATGGAACTTAATGACATGTTTATCAATACTTTCAAGTTCCATAATTTTACGACACCCGGTTTTACGTTTTGAGGCTTAATCATTTACGATTGGCATTTCCCGGAGTCAAAACTAACCAAGTATCTTGGATAATACCAAGAAAAGTCCACACCCTTGCTCTCCAAGCTCATGAACAGCCTTGGAGGGGGGATTCACCACCCATGTGGCTTGATCTTATGCCTTGTGTCATGAGATGTGAACATGTGTTCAACGTGGCCTCCAAGTGTTGACTAGTCAACAATGTAACCTCCTCATTTGCATATAAATGCTTCTCCTCCCACTCCTTGACCATATGAACGACCCACACACACAACACCCTTCATTTTACTAGTTTACTTCAAGTTCCATCCAAGAAATCAAGTGCAATATCCATACATAAACCCTAGTTTAGTTTTGATTCATCAAAACACTTCCATAACCTCATATACTTGGTGATTTCTCTTGAGTTTGAATCCACTCAAGTCACCTCAACCTTCATCATCCATCTTTCAAGATTACAAGGGTAGAAAGATTGCATGAAGTGAAAAAGGGTTGAAGCAAGTCTATCAAAGTCCATTTCCTTACATGTTAACTTCCTTTCATCTTTGAAAGCCAAAAGTTGTGAGCCAAACCCTAACTTGATTCTTGTTAAATAATCATATTCATGTTATTTACATATTATTTGTGCTATATTATGTATTGTATTCATGTCCATGATGTATAAAAGTGAGCAAAACAAGTTATTGTTATTGATTGTTACAACAAGTTACTAAAACAAGTAAACTAGTGACTTTCTTGGAAAACCACGACCAAAATGGTAAAAATATGATGTTGGATCATTACATATTACAGTAGAGGACTTAACAAGGAAACCATAGCAATTTGAACCACCTAAAACGAGTATACGAGTCAAAAGTTACGCCCATTTGAAGTTACCAAAACTTTTCGGCAAACTGCCAAATACCATTCTGATCAAATTTGGGTTTTGAAAGTCCTACTTCTGGTCCGATTCATCAAAAAGTTAAAACACGAAAGTTGTCCGGAACGCCGTTTTCGTTCAGGAACAAAGAAGCTCGAGACCTAAAAACACTTTCCGAGTGATAAAATTCTTCAAATTCTAAACAGCCCATTTTTAGGCGAAAGTCACAAGATTATGGTTATACTTTGAAAGGAACAAGAGGTCTTATGACCTATAATCAAGACCACAACCATGGATAGAGCCAAGGTTGTGTCTCATGACCTTGAAACAAGGACCAAAGGTCATGGCTAGGCCATGACGAAATGACCATACCAACTTTCATAGGCGTAAACATGAAACAAAGAGTTGACGAGAACTTGAACAAGCAATTTGGATCTACTTCACTTAAAAGGGAACCATGAGATATTACCAATAGAAAATGGTCATACAAAACTTATGAAACATACCCTAATAACAATCTTCATGTATAAATAAACTTTCCTAAGTTATTCAAATATCGGACATGTAACCTTTCGGATCAAAACTTATATCTATATATTTCATCAACTACTACAATAGTAGGGAGCCTCATGTGAGGAGTTCATTATGTAAGCCGTCGAGTTGAGTTGTGGATTTACGAGTTAAAGTGTCCTGGCTCCTCGAACGCTTACTAACATGACTTCTGAATTATGTCGGCCCGAACGGTAGTAAACGATATACAAAACATACATGTTTCATGAATCTTCTCTTTCAAAGACTTACACTATACATCATACCACATCATGGACTAAATGCAAGATATATATATATAGGCACTACTTCATATTCTTTACTCCGATCTTAAGTCACAACATTCTATTATAGGTTGCTCGTAGAAACCTTCACGATTCAACCGTTACATTCATTACTTGCTATCTTACTTAAGGTGAGTTCATAGCCCCACTTTACATTACTTCAATGTTTTACAAACCCTTGGGGGGAATACATGCTATTATTTTTCTACTCGAACACAATGCTTTCTACTGTATGCTATTCGACCATGTTTTATTATCACTAAGTAACATCCTTGCCAAACCAAGATCCCTTATTATGAACCATTTAATCACTTGCGAGGGTTACTTGCAAGTGAGCGCGAATATTGTGAATAGGCCTATTGGGATTGACGAATCCCATTTGTTTTGACTAAGTTCAAACAAATGCATTAATATTTGAGACATTAGGTATGACGGCAAAGTACCTACCGGGATAAATCTGCCGATCGATATTGGTACACGTTAACGCTTTGGTGTCATAAGCTTAGTGAATTAATAACCTTTCCGGGCATATAACAACGTAGCCCATCTTTGTTTTCCAAACATTGGTGTGAGTCTATAGCTCACACTACGATTATTGTGTTCAAACGATTTAACTACAAACACTACGATTATTGTGTTCAACGATTTACTACCAACACATTGTGTTCAAACATTAAACAAACTCTATGAATATCACTCAACCTTTGTGTTGACCTCTCAAGCATGTATTTCAGGTTCATGACGATCAAGGATGGCACGGAAGGGCACGGATACTCAAGAGGGCTATAAATTTTATTATCATTCAAAACTCATTTATTATACATTGTAAACATGGAACCAATTGGGACCTCATTTTGTAATCTCTGATATTTATATAATTTGAATGATAAACCTTTTCAAAACGACTCAATTGGAGTTCGTTTTCTATCATTGTGACTATTGTGCCGTCGAGTAACACCCAGTTTGAATTCCGCTGCATCCATGAATTGGGGGTGTTACAATTCACACCATGTGCTTTTAGGAGTAGTAGCTCTCTAGACTAAGGTAAACACTATGTCATTTGCGTAAACTCATGATGTTCTTCTTTATCAATGGGTGTTATTCATTGTGTTGGTGATGTTATAATATGCCACTGTCATTCGCATTTGCGTTTTATGATACGTCTTTTTTGCATTTGCTAAGAAATTATTTCCTTTACTAAATTGCTACACAAAAAGTATGACAAAAATGAAAAAAAAAAAAAAAAAAAAAAAAAAAAAAAAAAAAAAAAAACTGCCCCTTAATTTGATTGATAAAAACTAATGCATTGGCCCCGAGCGAGCCTTTTCAATGACTAATCCTCTGTTATGTTTTATATGATCATATTGCAGACACAACAAAATGGCATTCAAGAAGATAGCAAGCCTTAACCCTCGAAAATGGCATTCATGAAGTAGAAGCAGTAAGTCACTCTCCAACACTAGCACGACACAAGGAAAGCCTTTAAGGAAACTTTTGGTGCACTTTTTTGCAACTTAGCAAAACCTTTGGCCGCATTACCCTTTGAGGAGCAATATTTTGTTTATCATGTGTGTGTATGGTTTTTTAGTGTGTTACGTTTAGATTTGTTGCCTTTTCTGTCTGCTTAGGTGTATGTATAAGGCTTTCTACTGTTATCCTCCTGGGCTCACTGTATCCTGTTAGTTACTAAAGTATATCTTACAAACTAATGGAAGTTCAGATCAGTTGCAGGAAAATTAAAATTGCACATTAGCTCATATTTTACTATAACAGCTCTTTTACTGATGTATTCCTAAGGTAAAAAATATTTTTTGAATAAATTAGAAAAGTAAATTTATTTTAAACCAAAAACTATCATATGTGTAATGAAAGTGGAATAATCATATGATATGTATGCAGTATGCAAGTTGTTAACCAAAGGCTTCAGCTTTAATGTTCATATGGAATAATTATTTGAAGTTTTTTAAAATAGCAGCAAGTCGAAAAAATCTTAGAATGCACTTCCAAATTTGGACGTATGATTATAAAACTATTCATTAAATTATCGTAATTCTTTTGAACCCCGAAGCAATGCGTGGGCTAATGCACCTCATTATTATGACAAATCATAGACTAATCGGCCCAAAACCAAATAATGTTTGAAATTAAAAATACAAAGAAAATCATGCAAATTAATCAATTTTCAAATAAACAAAATTCCACATCTGTTAAATAATTAATACTCCTAAGCTAAAAATACTAATCATAGTAATTACTGAATATCAAAACTAGTAAAAACAAGACAGCATAAGCCGTTGCATCTCCATGTTTTGTGGCTGCTCCAATTGCTGCATCATCTTGGCTTTAGGTTCAAACTTCAGACCATCATAGCAGTCGTTAACATCTTCGCTCTTCATCGAACTCGTACCTAATGCTTCCATCAACCTTTGATCAGTGCCAAAAAAAATCTGATCCATTGGCACTATCTGATAATATCCATTATCAACATTAGTACTATTTGACGATCCAGAAGACTCCACATGATTATCAGACACGATGCTCGTGTTGTCGTTGTAGTTGTAATCAAAATGGGTCATCATGGTTATCGGGTTAGGGTTTAATAGTGGCATCTTGGTTTTAACTTCATCGATTTGCATTCCCAGACCGTAAGCGAAATCTCTCAAACATTGCTCTTCTGAAGAGTTATCCAAAATCTCGAACGAAGTAGGTAACTTGGCTTCCAAGTTTCTTTTTTTCACCTTAGCAAGTTCATCTTCAGTTTTATTTTTCCTATCCTTCAAATAATCACATAAACTGTATGATTTAATCTTCCCAGGATCACTAACGCGCTTTCTTTTGTAAGCCTTGATTATATTGTTGAGTTTAACGGGATCTTGTGATGGGAAGATTTCTGGGCTTTCTTGATAGTCGGAACATATGATCATGGACACATTGATATCACAAAGAGTACTTAGCTCTCTCGCTCTCTTGATCAGACCCTCTTTTCGCCTTAGGAATGTAATTTTACGTTTCTTACTGTCGTTGATCGGTTCCATGGGTATCTTCACTCGACCCATGTTTTCAAATCTATAAATTTTAAGAAAAAAAGGTGAAAAAAGTTGCCAGTAAAGTAAGAGACGTAAACCGAAAAATATATCTACAAAAAAGACAGAGATGAAAAAATTTACCAGTAATTAAGAAATTAAACTTTGATCAGAGCAAGAGAATAGAGATGAGATTAATGAATGAAAGATGATGAACTTTCAGATAAATTTATAGAAGAACTTGGTCGTTTAATGGGAGGGGGGTATATTTGTTTGAAAACTTAAATAAGGAAATCAGTTAGGCTTAATTAATGCATGGGGAATAAACGGTAGTTTGAAAACTTAAATAAAGCATCCAAGATCCAAACGGTAGTTTTTAATGTAAGTTGATAATTTAAATCCAATCGTTAAATATTTTTAATATCATTCGTAACTATTTTAATGGAAAACAAAAAAGCTGTAGCGACGCGCCGAACGCAACTCCTCATTATACTCATTTAAAATGGGTGTCATGGATGTATAACGCGTTGTCCGCCCACCACCCATCAATTGGGTACTATTTTTCACCTACGACCCATTCACGGGTGAAAATTGACGGAGTTACCCACCCATTCACGTGTGGGTACCCGCGGTATACAGGTTTTTTCTCGCCCATTGCCATCCCTAGTTGAATGAGTGGAACGAGCGCTAAAAGTCGTATTTAACATCATATGTATAAATCAAAACTATAATAACGTTTTTTTGCATATAACTAAAATTCTAATTTGACCTTGAAAGAAGGCCCAACAGTTGGTTATATTAGTTTGTTTAAAAATAAGGTTGGAAAAGGGCCCCAAACATGAGTTTATGTGACAGAAAACTTTAAGCTGGGCTTGAAGAAAAGCCTCATGAACTAATACCATATACGTATGGACTATCAATGATGGTGCCCCTCTAAAATTTTAGGCCCTGGGTTAAGGCAGCCCAGGCCCAAGACCGACCCTGCTGACCACGTTTGACCGGGTAAGACATTTTTTGATGAAAACAAACGCAACCTTAATTCAGATTTACCATGGGAAGTGGCATACATGGAACATAAGCTTGTTGTTGATGATGTTGATTTGTGTGGGTTGGGTGTTTTTTGTTGATAGTTTCATCATAAATTGTGTGTAGTGATGAAAGAATTAGAGGGAAAAAAAAATTAAAATATGTTGTTTAGATTGTTGTTATTATGCATTTTTGAGGCCTAATGCTTGGTTAAATGATACCATTCAACATTTTTGTTAAAAAGTCGATTACTTTGGATGCCAACATTGTTATTATTTTGTTAAGATGCTACACTTTATAATTTAGAAGAGATTTGAATAGATGTTTTTGAATGATTTTGGTGTTGTTTTTAAAACAAATTAACATAATCGCTCTTTAACTGATTGAATAATTTGAGTACTAACTTACCAGGAGAAGGACAAACTACGCAGCTAGGACTGTTAGTTGATGACATTGAATGATTTGAGTACTAACTAAACTCGGGATCAGGATAAGCTTACAATTTAAATAGTGAATAATGTGATTCCGTGACGTCAAATGGAAGTTTATTTCTATATCTGAATGACACCAAATGGGTTAAAAAGAAATAAAGCAACTTAGTGAACACATGACCAATATATTTTGGTTGGTTGATAAATGTTAGATGACGGAATCAGCCAATTCAACTATGTCATGAATTTATGTGCACTGCATTAGAGTTACACATGTTTAAATGTCTTTACGTCATGAATTTATGATACATTGTGTTTCTTTTTATTGATCTTGCATTGTATGCAGGTGGCTGTTAATTAAGGATTTTTTTTGCAGGCTGAACTTCAATATTTGCCCGAGAATGCAAGAATCGGTGCCAGCATTGGTTTGACTGCTAAACCCGTAATCAGCTTTTCTGGTGTGGCTGGGAACAACACTGTTGCACTTGGGGCTAACATTTTGTTTCATACCGCAACTGGGGTTCTCACCAAGTACAATCGAGGCTTGAGTTTCACCACTTCTGATCTCATTGCATCCTTGACACTGTGAGTGATTCTTTAGCTTGGAATTTTTATTTTGAATATTGGATTAGGATGTTGCATAAGGTGTCAAATCGAATTGATTTGGGCCGTGTTAGGTTGATTTACAAACACTTTATGTTCATTCAGTATATACTGATTAATATTAGATTTTATAAAATAAAAATAAAATAAAAAAAGTTCTGCTTTTTTAGTTTTGTGATATGATTATTAGCTGGATTAAAACTGGTATGATTTGTGTTATGAAGGGGGTTGGTATCATTTGTTAGGATAATAAATTAATTTGAAAAAAAAGTAGTTGTTTTTAGTATGTAATGTGACTATTAGCTGAATCGAGACGATTTTGATGGTATGATTTGTGTTAATATTGGCTGTGATTGATGCTTATGAAGTGGAATAGTAGAATTTGTTAGATGACAGTTTAATTTGATGTTGGTGTAGATGTATGGTAGTTAAGCCCTTATTGTGCCTTTTTAACTTTTATGATTACTAACTCTTAAATCTATCTATATATTAAACAACAATAGATTTTCTTTTCAGATTTTGCTCCTATGCTGAAGAGACCGGGGATTGGATTGGAACCTTTGAGGGACATAAAGGTGCAGTGGGGAGTTATTGTCTTGATAGCAATGCCTTGCGTGTTGCATCTGCATCAGCTGCTGATTTCTCTGCGTATGTAAACATTGTTTTCATTATTTTTGCTTGATTACCATCTGTTCAATTTGCACCAGTTAATTTTTAGTGAATGTGGCAGTTTTAACTTTTAATCTTTCGCTTATGAATGAGTCGGTTCGGATTGTGTCCTATAAAAAGTAGTCAAGTGGGTCATAGGCAGCCTAAATGCATACAATTTTCGTTTTATCGTCTTATATAACTATAAATTAGAATATGAGTATTATTGTAACACAAATTTTCCGTCTTCGTTGACTTGCAGTATTAACCTGTTACCTATACAGCCCATCTTGCCATGTCGGTCGTAGGCAGCCTAAATGCATACAATTTTCGTTTTATCGTCTTATATAACTATAAATTAGAATATGAGTATTATTATAACACAAATTTTCCGTCTTCGTTGACTTGCAGTATTAACCTGTTACCTATACAGCCCATCTTGCCATGTCAAGTTTGGTCCTTCTAAAGATGGTCGTTGCATGATGTCTACTGCTTTTTCACTGGAATATTTGCTTCAAATGGTTTCGATGGTCCTCTAAAGCAAAATGGAGTTTTGGTATAGTTTTAAAATGGTTAGAGCTTACTTTTTCCTATGACTAATAGAACCCTTTTTTAGTTTACAGGAAATTGTGGGATGCGTTAACCGGGGACTTACTGCACTCTTTTGACCACAAACATATTGTTTGAGCATGCTCCTTTTTAGAGGTAAATACATATTTGTCTTTCTTTGTAGCAAGTCTTATATCGTATTTCATCAGCGTATATTGATGAAAGAAAACTGCACCGGATGGATCGGGATTTGACTTTATAATCGCTTCTTCTGCCGAAAATATGGAATTGATGAGGTAGTAATTTTATAATAATGCTCTTTGCTGGGTGCCAGTTTTAGAAATTCAAGTGTTCCAGACCAAGTATATCCTTAATATCCTTGAAACAAAGATGCACAACTCAAACTTATACCCAACAGCCTTGATGCAGCACTTTATTCAGTACCAAACAGCCCCTGATGTAGCTCTAAAGTCAGTACCGAACAACCCATTCCTCACATTCAGGGGATATGGTTCAGTGAGTTTAAAGTTAAAGCAGCCTTGTTCATCTGTATATTTAAGGGTGTTTTTGCTGTCAAACCGGGGCGTTTGGTTGCTGTTTTTCTTCACTTAACAGCAGTAACCAATCACAAACAAAAGAACAAGGTTATTAGAGGTAGTGATGATAAATCTGTTATATATCTGTAGTCCAAGTGAAATCGAACAAAGTTTGAGAATAACCGTATCTTGGAGGGCCATTTATATTAATGCTGCCAGGACAGTTTTTTCTCTTTATTCTGATACATTCTTACAGATCTGAGCCTCCACTTTTTACTGATATCTCTATTTCTTTTTAGCGAAAAGCGACATATATATTTCTAAGAAACTGAATGTGTTCATGGGAAAATATATAGGTGTGGGATAATACCATAATTGAGTCTGCAGAAGATAGGTTCTATGGTTCTAATATCGAGAATTATATCGATGCAATTCAAAGAAACATTATGGTATAAGAAGTTTTTTTCCTAACGGTTTATTTACTTTCGAGTCATTAACATTATTCATAAATATTTATTTTTTTGTCAAAAGCATAATCTGTGACAGACCATTTCTGGAGTTCTCTTGGTTACATAACGACCCAAACAAAATATAAAGCTACCATTTAATGACATATTTAATTTATTTAATGGCAGAAAGAATGGACGGATCAAGTTGAAAACTAGGAAAACTGCAGCGGAAATCAGACGACTTGCCCAAAATGAATACTTTGAACAGATATGCAAGTGAAGGAATAAAAGCATACAAAGGAGTTGCAAATGATTCAGTTCTTAGAGGTAAGACATTTCACACAACTTGGTTCATTTTTGATTAAATAAGTGTCACGATATATGATTTAGCAAACTATTTTGTAATTGCAGATGAATATGGGCACTAGCACAACACAAGGAAAGCTATTGAGGAAAGTTTTAGTGCACTCTTTTGCAACGTAAAGAAACCTTTTGCTGCATTCAACAATATAAATTAAAGACATCTAAAGCTATTTTGGATCATGGTGTAAGCTAAATATCACATGCTTCAAGTACATATGGCATAGAGATATTTAGGGTGCGTTTAGTTGGGGGAAAACACCCTTTGTTTTCCACAAAATGTTTTGTGGAAACCAAGGAAAACAGAGATCGCGTTCAAATCAACGTTTTCTAACAAAATGTTATGCAAAACACAAAATCCCCTATTACCTAACTTAACAAGGAAAATTACAAAACTAATTTTAGTTGTTTATAGAAAATACAAACATAAACTAAGCGTTTTCTATATTTTCAAGTGTTTTGTGAAAATAAATTTCCCTTCCAAATTTTTACAAAACTAGAGATAGAAAACAAGAGAATTTTAAGCTTTAAGCTTTGACTTGGTCAACTGCGTGCTTTTGCGGTAGTTGGTGGCCAACTGCCCTGGTTAGAATTTTTTCTCCAACTAAACGAACCCTTGTATTTTTAGTATTTGTATGTATATGAGCTGTATAACTGATTTTATCATAAATATAATTCCTGGAACTCTAACTAGGTTGGTTTTGGGTGTTTTGAGTCTTAGTTTCTAACAATGTCTAGCCTATAATTTCAAAAAGAAATTTATCTTACATGCTAGCCCAAGCTTGCGCTAACTTTTGCTTAGATCCTGCTGCAACGCATCGTTTATAAACAAATACCACAATAATCAGTCATCATATCCTTTTGCAAAAACTTTTACTATAAACTATTACTCCGTATCACTTAAACTAGTTACGAAAACAAGACAGCAAGTCCTTGCATTGTGGCTGCTCCAACTGCTGCTGCACCTCTGGTTGAAGACCCGAATTCACACCATCATAGGAACCGTCATCATCTTCACTAGTTGTCGTCAATGATTTAGAGTCTGATGATTGCATGAATCGTTTATCAGGATCATAACTACATAAGACCTGACCCATAAGCATTACCGGATGATATCCGTTATCAACATTAGTATTTGATGATCTACGAGACTCCACATGATCATCAGACCCAAAACTGTTGTTGTTGTCGTCGTCATTGTTGTTGTTGTGATCAATCGGGGTCATCGTTGTTATCGGATTAGGGTTAGATTGTGGTATCATCAAAGAAAGTTGAGTATCAAGATTCGGAATCTTGGAAGTTTTTGTTAACTTTAGCAAATCAATCTTTGTTCTAACTTCCTTAATTTTCGTTCCTAAGGCGGAAGAGAGGTCATTTAATTCACTAAGTGAGGACTTATCCAAGGAATCAAACCAACTCGGGTACTTGGCTTCCAAGTTCTCTTTCTTCGCCTTTTTAAGTTCTTCTTCGATCTTCTTCTTCCTATCCTCACAAAAATCCCATAAACCATACGACTTGATCCTCCCGCCATAGCTTTTGTAATTCTTTATCATATCGTTGAGATAAAGAGGATCTTGTGGGAAGATCTCAGCGTTTTGTTGATGCTCAGAAAACATTATCACGGACACATCAACACCACAAAGAGTACCGAGCTCTCGAGCTTTCTTTAAGACACAGTCTTTTCTTCTTGTGAACGTGATATTACGTATCTTCTTGTCGTTGATCCGTTCCATCTTTATCTTAACTCGACCCATGTCTTAAAATCTGCCAAAAACATCATAACATGTTTTTAATACAATGTTAAAC
This sequence comes from Artemisia argyi, assembly GCA_030686995.1. Classification (NCBI taxonomy): domain Eukaryota; kingdom Viridiplantae; phylum Streptophyta; class Magnoliopsida; order Asterales; family Asteraceae; genus Artemisia; species Artemisia argyi. Next base: position 163,039,779 of record CM060681.1, read on the forward strand.
CAACGTATAATACTATAGACATAACCCATGCATGCATTAAATTAAAATAAAAAGAGTTCGATAAAGTTTACCAGTAAGAACTTAAACCTTTATCGATCGAGAAAAAAATTATAGAAGACGGGTTAAGGAATGACAGGCAATGGATATTGAGATGTGTTTATAGAGAAAATTTGGTGTGTTGGTGTCTAATATGGAATTATTTTATGTATGGATGAATTTTAAATTAGGATACTTATCTTTTTTATTCCAACTAAGATACGATACTGAATTTTGAATATATGGTAAGTTGTCAATGGGTAAGCATCAGTTGTAAACTTGTAATACTAAAAACGGCGGTATCTACATACACTCAAATTTACCATCTATATATAATACAACTTATTACGCAAATCTACCATATATGTAGTTTATCAATATACAACTTATTACACAAATCTACCATATATGTAGTTTATCAATATACAACTTATTACGCAAGTCTACCATATATAAAATTTATCAATAATACAACTTATTACGCAAATCTACCATATATATAGTTTATCAATAATACAACTTATTACGCAACATTTACCATATATATATATATATATATATATATATATATATATATATATATATATAGTGTATCAATAATACAACTTATTACGCAACATTTACCATATTTTATAACAAAACTAATAGAAACAATAAGTAAAATAAATTTTTATGTGTTTTTGCTAAACATTGTCCACTGTGCAATGGTTAAAATTAACCTATTATTTCTATTATTTAAAATAATTACAGTATGTATTTAACACATAATAAATGAATATACAAATTACCTTAAATAACATATTTTTTCTATATATACAATAATTATATATTAAATGCACAATAAATAAACTATAAATTGCCTTTTATATTTATCATAATTATTGGTTTACTAGGCGATGTTTAGCAAAACTCAATTATTATACATTATATATATTCTACAAACGCTAAGCTTAAAGTATCGTATTATACAGGGACGGATACAGGGGTTCCCACGGGTGCCGGGGCACCACATAGATTTTTTCAATGTAGTGTTAATTTTTGGAAGAAAAAAAAAACAACGATTTTTCCTAAAATCATCTTAAATGCGTCCAATCCGTCGACATGTGTTTCTAGTATTAAAGCATCCACTATGATAAACATTTACAAATGTTTATAATCATGCCACATCACAAACACATAAACCTTTTAAATTTATAAACCTATTTTCACTATAGATAAACTTGTTAAAGTTTTATAAATATATAACATAACTCAATGCATTAAATTATGAAAATGTCTAAAATATTGGACCTCTTCATACCATATAAGTATGAAATTGATGTCTACTATTGTTAACAATATTATGTACCTCTTCACCTTTTCATAAACTCTTTTATAAACCTCCATAGTTGATACCTTTAGTGTTCAATTTCTGTGTGCACCCGGCCATATTTAGTTCTGGTTCCGTCTTTGAATATTGAAAATGAATTAAATAATTATGACTTATGAGAGTTATAAAATTTTATATTAAATATAATTCCTGATTTCCTTCCATTAAATATATTAAAATATTAATAAGCAATACAAATCAATAAGCTTGTTCCAAAAATATATTATGGGTAAATTGGGTGTGTTTGGGAGTGGGCTTATTTGTGCTTACGGGGTCTTAAACTTTTGAAATAAGTCGGCTTGTATAATAAGTCTTGTTTGGCGTCGAGGCATATGGAGGCTTTTTAAAACTATAAACCCTAACCTAATAGAAGGGGCTAAAAGTTGTAGACCGGGGCTTTTAAATTATTAATTACTTATTTACCCACAAAAATATCAAACATATACTATAAAGGCATCCACTATGATAAAGCTATTAAAAGGTTTATACAATTAATAAATCATTAATTTAAAAATTTTTCATATTATAAACTTATTGCTATTATGAATAAACCTATTCAAAAAGCTTTTCATATCATAAAACACAATCAACATTTAAAATATATATATATATATATATATATATATATATATATATATATATATATATATATATATATATATATATATATATATAGTTTAGACCTTTTCATTCCACCTAGGATTGAAATGGTTATTCACTATGGTTCACAAATTTATAGACCTCTTCAAAAATGTTTAGACCTATTCATAAACCACCATAGTGGATGCTATAAGTTTATTTAATTATGTCATTTTTATTAATTTAACAATAATAAGCTCAAGCCTAAGCTAATTTGTCAAACAAGTTTATGAAAATACAAATTTCAATTTCTATATAAGTCTCAGCCCCAGTCCTAGCCCAAGCTCCAGCCCTAACTCATTTCACCAAACATACCCAGTGAAATTAGCTGGAGTTGGGGCTTATATTATAAGATTGAAGTTGGAGCTTATTTTTTTATAAAGATATATCAAATTACATTCATTTATATTTTCAGCTTTTACATGACAGACATTGACAGTCCACTATATTTTGAATGGTATTTAAATATTTTGACTAAAACTTATAAGCCTCCATAAGCCTATTTCAAGTGGCTTAGGCTTATGAAGCTTTTTTTTTTTTTTTTTTTTTAAAGAAAGGCATGAAAGCCTATGACTTATTAAAGATTCCATAAGCTTGTGTGACAAACGAAGCTTATTTTAAAAGTTCAAACCGCTATAAGCCCTGCACCAGACACAACCACACAAAAAAGTTTTCTTCCAAACTATAGTTAACCTTTTCTTTTAAGTCAATATAAAAATCAAAACATTAATTGAAATTTAAGTAACACAATTGAAACACGTGTCATTTACTCTTCCTTCATAATAAATTATTTCAATATAATATAATTACTAAAAGTCGTAAATTATTTTTCATATTAAAGTACTGCAACATAACTTTACTCCATATCAACAATCAGCAAAATAAATCACATAAAAGGTCCCAATCTTGTAATAAAACAAAAAGTATATATATATATATATATATATATATATATATATATATATATATATATATATATATATATATATATATATATATATATATATATATGTTTGCGAACCATAAAAAATAATTGTAATGCATATAGTATAATCAAATGTAACCAATTATCATTAATACTCTCTTTATATTGAATCAACATGGATGAGTACTCTATAGTTTTATTGAATTAGTTTATTATTACTTAAACTTATTGTAAAAATTTATCCTCACAATTCATAATATTATTATAACGGGAAATATAAAATGAAAAACATTTATCGCAAACGTCGATGCAACATGGTAGTTCTTTTATAAAGCATGTATAACTTTGAAGTACTATTCAACGAGCTAATTTATAGCATTTTAATGCGTGTATTAATAGACCTTCTAAGTAGTACTTATTATGAAAATAGTACAAGCACATAAAATTAGAGTTTTTTGGATCATTATAGTAGTTTTAAAAGTATTTAACAAAATGCATACATTTAAAAGTATTTAATAAAATATTTAATTATTTTCTTTTCCTTTTACAAGATCGAAAACTCTCATTAAATTTGATATTTTTAGCCAATCATCGTCTACACTCTACACTATCTTTAATTCCATACAACTATGTCATCAAATAAGAAAATAATAACATACTAGGAAAAAGTCGGCCATAGGCTTCATCTGGGTGTTCGCATTTCTTAGGGGGTGGCAACCCATCGGCAAAATGGGTTCGGCAACACTTGCCGATCGGCAATGCCCATTGCCTTCCATTCGGCAAGCCAAATTCGGCAGTCCATTCGGTAGATTTCACCGATTCGGCACAAGCCATTTCCAAGAAGAATTTGAACGTTACATTTAATTATCCGGACGTTGGGATGTTTTCCAAAAAAATTTAAAATCTCACAATTAACAATTTAAATTACACGTAATATTTCAAATACATTCCAAACATTCAAATCAATCTCTTTCAAAAAACAACTATGGATCATCAATCCAAACATGGTTCAAGCTCACACAAAGGTCGAGGACGTGGGTCTCGATCACAACCCGGTCCATCCCAATTCACGCGTCCGCAACATCCTAATCAACCTTACTATCCCCAACCTCCAAATCGCACCCAAATTCCAACTCAACCTTACTATCCCCAACCTCCAAATCAAAACATTTATCCTCTTCAACCTCAACCACAACCGCAATATTTTCAAAATCCTCCTCCAATGAATCCGGCCAATTATAATATTTTAATGACTAATGAATTTAATCCATTCAACGACTACCGTGATGGTCGAGCAAGACGTGAACCGAGTGTAGAACGTCAATTACCAATTTACGATAATGAAGATGACGAAATTGAATTTGTCCCCGAAACTCAATTTACGAATACAACGGGTAAGGTTTACTAATTTTTTTAGTCGTATATGTATATATATAAATTTTTATTAAATCGTATTTTTTTTATATAAATCTTATGCATTTAATTTTTTTGATTGTAGAAATCGTATTTTTTTTTATTAAATCGTATTTTTTTTTATTAAATCATATTTTTTTTTATTAAATCGTATTTTTTTTTATAAATCTTATGCATTTAATTTTTTTGATTGTAGAAATCGTGTTTTTTTTTATTAAATCGTATTTTTTTTTTTAAATCGTTTTTTTTTTTTTTTTTTTTTTTTTGTGATTAATTAGGTGAAGGAGAAAATGATGATGAAGAAATTGTAGAAATACCAAAACCGAGTAAAGCTAGAAGCAAACCTTGGACAACGGAAGATGAGGTCGCTTTGGCAAAAGCTTGGGTGCATATCTCGACTTGTCCAAAAATCGGGAATCAACAAAAGTCGGCAAGCTTTTGGGGAAGAATCCTTGAACATTTCTCTCAAAACGTACCAAATCATGAACGAACACACCATGGCTTGAACACAAAATGGGAAAATATGAATGCGGAAATGAATATTTTTAACGGCCTCTACATCCAATCGGTATATTTTTTAATTATATTTTTTTGTATATAGTTTATATTTGATATGATTGTATCAAATTATATTTATTACTTTTATAATTGTAGAACCGTCTTCGAGATAGTGGTTGTGACGATCTTGACGTGATGAAAAATGCCATGGCCGATTTTTAAAAAAAAAACAAAAGGCAAAACTTTTGGACACATTGATGCTTGGGAAATTGTAAGACAAAATGACAAATGGTTGGAACAACCAATTGTCGGACAAACATCATCGTCTAATTCTGATAAACGGAAAAAGTCGTCTGAATCGAGCAACGACAATGTTGAGACAATTATTCCGGATTTGAATGAAGACACAACTCCTACCCGTAAAAGACGGGGCAAAAAAGTGTTTCTGAGTCGTCCACAAGTAATAGTGTTGCTGCGACTTTAGAAATTTATGCTTCAAAGAAATCACAACTATTAGCGGAGTCGCTAGAGAAAAAACGTGCAAAGGATGAGTTGGCCGAAAAATTGATGGCGGCACAAGTACAAGGTGCACAAGAAAAGGCCTTTATCCGAGCTTTTAAATTTTTCAACGAACCGCACAATAACATAGAAGATCCGGATATACGGGAAATTGCAATACAAAAAAAACGTGAATTCGCAGCAAAGTATGGATGACCTTGCAATTTTTAGTTTTATTTATGTTTTTTTTTAAGTATTATGTAATAATTATTGAATTATTATTAATAAAATAGTTGTTTTTTATTTATGTTTTTTTAATTTAAATTTTGTTATTGATAAATGTAATTAATGCTTGACTAGGCAAAAACTTAGGCAAGATTGCCACTAAAAAAGAAGATTTAGGCAAGATTAGGCAAAAAATGTGTTGGACAAACTTGATTGGTTGTTTGGTTTAAAAGAGGAGGCATTGTGTGGCAAGGTTGTCACCCCCCTTACGTCCGTGTCATTCATGATGTAAGGAACAACTCCATATTAATCACCGTAGAACCGATAACGAGCAATTAAAACCATAATGTTTCGATCAAATATGTCATTTAATGTTGGTTCCATTATCCTCCTTCAGGAGTATTTACGATGCATTTGAGCAATCAATATGAATGTAGCATGCATCTGTATGAAGTTATGATTCCAAAGGCCTTTACGTGTTCATTTGTTAGTTAATAGTATATTGGTTTCAGTGATCCGTAGCATCTTGTTTACCATGTTCCTCTAGCTAGGCGGACTTGGCGATATGCCAGAATCATGTTGACATCCCAAACTCCTCATCAAGAGAAACATAACATTCCTTCGAATGATGACTCAAGAATCATGTCATGCATCATCACCGTCGCTCATAAAAGAATCGGCTATGAAAGAGTCGAAAATTACGAGGATGAAGGAGATGAGGACGTTTATGCATATGGAAAAGTAATGGCTACAAAAAATCTTTCATAGAGAAACCTAAAACTACGTATTTTATTAAATACTTTTAAAACTACCTATTCTATTAAATACTTTTTACATATTCTATTAAATACTTTTTAAAAGTACTATAGTGATACAAAAAACTCCATAAAATTATCTTAGAATATTAAATTTGAGTTAATGATTTTGGGAGTTATAAAATAGTTGTTAGTAATTTGTAAGAACATACGGTGTAGCTCGTTAGATCTCTACGCCACTACAACGTGGCTCTTCGCCGTCCCTCGTCACCACACCGGTGGCCTTCGTTTTTTCTCGCCGTTGCTTGGTCCATCGTCTGCACCTAACAATTTAGTATGTTGCAAAGTTTTTTAAACGATAATATTACCGTTTAATTGTCAAACGGTTACTTTCTTTTTTCTTTTTTTTTTTTCTTTTAACAAAAACAATAAACTTAACACACTATAAATACCAACCAATATACATTCATTTTTCTCACTACAATTCAACCAAAACATACTTAAACATTTCTATATCTCAACTCAAAAAAACAAAAAACCATGTCTCAAAACCCGAATGAACCCGGATATTTTACGAACCCCCTCACTTCAAACCCACAACAATACCGGGGATCGTCAAACCCATCAACCCCCTCGTCGCAAAATTCAAAAGCTTCATCGCCATATGGTTCGCAACAATTCAATCCGAACGAAATTTATCTCAACCAACAATATGCGTTTCAACAAGGATTCGCAAATCAACCCCAACGATATCCGTCACCACGATTTTTTAACCCGCCTCAACCATCCATGTTTCCTCTATCTCAACCACAACCACCATTCGAATCATAACCCTCCGGTTCACAATTTAAAGTACCGCAACCACGTGAACCGTCCAAATGTAAGGGGAAAAAAGCCACGGCCAAAAAATCAAAAAAGGTCATGGATTTAGATGCTGACGATGACGTTGAAGCAGTAGGTACTCGTGTGAATCGGAAATGGCACAAGGCCGAAGAAAAGTTGCTTGCGAAAATTTGGATAGAAATTTCCCAAGACAAAGATATTGGAAATGACAAAACCGACGATTTCTTTTGAAAAGAAATTGTGGATAAGTTCATCGATTAAACTACCGGTGACCCTCGCACCAAAAATATGATCACCGGAAAATGGACGAGGCTCAATGGCGACTGCCAAAAATTCAACGGCATTTATAAACATTTGGGCCGTCGAAGTGGTGCAAATGAGCACGATCATCTCAAAGCTGCGAAGGCGAGCATCGAACAACGCTTTGGTACGAGGGGTTTCACGTATGTTCACATTTGGGAGATCTTGAAACATTATTCGGAATGGGATGCCGAGGAAGATAGACATTACATGTCTCAAGGATATATTCGGCCCTAACAAACGAGATCGTCCTGAAAAAATCAATAAACGAGCTGCAAAGAAACAAAAGTCGATGAAAACGTCGAGTGCGACGAGCTCCGGTGGGAGTCAAACGAGCACGTTTTCGGGACAATTATCCGAAAAGTATTCGAAAGCAAAAGACACTCAAATGGCTTGTTACGAGGCGAGGAGAAAGAGGGAAGAAAAGGCGTTGGAGAAGGAAGAAAGGGCGTTGGAGATGCAGGAAATGCATATTCTAATGCTAGATGCCAGCTTGCAAACTGATCCGGTAAAAGCCGAAATAATTCGCATGAGACAAGCAAAAATCACTGATGTGTGGGAATTGCACCAGGCTTTACCTCTCGAGGGATCTCGAGAAGCTTACAACCCCCACCAGGCAGTGTACTTGATCGTTGTAGTATAGTATACTGACAAGTACCAGGGGATTGATCGTTCAACTCAGGAATAGTGTCGTTAGGATTGAAATTAATCTAACTAGGTCTAAAGGTGAAGGATGATTCTTTTTATGTTTTTATATTTTATGAAAAGCATGTAAAAATCTCGGGTATTGGAAGGAGGGGTGGAATTAGTTGCTAACCAACTAACCCAAAAGCTACTAATTAAACTAATGTGCAAGAAAACTAAACTAAGGTTCTACAAGATAAGTGAAGCATGTCTATCTATGATATGTTACTCCTTGCTAGCTATCCAATTCTACCTATTGAATTGTCACACTCTGTTTTAATTGACGGGTTGTATTCCTTAATACCATTCATGGGGTGGCGTACATACTTCCCCAATTCTATAAGCTCCTACTTCACTCCTATGTCGAGCCTGCAAGAAGCTCCTAACATGGGATCATTAGAATGCGCTCATGCATTAAATACAACCATAATAACCTAGTACGCATTGGTTCATGTTTCTTAATACGTTCAAGCATTTTACCCTATGGAAGTCTGCCAGTTTTCTTAAGCCTAACATCAAATACAATCAACCAAACAAGAGACAATAGGAATCAAGAATTATAAACTAAAGCAATTAGACCTATCGAAGTGTTACACCCTAATTGATGAAGATAGACACAAACATCAACAAGGAATCAATAAGATCTAATCAATTATATACAAGTTTCACACAATCATAAGTAGACACAAGGTGAATTAGCCAAGCATAATTAATAAAGAACAAGCAATAATAATGATAATTGAAGACATGAATTAAGATAGAATCATCAAACCATTACAAGATGTTTATGGAGTGATTGAAACCCTCTAAGTTGCTGGAAAAACACCCACCTAAACCCAGGAATCGACCTTAGGGTTTAGGGCTTACAAAAAGTGAAGTTATGATGTTATATTTATAGGCAAGTTTTCTGTCGGCAAGGCTTGACGGCGTCACCTTGTAAAGAGTGACGGTTTCATGACCAATCTTTCTTCACCAAATTGTAGATTTCTTCGTCCTCTTCGCGTGGGATTTTGAATCACCTAAATCCGAGTTCGTATGCAAAAGTTATGACCAAAACAATATCAGGTACTTCGCGCGCAAGTTTTGACAAGTTAACACGTGACTGCCTACGTGACGCCTTCAGGAAATTTTCTAGGCCATCACTCTTTAATTTTACACGTGACGGCCTTGGGTGACGCCGTCATCTCCAATGCACAAAACTTTCTGGACCGTCACGGACTTTATCCACTTCCACCTCTTGTATTACTCTTGACGCCGTCATGAAGAAGCTTGTGACGCGTCAGGTACTGTTCTCAGCAAGGAAAATTAAGACTTTGCCGTTTTCTTCACTTTTATGCTCCAAAAACGTCCAAAATGTTTCCTTTTTCAGAATTCACTCCAAAAGTACCTAAAATCACAAAATGAACGATTTAGGGCAATATTTGATCAAATAAATTCAATTTCGGGCTTAAATGACCCCCTAAAAACGGATCATTTTTCGCCTCATCAATCACCAAGAATACCGAACTCTCGATGCCAACGATAACGAATAAAATGTTTAATTTTCATATTAGTAGTATGTGTTGTATTTTTTTTTTCCGTATCGTATGTGTTATTTCCGCATCGTATGTTTTTTATTTGATGAAATAAAATTAGAATGTTGTATTATTTTTATGTTTAATAAAATTAATTTAGTTTATTTAATAAAATGAATAAAAAAATAAAGTTGTAAGTGGTGGGCCCCAAATGAGTAAGTGAAAGTTAGTTGTTAGTGAGGGAGTTAGTTGTGAAGGTTTGTGAAAATGATGTGGCAGCTCGTGGGCCCCAAATGACGAACCTTGCTTCATCACTACACCTAATGCTCTAAGAGCTTGGGGTACGGTTGAGCCATCGCTGGCGCCGTCACTACAAGCCCAGTTTTTACGACGGCGCACCGTACCGGAGGTGGCGCCGTCGGTGCTCGCGCCGTGGTGATGGCTCAACACCATCGCCTTTTTTTTTTTTTTTTTTTTTTTCTTTGAATTTTGAAAATGGAATGTGTTTGAATTTCAAAAATAACGACTACTTTAGCCTTAAATGGGTGTGTTTTTAAAAAAAAAAAAATAATTTTAACCCTCTTTTAAAAACCTTATAAATACCCCTTTATTATTTCATACTTCAAACACACTTTCAATATACTTTTACAATCAAAATGAGTTGATTTTGAAGCCAAGAAGAGGAGTCACTTTTTGAGGAATGTTTCACTCAAATATCTCAGAATCCGGATACGAGTGCGGATCAACAAATGAATACCTTTTGGGATAAAGTTCTCGACTTATACAACAAGGAAGCCAACAAGCGCAATTACCGTATTCGTAACAAAAACATGTTGAGGGGAAAGTGGCCTTCCCTTGCCCGAAAAGTACGTGACAGGGCAAATAATCCAAACCAAAACTAGTTAAATTTATGTAACTTTTTTCTTATTGTATGTTTTAGTTTACGTAACTTTTTTCTTATTGAATGTTTTAGTTTATGTAACAACAAGTTAAGCCTTTTTATTCAATTTCAAAGTTAATAAGTTACAAACGATACATGAAACAATTAAACATTATACGGAAAACAGAAATAAACGAAATGAAGTACTTAACATAAAACACATTACTCATCGTATTTGTCCCATGCCTTTGTGTTTCTCAGAGTGAACCACACATGTTGATATTTTAACCCTCCTCCATGGCGTTCATGATAAATTCGGTTTGCATTGCTGAGACGACAAGGGTCTTGACTTGTACGCTACAACTCTTTGTAAATAGCATTATATCTACGATATTCAACGTTCATTCTATTCCATTTATCTGTAATACTATTTTTATTACGGTGCTCACCATCAGTCTGATCGTTAAACTTTTGTGTAACGACATTCCAAAAAGAACGTTCAATCACAAGGTCTGTAGAATCTTGAACTTGAAGCCATACGTTAGCTAGCAAGCTTTCTTCTTCCATTGACCAACGATTATTCATTGTGAAATGCTTTAGAAGTGTGTGAAGAAAAGTATTAGATGGTGTGTTATTTATAGAGGATTTTTTAAATTTTCAAAATTCAAATTCAAACGAAGAAGCGGGATTTTTTAAACGTTTAAAATTCAAAATTTGAAATGAATGGGCAGGATTTTTTTTAAACGTTTAAAACTCAAAATTTGAAATGAATGGGCGGGATTTTTGGGCTTATTTAACACAATTTCAGTTCACACTTAATACTCACACAATTCACACATAATTCTCCCAACAATTTCCAACTCACCATGACTTCTCCCAACAATTTCCAACTCACCGTGATTTTTCCCAGCAATTCCCAAGTCACCATGACTTTGGCCAGCAATTCCCAAATCACCAGCATGATTCTGAATGCAACTGCACCCGTGAACACTCCACCGGAAGACATCTTTCCGGTATTCACACCGGATAATGAACCGGTGCCTAATCCACAAGTTGTCCAATAACAACCCGATCAACCGGTGAACTACCGGTGGAAAACCAACCCATTTGGAGAGGGTTGACTGATGAAGAATTATTTCAACAAAATATGCAAGAATTGTTACGTGTTGAAGCAGAGGAAGAAAGGGAAGCAAAAGCTCGTAACCAGCGAGCAAAAGCCAAACAGGATTGGTGAAACCGTCGAGCAGAATGGCGATGGGCAAATGGAATAGACCGTGTGCCAACGAGTGAGGACGATTCGAGTGCCTCCTATTCGAGTCACGAGGGCTATGTGTCGGATGATTCGTTTTATTGATTCGTAGTTTAGTTTAATCGTAGTTTATGTTTAAGTATGTTAATTAGTTTACATTTTTTTATTGTAATATGTGTTTTTTTTACATGCAATGTTTGTTTTTAATTTTAATGAAGTTTATTTTAGTTTATATTGTATATATTTTAAGTTAAAAAAAAAAAAAAAAAAATAGCTGACGGCACCAGAAATTTTGGTGCTAACGGATACCCCTGAAATGTGGTACCGTGGGTTTTCTGGTGCCATGGAGCTTTTTGCTGACGTGGCAGCAAAAAAGTCCCACGGCACCAAGCCATGGCACCAACGGTACCCAGTGCTCTAAAATATTGTTTTATTAAATTAGTATTATCGAACAATATTTTTTGTCACATATTTTGATTACAGGATACATGTCATCGCAACATGCTGGTAATTTGCTAATTCAAATAATAAATTGTTTAAGTTGTAAAAATTTGATTTCCGAATAAAACTTTCACATCTTTTAAGTATGACAGCCTAGTGGGAAAATGGCAAAAGAGTGCAGGTGTTCACAAATCAGGTAATACCCTCGTGAATAAGAAATCGAATCTGAACCATACCGAACAAAACTGATAGAATTGTCGAAACGGAACCAAACTGAATTGAATATTCGATTCTTTGTTTGGATACGGTTTGGCAAATGAAAATCGAACTGAACAAAATCGAATTCACATAAATATTTAAATTCTTTTCTAGTATAGATATAATATTTTTTTTGCTAAAAATCTATATAATTAAATGAAAAAACGAATAAATTATGTAATTTGGGTTATTCGTGTCGACCTAAAAACAAAACTGAACTCAAATTTGGTTTAATCTAATTTGAATGCGGTTCAGATCAGTTTTTGGTTTTACCAAAAAAATCAGTATAATCAGACTAATCAAACCGAATAGACCTAATAACCCGATAACCAAATTAATGAGCACCCCCTACAATTAAGCTTGTGAGTAATACACTAAAATGAGTGATCTTAATGTGTTATATGGTTTCCCGTTATTTGATGAAGAACTTTTCGGTAGATCTCCGGAATGTCCATTTGTAGTAAACGGACATACATACAAGAAAGGTTACTATTTAGCCGACGACATTTATCCAACATGGTACGTATTTGTCAAAACGTTTAGTGTTGCAAGGTCTGAAATAATTGAAATTTAAAAGAGTTCAAGAAAGTTCTAGAAAAAATATTGAACGAGCTTTTGGATTCCTACAAGGTCGTTGGGGAATTATACGACAACCCGCACATGCTTACGAAATCAACGCCTTGAAAAGAATTATGTATAGTCGTATAATGTTACACAATATGATATCGGAAGACGAAGACTTTCAGTGAATTTTAGAGATTTGTTCGTTGATCCAACTCCAAACATACCAACAAGTTGGGTCGAAAGATGTGATTTACATGTCAGAAAAAACAAAAAAATTCGAGATAGAAAATTAGACAACGATCTTCGAGAAGACATTGTGGAGCATTTATGAAACGTTAATCACTAGTTTGTAATTTTAATCGCTTATTTACGTACTATTTATTAGTGTTATATATATATATATATATATATATATATATATATATATATATATATATATATATATATATATATATATATATATATATATGCGTGTTTTTCTTTTTATTATTGAATTTTATTTTATTTAATATTGTGTGTGTTTGACTTTATGTGAATGAAAAAAAATAAAATAAAATTTGGAGAAAGACATCAGAATTTCAGATGTCAACAATAACGATACAAAATATGATGCCAAAGATTTTCTGATGCTGTTATGTGTTTTGCTAACGTGACACTACTTAGGCTAATAGGCAAGGCATGCATTTCTTCACCATACACATCAGCGCCACATCAGCTTTCTCTCTCCTCTCACTTCTCTTCACCACTCTTCACCTTTTAGAAGGCAAGGAAAACCATCATCACCTTTGACTTCACCTTTAATTAAATACCCACTTTATAAAAATATACCCCACTAAATACCCCACACATACTCACACACAAAATACTTAAAATAAAAAAGGTACACATGGGGCCCAATTTTTTTGCTTTTACATTTGGTGATGCCTTCACCTAATATTGTTTTGGATTGTGTACTTGGATGGTGAAAAATGGTGAGAGGCAAGGGAGTGAATTGGTGATGTGGGCCTAATCGGTGATAGTATCACCACCTTGACAAGCAGCCTTCCTAAGAACTACACAAGAAGTAAATAGTATAAATAAATGACAGTTTGCAAAGACCTGTCACTCATGATGCCACATCACCCACGATTTAACAACTCTCCCGCCAAGTAGATAACAAAAATCACACAATACTCATTTCCAATGGCGGTAAAATTTTCACTTCCCACCAACACACCATTTCCCGCGAAAATCCAGTTTTTTCACCAAACCCTTATATCTCCACCACACCCCCCATTCCCAATCTCACCACCAAATCCCACAACAGATCCCCTACCAACCTCCCGTAAAAATGCCTTCAATCGCCTCGTCCCCTATCGCCGCCTCGCCTTCCCCGAAACGGAGATTGCGATCCAATTCCAACTTCTCAGATGAACCGGTAGTTAGTACTCCGGTTAAGAGTCTATCGCCGCGTAAATCACCTCGAAAGTGTGTGAATGATAGTCCGAATAGAGCGATATTGAATGTAAGTAGTGGTTTGAGTTGATTTGTGATTTAATTGATGTTGTTTTTGTTTTATAATTGTGTTTTTGTTGGTTACAGGTGCAAGGTGGGGTTGGATTAACGAAAGCGATAAAATCGCCGAGGAAGAAGCTGTTGGATAGCTTTTTGGATAAGCCCATTTGGAACCCCACAGGTTATTTCGCACTCGAATTAACTGATTGTCTGGCTTATGAGATTATTATGATTTAAAGTTTGAGGAATAAGGGGGCGTTTGTTTGAGCTTATAAGTGGGCTTATGAGCTTATATGATTTTGGCTTATATTTTCATAAGCTCATTTTATTTGGGCTTATTTTCAGCTTATTTATGAGTTTATAAACTTAGGGGGTGTTTGTCTTAGCTTATTTGGTGGGCTTTTGTGCTTATTGAAATTTTAATAAGCTTGTAAGCTTATTATTAATAACTTATAAGGTTATCCACCTGAGCTTATAAGCATATGGCTTATAAGTTCATCAACTTGAGCTTATAAGCTATTAATAATGAGCTTATGAGCTTATTAAAATCTCAATAAGCTCAAAAGCCCACCAAATAAGCTAAGACAAACACCCCCTAAGTTTATAAACTCATAAATAAGCTGAAAATAAATCCAAATAACTGAGCTTATGATATATAAGTTGAAATCATATAAGCTCATATATAACACCACTTATAAGCTTAAACAAACACCCCCTAAAAGCTAAGAAAATACAGTTTAAGATAGGTATATCATAGATCTTAGTTAATAGAAAAATATGTAAATTGTTAACATTATTTTGAAAGTGGGTATTATTTTGGGATAAATAAAAATAGTAACATGGATATCAATTTTGGAACTGAAGGAATAATTTTATTGATATTATTGTAGTATGGATTATGTAATCTGATTGTAAGATGTATTTGTGTGTGTGTGGGTAGATTCGGAGCAATTGAGTGCTGTAAAGGAGGTGTTACATGTATCGAAAGCGCAATCTGTGATTGTGTGTCGTGAGGAAGAACAGAAAAGGATAGTGGAGTTTTCCAAGCAATGTCTTGAGCAAGAGAAGGCTGGAAGTTTGTATATCTGTGGATGTCCTGGGACTGGAAAATCACTTTCAATGGAAAATGTGAAGGGGTCTCTTGCTGTTTGGGCTAAAGAGGTGAGTTGGTTTTGCTTGTTATTGAGAATGCTATTTGATGTTTGGTAATAGAAATAACGAATCCAGTATGCAGTTGAAAGCCTTGATGTTTGTGCATTTAGTTGTTTTTGTAGATGACGTTAAAAGCATTTTTATTTGTTGATGTAGACTGCTGGTCAATGTTATAGGATTATACTTAAGCTGCTTATACATTAGAATGAGAAGTTGTGATATTTGGGTGTTTTGGTAGCTCTTTAGTCGTGCTCAGTTTGCACCTATGTTGCTTGTTACGAGAGTATAAAGTTTAGCAAACAGAAGAAAGAGGCATTTATGCCGAGTTAATTAATATGTTTGAAACTGTTGTATTTTCAGTCTTGTGAGGATTTGTCAGATCATAGCTTTACAATAGTTGAACTTTGGCATCCATCTTATATGTTGATAGTTGCCTAGTATGAACATTTCAGCTTGTATATGCATGTTCGCTTTGCTGTTCTTTATTAGTATTTGTGCTCACGTTCAGTCGGAACTCATGGAATGCCGATTTTTGTTTCCAGACAGGGGGTGAGCTACCGGATATTTTATCCATTAACTGTACTTCTCTTTCAAGCACTTCAGAAATTTTCAACAAGGTGAAGATTTGTTGATTTTGATGTTGATATCCCTAGAATAGTGTAATCAACATTATGCTTAACATAAAATGCCTTTGACAGATACTTGGAAAGAGTCAACCAAACAAGAAATCCAATGGTCGTTCTACACCCTTACGACAACTTCAGCAGTTGTATTCTCAAAAGCAGCAGTCAGCTGACACGAAAATGATGTAAGATCCATTACTTAACTAATTTCATGATATATATAAACTACGATGAATTTATAGCTATGAACTCTTATTCACAGGCTTGACTAATAATCAGAATAGCAGATCGACTATCTAGCTGCTTTTTGTCCATTGTGTTTTGTATTTGTTGAGTATATATAATCCTAGGTTGTTGATCATATAAAGGTTTTAATACACAAGTTATTGGCAGGTTTGTGATTGCTGATGAGCTGGATTATTTGATTACTAAGGACCGAGTGGTGCTTCATGATTTATTTATGCTGACAACGTTGCCATTTTCAAAAGTTATATTGATAGGTATTGACTGAGTTTGTTGGACTTATATTCTTCCGCTCCTGTACAAATCACTAATACTACATCTTTCTTACAGGGATAGCTAATGCGATTGACTTAGCAGACCGTTTTCTTCCAAAATTACAGTCTTTAAATTGTGAGCATTTGTTTCTCTCTATCACCCTGTACATTCTCACACCACTTTAGTTTCGTTTAGTATAGTCCTCTTGCACACTGTTACTGTGAAATCTTAGACTAGCATTATTTTTTTTTCATTATACTAATTTAGGATTTGTTTTTCTCGTATTTTGTTAGGCAAGCCTATGGTTGTGTCTTTTCGAGCCTACTCCATGGATCAGATCATCATGATTCTCAAACAACGATTGATGGTAAGTACCCTTTCTCTCCTTTCTAAAAATTGAAGTATCAAATTTAGCAAATGTCAAGTACAGGAGACAAACGAGTATTAACGATTTTAAAAAGATCACATGGGAAAAATAAAGGTTTAACTGTGCATTGTTTTTTGTATCTGAAGTTGGTAGTTAACTTTATAAATTTATTGTCAAGAATCAATGTATCGGTTTTGCAAGTTTCACCCATCCAAATGCAGGTTAGCTACTTATCTAGCTAGCTGCAGTTGGGTGATTCCAAATGCTTTTGGAAATGATCAATGCTAATGAATTAATGGTGTTTGCTTCATGATTCATTTATGGTTACCCGTTTTCTCCGAAATCTCTTATGGTGAATGTTTTGTTCCATCAGGCACTTCCTTACACTGTCTTCCAGCCACAAGCACTGGAACTCTGTGCAAGGGTGAGTACACAAAGCTTTCATTTATCTGTTTATCTTTGCTGTTGACATCAATATAATCATATAAGTCAATGGTTTTCCGTACCCTTTTAGACTGTCACTGCAATATCAATGACCAGTAAAAGTTTGATTATCAAATATTAATAAGAAACATTTTGATTATTTGCAGAAAGTAGCTGCAGCATCTGGAGATATGAGGAAAGCTCTTGGTATTTGCAGGTTGGCATGTTTTCTAATTACTTTATGAAGTTAATAAACAACTTACAATCTTCTGCATAAAAATATGATAATACTGGGATGGTGCAGTGATTAATCTTGGATCCTTTTTATATCTCCAGGGGTGCAATTGAAATGTTTGAAACGGAGCTTCGAGAAAATACCTGTACTTCAAATCTGAATTCAATGGTATTTCGTCTATGATATCATTTAAATTCTTTCCACAATGAATTGTATTTGGATCCTGATATTGCTGTAATAACTTTTGTAAAATCAGGCATCATCTTAGTGCTTATATTTTTCTGAATCTGCAGGTGAGGGTTGATCATATGGCTATTGCTTTATCAAGGGCTTACAAATCACCAATAGTTGACACTATACAGTCCCTTCCTCAGCATCAACAGGTACCTGTTGTATCTATGATTCAATCACTAGTTACATATTCATGTGCAATCTTAAGACTGGTATACCTTATTTGAAGTGAACTAATTTTCTATTCTCTCTTTTGGTGTAGATTGTATTATGCTCTGCTGTGAAACTTTTCCGTAGGGGAAAGAAGGATACAACTATAGGAGAGGTATAGTCAATAATCATATTATCTTTCACGATACAAATATGATGTTGTAATCTATATTTACGAAGTTTTGTTTATTGAAACAGTTAAACAAGTACTATATTGACCTCTGCAAATCAACTTCGATACCACCTGTTGGAATAATGGAACTTTCATGCATGTGCAGAGTGCTGGGAGACCAGGTAACTTGTGGCACCTTTCTGTCAATTTCCTATCTATCAAACGGCAACATCGTTCTTACAGAAAATGACCTATCAATTTATATCATTTTGTAGGGAATCCTCAAACTTGGCCAATCAAGAGATGATAAATTAAGGAGAGTGACTTTGCAGGTAGATGAAGCAGACATCAATTTTGCATTACAGGTACACAAGACAAGTTTTCACTTTCTAAATATGCTTGTTTTCCTGACTTCCTGTATAATTATGTTATATTGCTTTTGCGATCTGAATATGCCATTAAAGTCAAGTTTAATAATCACTTTATTGCTTTATCTCAGGGCATTCGTTTCTTCCGGAACTTTCTTCAGTAAATTTTCATCATTAATAGCCAAAAGTAAAAATATCAATGTATTATGAGAATGAACCCCAAGAAGTTGAATATAAGGTTAGAAACAGTGCCTTTACTGCCTCTTACACTTCATATGCTTACAATGTTGTGCAACTAAAAAGCCTGCGATATTCTCTCTTATTGCAGATTATTGCCATCCTATGCATGATCACTGGTTTCAAACTGAGGTGGATGGAAAACAACGGCGCAACTCCCAATGTTGATATTTATTCTTTGATCCGCTTGTTATACACAGAATGTAGGCATTATATTGTTATACCAAAAGCAAATTTGTCGAAAATAACTTGGAAGTTAATCTATATTATCTTATTTGAAAGAAAGGCTTGAGAATATATGGGTACAAGCACCACAAATCATTAAACCCGACCGGACTTGACATAGAACCTTAGCATAAAGTTTGTTGAGAACTGGTTCCGCAACACGGTCTCTATGAATGATAAAAAGCGTAGTAAGGATTGACGTGTAGTTAAGACCTTTGCTACACTGAGGGGTGTTTAATTTTGATTTAATTGACTTAATATGAAAAAACTGAATTAATTAAGTCATATGAAAACTGATTATTTGTAACTTAATATAGAAAGATGACTGAAAATATTAAGTAATAAAATTGAGGTTATTTGCGTTAAGTCATTTTTTAATTAAACATGACTATTTAACAAACATTTTCAATTTTGTTTCATTGTTGTGACTCTACAACCAATACACTAGAATTTTTTAATTGGCCTGGTCGAGCCAGTTTAATTGGTGGTTCAACCGGGTTTTTCTTCAAAATAGGTTTACGTTCATTTGACCGGTTTACGGTTCAACTAGCCGGGTCAACTCATGTTTTAAAACGTTGGTTGTACCTTATTAATAAACATCCTCTACAAGTAAACTATTTCCAACCAACTTTATGTACAACCAATTTATGTAATCTGGAAAGAAAATAACTCACAAAATAAGAATCAAGTTTGAGAAGTAGTTTATCTAGGTCACTCCAACATAAAAATCTCATAACAATGAAACACTACTGAAACTTTGAGTGGTCTTATAACTAAAACAAAGTTAGATCGGCTGAATTGAAATAAACCTCAAACTTGTTTACTATTTTCATTTTTCTTATAATAATATTTTATAGGAATTTTCGATAACGGCGTAACTATTAATTTTTTAGAAAATTCTTAAATAGCCCAAAAGTGAAATCGTGATTCTTTCTAGCAAACAAAGACCAATTTTTAAAATAGACCAGTGCAACTTATCGACTGTGCAATTTCGTTAACATTTTGACACATGTCTCATTTTTTATTAATAAAGTACAAGTGCTTGGTGCATTGTCTACACCTTGATTTGACATTACACTCTTTGTGCGATTGATGGTTATTGTACTTTTGTACTATTAATTTTTTCTTTTTTCAAGAAAAATATATATATATATATATATATATATATATATATATATATATATATATATATATATATATATATATATATAATCATTAGTACTTTTTAAATTGAAAAATGAACCCGTGTCAAAATATTAATGGAGTTGCACAATTCTTTTTTTCTTTTTGAAAAAGTATTTTAAAGATTCTTTTTAAAGTCTCCTACATTCACATAAAATTCCACATAATAATGTAACATTGACCCAAAGGTTTCCTATATTCACAAATAAAATTCCACATAATAATGTGACATTGACCCACGTTTCCTACATTCACAAATAAAATTCCACTTAATAATGTGACATTGACCAACTAAAGGTTTCCTACATTCACACGTTACGGATTATGTTATCCCCACCTCTTTTTGGATTTGACATAAGGAGGTAAAGACACAAAAGATTCTTTTTGTCCTCACATATTACAGTACAACATAATTTTTTATCAGTTTTTGTTTTGTGTTTTCTATCAGTTTTAAACTTTTGACTCAATAAACTTTATATTTTCTGTTTCATACTTTTAGATTTATAGACTTTTTATATAAACAAAATTATAAAAGAAAAAAAATAAATAAAAAATAAAAAAATGAGGGGTGTCATTTGTAAAAAAAAAGAAGGTAAGATAACCTCTCTCAATCTACATAATAATGTAACATTTTTTTTTTTTTTGAAAGGCAATTTATTTCACCAAAACTAGAACCAAATACAAACAAGGGCATCCACTATATTAACAAGATGCTAACATATAGAGGATCCAAATAAAACAACCAAACAAAAACAAACTTGACTACTACCCCGAAAAATTAGAACTAATACAAACCCCACAAACACATACAAATCCCACATACAAGTCTGCACAAAAAAAAAAAAAAAACAAAACACATACAAGCCAAATGACCATTTGAGAATACAACACAAAGACCATTATCTGTTGGGCCCATGAATAAAATAAGAAGCCAATAACCAGTAACCAATTTCATATATGATGCCTCAAAAAGTGCATAAGGAAAACAACAGATCCAAACACCCCTGTCACAGCTGCAGATCCAAACACTCCTGTCACTGCACTAAAACTAGGACCCATGAGCTCACAGCAGCTCCGCACCATAAAAACATTAGTGATCATCTGCCGTAATCGTGCCACAATTGTATGGCCTCTCTATCCATTTTTCCCATCTAAAATTCCGCTTCTTGGACCTCCTACTAATCCACTCGAACGACCTCAATTGGACTTCATGAAAAACTCTCACAACCGAGTCACACTTATTTTTAAAAACCTTGGCATTCCTGTTTTTCCAAATATAATATCCGGTAACCCATAGAACCGCTTGCCATAAATCTTTCGATTCACTGTTCACCACGGATCCACCCCTATGTTTTAACATCTCACATGTTGTGAACCTATCAACCGGACCCATACCCCACCAAGCAAAGATTAACTCCCAGACTCTTTGAGCATATTCGCATAGGACCATACAATGATCAACCGACTCCACACTACTATCACAACATGGGCAAAGCATAGAGTCAAGGTCGATATCTCTTTTATCTAATTCAAACCGCACCGGAATTCTCCTCTTTAACACCCTCCATATGAAAACATTTTGTTAATACAAATATCGCCTAAAAACGTTATTTATATTTTACGATCTTTGCTAAGTTTTGTTAATAACAAAGTATGAACTTTAGCTAAAAGTAAATTATCACTTTGAGTGTTTAAGTCTTGTTTAACTAATGTTTACATTTCCTTTTAAACTAAACATTGGTTTTATTTCTTAAATTAGAAATAGTCACATCACATTTATGACAAGTTTTGTCATTATGTATTTATGGCAAGTTATGTGTTTGACTTGCTTTCATGTTGCTTGCAAGAATCATGTTTGACTTACTTTAAGTGATGTGACATTGTTTGGTTGCTAGAAGTTATGAGACAAGACATTGTTTGGTTTGGGAAGTTATTGCAAAAACCTACTGCAGACCCGGCGGTACCCTGGGGGTACACGGGCGGAACCCATCTCAGGGTTCCGCCTGATCCGCCAGACGTGCAGAATAGTGTGCTATAAATACCAAACCATTTGTTTGTTTTGTGTAACCCTTTAGGACTGATTCTCACATATTCTCTCAACTAACTCAGTAACCCTTGACTTGTGTGATTCTCTTATGTAGCAAGGAACTCCACAAGATCATTCAAGAAGTTGCAAGCTTCAACTTTAAAGTTGCAAGTCTTGGTAGCTTGATCATGTATAAGCTTTGGTAGTTTATAATTCATGTGTGTCATGTATGTAGAAGTTATAGGTTAGTATTTTAGGCCTCAAAATACGTAGTGTGTTGGGAGTTGTTGTACCCTAGTAAAAGAACTAACGGGAGTGGTTGTACCCTTGGTAAAGAACTCGACATCTAGCTTTGTGTCGGTAAAAGTGTAAGCGACGAATGGGAGTGGTTGTACCCTTGTAAAAGAACTCGACATCTAGCTTTGTGTCGGTAAAAGTATAAGCGACGTGTAAGGTTTTCTCCGCCGGTGAAAGGAGCTTGTTGATTAGTGTTTATAACTCTCGAGTTGGAAACTCGGGGCGTGGATGTAGGGCAAGGAAAAAGAGTCCTTGTAGCCGAACCACGATAAACTATCGTGTTGTGGTTTGATTGTTTCTTTCTCTACCTTTGCTTATTATATGTTGTTGTTTAGTTAGAATTGTTGATCACATATAAAGCTTTTCAAAGAACCAAAACAAGTAATGTTGTTCTTACATCTTTAAACACAAGTAAAGCTTTTCAAAGAACTAAACAAGCAAAGTTAGGATCATTACAAGTAAAGCTTTTCAAAGTATGAAACAAGTTAAGTTGAAATTGTTATTCACATGTAAAGTCTATTCAAAGAATCAAACATATTAAGTTGTGCTTATATCTTTAACCAAACGTCAAGTTCTCAAAGGTTATTTAAGCTAAATAAGAATCGAAAAAGCGGTAAACTATTCAACCCCCTTCTAGTTTTCCACAATTGGCATCAGGAGCTACGTTACTCAAGATCTTTAAAATAGAATGTATTTTAAAACTTGGATCGATCCATGGATTTTGAAAATCTCAAAGAAGGGCAACCTATTCAAAACCAACCGCTATTTGAAAAAGAAAACTTACTTGAATGGAAAAGTAATTTTGAAAACTATGTAAAATCAATTGATCAAGATCTTTGGCATATTATTTCTTTTGGTAATTTCAAACCAAAGAAAACAAGTTTTTGAAAACCAAGATAACTATCTTAAACTTGATAAAAATACTAAAGTTAAAACAATGCTTTACAAAGCTTTAGTACCAAATATGAAAGAATGTATTTTTGTCAAAAGGGTAATGATGTTTGAAAAATATGGTAAACTTTCATCAGGGAATATGTCAAGTCAAAGATGATCAATTTAATCTTACATACGAATTAGAAGTTTTAGAAAAACTAATTGATAGACACTTAGTAGAAGTTAATACATGTGCTACTAGTTTAAATGTTTTAAATGAAGGTACAAGTGAAGATGAGTACGCGTGTTTTGTTGAACCTGCTTGCGTATCTTGGAATGTAATGGAAGTTGACGAAGACAATGATCCGGTAGTTTATTGTCAACTTATTGATACAACAAGCAAGGTGTAAGTAAAGGTGATTACTCGTGTCAAGCTCGTTGTTGTCTTGCTTGCGACTCATGGATTAACTCGGATGAAGATGAAGTCAATCATCCGGTTTGTGATTCTATACTAGATAAAACATGAAGCAAGGTACACTTTGA
Organism: Artemisia argyi; assembly: GCA_030686995.1. Taxonomy (NCBI): domain Eukaryota; kingdom Viridiplantae; phylum Streptophyta; class Magnoliopsida; order Asterales; family Asteraceae; genus Artemisia; species Artemisia argyi. Next base: position 163,063,966 of record CM060681.1, read on the forward strand.
AACCAAACTATTTTGCTTTGATTAATTTATCCTAGAGTTTTCAAAACTAGAAAATGAGTCTAAACATTTGTGCAACATGGACCTAAAAGCTATTTTCAAGAACGAGTCTTCAAAATCTCTTAAAAATATCTTTGAAAAGGAAATCTTATTAGAAGATAAAATGTCTAAAATTAAGAGTAATGTTGAAATTAATCTAGAATGTAAATTATGTCTAGATTACAAACATGAGATTAAAATGCAAAATGAGAAAGGAAAAATTATTAGTTAAATTTGATGAAAGCTCAAAATCTCTTGAAAGATTGTTGAGGAGTCAAAGGTTGTTTAAAGATAAAACCGGATTAGGATTTAACTCAAAAGCACCATTAACTAATAAAACAAAGCAAGTAAAATTTGTCTAACCTAGAAGAGAGACTTAGAGATAATTCTATCTCTAATAGAAACTCATGATAAAAGAATTAAGATTATCATACTCTATGCTTTTATATGATTGTCTAACCTTCTTGGATACATGAGTTATTGAGTTTCAAAGCATGTCGTCAAACCAAGTTTTTACGCTTAATGCTTATCCGCTTGATAGCATCTCTATGCAATTTAAAAGGTACGCTTTACTTAAACTTGACTTTGGTTATATCTTGTCTCTAGCATTATGTGCTCAAATATGTGTTATTTGTAATACTCTAGAGTGTCTACCTGCTATTTGTAAATAACTAAGATTAGATTCTATGCAACGAGGAATTTAGTCTTTGGCACTAGTAGGAGATATAAGGTGTTTTGGTTATTCAACCATCAAGAGATAAACACGAAAAACTCTTGAGTATGTCTCACTCAACTCTTGCTTACAAGTGAGCTAACTAAGAATTTCCTAAGTGTTAAAATGTCTAACACTTTTGTGATGCTTGCAAAACAAACCTTTGTTAAACAATTTTCTCAAACACCATACTTTGAGTCTTTAATTGTGTCTTTCTTCAATCACTCCCTTATGATAATCTCACATAAAACATACAATTTAAAATAAAACAAATAGTGAAACGAAGTTGATATTTCAAAGTAATCAAGTGAGTATAATGTCAATATTTGAAAGACTTTTTGATAATAAAAGCAAGCCACAAAAGCAAAGGATTTTAATTTAAAGACATTCCTAGTTGCTCTCTTGTTCTCAATGGTTAAGTTATTGATGACCTATTAAGAATGAGATTAGTAAATCCGTAGGTAAAACTAAACGTAGAGAAATGTTTGGAAGACTACTTGTTCTCATAACATTTAGATTCAACATTATGTTTAGCTTTTGTCTATGTGCTCGTGTTAACGAAGATCCTTAAACAACTCGTTAGTTGAGCCTAGTTGGATACATCATAAGGTACTACACAACTAGGATTATGGTCTCCCAAAAGAACGGGAATAGAAACCATAGTGTATGCCAAATGGAATTATGTCGGTAATAAGTTGATAAGAAAAGCACAAGTGGTACTTGCACTTTTATACTTACTTACCCAATGATTCTCCAAAACGCGTAAGACTCTCTAATTTGTATCGAATGAAGAAACACATCAACAAGCTCCGCTTGAACAAGCAAACTCACATCAACAAAGGAATTCATCTTATCAACATTGTTATACCCTCAACAAAGGAAGCATCGACTTCAGCGACAAGTCAATCCATTATGTTCTTTATTGACATATTGTGATCCATCATCATCGTCTTGGTAAAAATGTTCATTGAGGAACATCTTAACTAAGAAAGTCTTATACGTTAACCATTCTATTAACGTTTTCACAAAACCTCTTGAATGAGAATCATTCATCATCCCTAGGCTTAGTCATGAACTCATAAGACCAAAAACCTTAGTTTTGAACATTAGGATAGAACCACAAAAATCAAGACAATTCCTTTTAAGTTTTTCCCTGCAGAACCCACGGAACCTTCAGACCATACGGGCGGAACCCATTTTTTGGTTCCGCCTGGTCCGCCAAACCTCAGAATGTTTAAACTCTTTATTTCAAAGCCAAACACCCTATTAAGTCTTAACAAAAACTAACAAACAACATCACCCTCTCTAAAACACATATCCTCACGAATTTTAGGGCTTCTAATCCAATCTCTTCCAATCCAACTAACTTTGTAAGTATTCTAATCACAATTACATTCTTAATTTAATCATAACATTTTTGCTTACAATAATTAACTAGAATCTTAGGGCTTTTGCATAAAACTTCATGATTCATGAAAAACTTGGTGCCAAGTCAATTATGTATTTCATTAGTTAAGAAATGTATCTTTTCATTGTTACTTTGATTTACCAAACACACCAAGAGCATTATTTTTCTAATTGCAACATGATTCATCACCAGATTGCTAAAACAAATGAAAAACATCATTTAAACATCACTTGCATACTATCTCTTGAATGCTAAAGGGGATACATAACTAATATGTATTTTCGGGTACATTCAATCGAAGACACATTCAATTAGGAGAGTGTTGGTTATCTTTTGTTTTTACAACAAAATTTGCATAACAAAACGATTTGGGAATCAAAATGAGTCAAGATAACCATGTCTTCACATTGTCTTGCATATAAGAATATATTAGAACATCCTCGTTGTTAAAAGTCATTAACATACAATTTTATGTTTTCTAGGAATCAACATGCCTCCCGCAAACAAATCCGATTACAAAGAAACCCTTAAATACATGCCCAAACACCATATGACCAAAGGTCTTAACCCGGTTCAAGTAGAAACCTTTAAGGCATTAGAAAAACGCTATGTTCACGAAGGTAGAACCATTGATCCATCCTTTCTAGAAGGAACTTCTATTCGCCAAAACTTTGCCGCAATTCACTTTGATTGTCTCCTTGATATAGATGAGCCCATTTGTCCTAGGTTCATCTTGGAATTTTATGCAACCGTAAACCTTTCCTCATGTGCCGGTGGTAGGATCTCATTAAACTTCACAACCAATCAAATATCACATGATATAGATTTAAAAGACTTAGCTATAATTCTTGGTGTACCAAATGAGGGAACTTGCCTCTACACGGATAAGTGGCCCATTTCAAGTCTTGATACTATTGATCGTTTTTATCCATACGATACACCTCTTGTTAGTAAGGAAACTATTAAGGAACACCTCTTTGTTAGAACCTCTACCACTAGGGTGAACCGTTCGGGGAATACTATAGATAAAGATCCTTTTGGTATGGAGCTCAATGAGCTTAAACCGCAATTTAAGAAATGGGAAGAAATTCTTAGGGCTAACGTCATAAGTACCATAGGAAATAGAGATCGCATCAACACATGTCTTTGCTATATGCTCTATAGCATTTCAACCGGTCAACCCTTCAACTTAGCCTACTACCTAGCCAAAAGGATGGCCAACATATCCTTAGTTGGAACAACCGCTCTTCCCTATGGTATGCTTCTTACTCGCCTCTTTAGAGGAATCTCACCCATTTCTCCTAACGAAGATGGAATACGCCTTGACTATTTTCTAGTTCCTCACACCTTCGTTCCTCTAAGTGATAAACGAGTTTTCAAAAATAAGGGTAAACGTACTCGATCACCTACTCCATCTTCATCATCATCCGGCATAAGCGACGATGATAAACTACCAAACTCTAAGTTACCTCCTTTAGAATATCTTCAAGCTCTCCCCATCATTGACAATGCTTCCGAAGAATTCAAGCAAACCAAAGGAATGTTCAAGTGTTTTGGAAGGTACCTAAACAAGCTCAAAAAGAAGATTGACCGGTTGTGAGAAGATTAAGGAGCGTTTGTCTTATGTGTGCTTTAGAAGCGTCTTTGTGTTAAAACTATGTGAATTATGTGATTTGTATTACTTCTCATATTCATGTCTTATTACGTTTGATAGATTATGTTTTGTATGCTCTTTTATGATTAATGACAATATTGGTGGTATGTGTCAATTTCATGCTTATGGTAAAATTCACTAAGTTAAGTGAAAATCGTTAGCCCCCGGTCAAAGTCCTAAGAGATGAATGTCTATATGCCCAATTTTTTCATTTCCTAATCTGTCATATAGTAAATTTTCATTTCCAAGAGTTTTTGAAAATTTTGAAAATTGTTTCGCGGGTCAAAAACGCGGACTGTGAAGTTTTTCAGGCCTGGCGGATCCGGCGGATCCCAAATTTGGGTTCCGCCAGTACAATTTCTGGGAATTCCAGAATTGGCCCAACGGACCAGGCGGATCCCAAAATAGGGTTCCGCCTGTGTAGTCTCAGGGTGCCGCCAGTACCTGCAGAAAATTTGTGAACATTTTTCTTAAGATCATAACTTGTAAAGTGTCAAATCATTATCCCAAGTGAGAAACATCTTTCATTAACACCAACAACCATATTGGAACAAACCTCACTCACTAAAACAATTAGGAAGACACTTCCCGCCAAAATTCAAATTCAAAACATAACTACTCAAAGGAACCCTTTTAAAGGATCCTTCAAACTTTTGATACATTTTCAACCAAACCACTTCCCATGATCACAAAGCATTGAGTGCTTAGGTTGGTCTTTCACTCCATCCTATTCATTGGATTGACCTCAAATGATGTGACATGGTCATGAAAATCATTTGACTCCTCAATATTTGAATAGTAAAACATCAAATCCAAATACTATTTCAATACCTTTCTCATCCTATAAAATTGAAAGCTTCACAACAATTCTAATCACACCATCACCATCAAGACTTCTTCCCTCAAACATCAAAACCAAAACCTTTGAAATGACCAAATCCAACACCTCATCCGAATCATCAAAATCATGTGCTAAAACCACTAGGATTAGTGTGAAACCTTGTTGCTTCAACAAAACCACAAAGTCAAGCTCATCTTCATCAAGTGATGCTTCACTTAACATCTCCTCACCTATCCAAGATTTTCTTAATCTAACTACCTCAACTACACCTTCAACACCTTGTAACACAAATGTGATCACAATTCAAGATTTGCTTAATCTTGCTACACCACCACCTTCTCCACCTCATTGCAACTCAAACCTAGCCATTAATCCATCACCAACTAGACCTTTGAGTATATCAACCTCACTTTCTCAACAAGCCTTTAAATCAAAAACTCCTTCACCTCAATCACCAACACCTACACCAATGGAACTTTTCCATACACCACCAACATCACCACTACCAAATTTAGAAACTTTTGATGATCTATCATCAACTCCACCATCCTTCTCACTTTTTGACACCATTGCTCAAATAGAAACTCAACAACAACCTAGTGAGCAACTAGATGATGAACCCCATCACCCATCTATAGTAGAACGGTTAGCTTACCGTTATGCTATACCATCCATTTTTCCAAATGATCAAGGTCATACCCACCAACAATCATTTGTGTTTCACCCAATTTACAAAGACCTTCATGGCAATCCTTCCGGCGAACCAAGCTTTCGCCATTTTGTTCAAAATCAACAACCACAATCACCACAACAACAAAATTCCCAAAATTTTGAAACTCTACTTTCTTCTTATAAGAAAATAGAAACATCCTTATGGGAAAAACCTCCAACCATGAATGAGGAAATAAGTACTCATTTAGCCCACCTTAAGGCCTTCAAACGAATGGTTGACTCTCAAATCAACCATGTTATGGAATTTCATACGGCATTAGACTCAACAAGTGAAGGAAGCAAACACACCTCTCAACCATCCACATTTGCTCCTTCAAGTTCAAACTATCCACCACCATCATTCCCCCGCCATGATTGCGGACATTGCGAGAGAACCGCTCACATTAGTGAAAGATGTCGAACAGAACTTCGTGAGTTATCCGAAGAAATGAGGTTTATTCTAAACCACATTTTGGAGCGTCTACAATCCTTGTCTCACCCACCTCAACCTTAGAGTCTCCAAAATGAAACGAAACTGTTTCTATTGGAAAATGTCCCCATTTTAACCAACAAACCAAAACCAAGACACCTCCTCACCTCTCAAAATAAAACCCGCTACAACCTTCAACCCACATTTTCCATCCTTAAAACAACCCAATCCTTGTTTTTGGAAAATGTTTCTCATTAAGGAAAATGATGATTTCCTTGTAGCATTGGTAGTTTATTTTTAGTTTTTCTTAGTCTTTAAAAGTAGGATGTTGTCATCTTAATGTTGTGTCTTTGACTATCTAAGAGTCAAAATTTTACAATTTAATGAATGTCATTCTACTACAAGGTTTAAATTGTTTGATGACCATTTAGGTATGATGAGTGAACTATATCTTGGTATGGTAACATACATAAACCGTGTGCTTTAGAAACTAATTTTTTTTGTAGGTTCATTATCCATGTCTTCCTTCCTTGAAACTCCATTTAGGGGAGTAACATTCAAGGGGGAGCATGAGTATTGCTTTATTCCGCTTCACAACTCTTAGTTGTGTTTTTAAACATGAAATGCTTTCATGACTTATCTTGTGCGGAAACTAACTTTTCTTTTGTAGGTTCAAAATCCATGTCTCCTCTCTTGGCACTCCATTTAGGGGGAGTATCAACCAAGGGGGAGCATGCCTATAATTCCGCTTCGCTACTCTTCTTTTTGTTTCGACAAAAAGGGGGAGAATTTATATGAAACTTGCTCTATTATTTTAAACTTCCGCGTAGCTAACTCTTTGCAAAAACAAGTTTCATTACTAACTTTATAAGACTTAACACTAAATCTTATGACTTACTTTTAAATAAAGTTTATGTTTTGTCATCAACAAAAAGGGGGAGATTGTTAATACAAATATCGCCTAAAAACGTTATTTATATTTTACGATCTTTGCTAAGTTTTGTTAATAACAAAGTATGAACTTTAGCTAAAAGTAAATTATCACTTTGAGTGTTTAAGTCTTGTTTAACTAATGTTTACATTTCCTTTTAAACTAAACATTGGTTGTATTTCTTAAATTAGAAATAGTCACATCACATTTATGGCAAGTTTTGTCATTATGTATTTATGGCAAGTTATGTGTTTGACTTGCTTTCATGTTGCTTGCAAGAATCATGTTTGACTTACTTTAAGTGATGTGACATTGTTTGGTTGCTAGAAGTTATGAGACAAGACATTGTTTGGTTTGGGAAGTTATTGCAAAAACCTACTGCAGACCCGGCGGTACCCTGGGGGTACACGGGCGGAACCCATCTCAGGGTTCCGCCTGATCCGCCAGACGTGCAGAATAGTGTGCTATAAATACCAAACCATTTGTTTGTTTTGTGTAACCCTTTAGGACTGATTCTCACATATTCTCTCAACTAACTCAGTAACCCTTGACTTGTGTGATTCTCTTATGTAGCAAGGAACTCCACAAGATCATTCAAGAAGTTGCAAGCTTCAACTTTAAAGTTGCAAGTCTTGGTAGCTTGATCATGTATAAGCTTTGGTAGTTTATAATTCATGTGTGTCATGTATGTAGAAGTTATAGGTTAGTATTTTAGGCCTCAAAATACGTAGTGTGTTGGGAGTTGTTGTACCCTAGTAAAAGAACTAACGGGAGTGGTTGTACCCTTGGTAAAGAACTCGACATCTAGCTTTGTGTCGGTAAAAGTGTAAGCGACGAATGGGAGTGGTTGTACCCTTGTAAAAGAACTCGACATCTAGCTTTGTGTCGGTAAAAGTATAAGCGACGTGTAAGGTTTTCTCCGCCGGTGAAAGGAGCTTGTTGATTAGTGTTTATAACTCTCGAGTTGGAAACTCGGGGCGTGGATGTAGGGCAAGGAAAAAGAGTCCTTGTAGCCGAACCACGATAAACTATCGTGTTGTGGTTTGATTGTTTCTTTCTCTACCTTTGCTTATTATATGTTGTTGTTTAGTTAGAATTGTTGATCACATATAAAGCTTTTCAAAGAACCAAAACAAGTAATGTTGTTCTTACATCTTTAAACATAAGTAAAGCTTTTCAAAGAACTAAACAAGCAAAGTTAGGATCATTACAAGTAAAGCTTTTCAAAGTATGAAACAAGTTAAGTTGAAATTGTTATTCACATGTAAAGTCTATTCAAAGAATCAAACATATTAAGTTGTGCTTATATCTTTAACCAAACGTCAAGTTCTCAAAGGTTATTTAAGCTAAATAAGAATCGAAAAAGCGGTAAACTATTCAACCCCCCTTCTAGTTTTCCACACATTTACTTTTCGAGGAATAATTTTAGACCATAAGGTTTGAGATGAAACTAAGACTCCACTTAAACTCCTGTCCTCAACCCACTTAGACATCGATTTAACAGTAAACTCACCATTTGCTTCTAGACTGCATCTCCATTTATCTCTACTATTTTGGTTTAGGCTTACATTTTCAACTAGATTTTGAAGCTCTAATAACTCGTCACCCGTCCTTCCTCTCACATGTCTAGCCAAATCCCAGTTCCACGACCAAATATCTCCCACCCAATTACCCATCCTACCAACCGCTACTTCCTTATCTCTCTCTAACCTAAAAAGCCTTGGAAAACGATCACACAATCTGGTATCCCCCACCCACTTATCAAACCAAAACAAGGTGTCTAAACCATCGCCCACTGATTTGTAAAAGTTATTTACAAAACCCCCCCTCTAACCTATCAAGCTTCTTTCCAACCTTAATAATGTCATACCATACTCCCCCTGATCCGAATCCCATCTCCCTCTTCCCAACCTCCTTCCACACCATATACGCTTTTTATAACTTTTCTCCATAGAGCATCTTTTTCTACCCTAAACCGCCACCACCATTTCGCTAATAAAGCCAGATTTTTAACTTTTAAAGAGCCAATATTCAGCCCTCCCTCCCCAAAAGATGAAATTACAGTATCCCATTTAACCCAATGAAGTTTTTTACCCTCCCCCAACCCACCCCAAAAGAAATTATTCCGAATTCGCTCAAGGGTACTAATGACGCGCGACGGGACACGGAACATCGAGAAGTAATATAACGGCAAACTACCAAGTACCGATTTAACTAACGTTAGTCTTCCACCGAAAGACATCGTTTTTGCCTTCCAAGTGGAGAGTTTATTCTTAAAGCTCTCAATAACCCCGTTCCAAGCCACCACTCTCCTCATATTAACCCCAATTGGAAGGCCCAAGTAAGTAAATGGAAACTCTCCTGTACTACATCTCATATACCTAGCCATCCTCTCCATCTCAACTCTTTCCACTCCCACCCCATAAAGCTTACTTTTTTGAAGATTTATTCTTAAGCCTGCAACCTCTTCATAACACTTAAGAATATTCATCAGATTTCTCGCATTTTCACGACTCCATTCACCAAAAATGATTGTATCATCAGCGTATTGAAGGTGTGAGACCATCACCTCGTCCTCTCCCACACGAATTCCTTTAAATATATTTTTGGAAAGCGCCTCCTTCATAAGGGCATTTAAGCCTTCCGCCGCAAGGATGAAAAGAAATGGGGATAACGGATCACCTTGTCTCACCCCTCTTTCCATAGCAAATTCTCTTGTAGGCGACCCATTAACTAAGATCGATATAGAAGCCGATCGAAGACACGAGTCCACCCATTTACACCATTTATTCCCGAACCCCATCTTCTTCATGATAGCCATCAAGAATCCCCAATCAATACTATCATAGGCTTTCTCAAAGTCTAGCTTGAAAACTAAACCTTTTTGCTTCTTTTTCTTCAAAAATTCCATCGTCTCGTTTGCTATAAGGACTCCATCGAGAATATAGCGCCCTTCGATGAACGCATTTTGAACTTCACCGATGACATTACCGATCACCTTTTTAACTCTTTCTGCCAATAATTTTGATATAATCTTATAATAACTACCAATTAAACTAATAGGCCTATAATCACCGAGACCCAATGGATCATCCACCTTTGGGATAAGTGTTACAAATGAAGCATTACATCCCTTCGAAAATTCACCCTTCTGCCAGAACCACTTAACCGCAGCCACTATTTCCCGTTTTATTGTATCCCAATAATGCTTTATAAATTTAAAATTGAATCCATCTGGACCCGGCGCCTTGTCACTACCATACCCACACACCGCCTCCCACACCTCCTTTTCTGTAAATGGGGCTTCTAAGCTACCCGAATCCTCCTCGGAAAGTCTAGGCACCCAGTTGTTTTCAAAACGTGGCCTGCTACCACACTTGGACGAAAATATATCCTTATAAAATCTAAAAATTTCTTCTTTTATTTTATCCGGATCTTCACACCAAACACCATCAATCATCAAACCTCGTATCCTATTTTTATTGTTTCTTCTTTTTATCATTGCGTGAAAGTACTTTGAATTTTCGTCCCCCTCCACATCCCATTTAATCCGCGCTTTCTGTTTTAATATACTAACTTTTTCGTTGTCTTTTTCAATCCACTCCTTCCTAGCCTTCAACCATAATTCCATTTCCCGGCTGTCCAAAACTCTACTTTCAGCCTCAATCTCCCACTTCATCGCCTCGCTTTTACATTTCTCAATAGCAGTATTGTTTGCATCGACTTTCAATTTATTCCACTCTTTCAGCCCTTCTTTTACATTTTTAAATTTATCACGCATCACACAATCTGCTCTATAACTTTGAACCGGGTTATTCCAGGCTGAGATGAACACACTATCAATATCGTTATCCTTAAGCCAAACATCATATGCCCTAAAAGGTTTCGGCCCAAAGTCCATATCCATATCTTTAAGCAAAATGGGACAATGGTCTGAGAGCTTCCTATCAAGAGAGACTACTGCAAGATTTCTCCATTTGACACAAAAATCATCTGTGACAAAGAACCGATCCAACTTGCTAAATTTTAGACCATCGTCACTAATCCGAGTAAACCTACGACCCCCCAAAGGAATTTCAGCTAACTCGGTATTCCTAATAAAATCATTAAAGCTATATGCATCCCTAGAATTGAATTCAGAATTAAGCCGGTCTTCCGGGGTCCTTACATCATTGAAGTCGCCAAATAGACACCAACCCCCAGTCACTGTTCCCATTAGAGTTGATAATCTATTCCACAGTTCGGTTTTTTTATCCGATGAGTGTGCCCCATAAACATTTACCAGAATAATATCCCCATCTACTCCTTTCCATTTCCCTTTGACTGCGATAAAACGATCACCACCGACCACACTAGTGCCCGAGAACACATTGTTGTCCCATATCATCAACAGACCCCCTAATTTTCCCCTCGCATTTGCTTGAGCAAAACCGAAGTTTCTTGAACCCCATATTTCTTCCACCCACTGTTCTTCGACGTCACTACTTTTTGTTTCTTGTAGACCAATCACGCAAGGTTTTTCTCTGTAAATGATCTCCCTTAACAACCCAGCTTTACCCTTCCTTTTCAGACCTCTTATATTTAACGAAATTATCTTCATCAAACTATATTAAAACACATATACCTCAAATGGGGAATCAAATTACTGATTTCATACACCTCCATTTTCCTCATTTATGACCTTACACGGCCCTTGCTCATCCCAAACTACTCCGATTTGTTCACCAATTTGTTTGACCATATGCAGCGAGCATTCACTTTCCATACCAGTTTCTTCCCCACCATTGTTAATATTACCATCACACGAAGCACTACATACCTGTTCCACTTTGTATGCATCTGATAAGACACCGCAATCACCATCCATCGATGATCTTTTCCTTCTTCTTCTAGCAACTGACTTTGCTAAATTGAAGCTCCTTCTTCTCGTTGTTTTAGTTTTACTCCCATCAGTCGACCTCACATCACACACAAACGATCCTCCAGGTGACGTCTTACACTTTTTACCTATACGATTCCCACTGCCACTATGACAACCCGGATCCACCGTGTTGTCCAACATAGCAGTTTGTTGTTTAACACTTGTTTTCTGGATATCATTATTGAAGCCTTGAACCCCAGGTTTATTTTTATCTTCCAACTGATTGTTTTTATCGATATTATCATCCCCATTCATATCTTCACCACATGGATTGTTGTTAGTACTAGTACCATCTAGTTTACCTTCCATGGGAGTACATGGCCCATCATCCAGCAATGTTCTATTGGGCCTGACTTCTTTGTTATTTTGTAAGTTTGAGCCCAAAACTCCCTCCTGGCCCACTTGATCAACTTGCCTATCATGAATTTCAAAATTCTCACATTCCCAATGTTCCTCGTAATTCTTCTCAGCCGCCTTGAAGTTCACTTTCTCCAGCCTTTCTTCCTCGTTTACACCATTCCCATTCTTGGAACTTTCAACCTCAACTGTTTGGACATTCAATTCCCTAGACGCATGCGTACCTGACACTTGATCTTCCATATCTTTCCTGTCATCAACTCCGGCAAAACATCCATCATATTCCGCCGTCTCCGGTATGATTTCATCATCGTCGTCTTCATCATCATCGTATGGTTCAGACTCCATCTCGTCATCTCTATCAATACTTTTTTTATCTTCCTCATTTTTATCTGCCAAATCTTTTATTTCAAACTCTATGATGTCTTTAAGATCCTCCCTTACTAGAATTTTAATACGGTTCCTACCAATTCTGATAAACAGAGTCTCATCAATGAGAGCCGGCTCATAAGTATGAATCATGACCCGCCCTGCAATGACGGACTGAGACCCATAAAGGTTGCAATTTTCCAAATCTTTTACTATCCCCCACCTTTCTGCAATATTCTTAAATACTCCTTCTTTCCAGCAAGAAATTGGGACACCACTAACTGATATCCATGTAAACCTCCCCATGGCATAGCTTAAAGCATTTGCTCTTCTTATCTTCCATAACCATCTCCTTATACCATGATCTGTATTTTCTACTACATTCTTTGCTGTCTCCTCTGATTTTAACACAATCATAACCTCCATTCCTCCCATGTATTTTACTTCCACATCTAACAGCCCCACCACCCTACAAAACTCTGGCAAATTTATTAAGAATTGTGTGTTTCGAACTTCTCCGATAATAGCTTTTCTGATCACCTCGCCATTCATGTCATCTTCGTTAATAATTATCTCTCTCTCATCTCTCTTTTCATTCTTAGGATCCTCATCTGCCATGAAGCTTCTCTCATTACCCCTCAACACCTCACTGTAGCTTCTTCCGTCCCTGCTCCTATTACCTACATTATGTTTCTCCTTCACCTCCCCCCTGCCACATTTGTTTCTTGAATCTGGTTTCCTATCATGAGCAGGGAACACTTTTAGATATTGTTGCCCAAAACTGATGGAGCACAATCTCTTGTAAAGGAAATCCACGTCGGCAATGTTCTTGAACCTCACGAACCCATATCTCTGTCCATTTTTCATCTTCTTCCTTACCATAAAAATGTCGTACACCATCCCATAACCTTTGAAACTTTTCCATAAATCCACAACTGCCCACTGTTCCGGATAGTTATAGAACATAAACGATGCAAACGATTTAGTCCTACCGTTGAAAACTCGATTCCTAGATGATTTGCCGTCATATTTTCCTCTAGTTCCATGATTCCCGCCGCCGCCGTACCCTATTCTCTCCCACACACTCTCTCTCACACAGTTCATCTCTCTCTTGTTTTTATTTTGGTTCAGAAAAAGCTATTATTGGAGAAGTTCGAAACACACAATTCTTTACTAACTCTTCTTTTCAAACAAATTATTTTGTTACATCTCAATTTGTTAAAATCTTTTTTCATTTTATTATTATTATTATTATTATTATTATTTTTTAAATTCTGTTTGTACTTTACAGAATTTATGAGGATATAATATTTCTTTATTTATTTTTAAAATTGTTTTTACAGTAAAAGCAATCCAAGGTTTGTTTGTTACTTTTTTTATTAAGTTATATTTAATTAAGAGATAATTTAATGTAGATACGCTCAGTTTTATTACTTAATATTTCATTCTTCTTTCTTTATTACTTCCTCAGTCCCAAAACTTAAGTCTATTTTCACTTTTATTTTGCAACTTTGACTTTAATTATATATTTTCATGTTATATAATACTTGATGAAAAGTATAACAATGAAAATACATTTTAAACACAATCTATTTATATATTTTGTATCAAGTATTATATAATATAAAAAAATAATTAAGGTCAAATTTGCAAAAAAAAAATAAAAAATAAAAAAAAAATTGACTTAAATTTTAGGACAGAAGTAGTAAGTCATAAACAAATAGTTTTTATATCCTATTATTATTATTATTATTATTATTATTATTATTATTATTAAGTTACCCTAACCGACTGATGGACCACCCATGCACGGCCCTAAGCCTAGTCACATAATCAATACTGGCAAAAAATTCGCACAGGTCGATACAACTAATTTATACAACTCTAGAAAAACGTATCAAAATAATAACCAAGTATGATAAGTATTTAATCTAGGTCACTCAAACGTAAAAATTTCACAACAATGAAACACTATTAAAACTTTGAGTAGTTTTATAATAAAAAAAAAGTTAAACGGACCAAATTGATTGAAACAAATATTAGACTTGTTTACTTTTTTTATATTTGCTATAATAATATTTTACATAAATTTTCAGTAACGATGTAACTACAATTTTTGGAGAAAATTCCTAAATAGCCCAAAGTGAAATCATGTAACCTTTTTAGCAAAGAAAAGACCCGGTGTGACTTTACTAACATTTTGTCTAATTTTTTATTAATAAAACAAGTGGTTGGTGAGTTGTGTAAACTAGTCCTATTTTTTTTTGAATTTTTGTGCAAACAAATTTTGTCTTTTCTAAAAAAAAAAAAGTTTTATTTATTTATTTATTATTATTATTATTATTATTTTTTCAGAAAGTATTGTAAGAATTTTTTCGAATCTTTTATATAATAAAACAAAACCCCTCTTGGGAATTTTCCATTTCTAAAAAATGCATTCATACCTTATTTAGTAATAATTTTATTTAAAAAAAAAGATTATTTTCTTATTAGGTAATATTTTATATTTATCCATAAGACAAGTAAAAGATAAATACAAAAAATATAGATAAGATGCAATTAATAATAGGATTAAAAATTTTAAATAATTATCTTTAATAATAAAAAACTATAATTAAACATCATAAATCAAATAAAACAAAAATTAAATTATTTGTTTTTTAATAAATAAAAATATATGATTCAAAAAATTTAAAAAAAAACCTGCGCGTGCGCGGGCATTATAACTAGTTCTTTTAACAGCAAAAAACCAATCAAACCAAGTGCGGTTTACTTGTAGCGCCCACCCATGCACGGCCCTAGTCACATAATCAACATTGGCAGAAAATTTGTACAGTTGCTACAAAAAGAAACAAAAACTTAAAACAGTTTTTACACCAACCTCCTAATTTATCTATATATATCTACACACACTAGTACCGTCCAATGCACTGAAATGGAAACCCTAGCAATCTCCCACCGTCCTCTTCCGCCGTACCGCCACCGCACCTCCGCCGTCACCTTCACTCCTCCGACCACCGCTCGTTTCACTTCCACCTCCGCCGCCGCCACTCGTTTTGTCACTCTTAAATGCTCCGCTCAATCCACTCCAACTCAATCAGGTTTATATCAATCACTCATTTATTCTATATCATACTTTTTAATTACTGTATTAGTTTTACTTTTAGAAATCATTAAATACTAGAACGGTACCCGCGCAATGCGGCTGCGGGTAATTGTGACTATATTTTGCGTTATTTGGTTATTCGGATACACATTTAGTTGTGTTTATGCTTTATAACTAGAGATGGTAGAGATGGTTAAGCCAAATAATTTTAATTTGAACAACCAACCAACTTCCTAACAAACTTGCTTCCTAACCAACCTGCTTCCTAACAAATTAATTTTGAAATCCTTCCATAATAAGCAAGTAAAAGTCTGAATTTTAAGTTTTTCTAATTATAAAATAGTCTCAAATGCATTATATAGTAGTATAGAAGATATATATATATATATATATATATATATATATATATATATATATATATATATATATATAAATGGAAATGTTGGTTAAAATAAGTCAAACACCTTTGGTCAACTCTGTTATAACTAACTCCTCACTTGTTGTTGTTAAAGCTTAGGACTTTGTGGTGATTATTAACATTGATACACAATACTGATAGTTCACGAGATTCTCGTGAGTTTTAGAGGGGTGTTTGTTTTGGCTTATATAGCCGGCTTATTGCTTATTTGGTTTTGGGCTTGTGTTACATAAGGTCACTTTTTGTGCCTTATTTTGAAACTTTTCGGCTTATATAAGTTTATTACGTCATAATGAACTTATATAAGCCGAAACGTTTCAACTTAAGCCACAAAAAGTGACCTTATGAAACACAAGCCCAAAACCAAATAAGCAATAAGCCGAAACAAACACCCCCTAGAACCCGACCACAACCAATAAACATGGAATAAACTAAAATAAAAGAAAATTTATCGGTATTTCTTTACATTTTCATCTTTAATATAAGTATCTTTAAACAAACTAATGCCTTTATTTCTCAGACCATCATATTCACATCCTGAGATCCTTTGAAAAATAATATGTGATATCTTTCTCGTGACCATCGCACCCAACGTAAGTATGGTCTCTAAAAGCGTACCATTGTTATCCCATTTAGTTAGCCATAGAATTAAGTTCCTCATACTATTCCAAATATTTCCTAGAAAGTTGCATTCAAAATTGAGATAGAATCTCTTTGTCCGGCTGGAATGTCGTTGTCTTATCCTTGTGGGTAAATTCAACTTTAACAACAATTTGAGAGCATCTTTGGAATTTAAAGGAGGGCTTAGCATGTATTATTAGCAACAGCCTTATATTCAGCCTATGTAGAAGATCTAGAGACCACTGTCTTCTTCTTTGAGTGCCGAGAAATGAGACTTTGACCACTGACAATAGTATAACTAGAAACAGAACACCTATTAGCCCAGTCACTGTCACAAAACACAATAAGGTCTAGGTAATTAAGAGTAGGTAAGAAGATACATTGACATATATAAGTACTCTAAGAAGAGCCTGAAGATTGATCTAAGAACTTGGAAAACTGACTTAAGGCTCAAGCAGCAAAGGGAAGATCAGGTCAGTATAGTTAGTGTAAGGTAGAGTAACTTCCCAACAAGTGTGCTGTAGTGGAAAGGATTAGAAAGAAGGCCGGTATCAGTTAAAGTGAGTCTCATGGTTGGATCAGGGGAGTAGCAGCAACTTTGGTATTTAAATCTGCAAAGTCTAGGAGTTGAAGAGCATACTTCCTTTTGGGACATAACAAGGCCAGTAATATTTCTAAGAAGTTCAATCCTAAGACAATGATGATAGATTGGGTGTAAGTAAAAGTAAAGTAAAGTAACTCCCAATGCCGTCTTCCACGGGTTATGGGTCCCAATACCGTCTTCCACGGTGTATGGGGGAGGTTGAGACGTAGACAGCCTTACCCCTACCTAAGGTAGAGAGGCTGCTTCCGGATCTACCAAAGGTAGAAAAGGACCTCCGGCCTTGCAAGGGGTGAGGATCGAACCCTTGACCTCTGTCTCCAGAGGCAAGGGTGTTAACCACTTGATCCAACCTTGCTCTTATAGATTGGGTGTAAGTCCTTAATCTAAATTTGCCATGAAGCTTGGATTTGATCATGGTAATGTATGAATTATTACTGCCAGTGACAAGTATGTCATCAACATAGACCAAAATATTAGTTATTGTTAAGCTTCACATAATGAAAAATGGTGAAGAGAGAAGGGTTTATATACACAGAAAAATCAACACCTTCAGGCAACTGTGTCTTAACCGAATCCTAACTAAATTTCTGTCAACTCAGTGTGCTAAAGCTATCATAAAGGAGTAAGCACATTTTGCTTGGAGTTGACTTGTTGCTGAAATCATGAAGCTTAGAACTTGTAGTGACAGCATTGATGCTGTCTGACTATTATGCTCTTTATTTACATTAATACTTTGGTCAGTTGTTTTATTTGATTTCAGAGTGTGATGATTGATTTTTCTTCTTGTTGTTATGACAGTTGATCATTCGGTGAAGTTTAAGGAAGCAGCCAAGCATGGGAACTTGATTCCTTTATACAGGTCAATATTTTCTGATCATTTGACTCCAGTTCTGGCTTATAGGTGTCTTGTTAAAGAAGATGATCGTGACGCGCCGAGTTTTTTGTTTGAGTCGGTTGAGCCAGGATTAAAGGCTTCCAATGTTGTAAGTGTTTGCTTCTTTTGCTGTAATTGTTGCATTTTGATACTGTGTGAGAAATGTATGCATTTTATTTTTGAGAATATTGATTGTTGTTGTGAGCTTTAACGTCGGTTATGGTAATGTTACTATGCTTTAGTTTAAGTAGTCATAAGTGATAGGTTCAATATGAGCTGTGATTGAAAGTGATTACAACTGAATAAGCTCATTTCATTCTCCTATTAGTAGAACTGAGGACATGAAGTTACTTTAGGTTTTAGCTAATTACATTTTATGCAAATTAGAAGCTGGAATTTGATATCTTAGCAATGTTTGTTCCTGGGATAGCATTTTCTTAGACAAGATCTTAATATTGTATCTCGTGCGTATGAATATTTAGCTGTTCATAGAAAGGACAACATTCCTTTTGCACAGAAAAGTCTGTTTGTGGATTTGGACCCAAGGTTTAGTACATGTGTACGTGCTTATGATTAGTAATTTCATGTAGATGTCTCCATATGCCTTGGTGATTTATTTGCGAAAAGGATTCATTTTTTTACTTGTTAAACTGACGGATTTATTATGTTAGGGGCGGTACAGTGTGATTGGAGCTCAACCTACAATGGAAATTGTGGCAAAGGAGAATATGGTTACAGTAATGGATCACCATGAAGGACGGAAGACGGAGGAGTTTGTGGAGGATCCCATGGCTGTTCCTAGGAAGATAATGGAGCAATGGAAACCCCAAAGAATTGACGAGCTACCTGATGCATTCTGTGGTAAGATTTTGAGAAACGCAGATCCAAAAAAAGTTACTGTTAAATGTTAGGTTTTACCTAATCACCAAAAGTATTTTCTTAAGTTACGTTGCTGTTTTCCTATTATCATGGAAGAGGGGCCTTGGCTATATCAAAGAAGTATTATATATAATCAACATTTACTGGCATGAATTTTCCTGTTCATTAATGTAGGTAGGACTGCATATCTTGCTTTACTATTTGATTGATAGGTTGACTTATTGAAAGCTCTTACTACTGCTGTCATATTTAATACTCATTATAGGGCATATTCATGAAACAGACTTGATGCAGTTACAAACATTTAAGCTTGCTTCTAGTTTCTAAACACAATAGTATTCTCCTACAGTGTCGTAAATTCATTTATGTCATTTCCAATTTCCCTAATGACAGGTGGCTGGGTTGGTTATTTCTCCTATGACACTGTGCGGTATGTAGAGACGAAAAAACTTCCATTTTCAAATGCACCACAGGATGATAGAAACCTTCCAGATGTTCATCTTGGCCTTTATGATGACGTGATTGTGTTTGACCATGTTGAGAAGGTTTTCACCTTTGCCTTCCTAACAAACCACCCCTATTAGCCACATGCCTACTTTTATAATTTTCTAAAGTCTTTCCCCAATTTAATTTCCAGAAAGCATATGTGATTCATTGGGTGCGACTGGATCAATATTCTACTGTTGACGAGGCTTTTAAAGATGGAACACAGCGTTTGGAGACTTTAGTGTCTAGAGTTCATGATATCGTTCCGTGAGTAATCCAATTTAATAAGTCGCACCTAATTTGTGCTTATGTTTCATTGGTAGTTCTGATATGAGTTCCAATACAGCCCAAAACTTTCTCCAGGCTCAATTAAGTTATATACCAATCTATTTGGTCCATCTTTGAAGAATTCAAGCATGACAACTGAAGCATACATGGAAGCAGTATTGCAGGCTAAAGAACATATTTTAGCTGGAGATATATTTCAAATTGTCCTAAGTCAACGTTTTGAGCGTCGTACATTTGCAGATCCATTTGAAGTTTACAGGGCCCTGAGAATTGTCAACCCCAGCCCGTATATGACTTATTTACAGGTTGCTTGCTCCTTTGCATTTGTTATGACTTCTGGAGCACAAAAGACATTAGTAAAAGTATTTGATGATTACTTGTGTTTCTATTCACCCAGGCTAGAGGGAGTATCCTTGTTGCTTCAAGTCCCGAAATTCTTACTCGTGTGAAAAAGGTAATAAGCCAAGATATAATATACATTCACTCTTAGTTCTTAGTCCTAGAGGTCAAGGGTTCGATCCTCACTCCCTACAAAAAGCCGGAGGTCCTTTTCTACCTTAGGTAGAACCGGAAGCAGCCTCTCTACCTTAGGTAGGGGTATGGTTGTCTACGTCTCAACCTCCCCCATACACCGTTGAAGACGGTATTGGGACCCATAACCCGTGGAAGACGGTATTGGGAGTTACTTTACTTTACTTTTTTTTTTTCTTAGTTCTTAGTCCCAACAAAATTTCATTCAGTCACTCAAATTTTGTTAAATTCTATTTTGTTCCTTTCTGCGTATTTCATCTTTATTTGCTCATGTTGACAGAGAAAAGTCACAAATAGACCTCTTGCTGGAACTATTAGGAGAGGGAAGACACCAAAAGAAGACTTTATGTTGGAAAATCAACTACTACACGATGAAAAACAATGTGCAGAGCACATTATGCTGGTTGATCTAGGGAGGAATGATGTTGGAAAGGTGGGCTTGTTTACTCAATTGTATGTGTGCATATTTTTCACATATACTGTTTTCAATTTGTTTAGATGATCTTCTTGAAGAGGGGCATTAAAAAAGCTAATTTCATATAATTTTCTCGGGAAGGTATCCAATGAGATGAAAAATTAAAATGAGAAGTGAGAAAGAATTCTAGCCACACATTTCAAATAAGAGGGAGAAATTTAAGGGGAGATGCATCTATTTTTGTAGGTGCATCTAAAATGTGCGGTTATGGTTTCTTCTCACCTTCTCATTTGATCCTAACTCCTTTACTTAAGCAGATGCATACTTCTGAATCTGCTAACAGAATTCTGGTTCTATTAGGCAAGCAGTTATATAATTGCTTCTGAGAACTGAGAAGCTCTATTATGCCTGAAGGACCTATAACTTAGGAATCCAAAAGAACAAAAATACTGTCATGAAATAAGCAGGCCGTGATATTAATCTATATGTTTATACTTCAATCATTTACTTTAACTAAACTAGGACATTCTTGCAGGTATCAAAACCTGGTTCTGTTAATGTCGAGAAGCTGATGAATATTGAGCGGTATTCTCATGTCATGCATATCAGCTCCACGGTAAATGCTTATTGTCACACATATTGCATGGTAGATTCAATCACACATGGTTATGATTGGCAATTCAATAGGCACAGGCTAAAGCTTTATTTGCTGGCATTTGTGTATAAGCAAAATTTTTAAAGAAAAGTTGGGATTTTGTGCATACAGATTTCCAATTTCAGTTTTCTTAATGTGTTTATGGCTACTGGTCAATCAAAAAGTCGTCTTTTTCTGTTTGCCATTTCAAAGTGTTATATATAGGATCATTGAATTTTTGTAAGCTTTGTGCCCATGCTATAAAATAAATCTGATGTCCGCTCCTTGATCTGTAGGTTACTGGAGAGCTGCTTGATGAGCTGAGTACTTGGGACGCTCTTCGTGCAGCGTTGCCTGTTGGCACAGTCAGTGGTGCTCCTAAGGTTTGTTAATTTTAATCATGCTTTTTATTGTAACTTAATATTCCAAATATAGGACCTTTCACATGTCCTGTATGTTTTTTGTCCGTTCACGTGTCCTATATCTTCATGCCATCGCAATTAATGAAAAATTCAGTAGCCAATATATTACATGTCTGGTGATGCTTGTGTATTTATAGAACCTGATGCTCAGTGATTCTTGACAGTTAGAGTTGGCAATTACGACTCATTTATGTTATATTCCTAACAGGTCAAAGGGGTCAAATCCAAATTGTTTACAGTAATTAATTAGAGAACAGGTCAAAATGGCTCCACCCAAAGTGGATTTGTAATGCATCTAAACTGCTTGGTTATGTTTGGATAAGATTATTATTGTTAAATATAGTTTTTTGTAATCATATCTAACATACTTCTTTCATCCCAAAATAAATGTTCACTAGACAAAATATGTGCGGTTTTAGAAATGATTTAATTTATTTACTAGTTAATATTAACTCATCCCTTTTCAATGGCACTCTTTCAAGTACAATCAGTGCATCTTTGTTATTGTGTGTTATTAGGGTATAGCAGGGTACTCGCGCGATGCGACGGCGGGTACCCTGTGACTATATTTTCTGGTAATGTAATGTTATGAGGCCATATTTTTTTAACGATTAATTTACAAATAACAATAATTTTAGGATTGGATCAGTTGGAAAACCCCTTGCATCTTAACCTAGAGGTCAATGGTTCGATCCCACTTCTTACAAAAGGCCGAAGGTCCTTTCATCTTAGATAGAACTGGAAGCAGCCTCTCTACCTTAGGTAGGGGAAGGCTGTCTACATCTCAACCTCCCCATACATCGTGGAAGACGGTATTGGGACCCATAAAAAATAAAAAAGCAGTAGTATAATTTCATTTACTGCTAACCGAAGCTACCACAAACAGAAATCTTGATTCTTTCCTTCAGCACAATCACCTTTAAATTTTCTGTCCAACATGCGATCTTTTAGGCTTAGTAAGGCGACCGATATTTATATTTTTATTTTTATTTCAAAAAAACAATCTTTTTTACACTATATATATCCCATGCATTTTCATTTTTAATATACACTATTCACATGAACCAAATATCAAAATTAGCCTAAAATCAACTATACCATACAAATAATATACTGCTCAATTAGTAATTAGTCTAAAACCATTTTTAGCCTAAACAAACTTTAATGATCAATATCTATTAAGACCCATTATAAAACTACCAAACAATTTGTGATATCATTTGGCCAGCCCAATTAACAACCCAATCGGTATATAACCCAAATGTTAGGACTTATAAATACGTTTACAAAACTTAAATTACCTCATTCTGCCCTAATTTCCGTCACAAAAATACGCAACCATGATTTGCAGCCAGACAAACATCACATACTCTTCCTTTCTTTCTTATCTTGATAACCGAACATAACCAACAATCTATGTTTGCAAGAAAATCATACCCTTTTCTTGAATATCAAAAGAAAACTCTCTATAAGGTTTTATGTTGTGTTGACCGTGATGGTGGTTTTGAGATGAGGTTAGAACTGAGGTAGATGTAGATGTTGGGTTTTATTGTTGCTGTACACTTTCTGTTCGTGGACCATAGATGGAATAATTTTGATGTTTGTTTTGGCTTGATTGATGATTGTTCTTTTCTTCGTTTTTGTTTTGATATGTAATGGTACATTTTTTTCTTCTTTTGTTGAATGCATTAATTGGTCGAGGGGTGACTGGTTTGTGAATTTTGGAGCCGTCTGACCTTCATCGATCTTGTGGTTGCAGTGGCGGCGACTCGGTCAGCGCACGGGCGATCGGTCCGGTCGACCGACCACTGTGCCCAGCCTAATGGCTTTAATTTTAAGTACTTGGCTTATTAGCTTGATTAGCTTGTACATTATGGTTAAATGATTGTATATTTTGGTGAAGAGGTGAATTAATTAGTGTATTAATTATATGTGTTGAATAGATTGTTGACCTTAAAATCATTGTGCCTTACATACTTGTGCTTTGTGTATTTATGACTTGTATTTACTTAAAAGCTATTGTACATTGTGCTTAAATGGTTGTAATTTTTTGTGAAGGGGTGTTTTTAATAGCATTAATGTTGTTTGGTAGAATTTTGGTCTTAAAATGACACCACGCTGTTTTTTGTTGTACAATATGCTTACTTTGTTGTAATTCTGAAAATTGGGTGCATTAAAGTGTTGTAAACCATGCATTATTTCTTGTAAATCTGAAAATTTTAGAGAGAGAGTGCTTCATACATTATATGTAGTATAGATATAGATATAGATAATGAGAAATTTGCTAAATTATCTTGGAAGTGGACACTTAGTTTCGAACTAAACTATTAACTTTTTCTTTTCAAATGGACAAAAAGCGCGGTTCACTCAACTCGCACCATTAATCTGACACAACTTGCTGCCATCCCATCCATTATGCTACATCTGATCTTAGTTTGTAGTTGCACTTAGAAGGTTGATTTGCCTGTTTAGGCGTCTACAAGCCAATTCAGATCTTTTCTGATTTGTATTCATGTATGTAGTGTTGGTTTTAACTTCATAACACGACTTCTAGGCCTGATCACCTTGCACTTCATTTTACATCTTACTCAGGCTTTTCTGCAACAGGTGAAAGCCATGGAACTTATTGATAAGCTGGAGGTGACCAGGCGTGGACCATATAGTGGCGGGTTTGGAGGAATCTCATTCACTGGAGACATGGATATTGCCCTAGCCTTAAGGACTATCGTGTTCCCTACTGCTTCACGCTATGACACAATGTACTCATATCGAGATTCAATCAAGCGGAGAGATTGGGTGGCGCACCTTCAAGCCGGGGCAGGTATAGTAGCTGATAGTGAGCCTGGTGATGAACAGAGAGAATGTGAGAACAAAGCTGCAGCCCTTGCCCGTGCTATTGATCTTGCCGAGTCATCATTTGTTGACAAATGAGACGTGATCAACTGCTCTTGATTAGCTAGCATATGGGAGTCTGCTGTAGTGATTGGTTAGTAAATTTTTAGTAGAAAACGGCTTTTGGAGACCAAGCTTATGGGTCATGTGTTTCATTCAGCCGTAAAAAAATGGTTTGTTTGCTTATGAGCAGTCATTTTCAAGCTTTTGGCTTTGATGTTTTTTGTGTAAGTTGGAGTTGGGAAAAAGTTGATTTCTTGCAACCCAACTGAGGAACGTTTGTTATACAGAATTAAAGATTTTCAGTCTGTTTGAAAACATACTTTGTTTACTTTAATCCCAAACCACATGGTGATTATGGAATCTGATTTGGGTGTTCTGCACCTGCCCCCTCATATATTTTACTGTGTATATCTTCATAAACATGCTTGATATTATACTCCTGTAACAGATTTGTTGGATGTTCTTGAACACAACAAGAATCGATTTGAAAACGCACATCTAAACTCCCCTGAAAAGCCACTTAGCGTAAGATCATACAAAAGGCTATGGAGTAGAAGAAGCAGTTTTAACTTTTAGCATTACTTGTATACACGACGTTTTTTAACACTCATTGTAATAAGAAAATGGGCAGATCAAAGCGGTCAAAACTAGACGCTATAACACTTAGCATGCTTCAAAACTGATCAGGCCGGATTAAGCCAGTTGCCAGTGTGCGGACAAGGCTTATTCATTCTTCTTTTGTTTTGTTAAAGAAATGCATCAGAATACTAACGAACGTTGCCTTTATTGCAACAAGAGTTTGGCTCTCTGAAAAAGAGTTTGGAAGATTTTGTAGTCTTGATGTATTTCAGATGACCTTAAACAGAAGTAGATTTATTTCTTTTAGTTAAACCTCTTAACAATAAGTCTGGGTGGTGTAGTCGGTTATCACGCTAGTCTCACACACTAGAGGTCCCCGGTTCGAACCCGGGCTCAGACATATTACTTTTTTTGGGTTTGTGTGCAAAGGCTCGGGTCTATTTTTTTTGGTTGTTTAGCCGTGCGTCCCAAGGATATTTCTTAGGTCATATACTTGTTCTTTATTGCAAGATTAACAAATGAAAAGAATTAATGTTCCAGTAAAGACGCGTAAATTTATTTATTGACAAAATTTTAAATTTAGTCAAATTACCTCTTTAGTCCATTTCTAGTAAAAAAATTGTTTTGTGCGACCGCTAAATTGTCACAACTCACCATTACAGGTCATTTACCATTTCAGGTCATTTTCCCAAACTTCGACTTTTTACTATTCATAAATCACTATTCACCAAAACACTATTCATTGTTTTACTATTCATCATTTTCGAGGTCAGTTTGATATTCTGAGAAACTTTTGGGAAATTTACTATTCACTGAACACTATTCATTTCCGGAAAAGTTTTCATCATTCACTTGCATTACTCATTTCATCGTAAATTTAGTTTACGGGTATTCAAATTCGCGTAACCGGATTGGTTTATGTGCGAATTCATTTCATTAGTGCTAAGGACACTGCATACGGACTGGAGATAGTCTGCATATCATCATAACAGCATTTTCATGTTATACCACTCTTAGGATTTTCAAATTACTATATTCAGTATATTTAACGTTTTTACGTATAAGTAATTATAGTAAACGTTAACACCCAGTTTATACACGACGAATATATCTAAATATTCCCACAATGGTCCCGACATATTTTTATATCCATTTTAACATCATAAAACTTATAACATTCAGTTACCCAGTATTTTGGAGATTTATTTTATCTATAACGTACGCTTATGAATATAACGACGGTTTTCGTAAAAACTAAACAATAATCACCCGATCACTCAGTAATTGTACCCAACATATTTTCAACATATTTTTATCATTATTATGACTTTATTTTGTCCCGGTTAACTTCGTGAACATTTATTTCTATTAAACCTGGTACCCGATTTTAACAAATAACACAAACTAGTACCTAAACTACCTAAGATTTCTAATTAAATCACAAGTACCCCTACCCCCCCCCCCCCCTCTCATCCACCATGGCCGGCCTCATAAGTCCTCTCCTAGGCAATTTTATACAAATTCTTAACCTTGTGCATTTATATATGCTTATAATACATTATAACTAGTTACTAAAATATCTAAAAACTTCATTTAACATAAACACTTATACATTTTGGATCAAAAAGCTCATTTTCTCTCTTCCTCATCTTCAAACCCACGACCCTAAATAAAATCCATGATCAAGTGAAGTTTTTACAAAAGTTAAAGCACCAAAGTTGTTCATTATACTTGCCTAATCAAGAATCAAACAAGAAATACACAAGTAATCCAAGGTTTTTAGTCATTCAATCACCTCATATTTCAAAGTGAGTATACAAATTTATTTTCAAGTTTTCTTCTAATTAACACTTATATCTCATGGTAATCATGCTTAATTTCATGCTCATACTAGTTATACCACTTTATTTTTGAAGACTTTTGAAACATACAAACCCTAGATTGTGATTTAGGTGTTCCCTTGTTAGATTAACTTGATTTCTAGTCATTAGGAACCCATGGCACCCTAAGAAGGTGTATGGTAGGATTAGATTAGTTTTGTGAAGTTTGCAAGAGTTTTGGTTGAGATTGAAACTAGTTTTGAACCTTTGAAATAGATTTCTAACAAGTTTATAAACATGCTGTCCCATTTTGTTATTTTCTGGAAAATCAGTAAACACCAAGGAAACTTTGGCAAAATTTTTAGAAAATACTTTCAAAAACGAATCCGTAGGCGAAAGAACGGATTAAAAAGAGTTTATAACGAAGAAGTTATGATTTTTGCAAGATTGTTGACGAAAAATATTTTTCTGGAAAATAGTTGCTGTTGGACGTTTTTCGTCGGACAAAAAGAGACTTTAGACGTAACCCGGAGGAGCCGAGCTTTCCAAAATATATTACTACATACTAAGACGTAACCGTGGATATAAAGAACAAGTAAAACGGACATATAACGACAAAGATATTCACGTTTGAATATCGGCTAAACCCATTTTTATTTTGACAGCTTTTAGTAAAAATTGACACTAAAACTACGTAGTACTTTTAGATGCTAGAAATAATACCAAGTACCTAATTTTATAACTAGTGAAGTATTAGTTATTACAAGTATATTTTATCATTTCGAGGCGTTATTTCAAGGATTACAACCCGAGTATTTCAACACTAACATGGAAACATACGATATATATATAAGTATATATATTGCTACTAGCTTATTTTATTTTTCTAATAGCAATATTTTTCCAAATTCTTGGATTATATATTTTTTCCAAAGAGTAGAGTGGTATAGGATCATGAGCATGGACATTCATAACATCATTTGGTGATCTAAATGAGATCATTCATCATTCATATTAGGTTGCGGCAGCTAACCGATCATTGTTGTTCACTTCATATTATCATCAGTATCATCACTTAAGGTGAGTTTTCATAGCCCCGTTTTCAATTACTTATTTGATTTCAAATCCCACGGGGGAGAATACATTGCATCAATTACTTTCGTACATGCCCAAGTATTACAAATTCCTTACATTGCTTAAGTTGCCTTGCTACCACGACACGACAAGTCCCCTTTATTTCATGGACCGTTAATTACAGTACGAGCGAGAGTGAGTGAATAGATCTATTGAGGGTGACTCCTCCATTCGTGTTTGGGTTGCTCCAACGGAATTACGAATGCATTTCATTTCTAAATTATTAGAGTGTCTGGTAAACACTCATTTGGGGCAAAGTTTAGTACGTCTAGCTTCGGGGTCATGAGCTTAAGAGACAATGTAGCATTTTTGACATTTTTGTCGGTTTACTTTATACTTGTGGCTTATGTACATACGATTTAACTTACAAACCTATGATTATTCACCAACATTCGTGTTGACCGTTTTCGCAATGTATTTTCAGGTAACTAAGGCATTATCATATTACATGCATGGAGTCACATTAGGATGTGCCAGGGATGACGCACTACATTTTGGATTTTCATGCACTTATGTATATTTATCGTTTGACATGTCTAAACTTATTTCTGTAAACATTTCATGACTTTTGGGACCTATGTAATTTACTCTGAATGTTTTAATAAGTCAAACGATGTGTTTTCAAAACGACACTTTAGGTCGTTCAATATTTCCTTGTTATGGTGCTATGACAGTTACACTCCCAGGCATTCCATTCCGCTGCAAGTCAGGTAAATTGGGGGTGTGACATAAATTGTGCGTCTTCATTAAAAAGTTGACAAGTGACTCGAAGGTAGGTGAGGCTTTTTGTTAGACCAAAGTAACATTTTGTACGATTAATGTGATGTTTTTGTTATATCAATTTGTCTTGTTCAAAAGTCAAGCGTGAATCTCACTTTTTGTTTTTCGAGTCCCAATCTTTTATTCATTTATTTATTTTTGAATAAGACAAGCTGGTCTAGCAAAAACATAATCTTAGTCGCACAAAATGTAACTTGGTCTAAAAAAAAACCTTACAAACTTTTGGATACTCGCCTCGGGGTGGTGGGGGCGGCGGCGGTATGAGAGACAAAAAATATGTTTGGTTGATATAAAAATATATTTTTTACTAGATAGTGGATAAAGATGTCAAGCATGTCTAAAATTAGAATTTTCTTTTACTTCTTCCGTCCAATTTTAAATGTCCAGCAACAATCACTATATATATATATATATATATATATATATATATATATATATATATATATATATATATATATATATATATATATATATATATATATATATATGAGGTCATTCATGTGAGAAATCTAATTTTTGTGAGAAGGTGAGAACTAATCTTAGCCACTCATTTTATCCTTCTTTAGTTTTGAAAAAAAAAAAAAATCACATGTGAAGAAAAAAAAAAAAAAATCGAAAAAAAAAGTTTGGAAAAAAAAAATTCGAAAAAAAAATTTCGATTTTCACATGTGAATTTTTTTTTTCATTTTTTTCTAATGTGAAAATTGAAAATTCACATGTGAAAATTTTCAATTTTCACATGTGAAAAAAAAATTTCACATGTAATTTTTTTTTTCATTTTTTTCACATGTGAAAATTAAAAATTTTCTCATGTGATTTTTTTTTTCACATGTGAAAATTGAAAATTTCACATGTAAAATTTATTTTCATTTTTTTCACATATGAAAATTGAAAATTTTCACATAATTTTTTTTTTTCATTTTTCACATGTGAAAATTGAAAATTTTCACATGTGAAATTTTTTTTGACATGTCACGAAAAAAAATTTCGAAAAAAAAATTTTCGGAAAAAAATTTTCGGAAATTTTTTTTCACATGTGAAAAATGATCGGAAAAAAAAAATCGAAAATTTTTTGAAAATTTTTTGATTTTTTTTTTTTTTTTTTTTTTTGAAATTTTTTGAAATTCTTTTTGAAATTTTTTTTGAAATTTTCAGAAAAATTGGTTAACTAGTATTAGGCATTAGATCAAAATTAAAAAAAGATAAAATGAGTGGCTAGGATCTCTTCTCACAAAAATATGACTTCTCATATGAGAACGGTTGACTATATATATATATATATATATATATATATATATATATATATATATATATATATATATATATATATATGTGCTCAAAACAACATTTTCGCAACTACTAGAGCTTTGAGAACTAGTATTCAACGAGACACAAGATGATGCTACTACAAAGTGATAAATTCTGATATCAAAACAAAACTGTGTACATGGGCCCAGTTAATACAACACATTGATAAGTCGACACTTTTAACTACCACGTTACTCTGCTGTATGAGAAACTACAATATAACTCATGAACTGCTGTAAGGAAGACCATACGCTTCAACATGGCATGCCTATTTCAAGTTTTCTACACACACAAAATCCGTAGCCAATATTTCTATTCGTGCCGTTAAAGGGATCCGTTTAATGACAGGTTTATCCTCTGTGTGATCTGACACGCTGGTCTTCATCCTTCCTTCTGTAGTCACGGGATGCAGATTCTCCACTACGGCTAGACCTTCTATCAGATTCTTGATTTTCTCTTCCATACGATTCTTCACGACTGCTCCTTCTGTCAGATTCTTTATAGTCTCTTCGATAGGATTCTGAATCATGCTTGGACCTTTTCTCCTTCCTCCGATCATCATCTTCCTGATGACTCTTTCCAGAATCATACCTGGGTGGTTTTCTCCCATACCCACGTGAATCCTCGTCTTCCTTGTCCAGTTTCGATCTTCTGTCACTTGGATTTGTTTCTGTTCGTTTGTGGTCACTGTCTTTTCCAATCTTGGAAATTCTAGAATCTTTGTCACGCATCCTCATGTCTGGCACTCGATTTGATGGGCCTGGTCCTCTTGTGGGACCTCCAGTTCTGTCGTTTCGTTTTTCATTTTTAGCATCTTGAGCGCCCCAACCTGTGTTTGCAGCTCTCTGTGTTGAAGGAAAAATAGATGGTTAACAAAGTGATGCTAGAATGACAGGCAGGAGATATAGCCAACAATACTGTACTTAGTATAACATTACCAATATCCGATAACAAGATTAGCTAAATAAATTATAACTGAGGTTACAATATAAAGGTATAATATATGCATAGGCCAACCAAGTAGCAAAAATGCTACAGTAAGGTCACCCAATTATCAAAACACCATTTCAGGCAACCCAAGGACCAGTTTAGTTTCACTTATGCCAATTCTGGCCAAAAAACTTGCTGGAATATTGTTAATTACCATAAATGCCCCTAGATCTAATCCTTACATTTAACTTTACCAAAAAGTGTTTCGCCTATGTCTTTTTGAATATTTGAGAGCATTTGCGTAATCCAAGTTTTTGGCCGGCATTAGCATTAACAAAACCAAATCTATACTTATCTAAAGCTATTTCGACATGTAGGTGGCCCTGGTTTAGCTTTTTCAACTCTCGAGTGATCTATGTGTATATAAGTTTTGTGTCAACTACAGCAAGTTAAAGAAAGATGACTAAAACATACAAACTATATAGTGGTGTCATAAAAATGTTCATAGATTTAGATCATCTTACTTGCTCATTATGAGAAAATTTGCATCCAGCTCCACGGGTACATTCACCTCTTTGGAAAGCACGGCAAACTCCACGTTCCTCTCTTTTCCGCTGTTCCTCCTCCTCATCCTCTTCTTCTTTCTTTTTGTATTTAGTAACATGATCAACTCTTATTATACGACCAAGAACTTGTGCACCATTCAAATTGTCTGTAATAATCAATATTTCAGTTTCTAAACCAGATATTTATCTAAATATGAAATCAGATGGATCGAGAGACTGACCGACTGCGAGAACCGTACTTCTTTGATCCTCATATGCAACAAAAGCAAAGCCTTTTGATTTTCCAGTACCTTTGTCTCTAACCAGATTGACATCAACAATCTCACCATACCTAGATGGTAAAAGTTGGGTAAGTGCCTGCTGTCAAATGTGTTCTATTGAGAACTAAAGCAACCAATGTCAATGCATTAATATAACAAACCTACAGCTAATACAACCATGTAATACATGAAAGTACATTCCGTGTTTCTTTACTATATTGAGTTATTGACAGTGAACTTTTCCCCAAATGACTCATATGACACCTTAAAAAATGACTCATGTGACACCTTAAAAAATTACACGACATGCCTATATACATTGATTTCTTTAGTAATCATAGTTTTACAGGAACCTCAAGAGTCCCACTAAAAGAGGTACCTGAACTCTCCTATCTAGTTAGAATGGCCATACATCAAAATAATTATATCGGTTAGATAGAATAGGAACTACCTAAAGATAAACAGCTCTGTGCGTAGTACAGTAATTGTACTTTCATCTTAAAAGACTGCACACTCAATACTATGCATACAAGCTACTAGAGGCACGCTTTCTAATACATTTTAGCTCAAAATAGTAGGCGAACATATATTACGTGGTTGCAAACACTTTTTACATTCAATTAGATTTCACATACTATCATAATCATAGTTTGTATGCTTGCAAACACCTCTTGCATGATAGGATGCGTTTATGTTTTTATGCGCTATGCGTTTTTATACTTCTAGCCTTATATGCCTCTACCCTTACTTTCTTCATCATAGTTTGTATGCTCGTAGATCATATAATTTTTATATATTTGCATGGTCATATGTTGGATCTACGCATTTTACGTCTATACACGCTTTTATGTTTGCATGTCTATATTATTGCTGGAGGTCTTTCTGGAAGCAGTCCCTTTACACTCGGGTAGGGGTGTGACGGTCTACATCCTACCTCCCCCATACCCCGCTTCGACTGGATTGGGTATTGGTGTCGTTGTTGTTGTATACTACCATAACCTACAAAGTGTCTAGAGGATATTCTAGGGAAGATTATTGAATTGGGTAGTTACTGATTTACCTATGTTAACAAAGGATCAACTAAGATTTTACAGTAGGCAGTAATATAATCAATTTGGACTTAACAATGTGTTAGAAGATTATCATAGGCATTCTACAAGTTCAAACATCAGCAAAAGAAACAATAATGGCTGTAAGAAGTTGGAGTGAGGTGACATCAATGACTTGCTTAGTTCTAACCCGGAATATCTTTGAGATAATCATTCAAAGGCATTTTTTTTAATCGAAATGTAACATTTGCACATAAAGAGTAGCAACTGCATACATGAATATGAAGACCTCTGTCATGCCTTACATCAGATCATAGGGTGCACATAAACCAACAACATTTTTGGAACCATCATACCAGTTAGCATTCCAGTCAAGCCAGTGGTCGAAGAATCTGGATAACAAACTAATCAACACTATTCCATGGTAATTACACATAACAGGATAGTCAAGTACACAACTCATGCCATTTACTGTGTTTTAATACAACAGAAAAACAGTTTAAAGAGTGTTCTGGTATTGCTTATCAAAACTGCTCATATAATTATGCGGTTGAGTAAGTGCTTATTTGAGATTAGATCTAGATCACCTTTCTACCCCTCACGCCTACCTAAAACCTTTGATTTAAAAATGATTTCAACCGACACTTTGAACCCATAATTTTTCACGCCTAATTGCATTTTTCCTACATCATAAGCAAATCCAAACACTCTCCAAGGGTAACATCATCAGCACTTTCAAATAATCTCTTTCGCCGAAACCTTATTCCAAACACCTAATCCTAAATTCATACCTAACCCACAATACCAAATCACATTTAAACACCAATAATCCAAACATAAACAAGAAACCATAAAAAAGAAAAAGAAACATACTGGGCAAAGACAGCAAGAAGATCGCCCTCAGTAAGATCAAAAGGAATGCCACCAACATAAACATAAGCAGAATCTTTGTACTTGGCATGCCATGATGCATCTTCTGATATTCCTAAAGATGCTTCTTTTGAATTTATGTTTTGTATTCTTTTCACTAATGTTAATGGGTTCATTCTTATGGTTCTCTATATTTTATCTAATCTATGGGTTTCAATTTCTGAGAATCCTCGATTTTTATAAACCCTAAAAAAACAACACTGGTTTTTGTTTCGGCCTTGGGAGTTTGGGGTGAAAAGAAAGAGTACGAGGGGTGTTTGGATTAGTTAATTAGCACTCCATCGATTATGAGACAACATTCACATATGGGTTTTTCTAACTTGCCCCCTAGAGGCACAAGTTAAGCACACTAAAAATACATTAAAAGTACACAGAGACCCACATAAAAGTACACATGTCTATACTTTTATGTGAATCTCTGTGTACTTTTTCGTGAGCCATTGTGTATTTTTGGTGTGCTTAACTTGTGCCCCAAAGGCACAAGTTAGAAAAACTCTATTAATAAAAGTGGAGTCACTCTAGTTTTTCCTCTACTATATTCTTTAGCTTTTACCTAAAAAAAAGTGTACAATTATTTTGAGACATCACGAAAAAGAAATATGGACTATAATTATAAGACTGAGGGAGTATGTAATTTTTGATTGCCCGTACAAAACGGGAGAAGGGAATTATACAAGAATGAATTTTGGGATCAATGGTATTAGGCTAAACCGAGTCGTCCTCACCATCCACATTCCTCTTACCTTTCACCCATTAACCTATTTTGATCATCTTTCTCTCACCTTTCATTAAAATACCCAACTTATATAAATATACCGCAATAAATATCACACACACTCACAAAACAAATTAAAACATTTACTTTTGAAATTAGGCCCCACATTTTTTTCACTCACTATCGTGACCGGCTCACCATTCAAATGCAACTTAGCCGTGAGCTTTGATTTCCGTTTTAGTTGTCACTCGTGACTTAACACTAATGGTGAGACTCACCATCGCTCTAGGTAGCCTTAGGCTGGTCGGCAAGGGCTAGTGAGGCCCTCACCTTGTTGCCATCTCACGCACGAACCACCTTGCCCACCATATCCATTCACGCACGAATTACACTCCCCAAGAGAAGTTATGGTGAAGCGTTCACCTTGCAGAGATACACAAAAATGGGCCCCACTTGTACAAATAGGGTTCGGGTCTGGTTAATCAAATTTGGGGAAGAAAATTTTTACTTGTAACGAATAGGGTTCATGTAATTTGGGTTTCAACTTATTTAGATATGAATTTATCGGGTTCAAGTTAACCTGAATAAGGAGAATTGATATTACACATTCTAATTTGATTTATACACATAAACAAAGTTGTAAATAGTCTATTATGCCTTCCCGTATATATATATATATATATATATATATATATATATATATATATATATATATATATATATATATATATATATATATATATATAGAGAGAGAGAGAGAGAGATAATATTCGGCTCATTATTTCACATTTATTCTCATAACTTGAATCAAACCTATCTTTTTTTTTATTTACTTTTTCTGCATGAGCTCTTCTTATACATCAAACCCATCCTATATTTTTCATGTTGTCACTTGTTTCCGATTGCCTCAATACATTCCATCAACGTTAACGACCAACGTCCTCAACTTTACTGTCAATATTTTCCTGGCGTCTCAACTAATTAATGACTTTCCTATTTAACCATCACTTCTCTCTGATTGCCACAGCCGACGTCATTTTTACGATGTTCAGTAATAAGATGCTTGTTGATTCAGATGTGTAATACATAAGCTACATTTTTATTCCATCTAATTTTATGTGGTTTTGCACAAAAAAACATCTTGTGTTTCTAGATTTTTCAAAGTGAAGCAAGCTGCTATTGTACGAGACTCTTAGTAATCCATTTAACTATCTGGTTTTTCCTAATTTAGTAAGATCTTTTGTAATTTTGCTTCCCAAGTTTAAAGCTCCTCAAATAAAGTAAGAAGAAGCTACAGGTTGTTTCCCATGCCATATGTGATATATGTTTGATTTATTATGGTAGTAAAAGCTAGCTAAGTGATTTAATTCATATGTAAAATGATAAATATGTCAACTGCTTTTATACCAGTAATGGAGTAGTAACGGGAGATGATGGAAGTGATATGATGGCAACGTTGTAACAAAAGAGAATATAGGTATAATTACCGATATTAGTTGTGAAAAAGGGGTTAAAAATTGCATATTTATTTCGACCTAAAAATATACGTTCCTTAATTCTCGCAACAATATACTAACGGTTTGTAAAAGATAAGGTTATGAACCTGCAGTAACGCGCGGGCTATAACCTCCTTGTAAATACACTGTGCATTTATCGTGGTTTAATTTAGGTTGCCAGTGTGGATGTTACATAGTGTTCATGCACAAGTCTACCACTTTTAATAGTCTAAAATTGGAAGAAAGATAAAATCAAAAGATTGGAGATATATGGTAAAAGGAGTTACACCTTTGAACATAAGATTCTTGCATTGTTGTTGGATGGTTATGTGTTTCATTTGGGCAAAGGTATCTTAAGGGTAGAGCTGCTAAAACTATTGTTTTGGGCTTTCAATTCTTTAAGGCCTCCAATTTCCAAGCCTATTCATTTATATCGAGTTTTATGCTTCAATTCAATGCACATCGACCTAAACATAAGTAACAAAAATATAGTAATGTTTGGAGGCAATGCTAGCCTCTTCATTATTTTCAAAATATTAGGTGATATAGAGCCTTCCCAGTTGAGGACTTTCATGTTGACTACAAGCAATTATAAGTTTCGTCCCATTATTGCCATGTCTGCTAGCGCGTTCAAACATCCGCAAATGACCAAGTGATTGTAGTGAGGGTTGGTGTAACACCCTAATTTCAAAAATAGCGTTTATCAAACTTTTCTTTATTTAGCAGCGGAAATCCCAAAAATACATTATTTAAATAAAAATAAAAACCAATTTACAAAAGGTGTTACTTGTCGTTACTATAAAATAAGTGACAATATAATAAATGTCTAACTATCTAAATCTAGTTTCAAACTCTTTATTCATGGCAATCTACCCAGGTCATCACTCATGTAGCTAAGGCATCCTTCTTCACTACCTACACGGAATACATGCCCAAAAGAAAAACAAGTGTCAGGCGATAAAGCCTGGCGAGCACAAAGGTTTTATAATAACAAAACGACACAAAATCATTTAAAGCAACAATATCATATTCATAAACTATATTCATTCACAAATGATGTACATAGCGACTACATGATATTTCTTAAGGCCAACTATAAAAATATTATTCATTGTTCATTAATCTTTAATCTTTGTCACCAATAATCTTTACCACGTAGGGTGTCCATTGACTATCCGTATACAACGAGGGGTTACACCGCGACACGAATAATCGATGGGGGAACGCCTACTACAACCGACTATATGGAAACACATAAATGTAATTCCAAAATAATCGTTACGTCAAAGGTACAAACGGATGCCCATATCTGGTCTTAGGCTCCTCCCTCTAACTTCGAGCAGTACTACTAGTATGTGGACCCCCGTATGCCACGTACCGCTCTCCAGTGTGTAGCGAACCACACACCATGTTGCACAAGACCTTCTAGAATAGTCATGCGCCACCTCACACCAAGCCCGGTCATGATCTTTACACCAATAATATTTATCTTTATCTTTGATATTTATTTATTATCTTTCTTAGTATCTTTTTCTTTTGTAGATGACTTATTGATCATAACGCAACCTATATTCTATGGGATCATAATAAGCTTTCATGCAACTCGGATATTTCATATAATTCATGACATATAAATATTTCAATAATTCATAATAATCACCAAACGCGCATGCATATAATCTTTCAAACAATTCATAATTTAGAGCAAACAAGTATATAAACAGTCATGATACAAGTAAGACTCTAAAAATAATATTTTGGCATGTACCCGGTTTTCGTAAACATTGTACTCACCTCAATCCGGATCGATAGTAAATCTTGTAGCTAGTCGAATAGTTTAATCGTTCCGTAACCTAGATAAACAAATGATACAAGACAACATTAACAACTCCCTACATACTCCTATATGTTAAACTTCCCTCACTTTTCTTGAACAATATATCTAATCAGTAACCATAGAATCATTCTGACCTTTTATATAAATCGTTTAAATGTTTAAAGTAGTATGCTCATGTCTCATCTTCTTATTGTATTTTCATGCACATATGAATACGTCAAAACACTATAGACGTTTGCTAGATTCTAGAAGTATTTATTTAACTGATGTCATACTACTCGTAATTAGTTTTACATCGTTTTATCCTCGAAACCGAAACGGTTAGACCCAATATCTATCATAACCAGTAAGATAACACGACCTAATGATCCCTAATATATTTATGACGTTCAGGAATGAAACCAATTTGTCCCTTTCTTCTATATTTTACTGATGCTAAACGTAAAAACAACTTGAAGTATGAATCAGATATTACCTTGAATAACTATGGTAGAACTTTAACAAACAGGCTACTATAAATTCCTTTTCTGTTCACCCTCACACAACGATACTAATTAGGGTTGATTGAAGGTGCTAAAATCTCAATGATAGTCGTGCTTATATTGGAAAATCAGTTCCAAAAGATATGGAAAAGATCAAGACTGTATATTGCTAATACTTATCACGACTAAATATACGGCACATCATGAAATCTTAAGGCAATTTACATCATAACACCCTCTACTCTCTATCTATGTCTTTGTTGAACCCACACAAAGGTTCATGATTTATCAAACTAACTTCATCTTATGTAACACATATTATTCAAAAATATAAAGCTAATTCATTCAAATACTTTGATAACCAAAATTAATTAAAAAGATCTAGGAGATGTTACAATTCATCCCTCCTCAAAAAGGATTACGTCCTCGTAATCTAAGCTTAAATAACTAAACTATCTTAGTGATTATCCATTCTTGTTCTTATTACCATATGAAATCCTCAAGCTCGATTAGCATAAGTCGCATATGTCTCATTTTCTTCTCCAGATTCTTTATTCTCTTTCTCTTCTTCTGCAGTCATGTGAAATGCACGAGCCTTAGGACGTGGTAAGTCATCTTTTCTCGTATTCGTGCCACTTGTGTTTCCTGATTTCTTATTAGGGCAGTTGGTGCTTATGTGTCCCATTTCCTTGCAGCTGTAACACATGGGCTCTTTACTCGTGCAATCTTGACCAACGTGTCCCTTCTTTCCACAACGAAAACATCTTCTTGTCTCCAAAGTGCACTCTCCGATATGCCTCGAGTTACACTCAACACATTTCTTTTCCTCATTGTTGTTGTCGTACTTTTTGTTGTTTGAATTCCCTTTGAACATCTTAGAAGATCCTGTGTGCCCCTCTGATTTCCTCTTCTCTCCAACTTTTCCTAACTCTTGATTCTTAATGGCAATGTCATCTTCAATGAATTTACTTTCCTCCATAGCTGCCTCAAGTGTGGTCTTGCTTCGAACTGAAGTGCGATACTCATAAGGTAGCCCCTCTACATAACGAGCCACTTTTGACTCCTCATCTGGACACAACTTGTTTGCAAATTGTAACTTCTCAGTGAAAGCTGTGTTGTACTGATCAATATTCATGTTGCCTTTCTTCAAATTCAAGAAGTCCCTTTCAATCCTTTGAATCGCACCGCGGCTACAATATTTAGTTTTGACTTTGTTTGAAAATGCCTCCCAAGTCAAGCTTGCCCTAACACTAGCTGAGAGAGTCCTACTCACTGAATTCCACCACTGCAAAGCCGAACCCTCAAGCATCCGAATGGCATAGCTAACACGCTGAGCCTCAGTAAACACTCCCGAATCAAATGTTTGATCCATCTTTAAAAACCATTGAAAACACACTTGTGGATCCTACAACATGACCGGAAATGGATAATGCAGTTGTAAGTTACCTGTCTCTGTTTTATATGCCAATCTATCTAGTAATGTATGATATAGAATATTTATGTTTTTATTTTGTTTACCACAGAGAGCAGAAGAGATGCCTAAAAGATATAACTATTTAAGGATGATAAGAAACAATGCATGCACAATAACTACTACCCTAGTTGGCATTCCCACATTTTCACTTATAGCAGACATTATACTCGTTAATTTTTTCGGGGATATGGGTAGTTTACATGTAAAAGATGCACAACATACAATCCATGTACATCGACCTAAACATAAGTAACAAAAATATAGTAACACTTGGAGGCAACGCTAGCCTCCCTATTAGTTTCAAAATATTAAGTGATATAGAGCCTTCCCAGTTGGGGACTTTCATGTTGCACTTATAAGTTTCGTTCCATTATTGCCATGTCTGCTAGCGCGTTTAAAACATCCGCAAATGACCAAGTGATTGTAGTGAGGTTTAGGCCGTCTAACAGAAGATGAAATGCTGATGTTTCAAAAGATGTTAGACAACAATAACTTATGGATAAAACTCAAGGGAGATTTCAACTGGCGCATAAAAAAGGGGATACCTATGATTTTTAAACACACGAAAGGGCATGCTCGTTTTAGATGTGAATTCCCTTAGAAAGACTTGCTCTATAATAAATTTTACACCGGAGCATGTAATCAATGAAAACTTTATTCGTTTTATCTAACATTATGTTATTACGTAGTGTATATAAAATTGATTTGGTTACTTGAGTAATAGTTATTCAGATATATAAAACGGTTATCCGAAATTTTGGATACATAAAATTTCTTGATCATTTTATATACATTGTGCTTGTTATGGTGTAAATTTAGTGATTTGTAATATAACTAATTCTTGACTCAAATATAAGTTTTCCAATAATTCACACATTTGGATACAATATTTTCGGATATTTGGATTTATAAAACCGTTATTGGAAATTTTGGATACATAAAATCCTTGATCATTTTATACACATTGTGCTTGTCATAGTGTAAATTTTGTGATTTGTAATATAACTAAATTATTCACAAGTCTTTATTTTTAAATTAATAACAAAAAATTACAATCGAAAATGCCTCATTTTCTAGTTTTGACCTCTAAAAGATATGAGACAACCCTGCACTTAGGACAAATTTTATACGCAACATAACTTCCTATTGCAAGTTAATTATGTGTTAAGATAAGTAAATATGGTACAAACTTTTACTAGATGGGTGGAAACAACTAAAATACCTACTTATAATTGCAGTTTAAAATTTTTTATCGAGCTTTAAATTAAAATATTTGCTTTTGATTTTGATCTCTGTAAAGCACTTATATATATTACTTTGATTTCATTGGTCGCCCTTTTCGTTGTCGAATTTCATATGACCGAGTCATTATCCATTAGACAATTATTTATTTATTTATAAATAGAAGCTCACTGAACACTTACCACACATATAAGAAACGAGGGCTTATTACATCTAGCCTTTTTTGTTTTTTCTTCTCTCCATTGCTTGTAGAGTTAGGAACACCATATTAGTCGTATCGGGTTGCTATAAATAAGGCC
This sequence comes from Artemisia argyi, assembly GCA_030686995.1. Lineage (NCBI taxonomy): Eukaryota > Viridiplantae > Streptophyta > Magnoliopsida > Asterales > Asteraceae > Artemisia > Artemisia argyi. Next base: position 163,105,410 of record CM060681.1, read on the forward strand.
GAAACAACATTACAAAATAAAGTAGGTTCCTAACAGACGATACTCTCTCTCACACACACACACACACACACTCAATTTAAAAAAAATGAAGTTTATCATGTGTTTGCTTCTCGTAGTCTTCGTCGTAGTATCAGCTTGGGTGGTTTTACCACCGCCTCCTCTGGGGACAACGGAGGTGGTACGACCTATGAAGGTTGTAGAACCGTAGAGGGGGGGGGGTGAATACGGTCTTTTCGGCTTCTTCGAATCTTAAAGACTTCAAGCCTCAAAGATCAATAAGCGGTTGTATAAGAATCCAACAACCACAAACACAACCAAAGCATATAAAGAAAGTAAAAAGACACCACGATATATACTGGTTCGGGATGGGGTTTTATACCATCCGTACATCCAGTTGCGAATCCACCACACTGATACTATTCACTATGTATAATCCTTTTGGTGGACTACAAACTGTTACAACTTCACTCCACCGATATTCTGAAATATCGATGCTCACTAAGAAGGAGCTACTCCCAAAGGTATTCCGCCCTCGAAAACCACCAAAAGAATCTCGCGATTCGACTTCCACTAAGGTCACTAAGACCACTACAACGACTTCCCACCGGAAGTATCAAACCCCAACTAGATCCCCAATGATCTAGGCTTTGTTACCAAGACACAAGACTTCCCTTACAAACAAATTGAAAGAATAAGTGTTTGTTTGTTTAATCAAGCCCTAACTAACCTAGTGACTCGATTCTAATAGAAAGGGTATAGAGATAAGAAGACCCTCGACACAATCACAAGAGTGGATTAGGTTCTTGTGATTCTTCCCTTGTGATAATGATTTATTTGATACGCTTTTAAAGGGTCATTTAAGCCCTAAATCGTGTTTTTATTGTCAAATATTACCTCAAATCATTTCTTTTGTCATTTTAGGTACTTGGGACATGAATTCTGGAAAATTGAGCATTTTGGAGCTTTTTGGACATTTTTATGCTCAAGAATGAAGAAAACAAGAAAACCAAGAAAAGTCTGGAAATTACACCAGACGGCGTCAGGCTTTGGAGCTGACGCCGTCACCCTTTGAAGTGATGCGATGGAATTTTACACTAGGCGCCTGATGATGCTCGAATTATACATATTTTATATAGCGTTATTTGTTAGTTTCTATATAATTTATAAGGACTTTCAATACTTAATTGCATAAAAATAGATTTAAGGTCCTCTAGACAAAGATCTTCAAGAACCAAGGCAAAGTATACAAATTCAAGATAATCTTATGACAAAGCCTATTTCAAGAAAACAGAGCGCCGAGCTTATACCTAAAGTGTGCCGGTTACGGGGACGAATATAGTCCTACACAATCTAAGTCAAATCAAGTAAAGTGCGGCGATCTTATATCTGAATTCCGCCGACCTTCATACTCTATTAATGACCCTTTGGCTCCAAGAAATCATCTGAAGGTCGCCGTTGTTTATCTCCCAGATCGCCGATATTCAGTGTGAAGTCCGTCGACCTTTTCCTCAAGTGCGACGTATTTCAGTGCCTCGCCAGTCATCCTTTGCCTATAAATAGAGCATCATTTCGCCTCATTTTCATACAAAAAATAAACACTCTTCCAAACAACCAAAAAAGCTCTAATAATAATCCATCTCTTGTTCCAATCCTTGGGGTGATAGAAATAAAGTCAAAGTTCTAAAAGCGTTGTAATACTATCTCGATATTAACTGTGGTGATCGCTAGTGACGATTGCTTCTTCATTACATTAATTCAGAAAGTATGTTGATCATTTCGTACGATATTACCACTGTAAGCATGATTATTAAAGCCATGTTAAGCTAAACTCCTTATGGTTTCTTGGATATGTTAATATAATAAAGTGTTTGGTTATGGTTATGATCTCTTGTTGATTTCCTATTTATGTTACGATCTTGCTGTGTTCTAAATTTATCACCATTGTTTATCTCTTTGATTATAATTACTAATTGAAATGGGTCGAAAGATTCAACTAGTATTTTATGGTTTTCAACATATGTATATGTATGTTGATCAATTGAAGGAGAAATCGCTTTTGTATTGAAATTAAAAATAGAGTTTGAAACATTGCAACTAGTACTTATACTTGTTAACCATTCGTTTAAGGACTAGAAGACATAAGTCTTGAATCATATCTATTAACTGATGAAACGTTATTTTGACGAAAACTACTACTCATTTGTTGAACTTACTTAAGCCACTGAGATCATTATCATATGCCATCACTGAGTTATAAGAACTATCCAAGTAATCATATCTGTCTCATATTTGAATTTCAAAACATTTGCATAAGTTTTCTAAATCATATTGATTAAGTTAATTGATACATAAGAGCAAACCTCAGTCCCTGTGGAAAGATCTGGTCTTACCAAAACTCTTTACTATAAATGAGGGTTATACTTTTACCCGTGTGTTTTGAGTAACAAGGATTAGGTAAAATTAGTCTTATAAATTTAAAGCTTTCGAAACACATCAAAGTTTTTGGCGCCGCTGCCGGGGACTAGTAGTTGCTCTCTTATTTAATTGTTTGATCATTTTAATTTGCATTTAGATTACATTTCTGTGTTAAATTGCGAATATCATCTACTCTGTTCCAAATAACCGCCGGTTTCCAACTGAAACCGCCGCTCTTGCACCACGTTCACGTCGATCTTTTTCCAAAAAGAGTCGCTTTTCTGGGTGACGAAATATTTTCCCAAAAAATTCAAAAATTCAAAATTTTACAAGAAAACCGCCGTGCTTTTATTTAAGTACGCCGAGTATATTCTCTCAGAAGACTAATTCATCCGAATTAACTTCTCTATTATCACCTTGCAAGTTTGTCTTGGATGGTCACACGATCTTCCTACGAAGAGCTTGCAAGTCCTTTACCTGAACCTGAAAGAACAATAAATCAAAGACGTAGACGAAACAAACGAGTTCCAATATTACAAAAAGATTTAAGACCCGAAACTCCTAAAGAGATAGTTCCATCTGTTGACAATCTTTCTCTTTATCGATTCTTTATCAATCTCATCCATCTTTACGATCCAATGGACGAAACTGAGAATGAACCTATGTGGGCCAATGAGCGAACCGTTGCTCCTACTCCTGGTCCTGCAATAACTTTACCCGACACTGCTAATGAGTTTGCCATAAAAGGAAACCATCTTACCCTTGTCAAAGGAAATCAATTTGATGGTAGAAACAAAACTTATCCACACAAACACATTCACGAATTCCTTGGAATTTGTGAAATGTTCAGATACGGAGAAACTAAAAATGAAGTCGTCTGGCTCATGATGTTTCCATTATCCCTAACCGGAGAAGCAAAAACTTGGTTAGATGAACTGGACGAAGGAACCATAACAACATGGGATGAACTTCGCACCTCCTTTATAAGTCGTTTCTTCCCCCCAGCTTTATTCGACCCACTTCTCAGAGAAATCCGTGCTTTTTCTCAACAAGATCGAGAAAATTTAACCGAAGCATGGTTACGAATGAAAGAAATGCTCCGAAATTGTCATGGACATGGTCTAAGTAAAGGAAATATAATCAAAATTGATTCTTAATATCACAAGTGATTTTCTGTGATATTCAAAATATCACTTGTGATATTAATAATATCAATTTTGATATTCAGAAACGTATGAAAACGAAAAAAAATGTATGAAAATGAACAAAAACAGACGAAAATGTAAAAAAGTGAAAAAAACGTGAATTATAAAAAATGTGAAAATCACTTATAATATTCTGAATATCACTTGTAATTTTCTGAATATCACTTTTGATATTCAGAATATCACTTGTGATTTTCATGTTACAAAACATTAGTTGAAAATCACTTGTGATATTCAGAATATCACTTGTGATATTCAGAATATCACTTGTTATTTTTGAATATCACTTGTGATATTCTGTGATTTTCTGAATATCACTTGTGATATTCTGAATATCACAAGTGATTTTCAACTAATGTTTTGTAACATGAAAATCACAAGTGATAATCTGAATATCACAATTGATATTCAGAAAATTACAAGTGATATTCATATTACAAAACTTTAGTTGAAAATCACATGTGATATTTAGAATATCACTTGTGATTTTCACGTTACAAAATATTAGTTGAAAATCACTTGTGATATTCGGAATATCACTTGTGATATTCGGAATATCACTTGTGACATTCTGAATATCACAAGTGATTTTCATGTTACAAAATATTAGTTGAAAATCACCTGTGATATTCAGAATATCACTTGTGATATTCTGAGTATCAAATAATATTACTTTTGATATTCAGAAGCGTATTAAAACGTTTGAAAATGGCCAAAAACATTTTAAAATGGACGAAAACGTATGAAAATGGACGAAAAAGTAAGAAAACGGACGAATATGTACGAAAACGGACGAAAACATATGAAAACGGACAAAAACGTATAAAAATGGACGGAAACGTATAAAAACGGACAAAATCGTATAAAAACGGACGAAAACGTATGAAAACAAACGAAAACGTATATAAACGTATGAAAAGAGACAAAAAACGGATGAAAACGTATAAAAATGGATGAAAACGTCTCAAAACGTTAAAAATTAGACGAAAACGTTTGAAAACAGACGAAAGCGTAAAAAAACAGACAAAAACATAAAAAAACGGACGAAAATGTATGAAAACGGATAAAAACGCCAGAAAATAGACGAAAGTATAAAAAAAACGGACGAAAACGTATGAAAACGGACGAAAACGTATAAAAATGGACGGAAACGTACATAAACGGTCATAATCGTATAAAAACAGACGAAAACGTATGAAAACGGATGAAAACGTATATAAACGGCCGAAAATGTATAAAAATGGACGAAAACGTCTGAAAACAGACGCAAACATAAAAAAACATACGAAAATATATATAAACGGACGAAAACGTCCAAAAACAGATGAAAACGTAAAAAAACAGACGAAAACGGACAAAAACGTATATAAACATGTGAAAACAGACAAAAATGTAATAAAGTGAAAAAAAATCGTGAATTTATTAAAAAAAAAACGTGAATTAGAAAAGGAAAAAAAACGTTAATTGGAAGAAAGGCAAAAAAAAAAAGAATAAAAAAAGAATAAAAAAGAAATAAATAAAGAAAGTGAATAATAAAAAAACAAAGAAAAAAGGAAAAAAAGATATGGACTTAGATTTTCATATTTAATCTTAGGTTAATCTACACTATTAGATCAAATTAGATGAATGGTGGAGATTTGTATTCCATGAACACATGTAAGTTTTTAACTATGGTAGCCCAATGCCAAGGTAGCCCATGTCTATTTTGAGAATTTTAAAGATTCCGGTCTAGAAAATATTAGCACCTTGGGCTACGGGTCTATTTCAAGAATTAACCCAAATAAGAATCCCGCTATGGAGATAAACAGAGGTAATAATTTTGTCTAAAGGCATGGAACTTCTTAGTTATCATTTTGTATATTTAATTTATTTTGTTCAGCGATTAGCATTGTGATTATGTGGTAATCGATCAAAACAGGAAACATTCGACATTGTTTCTATGTAAAAGAAAAACACATCACTCACAATTAATCAGTTGGGTATTAGTTTGGTGGAAGTAATAATCAAGAAAAAGAAGTAAGTAACTTGGAAGCTAATTGAGTAATTAAGTAACGAAAACACTAACAAGTTAAAGGAGAGTGGTTAAGACACTGACATGTATTAGTCCAAATCACATAGGCAATATCAAGTTGTTGTCGGAAGGGAAAGACAACTACGACGAACGGACGAGGTGATGAATCACGAAGTATATTTGTTGACTTGCCAAGAGTGAGCTAGTGATGATGATCTCGACATTTGTTGATTCGACTAAAGGGAACCAGGGAAAAGATTAAATAAAAATCAAATATTTGAGATAAGTGTAAAATGACTTGATAAAATAAAACTTCTTAAAAAATTCTGAAATTTTTTCACAAGATAAAGGATGTCAGTGTATAAAAAATTTGTAAAAAAACTTTTTTTTTTTTTTTTTTCTCTTTAATTTTAAGTTTTTATGTATTTATTTAATGTACAAAAAATAAAATTTTAATGTCCAAAAAGAATCTTGATGCACAAAATTTTCAAGTTGTCTACAAAATATTTTTTTAATACATAATTACATATACAAAAAACTAAAAAGAAGTCGAATGCAAAAACAATTTTATTTAATGTACAAAATGTTGATTTATAAAATTTTAATTAACAACCATTTTTTTTTCACAATTTTTTTTTCATCAAAACTATATACTTTTATAGAAACTCTTTTAAAACTTTTTCATCCACCAACATCCCCTATCATATGAAATATTTTAGGAATTTTGTATTTTAAATACTTTTTGTGATTCTCATTAATATTTGTCTTTTTATTTAAATTTGACGTTGCCTAAAATGCTATGGTTGATTTCCAAATCCATTGATGAGCAACGAATGACCAATATCAAGGTGGATTAACATGAATGATATTCATCACCTGATGTGTAGTATGATTCAAGAATCGGCCCAGGCGGCCGATTAATCCTCGCATAATCACTGATCGCTCACTAAGCGCCTTGATTTATCATAATCGGCCTATTTAATCGCTTAAAAATCGGTCAACAAATCGATTAATCTTACAAAATCGGACAAAATTGCTTAAAAATCGATCAACACAATCGCTTAAAAATCAGACAAAATCGCTTAAAAATCAGTAAAAAAACTGATTAATAGGAGAAAATCAGTCAAAGATCGCTGAAAAATGGTTAACAAACCGAGTAATATCTATGTTTGACTTTGAACTTTGAAGAATTATGTATTTTGTTTATATTTGAGCACTTGAAATATTTAAACTTTGATGCATTATGCTTATCTCATACATATAATATAATATAATATCTAAAAATTACAATTTTTTGCATAAAAATTCATCCGATTAGTCCCCGATTAATCACCGCCTAACTAATTAATCGCTAGGCCCTAACCGACCGCCTCACTAGCGTCTAGCGATTTTTGCAACCTTGATAATGTGAATGCCAAGTTGTTTTTATTTTTTATAGCAATTTATACGAGTTATCAATTCTAGTTGTATGGCCGTCAATCAGGGCAAAGGGTGATCGAGTGGCTTGGTATTCACAGTGTATTCTTATGCATGCGTTTCGAATATGACTTTTTATAAGAGAAAGACTAAAACTCGAGATAAATTGAGGGTGTGGGAGATGTCAACAACAACAACCAGTTGGGTCAGATCTATTCGGATACGGATCAACTTGTTCATATAATCGCTATTCGTACAACTTAACATTGATAATTTATATAAACTATATAAAAAGATATAAACTACATTATTTAGGTCAATCGGGTTGACCCGAAACCGAATTAGCTAAATATATTTAACCCGACATCTGATCTATTTAGCATTAGAGTTAATTGCGTCAAACCAAATAAAATCCACAAATAACATTAACCCAAATAATCTTAACCGGGTTAAGGCCGGGGATTCGTCTTTTTTACACCCTACTCACTCCATTTTTAGAGCCTCGGGTACCCTGCGCCAACACTTGTGTTTTCCGACAAAACGCGACCGGACGGCGCCGAGCTCCACACCGTGGCTCGCATTATCGTGTCTTGAGTCGTCATGACCAGCCCAAATGGTCTCGGAAAACGCGACGTGACGGCGCAAGCACGGTACCGAGGCTCGCATTTTCCCTTTCTTTTTTGGCGTTATCACGTTTTTATTTTTTATTTATTTATTTATTTATTTTTTATTTTTTTGCAGTTTGTATGAATTTTTTTTGTTGTGGTTGAGAGGATTACAGTTTATGAGATGAGATAAAAGAAAGGGACGAATTTGTTTGTTGTGTATTTTTCGAAATCAAAGATAGTGAAGATGTGTATTTTTGGAATTTGTTTGTTGTGTATTTTTCGAAATCAAAGATAGTGAAGATGTGTATTTTTGGAATTTGTTTGTTGTGTATTTTTCGAAATCAAATATAGAGGATTTACAGCTTTGAGGAAGGTAGGTGATGACTTAGTTTGAAGAAGTTAGGTGATGACTGGATTATACAACAACCTGCACGTGCTTTCCAAATCAACACGCTACGAAGAATCATGTATTGTTGTATAATATTACATAACATGATATTGAAAGATCAAGAGTTTGCAGTTTGTGAATTTAACGAATTGTACGTTTCCACAACCGAATATTACACGTACTTGGATCGAACGATGCGAGACACATCGAAGGAAAAACAAAGAACTTCGGGATAGGAGAGTGCATGACGAACTTTGACACGATATCGTGGAGCATTTATGAAACCTGAATCACTAAATTGTACTTTTTTAATATATGTGAAGTCCAAGGGTGCATGATAGCACCAAAAATTGGTGTCATAGGAGATTTTTAGTGTTATGATGAATTCTGGTGTTATGAGAAAAGATGCTGATGTGGCAGCACTTTTTTCAATAGCACCAGCGGGACAACACCACGATACGTAGTGCTCTTACATAAACTAACCTCAAAACCAATCATTAGTCAAAATCCGAATATCCTTTAATCATCTCGCACCCGACAAACTTCGAGTCATCCGCAAGTCACAATCAGATTTTCCAACACCCAAAAATGTCGTCGATAGCACCGACCATGACAAAAACATATATTCAAAAGGCCCTTGTTGACCACACACTAGTCTATTTTTTAGACAAACCCTCTCCTAGTGGGAGGGTGTACTTTTTTTTGTTTTTTTTTTTTTTGTTATTTTTTTGTTTCTTTTGTACTTTTGTCTTGTAGTTGTCTTTTTTTTTTTTTTTTTTTTTTTTTTTTTTTTTTTTTTTTTTTAAGTTTGTAATGTTTTTGTTTTGTATATTTTTTTGTAATGTTAGTAATGTTGTGTATACTTAATTAATAGTTGCCTATATGACGTTATAAAAAAAGATTAATAATTGCCTATATGACGTTATAAAAAATATGACGTTATAAAAAAAGATGACGTTGACTTATTTGAATTTATAAACTAATGTTTGTAATGTTTTTGTGTTGTGTATAGTTAATTAATAATTGCCTATATGACGTTATAAAAAAAATATGGCGTTATAAAAAAAGATGACGTTGACTCATTTGCATTTATAAACTACTACAAGATCAGTGTTTACACCTAAACTTAAATTATTTAAAAACAACAACTATTATTATAAAATTAAACGTCAACGTTAACATATTATTTAAAAACAACAATATCTACGACATATGAAGATTATTCATTTCGGTTAAAAGATCATGGAGCCGGGCACTTGACTGACAAGCGTGATACTCAGGATTCCTTGCCATTTCTAACTCCATTTCCAGCGCCTTTATTCTTTGCTTCAACAACTTGATCTCATTTTTTGTAGCAACGCAGTTTGAGCAATGCGTTGAAGAAGAGGCTTGACTAAAGTGCTGTGCTTCAAATACATCTTTCCACGCGAAGTATCGACACCCATAGTCTTTTGTACCTGGCTGTTACATGTTCAGGAAATAATAAGAAATGTATTTTTAACAAACAAATTATTTACATAACTAAGCAAACGTATGATTAATTACCACTGAAAGAGGACATGCATAAAACAGTCGCCCACGACTACCATCTTGCCAGGATGTCCGTTCTACAATAAATCCTTTATTACATCGGCACCAGAAAGGATTTCTTTGGCTCATCTGACCAAAGAATTTGCATAATCAATCAATAATGTTATTTACTAATATAAATAAATATTTAATCAATTACTATATAATACAAACAGTTATTTACAACATAAATCAATAATCATTTACAATGTCGATAGTCGATGTTGATATAAACTTATCCATTGTTCTGCAATTGGCTGTCGGAAAAACCTCCATTGTGGGTGGTTACGCGGAAGTGTAAAAGTTGGGTCTAGCGTCGGTATAATGTAATGAGCACATGAGCCCCCCCCCCCCACACGGGCAATCACAAGGGGGTCGATTCCTTGTGTGTTGTTTGGCCCGGAAAAAAGCGGAAAACATGTGTTATAACCACGCATGGATAGAAATACAATCGGTCGATTTAGCATTGAAGCGATAACTAGACCCGTCATTGGCATCACCATCCAGTAACCTTGATGTGCACCTCCGTTGAACCAGTTTATCGTATTCCAAAGAAAGTTAAAGTCTTGTCCCCCCCCACATATCTGTGTAAGTACTCCTATGGTAATCTAACTCTTGCAACAACCTATGTCTGGCTTCGGCCCACATATGTTCGTTTTGAAAAATAAAGTGAGCAACGCACCGAAACCCGCAATTCCCATCACCCGCAACATTACGTATACTTATTACGTATGGACGGTAAAGCAGTGGAATTTCCCGAATAAAACCATTGCTCACAGTATCTCCAACATATAATCTGTGCCGTGGACTAGTACCCGTGTACGAACTGTGTCTTGGAGGCTCTTTCGGCAATTTCGGGACTTTCGTAGATCTTGTGTTCGTACTTCTTCGGTGATCTACGATCGGTACTTCATTTAAGTCCGGAACTTTTGTAGCCTTGGACTTTTTGTTCTTTTCGCTCGGACGTCCACGGGTATTTTCCTGAACAACAGGTTGACGTGTGTCCACAGATTCAGGTTGGTATATCCCTCTTAACTTGTTCAACATATTCTTCTTGACAAACGACGTCGCTTTGCCAAAAGCACTCTTGAATTGTCGAACGTCATTTTCAAACTCTCTTTCATCATCATCATCATCATCATCATCATCATCAAGCACAAGGTTACCGACAACGGGCCACGGTACAGACAGGGTTCTCCAAAATATATCAATGCTTTCCAATGGAATTGGCACACCTGCATTTATCAAAAGTGACTTATGTAAAACCATTTCGTGGAAGCATTCCGTGAAAGCATTCATTAATATTGACTTTAATATACTTACCATGAATTCGATACCCCATCATTTGACAAAAGCACGGCAACCCATAAATTGATCGCAACTGATGGTTACAATCTTCTGCGGCGAAATTCGTTTGAAGGAGTTCTTTGTGCATGAGTGTAAAAGCATGTTTGGAAATGTTATACAACAACTCTGAAAATATTGGTATATCACATTTATTCATTTTCTCATTTTTGCTCCTGTTAAAAGTCTCTTGTATCGCGCTCTTTTGAGAAATAAGAATCTTATCAATCGAAATCAACAACGTGTTTAAGTTGGATTGTGCTGTGCCCAAATATAATTTCAACAATGCATGTTGAGCCTCAACTCTACACGTTGTTGACTGGCCGTAGCTTTGATATTCATCGGTAACACACGAGACAAACATGTGCCCGTACTCTCGGAGCCAGTTATCCAGATACTGGGCAATCTCTGAAAAACGATGAATTAATACAAGGTCAATCGGGTGCATATTCGTTAAATAATAAAAAACACTAAATTAATAATTAAGTACCCGGTTTGTTGACCAATTTTTGTTGTAGTCGTCGATAATGTTGCTCGAATAAGGCGCGTGATTGAGCTTTAACCATCCAATCCCATGTGCGTTTGATGGAGTCGTACTCATCACTCGACTCACATCTACCTCTGCAATGCTGAAGTATATTTTGGGAAATATGCTATCGACATAGTACTTTGTGAACACCAGGGAATTCTGCTCTGCATGCCCCAAGCAAGGCTAAATCCCTGTCGGTGACGATAACACGTGGATAGTACCTTTCCTCTATCACCAGCTTTACACGTTGCAATACCCATTTAAAATTAGGCCCTTTTTCACTGTTTAAAAAACTAAACGCCATCGAAAATGTTTTATTTGTTGATGTTACTCCGACAATCTCCAAAAATGGCAATTTAAACAGTGTGGTATTGTACGTGGAGTCTATTAGCATGATTTCAGGGAACGTACACTATAAAGCGTACGACGTAGGGTGAACAAAAAATAGTTCCTCAAGCTCATTATTAGCACTTACCCTATCGTAATATGTGTACCCTGATTGCTGCAGGTGTGAGTAAAGGACTTGAATTGGAGTTAGATTACCCATTTTGGCTTTCCGGATCTTAACTTGTGCGTTATATATAGTTCTTGTGCTAGACACGTTATCCGGATTACGACCCTGTATTGTCGAGAGTATTTTACGTGGCTTTACGGTATACTCTGTCAATTCTTTAACCAACTCGAACTCATCATCATTTAAGCGCATTGCATATGGCACACCATGCAGCGACTCTAACATAGGATGATTATGACTATCATCCTTCACTTTCAAAATCCAACATGATCTTCTTTTAAGATATCTCGCCACCAATTTGAATGGGCAATCGGTTTTACATGTACTGGTATTCCGTTTTCCAGTACCTTCGGGTGAATAAATCCCACCCTTTGTACACCCATGGTGACGTTTTTTTTTTTTTTTTTTTTTTTTTTTTTTTTTTTTTTTTTTTTAACTAACTTTTTTGTATAACAAAATGGTTTTTTTATAACAAAATGTTTTTTTTATCACAATTTTTTGACAACTAACTTTTTTGTATAACAAAATGTTTTTTTTATGACAAAATATTTTTTTTATCACAATTTTTTTACAACTAATTTTTTTGTATAACAAAATGGTTTTTTTATAACAAAATATTTTTTTTATCACAATTTTTTAACAACTAACTTTTTTGTATAACAAAATGTTTTTTTTATGACAAAATATTTTTTTTATCACAATTTTTTTACAACTAATTTTTTTAATAACAAAATATTTTTTTGTATAACAAAATGTTTTTTTTAATGACAAAATATTTTTTTTATCACAATTTTTTTTACAACTAACTTTTTAATACATTTTTTACAACTAACTTTTTAATACACTTTTTTACAACTAACTTTTTAATACACTTTTTTACACTTTTTATTTACATTTTTAATACACTTTTAATACACCTTTTTTTTTTTTTTTTTTTTTTTTTTTTTTTTTTTTAAAGAAAAAAATTTAATAAAAACGCGTTTGTGTGAGACAGCTGTCTCACACCACACTCGGTATTATCACCTTGATGTCTCACACACACCACACACTCAAAAAAAACTCTCTCTCTCTCTAAGTTATCTGCTCTCTTTTTAGATCTAAAATCACATTAATATTTGTGTGATGTTGTTGGTGATTTGTGAGAGAGTTTGTGAGTGTGTGGTGATGTTGGTGATCTGTGATGGTTTATGTGATGTTTTTCTGATGGTTTTGTTAGGTACGTGATGTTTATGTGATGTTTTTCTGATGGTTTTGTTAGGTACGTGATAGTTTTGTTAGGGTTTCGTAAAATTGGTTTGGGGGTTTTTGAATCTGACTTGATTACTTCATAATAAAGTGTGTTAATTGAAAGATTCGTACGTTAATTTATCAAAATCTTGATTTTTTAATGAAACCCTAATTTTTTTAATTAGGGTTTCGTAAAATTGGTTTGGGGGTTTTTGAATCTGACTTGATTACTTCATAATAAAGTGTGTTAATTGAAAGATTCGTACGTTAATTTATCAAAATCTTGATTTTTTAATGAAACCCTAATTTTTTTAATTAGGGTTTTGTAAAATTGGTTTGGGGGTTTTTGAATCTGACTTGATTACTTCATAATAAAGTGTGTTAATTGAAAGATTCGTACATTAATTTATCAAAATCTTGATTTTTTTAAAGAAACCCTAATTTTTTAAATTAGGGTTTCGTAAAATTAGTATGGGGGTTTGTTAGATACGTGATGTTTATGTGATGTGATGTTTTGTTAGATACGTGATGTTTAGATCTAAAAAAAATAGATCCGTGATGTATCTCTGATGGTTTTGTTAGATACGTGATGTTTATGTGATGTGATGTTTATGTGATGTTTATGTGGTGCTGGGGTGGTGGTTCTGGGGTGGTGGTTCTGTTAGATACGTGATGTTTACTTAATTGTGTGTGAGACATCAAGGTGATAAAGTGATGTTTCTGTGATGTTTGATGTTTATGGTGATGGTGTTGTTGACCACACACTAGTCTATTTTTTAGACAAACCCTCCCTAAATGGCTATGATGATTTAAAAAAAATAAAAGCTTAATTTTGGCGTGGCATTTCCAAATGGATAGGCAATATATTTGCAACCTTTGATGTTGCAGCCAATATGATAAAGGATTTAATGTAATCTGAGCCTTACCTCCCGTGTGTTAAATTGTGAATTCCACATTTTCACTTGTTTGTGATTCAGACTTGTGGTTGCTTCTTTGAGAGTTGCTCTGTGTTTCACTTGTTGTGATACTGCTTCTTGTGTTTCACTTGTGATACTGCTTCTTTCAGACTTGTGGTTAGTAACTTGTTCAGACTTGTGGTTGCTTAGTTGTTGTTTGTGATTCACACTTGTGGTTAGTAACTTGTTTAGACTTGTGGTTGCTTAGTTGTTTGTGATTCACACTTGTGTTTATAGTCCAGGATTGAATCCTGGGAATCCTTACTATTTGGCTTGTGATGTACCTTTTGAGAATCCTGCTGTTTGGGCATGTGACTTTTGAGAACTTGTGCTGTTTGGGCATGTGACTTTTGAGAACTTGTGCTGTTTGGGCATGTGAACTTTTGAGAACTTGTGCAGTTTGGCATGTGAACTTTTCAGAACTTGAGAATCTTTGGCTGTGTAACTTGTAAATTTTGTAGGGTGTAGGCAATGATGATTGGTTTACAATCTGAGCCGAGGCGATGACGAATGGTTTTTAAAACCGAATGGTATGGCGGAGTGATATTTTTATCACTTTCGCAACCTTCAAATCCGAGCCTTCTAAAAATTCCACATTTGGCGATGACGATAACAATTATCCGAGCCTTTTGTTTGTGTTTGTCTCAATACTGCAGTTGTGTTTGTCTAAAAAATAGACTAGTGTGTGGTCAACAAGGGCCTTGTTTGCAGCTGTGTTTGTGTTTGCAGTTGTGTTTGTGACAAAAAAAAGAGGACTTGGCGATGACGATAACGGAAAAATCCGAGCCTTTGTTTTTCTCAATACTGCAGTTGGTTGTGTTGTGTTTTGTGTTTGCAGTTGTGTTTGTGTTTGTGACAAAAAAAAAAAAAAAAAAAAAAAAAAAAAAAAACTTACATAAAAAACAAACTTGGACAAAAAAAAAAAAAAAAAAAAAAAAAAAAACCTAAAAGGACAAAACCTGCATGTGGGCCCCACCTAAAAGGACAAAACCTGCAGCTATGATAGTAGACTACCGTGGGGTTAACACAACCCATTCAAAACTCAAAAAAAAAAAATAAAATAAAATAAAATAAAAAAATCATCATGTTACTTAAACCCATGCCACTTCATTTATTTAACCTTTAATAACAAAACATTAATTGTTCAATGGTCCTTTTTATTAGTATCAGTCAGCATGGCATGTGCTTTTTAGAAAAAAAAGAAAAAAGAAAAGAAAGTTAGATAAATATTCAAATGTGGGTCCCAAATTAGCTGTATGATAAAAGCAAGCTTTTTTAATCATTGCCCATTTCACTTTATTGGTTAATTTTTCTACATTGTACTGTTTTTTTTAGTTGTTGGTTTTATTAAATTTGGTTTTATGATTATTGGTGGTTGTTAAGTTTTTTTTAAAAAGTTGGTTTTAGTGTTTTGGTGTGTGAACTGATAAAAAAAATCTTGCATTTTGGATCTTTGTTTATGTTCTTGATCTTGCTCAGGAGAACCATTGTTAAGGTTTGTTATTTTGTTTTGTTCAAACTGCTTATTGCTTTTTTCATAGGATACATGTGTTTGTTTAAGCTTATATATTGTGTGCTTATGAGCTTATTTGATTTCGGCTTATATTACATAAGCCTCAAATTTCTAGCTTATTTTGAGACTTGTGGGCTTATGTAATATAAGTTGTTAATATCGTAACAATGTTATATAAGCTCACAAGTCTCAAAATAAGCTAGAAATTTGAGGCTTATATGTAATATAAGCCGAAATCAAATAAGCTCATAAGCCCACATATAAGCTTAATCAAACACCCCCATAGAACGTATAAGCTGTTATGAGAGGGTGTACCCAAACTGATTTATATATGTTTACAGTGTTTTTTTAGTGTAACTGCTTATTCAAATCCCAAACACTGCCTTATACATTGCAGATGTAATTGGCAGTTTCGAGGTAAAAGAATTGGTAGGTTAGAATTTAGAAAGTGTGTTTCTTAATAGATTGTTTAGAACTCACAATGTGATCAAGACTCGATGTAATCTGTCCGGTCGTTAAAAAGGTTTAATTGGTCAGAAATGAATCCATGAAGTTGTCATCTTGGCTTTTTACCGATTTTATTAAGATTTACACTGAATTGTAGTTGATAGAAATGAAAATAAGTATATACTATTTACTTGCTTAAGCAGTTTGCCTACAGTGCGGGAAGAAAGTTCGTATTTAAACTTGTAAGTTTTGGTGATTCCTTTTAATAGCATGGATTTGTACAAATATATAACCAACTGCACCATCTTGTTAACTGTCCATAATTAGTGGTTTCCAGCAAAAAAAATAAAATAAAAAAAGTTGATCTTAAGGCTATGCACAGTGGTGACCCGGGTCATCCCTTGCCACATCAGCTTTCTCTCTCCGATGACCAGACACGACCAAGTTGCCACAGTCGGTGACCAAGTTTTAAAAAAAAAAAAAGTGTGTGTGTAATAATCGGTCGGGATTTAGACCGACTTCTCCAAAACTTGCACATCCATGACCAAATGCCCACAATGGCCATGACCGATTTAAATATCGGTCGACTCACAATTTTGACCCATTTTTTGCGGTCCACTGTGCATAGTCTAAACAATTGGTTCAATGAAAAGATGAAGTATCGTGTCATGTTATTTACAGAATTAATGACGAGGGTATGTACATGTTATGCAGTACTATGACCAATATTTTCAGCAGGTGTACTAGAATATATAAACGTTTTTTACAGGGTGTTTGGAATTGCTTATTAAGTGCATACCTGCTTATTATTAGACCAAGTTAGCCGTTCTGAGTGTTTGGATGGGACTGCCATTCTGTATATTCTAAAGTAAATATGCACTTCTAAATAAGCTGGTTGGTCCCTGTGTATTTTTAAAGTGTATAACCAGATTAAAACAAAACAAAACAAAAAAAAGTATTTGGATGTGTGTTCGTTATATGCATCTGCAGCACCACGAAATTGTCGTAGGAATTTACTTCTTTTATCTTGGATTGATGAATATTATATATGCTGCAGACATGTTCAGCATAACGAGTTAATCCTTTCTGGAGGATGAAAGTATGGGATCCAACAAAAATACTGATTCGGAATTTCAGGGTGCAGGATCAAAGCTGTATCCTCTATATACTTTTTAGCTTAACAGCACTTTTAGATACATTTCTGTCTGCTTATTACAAGCCCACTTTTAAATACTAAAAAATGGATGTGTTTCTTTAAGTATTGCAATATCCTTTAACATCATAATATTTAGCGGCTTAGAAATCTGGTGTGTAGAGAACCTTCGTTTGGTTTCAGTGCCACAATCTTCACATGGAAAATTCTTCTCGGGAAGTGCATACGTAGTTCTTCACGTGAGTTGACCATTTTTACCTAGTAAACCGTCTTTCTTTAAGATAAATTTCGTTTTATCGTCATTGTTTCATCTCTATCAATCTCATTGAGGCAGACGACTTTGCTTAAAAGTGGTGCTCTTCAACATGACATACATTATTGGCTGGGGAACGATGCCAATGAGGTATTCATTTTCAACTTTTACGCCTTTTATTGGTATTAGTTCAGTTACAGTGCACATAAATGAGATATTAAAGGATGGGAAGAATATTCTAGAAATTTAGTATGGATTGTTTGGATATAAAAGCAACATACAACAACAGGCCCTCTAATGACAAATTTTTGGGATAGGCAAGTGGGATCTACATAACTGGCCAAAAATGTCGAATCGATATTATGGACTGTTTGGATGTGCGTGGACACTGATTATTGGGATTTGAAGCTGTAATAACTAGTATTGAGCATTCTGGTACACTGATTATGAATTATAATATTTTGTAATCATATTTGAAATCTAATAAGGCGTAACCGTAAGAAAACTGATTATTAACATAAATGTAGATTACTTAAATATCTGTAGCTTTAGGTACTTGAAAATCTAAACACCACCTTTGTATCTGTAAATGAATCATAGTGTCCTTGAATAGAAATGAAAAATGAATCATTGCAACAGTAACTTTGTTTTTCTGCACATCTACATGTGTAGACTAAAGCGAGTAAACGGATAATGTTTTACCAGTTCAGGTACCCGGGGAGGACGAGTCTGTGACTCAGATGTAAGTGGCCTCACCGGGGCATCCCCTGACTGTTTGCTACCCTTTCCATGGCCACCTCCAGTATGTGTACATCAGGGTTCCTAACCACTAGGCCACTTGATGGTGGTTTCATGTATAGACTGCATATACTTAATGAAGGATCATGTTTCAAAGATGTTGGCTGGATTTAATCCTTTATTTAAAAAGGAGTTTAAGATTTATCTGCTGACGTGGCAGCTTGACTCAGCTCTGGCATCGGACAAAACCCTCGAATTGGATGCAGCCTTAGGGTCTCAATCTGTACAATATAAGGAAGTGCAAGGTCAAGAAACCGGGAAGTTTTTGTCATATTTCAAACCATGCATCATCCCAGTTGAAGGTGTATTTTCTTCAGGGCAAACACAGTTAAAAGGTCCGGCTTATGAAACCAGACTGTTAACATGCAAAGGAGATCGTGTGGTGCATGTGAAAGAAGTAAGTGCTTTTTTTTTTTTTTTTTTTTTTTTTTTGTGTGTGTGTGTGTGTAAAACTTCTTTTTTTATAAAAATAGATCACAACTCTAATACACGAATATTGCCTTAATGATTTATTTGTATGATGATTAGGTCCCGTTTTCACGGTCATCCTTGAACCACCGTGATGTATTCATACTTGACACATCGTCAAAGATTTTTCACTTCAGTGGATGCAATTCCAGCATACAGGAAAGAGCGAAAGCTTTGGAGGTGGTTCAGTATATCAAAGAATATAAGCACAAGGGGGACTGTGAAGTGGCAGCAATAGGTAAGATGTTTTTTCAATTTTCTCCTTTTTCTCAGCAACATAGCAAATGTTGACTTTTGACCTTTTCAATTGTTGTAGAGGATGGAAAGTTTGTTGGTGATGCTGAAGTGGGTGAATTTTGGAACTTTTTTGGTGGTTATGCTCCCATTCCAAAGGATCCACCTTCTGATCAACAACAAGCTCAAACTTCAGCCGTTAAATTATTTTGGTGAGTTGCTCCCAAATGGTGCATAAATTATTCTGGAAGTTGTTGAACTCTTAATTTGTTGTGATTTGTGTTTTCTATTATAATGGGTTATCTTTTTAACTACAATAGGATAACACTTCAAGGAAAGTTCACTCAAAGTGGGAGTGGTAGGTTGAAAAGGTCGATGCTTGAATCAAATAAATGCTTCTTGCTGGATGGTGATATTCAAATTTTTGTGTGGATGGGAAAAACCACCTCAATAACAGAACGAAAGAAATCTATCTCAGCAGCAGAGGTAATTTTTTTGTGTGCGCGCTTATTTATGGATACTCGATCTCATAAGTTGCTATAGGGCGGGTTGGGTAACATCAAAAGTGGGTTGGGTTGACACATCAACACTTTTGTACATTCTTTTAATCTTTACACATTTTAGACCGTTTTTTTTTTAGCTCCTAAAATATATAACCCAAGCTGACCTGCTTTTGACATTAATTGGCTGAACTTGGCAGATCTAGTATGTTATTTTGATATATTTATTGCGTCTACAGGATTTCCTTCGAGCTCAAGAAAGACCCGTAAATACCCATTTAGCAGTCTTAAAAGAAGGATCAGAAACCGCCATATTCAAGTCATATTTTGATGATTGGCCTCAAACAGTAGAGACCAAGCTATACGAAGAAGGTCGAGGGAAAGTAGCAGGTTGTTTTTCTTATTGCAACAACTTCATAAATTTGATTAACAAAACAGCACCGATTCACAAAGTTATTATCATGGCGATTATTTATGACATACACATATTTTGTGGTCTATTCCAACTTCAGCAATGTTCAAGAAAACGGGTTATGACGTGGAGGAGCTCCCTGATGAAGATGACAGTACACACATTGATTGCAATGGTACACTAAAGGTTACTCTCTACCAGTGATACTTTGTTGTCACTCTACAAATGTAACGTACTTTTACAAGTCAAAACAGCACAATTGTTTATGTTGATCAAGCCCCGTAAACCACAAACACTTTTTTGTCCGTTTTTTATTTTTGATATAATTATGTATTCATTAAATATGATTATAAGCAGTATTACTACAATGATACTATAAACTATTACAGTAATAATCTAAATAACAAAATACATTTTTTTGGCAACTTTCAACCCGTTTGACCCATTCCTATACACTATTCTCTAATGAAGCCATTTGGGATTAAATGTATGCCAACATAGACCCAAGCATTATTTCTAGCTGGATTTTGCACCATCTGCTCTTATATGTGACTACTTTATCGTAGGTGTGGAGAGTAAACAGTGGTAAGTTGTCGCTTGTTCCTGTTGCAGAACAAAGAAAGCTTTATAGTGGGGACTGTTACACCGTGCAGTATATATATTCTGCCAATGGAAGAGAGGAGCGTTTATTTTATATTTGGCTTGGGAACAAGAGTTCAATGGTAAGCAAAGTTTTCTCATCATTAATAGAAAATGTAAGATTTCAAGGTTGAGAAAATGTAAGATTTCAAGGTATGGTAAGTTATATAGTTCAAATTTTGATCAACATGCAGGAAGATAGAGCTGAAGCAATTTTGCTTACTAGTGGTGTTGTTGATTCAACTAAAGGAGATCCCGTATTGGTTAGTTACCTTCTCAATTCCCAGTAATTTGCTGTCTTTTACACCTTTAACCGAAATAAAATGTTAGTTTAACAATTACCACTCTTTATTACAAATACTAAAAATCTCCAGATAGGTTTATATTTAGCTTCAACTATTATCACTAATTGGCTGTTTGGATGTGTGGAAAGTAATTATTCGAATCATCAACTTCTAGTTTTTCAGTCACTACTTCTGCTTATAATAATCTTACTATTTAGTGGTCAGATAATCGGTTTATGGCTATCTCTACGAAGTTATTAGAATAGTAAATTTATTTACATAAGCGAACACTCTCTCCTACATCATACATTTTTTATACTCCATGTTTTCTTGCATCACATGACCACTTTTAAAACAGGCATCCAAAAGACCCCTGGAGGCCCAATTTCTTTAGGACTAGGAAAACACCATGTTTTAACATTTCTCCAAACGTTTGTTGACATATGACATTCATGTAATGATTTCAGGCTCGAATTGTTGAGAACAAGGAACCATCTCAATTCTTCATGATATTTAAGACGCTAATTATATTTAAGGTTTGTACCTTTTTCTTAATATGGCTGACGCTGATGATCTGCTATTTCTTAAAAGGGTTAATTACTTGAAAATGTATCATATTTGCCACTTTTTGTTGTTGTGTGTACTGAACATTTTTTTTCCTTATTGTGTGTACTAAACTTTCAAATTTCGATTATTATGTGTATTTTGTGACTATTCAGCCATGTAAAATGACCATTTTACCCTTCGAAATTTGAAAAAAGCAGAGGGTAAAATGGTCTCAAAATGCACACAATAATCGAAAATTGAAAGTTCAGTACACAGTACACACAATAAGGAAAAAAAAAAAAAAAAAGTTCAGTACATTCAAGCAATTAACCCTTCTTAAAAAGCTCTTACATTACTGAGGATGATACCATAAATGTTTCTAAACTTGTCATTTTCTTATTCGTCAGGGTGGTATGGGCTCACGATACAAGTCATATATTGCTGAAAAAGGTCTTGATGATGAAACTTACGATGATAAAAAGACAGCTCTTTTCCGAATACAGGGAACAAATCGTGACAATATGCAAGCTGCTCAGGTTGATCAAGTAAGTCAGTCCTTTTTATTCCCTGACCCATAATGGAACCACCAGTCCATCAACCACAAAGGTTTGCGATGATTAAAAGATTTATCATATTTATGAAAAATGCCACAAAAATGATGCATGTTTAAACAACTGTATCTAAATACAAACCAAAATGCTTATACAAGGGGTATTTGGATGTGCTTTATTAAAGTGGTTATATAAATCTGATTGCAGGTTTCTCGATCTTTAAACTCCTCATCATGCTACATTCTTAAGGCTCAAGGATCTATCTTCGCTTGGCTAGGAAACCTCTCAACTACCCGGGACCATGATCTTGTGTACGGAATGATAGATTTGCTAAATGTTGGTACACGTCTCAGCTTCTAGTTATCAAAATTCTTTGTACCAAATACTTAGTGGTAACTATCTCATGTTATTTGTAGCCAACATGGCAACCTATATTGGTTAGAGAAGGTAGTGAACCAGATGTTTTCTGGGAAGCACTCGGTGGGAAGACTGAATATCCAAAGGAGAAAGAGATAAAAAGATTCATTGAAGACCCACATTTATTTGTTTGTACATATACCGAAGGTAAGAAATTATTGTAATGCAATTCTCCTTCAGTTCGAAGTTAGAAGCTTTTATATGGTTTAATGGTGGTTCCTGGCTCTTTTTTTTATACCAGATGTTGGTTCTCAATCAAGTAATCTCAAGGTACAATTTTTCATTACATATACGAATTTATTTATAGACACGTTTTTCTTTTTTACATATTGGAATACCATTTGACATTCTGTTGGATTATCGTCCAATTTTCAGGTTAAAGAGATATTCAGTTTTACTCAGGATGATTTAACTACTGAAGATGTGTTAGTACTCGACTGTTTTTCTGAAATTTACGTGTGGATAGGTCACAATTCACTTGTTAAGTCCAAGCAACAAGCCCTATCTATCGGTTTGGTATGTTTTCATTGTATGTTAAAAAGTAGTTTGTTCTTTCATCTCTAAAAAGTGCAACTTTTGACTCTGACACATCGCATGATGAATATGTTATGCACAAAATCCATTCAATTTTGCTTGATATTTGAAAATATGCGGAAAATAAAGTGTTGCAACTATAATGAGACGTGGTAGTTGTTTTATACTTTGTTTGCTTTATGTGATATATGTTTTTATATTAAATCTTTTTGTTGAGCTAATTATTTTCGCGTGTAACAGGCATTCCTCAAGAAAGATGTTTTGGGAGAATGCTTATCCATGGATACTCCTACATACGTGGTTACAGAAGGGCACGAACCACCCTTTTTCACTCGTTATTTTGAATGGGATGCTTCAAAAGCAAATGTAAGTTAAGCCTTACATAAGCTTCTCCTTGAGTTTTTATTGTGCAAATTCTTGCAAATTGCTGTCAAATTCTTTTTTAGATCTTTTTGAAGTTTCAATGTTTGATGCAAATTTGAACTTTGTTTGGTAGATGCTTGGAAACTCATTTGAGCGAAAACTAGCTATTTTGAAAGGTCAATCGCAAAAACTTGAAGTAAGTAACTCTTCAACATTATCAATATTTAAAGTTAATTAATTACTTATACTAAGAGTGACGTTTTAGGCACCTTTAAGAAGTTCACCGAATGCTTACTCCAAAGAGACAACTCCAAACGGTTTTAGACGACCGTCTCCAACTCCGAACAGTTTGAGAAGACCATCTCCCACTCCGAATGGCTCGAGAAGGCCATCTCCAGCTCCTAATGGGTTAACCCGAAGACAGTCTCTTGATTCCATTCCTACTTTTTCTAGGTCTGAATTTAACGCCACAAACACTCGTCGATTTTCCAGCCCTCCTGTTCGTAGAATGATCCCATCAGCATCTTCCCCTGATGTTCGCAGTGCAGGTATGTTTACATTTTCGTAGTGAATGAAAAATTTGGACTTTTAAGGTCAAAGTGGGCTAAACTCCATAATCAGTAAAAATTCTATAAAATTATTAGAATCAGCTGACAATTTAATTTTACACTAAAATGTTCAAAATCAAATTATGTAATTGGGTTGAGATCAGGAAACCACGGTCACCAAGTAAAAACATCTCTAAATCTTAAATAAAATCCATGTGATTTTGAACGGTGAAGTACTAGGTTTGAACTTTGGACAAGTCCAACTGTATCTCTTATGGTCTTTTGGTTGCGGTATAACTCAAAAAGTTCTTGTCACAGTTAACAAACCGGTTTCTGCTTCCAAAGAATTGGGTTCTAATGGTCAAAGCCAGAGTGACTCCAACTTGCCCAACTACCCATACGATCGGGTAAAAATCAACTCACCAGACCCGGTTCCCGACATAGACATTACAAAGAGAGAGGTACACGTGAATCTCCATTTCGTCTAAATTTTATTATTATTGACCTCATGCAGCACGATGGACTTTATATCACACCATTGACTGTTTTTAATGTTTTTTATTCTTTTTGTAGGCCTATTTATCTGAAGACGAGTTTCAAGAGAAATTTTCCATGCCAAAAAGGGCGTTCTATCAGCTTCCTAGGTGGAAACAAAACAAACTTAAGATGTCCCTGTATCTCTTCTAGAGCTTCATATTTTTTGTATTATTGAAAGCTTTGGAGTATAGTCCCCTATGCAGTTGAGTGTGCATTATTATAATTCATTTGTTGTTTGCATGTTATGATACTTACAATATATCCGAAAAGCGACTAGACTGATCTGAACCGGGACAAGTTGGAATACGGAAGTGGTACCATAATATATTGCTGAGTTCTTTTGTATAATTCTGCGTTTGTGATAACTAATATTGGTACCAGGCCACCGGGGTGAACTTTTATGCAACAGATGTTCATCAATTTGTCATTGTACGTGAGTAACACATGTTTTATTACGGCAAGGCGGTTACGACATTATTTTACCCACTGTAGAAGATCATCAACTTGCATACACTGATAACAAAATACAAGTTTATTAAGTAAAAAGGTAAGAACAATGATTCATTAGTGAGGCATCCTTTTTAAAGAGAAGAAAACAGAAGACAATAAGGGTGCGTTTAGATGGAGGAAAACACCATTGTTTTTCACAAAATGTTTTGTGGAAAACAAGAAAAATAGAGAACGCGTTCAAATAAGCGTTTTCCAACAAAATATTTTGCAAAACACAAAATCCCCTATTTCCTAACTTAACAAGGAAAATTACAAAACAAATTTATGTTGTTTTCCTTGTTTTCCTTTATAACCCACAACCCTCCCTCCCCTTCTTCAAAATAGAAAATAAAAACATTAACTAAACGCGTTTTCTATATTTTCAAGTGTTTTATGGAGATAAATTTCCCTTCCAAATTTTTACAAAACTAGAGATAGAAAACAAGAGAATTTTTGACAAATCAGGAATAAGAAGGGCTGGAAAGGTAAGTTAGGTTTCCAGCTATTGAAAAAAAGAGCAGTTTCGATACATCTCAGTCTACCAAAAAGATCGAGATCAAATTCCAGTGAAATCCTAGTGACTGAAACTAAAAGTAGAGTAAATTGCAAAAATCGTCCTTGTGGTTTGGCCAAATTGCACGTTTCGTCCTTGTGGTTCAATAAGTGCAAATATCGTCCTTATTTTGCACTGTTACATGCACTTTTGGTCCTTCAACAGTGAAATTTGGCAAACCACAAGGACGATTTTTGCAATGACGGAGGACCAAAAGTGCACGTAATAGTGCAAAATAAGGACGATCTTTGCACTTAATGAACAACAAGGACGAAACATGCAATTTGGCCAAACCACAAGGACGATTTTTGCAATTGAAGAAACATTGGTGAAAGACACAGCCTCAGAATCAGAAGTTAATGAAAATATTGAAGATGGAACTGTTTACGGCCCAATGGTGACTAATGATCAAGTTAACAAGCAAATGTACCTGAAGTGAATGAATACATTGAAGATGAAGCAGCTGGTTGTACGTTGGTGGTTAATGATCATGATGGCACTCAAGAAAATATACCTGGTGACAATGTAGTTGTTGAGACAAACTAATACACATGTGGCGGCAGTCACATCTCAGAGGTCAACATCCTCCAGTGGTTCAAAAGAAAGTGACAAGGTAAGACTTATTGGTGATAAATTAGGTTTCAAATGGCTGAATGTCGTTGATGGAAGTGTTTTAAAAAACCACAGTGGCGGACTCTTGAATGAGATGAACAATAGGTGTAATTGATTGATGTGGTTGGGGTCTTTGTTACAATGGTTTAATGAGGGCTATATCTCTTAATATTATAGGGTTGGGTGCCGAGGGGAAAACAAAGTGGATCAACGAGTTAGTAGATAACAATAAGCCATTAATTTTAGGTCTTCAAGAAACTAAAATGGATCAGGTAGATGAAAAAGTGGTTCATTATATGTGGGGATCGGAGTCTTTTGGGTATGCAATGGTAGATGTCATTGGCAGTTCAGGTGGGATCATTACGATTTGGGACAATTCATGGTTTTTTAACACAAGTGCGTTGGGAGAAGCAGGGTTACTTGCGGTTGTTGGGTCTTGGAAAGGAAAAGAAGGTTTAGTTGGGTTTATTAATATATGCTCCTCAGGATTTGGCCGTGAAAAGTTCACTACGGGAAAAAAATTCAAGGATAATTAATTCTATAGATGAGGCATGGTGTATTTTTGGAGATTTTAACGAAGTTAGAAACGTTGATGAAAGAAAAAAATTTGTGCTTTAATAGGAGAGGAGTGGAGCTTTTTAACAATTTCATTACGGGAGATGATTTGATTGATATCCCTTTAGGTGGTAAAAGATTCACAAGAGTTAGTGACGACGGGTTAAAATTTAGTAAGGTCGATCGATTTCTCGTTAATAATTGGTTTTGTAACTTTTGGAGCTCGTTGGTGGTGGTGGCAAAGGAAAGAAAACTGTCAGACTCAGATCATTGTCCTTTGATGCTTGCTGATAAAGTTGTTGATTTCGGTCCCAAACCATTTCGATTCTTTGATGTTTGGCTAGATGATAGTGAATGTGAGAAATTGGTGGCAGATTGCTAGAAAAAACGGGTGTTTTCATTCAACGCATACTATTTTTGGAGATAAGTTAAAAAATGTAAAAGAAGGTCTAAAAGAATGGAGCAAAGTGAAGTTTGGAAGAAACAACCAAGATATCGAAGATCTAAAAAATAAAGCTACAAAATGGGAATTGTTATCCGAATCAAGAGATTTGGACGAGGAGGAATTAGATAGGTGGAAAGAAGCTAGGAAGGGGTGGTTAGAGAAAGACATGCGGTGTAATGAAATGAAGAAACAAAAGTCTAGAGTTAAGTGGGTGTTGGAGGGTGATGAAAATGTTGAGGCAACATTATCAAGATCTCCTAATGTTTTAATGATGACAAATAAACATACGAAACACATAAAATATCAAACGGTAGCCAAATTCCCCGGAGCCCATATCTGCTCCTGGCGCGCTACCTGCGCGTCAACGCGCGGGTGACGCGCCAGGCCACTGTATGGCTTCGGGCGAAATTTGAAAGTCGACTTTCCTCTTACCCAACAAATGTGGATCTTTCAATACAAGTATGAATATGTTATGTGCTTAATTGAGAACACTCGAAACGAGTTTTGGGATTAGAGAGATCCAACTTTTAAAGCACCCATTTACGAAATTGCCAACTCATATTTTCTAACACTTGCCTCTAGCCAAGGCTTTTCTAAACTTAAGGAGCTTATATACTTCACGTAACATCATGTGAAAGCATCCATATGCTCATATCCCGTGCTTACGTCTTCTCTAATTACGTAACGGGCTTACTCCCTTATTGGTCAAACTAAGTCAAAGGTCACTTTGCGTAAACGCATCCTTTCCCACTTGGGTTATGCTTTACATCTAGGAAAAGCACTTAATTTGTTTGAACCAAGGTATTAGTTGAGAACGTCGAGTCGTGGAAAGTCACAAGATATGAACCTATGGATTCTCGACGTTGTGTTACTTGAACTAATAAGTAACCTATGAATTTCTCAACTTATAATCTTAATTGTCTAAACATTTTATTCTTAAATGACAATTAGATTATGTCTTAATCTTTCTCTTAATCTCATTTTTACAAAAAGACAAATACACCAAATCTCCCACACACAATATTCCCTCTCCATATACAATCTTTGTACATACACTTCTCTACACACACTTGATTTCAAATTTACACACACTACTCACAACCATATCTTCTCTACACACACTTTCCAACTCACCAAGATTTTCATATCCAATCATATCCAAATAATATATTCTCTTACACAAATCTCTTACACAATCCCTTACAACAGCACATCCCTTACACAATCCAACTCATCTCTTATATTCCTTACACACTCTACATCTCAACCATCAATTCCCTTACAACACATCTCAACCCTCCATATTCAACACATGGGAATTATTCTAAATCCAAACATAGGCTCCCTTTGATCCTAGCCATATATTTCAAATAAACACATCTCAAACCTCCATATTTCCCACATGTCAAATAATTTGAAAACCAAAGGAGGCTCCCTTTGATCCTAGCCATCCAATTCAAACCATCTCATCTCAACCCTCCATCTCATTCTTTCCCCCCAAGAAATGTAATATACTTTGGCATATTCTTTCTCTCTTTTCTATGCCACTTAAGGAATACCCAATCTACCCCTACCAAATTACCCTTTCTACTATTCTAACCTTGGTATTTGGTTTTCTCATAAACACTTCACAAAATGATTTTCTAATTGGCTATTTGAGTTGGTAAACCTTAGATTGATTAATGTTAAGGTTTAGTGTGAAGTACAATTGGGGGTTTAGCAAGGTAAGGTATTTATAAAGCCAACACCTAAAACTTTGGGAAAATTTTCTCTGGGTGTTTGGCGCGCCACCCACGCGTCTACACGTGGGCAGCGCGCCGGCCTCGGTAAAATTTTCCCAAGTTGGGTTCTTGGCCTATAAATACATACCTTGCCTATTGTATTCCTCACCCCTTGCCATTACTCTTTCTCTCTACATTCTTTCTCTCTAAACACTCTCAAATCTCTCTATCTCTAATCTTATGTTCTTAATTCGCACTCTAACATCTTTGAAAGAACACATCTCCTTGCAAGGGAAGAATCACAAGAACCTAATCCACTATTGTGATTGTGTCGAGGGTCTTCTTATCTATACCCTTTCTATTAGAATCGAGTCACTAGGTTAGGTTAGGGCTTGGTTCAAAGAAACTTATATTCATTCAAATTGGTTGTAAGGGAAGTCTTGTGTCTTGGTGACCAAGCCTAGATCATTGGGGATCTAGTTGGGGTTTGATACTTCCGGTGGGAAGTTTTGGTTGGTAGTGGTCTTGGTGACCCTTAGGTGTAAGTCGAATCACGAGATTCTTTAGGGTGGTTTCCGAGGTGCTGAATATCGTGAGAGTAACTCCTTCTTTGTGAGCATCGATATTGGTGAATATCAGTGGAGTGAATTGTAACAGTTTGTAGTCCACCGAAAGGATTATACTAGTGGAATAGTATCGGTGTCGTGGATTGGCAACTGGACGTACGGATGGTATAAACCCCCATCCCGAACCAGTATATATCGTGGTGTCTCTCTTTACTCGCTTTATATACTTTGGTTGTGTTTGTGGTTGTTTGGATTGATTATACAACCACTTGGTTTTCTTTGAGGCTTAAAGTTTTTAAACGTTCTAAAAGCCGAAGAAACCGTATTCACCACCCTCTACGGTTCTACAGAAAATTCAAAGTTTTTTCATCCGTGTATCAGGAGTAACTGCAGAAAATCGAATTTGAATGGCCTGGTTGTGGATGGAGTTTGGTGTGATGACCCGACTAGTAAAAAGGAAAAAGCGTTTGATTTTTTTAATCAGTTTTAGTGAACCAAATAATATCAGACTGGTGTTTCAAGTGAAGATAGGGATGAACTGGAATGTTTCATTCAGGAAGATGAGGTTTGGGACGTATTAAACAATGTGGCATTAAAAAAGCTCCGGGTCCTGATGGATTTAATTTCGGGTTTATTAAAAAATTTTGGGGATTATTAAAGAAGATTTGTTGAAGGCAATTGAGTGGTTTTGGCATACATGTCAAATCTCTAAAGGCTGCAACTCGTCGTTTCTTACTTTAATTCCAAAGATTAATGACCACCTTACGTTGGGGGATTTCTGACCTATTAGTTTAATAGGTTGTGTTATATAAGATTGTCTCAAAAATACTTGCTAAGAGATTGAAAAAAGTCATTGATAAGGTTGTCGGGGAGGAGCAAAATGCATTTATTAAAAGGAGATATATTTTAGATAGTGGTCTAATAGCAAATGAAACCATATAAGTTTTAAAGAAAAATAAGAGGAAGGTGTTCTTACTGAAAATTGACTTTGAAAAGGTGTATGATAGTGTCAACTGGAATTTCATTCGTCACACTCTCATGTAAATGAGGTTTGGAGATAAATGGTGTAAGTGGATTGAAGCATGTCAAAAGTCAGCAATGGTTTTGGTTTTGGTTAATGGGTCTCCTACGCTGGAATTTAAAATGGAGAGAGGGGTTAGGCAAGGCTACCCATTGTCACCATTTCTTTACCTTATAGCGGCTGAAGGTCTGAATGTTACGATTCATGAGGCAGTCTCAAATGGAATATTTAAGGGTGTAAATATTGGCAGTGATGAAACTCAAATCTCTCATTTGCAATATGTCGACGATACTTTGATATTTGGGGACAGGAATATGTCAAATGCTAAGAACATAATTGTGGAAAACTAGAAGGGGGGTTGAATAGTTTACCGTTTAAAATCTTTTTAAATTGTTTAGTTAGCTTTGAAACTTTCCGTTTGATCAAAGATATATACACAAATACAATATATAACATGCAAGTAAATGAAAGAAACGATCAAACCACAACACGAGTATTTATCGTGGTTCGGCTACAAGGACTCTTTTTCCTTGCCCTACGTCCACGCCTTGAGTATCCAACTCGAGAGTTTCTTTCACTAGTCAACAAGCTCCTTTCACCGGCGGAGAAAACCTTACACGTCGCTTATACTTTTACTGACACTAAGCTAGATGTAGAGTTCTTTACCAAGGGTACAACCACTCCCGTTAGTTCTTTTACAAGGGTACAACTACTCCCGACACACTTTGTATTTTGAGGACTAAAATACTAACCGATCACTACTGAAAATACACAATCAAATGAAGTGTAAACTACACAAATCTACACAATGCTAAGCTAACAAGTCTTGCAACGTTGTGTTGAATACTTGTTACTTTTAATGAGCTCGTGAATCTTTTTTGCTATAAAAAGAAACTTCACATATGAAATGTTAAAGGGTTAGATGAAAGAATGAATGTGTGTGTGTAAAATATGATGTAGAGTGATAAGCCAAAAATCAACTTGTGGCTTGGTATTTATAGCAAAGCCTTCTGCAGGCCTGGCGGATACGGCGGAACCCTCAGATGGGTTCCGCCCGTGTACCCCCAGGGATCTGCCGGGCTTGCAGTTGGTTTTGCAATAAATCTTGCAAACCAAACAAAGTCACATCTCATTACACCTTGCAAACCAAACAATGTCACATCTCATTACATCTAGTCAAACACCAAACTTGCAAGCAACCACTTAGTAAGTCAAACACATTTTCTTTCCATAAATGTATAATGACAAAACTTGCCATAAATGTGATGTGACAATTCTATTTTAAGAAATAAAAAGTGTTGTGTTTTATGAAAGGTAAAATGTAGCAAAAGTCTAGTTTATGCAAGTCTTTAAAACCAAGATTATGTTTTACTTAGAAACTAAAGTTTACATTTTGTCGTTAACAAAACTTAGCGAAGATCGTAAAATATAAATAACGTTTTTAGGCGATATTTGTATTAACAATCTCCCCCTTTTTGTTGATGACAAAACATAAACTTTGTTTTTAAGTAACTCACAAAATCTTGGTGTTTAAGACTTAAAAAAAATTATATTAAACATGTTTTACTCAAGTGATTAAAATCATATTAAGTTTTGAAGGTTTAATATATTTCTCCCCCTTTTTGTCGAAACAAAAAGTAGAGTAGCGAAGCGGAATTATGCACTTGCTCCCCCTTGGTTGTTACTCCCCCTAAAAGGAGTGCCAAGATGGGAAACATAGATTTTGATCCTACAAAAAAAATGGTTAGTTGGTGATATATATAGTCAAGCTTGTAGTTACCACACACATTGCAACCACAATAACCACACAAAAATGATCAACCAACAATGCATAAAAGTAAGTAGAAAGAAATATCATTCCAAGTAAAATTTTGACTTTTAAAAGTCAAAAGACAAGAAATGGGAAATATTCTTCTACTTCTAAAAACTTATAAAATAACCAAGAAAATTTTTTTAAAATCCTACTTTCCTAAATGGGGCAAAAGGCCTCCAAAGGTTGTTTAGGATTTGTTTGGGTGGGAAAGGGCATCCAAACGTTCTATGACGTATTCGAATGCAAAACGGGTTTCATCTTGGAATTGGCGAAGCAACGTTTTGATGCTTTCACCCATTTGCTCACAATTTGGGCAAACATGGGGATGGGTGGGTGAAAATGGGTTGGTTTTGGTTTCTTGGTTTGACGGTTGGTTGGTTTTTGGTTCTTGGGTGGATGATGGGTTTGGTATTGAGTCAAGCAAGGTGGTTTGAAGTTCCATTGCTTGATGAAGGTGGTTCTCAACCATGCTTTGGATTTCCTCATATGAGGGGAAGAAAGACTCAAAGGTTTGGGCTTGAGAATGTGGTGAAATTGGGTGATCATGGTTTTCAAAGTTTGGTTCTCCATAAAGAGGACCATGGATGTCATGGTAGATAGGGTGAAACAACAATGGTTTGGGTTGATGGTACACTTGTTGTGGTGGTTGGGTGTGGTTAAAATGCTCATTTTGGTCAAGAATTGACCTTGGTGAAAAAGGTGGTGGTTGTGAAGGTCTTGGTGGAAGATCATTTAGATCTTGGACAAAAGGGTGTGGTGATGTGGGAGGAGACCCAAATAACTCCATAGGTTCAATTTTGGGTAATGGTGATGGTGATGGAGTTTTGGATGGTTGGGTTGGAGCACTTGGTAGAGTTGGGTCAATGGGTGATTTAGTAGGTGGTGGAGTGACCTCATTTGGTTCATTGGGTGATGGAGATGGAGATGCAAGGTTCAAAAAGTGTTCATTTTTTATAGGTGAGGTGAATTCATCCCAAGATGAGGAGCTTAGGTTGATGGATTGGTTAGACCATAGTGGTTTCACACTTATCCGGGCGGTTCTCCGGATGGGTCGTGATGGTTGAGAGGAGATTGTTGATTTGGTCATGGTTAAAAATGGTTTAGAAGTTTAGAAAGTGTGATGAAGAAGGTGTGATTTGATAGTGTTTAGGATGGTTTAATTTATAGTGATGATTCTGATGAATGATTGTGGAAAGGAGTGTTTGGATTTGATGTTAGTTGATGAGTGCTCAAACACTCATCATTTTTGGTCAAATCTGAACTGCAAAACATACAAAAACACTCAGAAATGCATCAAAATACTAAAAATATTTCAAAACTATGTTTTATATGTTTTAGATGAAAAATGAGCAAAAACAAATGAAAAACGTACAAAGTTTGCAAAATTGGCAGTTTCAGTCCCCCAACTTTCATAAAATGTCAAAACTAGTCCCTGGTCATTCAAAATATGGAAAATTATCACCAAAGGTCCTTTTGAAATCATAAGTTGTCACATTTAGTCCTTTGGTGAAAAATCTCAAAAGTTTTGGAAATTTGCAATTTAGTCCCTGGAGTTTCAAATTTTAGCAGAATTGGTCCCTGGTGGGATATTTTTGAAAGAAAAATCATTCAGGGTCCTTTGGAAAATGAAACTTGGCAAGAAATGCCCTTGGATAAAAGTTTTGACAAAATGACAAGAATGGTCCTTTAACTTTGAAAAATATCATTTGGTCCCCGGGAATTTGAAAAATGGAAAAATGCAAATTTGGTTCTTGGTTTATTTGGTACTTGGCAAGTTTTGTCCCTTGGTTAAGTTTGGAAGGTTGTCAAAACCCACCCTCAAAAATCTGAAATTACATAATAGGTCCTTGTGATAATATTAAAACCAAACGGACCAATGTTACTTTTATTACCCAACAAAGCAAACCCACCTCCAAGCTAACCTTATTACTCCCACTCCCCTTGGCCCAACACATTCCCAGCCCAACATCCCACAAATAAAAAAACCACCTCTCCCCCGTTTTTTAATACTACCCCAGGTCAAACACTCCCTTTGACCTCTTCCCCCTTCCCACTAGTAGCCTGCAACACCAAACCAACACACAATCTTCCCCCACCTTCACCAACTCTGCAACTCTTCCATCACTTATTCCCCCTCCAAACAACTAAATCCAAAATTGCATTTATTACCCACAATTTGCTCCAAGTTATCAATAGCCTGCCAAATCCTTTTTTCCCGCCAAAAATCACTTGAACGGCCAAGATCAAAAGAGAGATACCTAAGGGCTGAAAACAAAGTAGGAATTGCTCAGGACCCCACCTCAGAGCTTATAAGTCAAGAAAAGTGGAGAGAAGAAGGAGCTAGCATTTGTAGTTTTAAAAAGTAATGTAGCATATCGATTTAATTTTTTTTATCAATTCCAGTTTGTACAATTAGCTTTAGCAGTGTAATATCAGTTTAATGTTGTTAATTTCAAGTTTCTAAACAAGTAATTCCAAGTTTATTAGTTATAATTCAGAATTTGTATCTTATTGTTAGTAAAAACCTCATGTTGCTTTAATCCCATTAAAAGTTAAGAATTATTGTTTCATTAGCTTAAATTAAGTTCCCTATAAGCCTTGGCAAGTTATTTTTGGCATTTAAACCAGTTTCAACTTAAATTAGCAAAAATCTCAAAAATTCCAAGAAAATGAGTGAAAAATAGAAAATCAATAGAATTGGATAATGAATCAAAGAGCAGGGTGAATTGTGGATGGTTTTTGTTTAGTAAGCTTATTGGGAAGCTTTAGGAATGATTTTTGGTTCCTGGTTTATTTGTTCTCAGCATGAATTCATTGTAAGCCATTTTCTCACCTTTTGGATAATTGTACTGTAGATTAGCTTAACTATGCTTATTTGTGCTGATTTAAGTTTATTTGATGTTCCTTAGTCATAATAATGCTTGTTATAGCCTGTTTGTTCAGTGGATTTCATGATTGCTTTCTTGCTAGTTTAACTGCCAATGATGGCATATCCATGATTTTCAGTTTCTGTTGTTATTATTGGTGTTTCTTATGTTTAAAAAAGTTCATGCCATCATAGTAAGTAGTCATCACTAGTTTCATAGTCTAAATCAACCTTTTTCTTTGAAAAGCCTTAGCAGACAACATCATAAGGGAGTGTTTGGCTTTGCTTGATTCAGTAGGTAGTTGTAAGTTTTATTGGTTACAGGGTGCTGATACTTACTACACTAGGTCTTATTAGGTTGCTTAAGTTATAATATTAAGTCCCCATTAGCTAAAAGGTCAAAATCAAAGAATGCCCCCCTCAACTGTCCACTGTTGGGGCAATTTCTCACCCATTTGGTCTAAAACGTGTTCCTTGATCTTAATTTAGTCTCATATTAACACATTACAGCTTATTGAGTAGTTAGGACCCAATCAAAGTTCAAGAAAGTCAAAGTTCAAAGTTTATATGAAAGTCAAAATGCATGTTTTTCAGTTTTTCCAAAAGTTATAGGAATTGTTTAGATTTTTGTATTGTGATCTAGACCTTGTGCTTTTTAGGAAAGGTAGTCCCCCAGCTCAACTTTGGTGTCCTACCTTCTTTTTATTTTTGCAATTTTTCTACTGGGCCCCACACCCATTCAAAACACACCTGCAGGGGGAGATAGCTCCCCTGCATTAGCAGGTCACCATCACACAGCCACCTTTGGTGGTGGTTTCTGGCCACCTCAGTGGGACCCACTACCCCATTTTTGGTCCCTTAAACCCCCCTCCTACCCCTCTTCAAGGTTTGACCATTAGTTTGACCTTAGGCATTGTGGACCCCACCTGAAGTCAGCCCTTAACCTTGTCCCAATTCTGTCTCAGAAAACAAATATATAAGTGCTTAATTGTGCTTATTTGCTTATTCTGTGGACCCTAGTGGCTTTTTCCAGCTTAATTATGTTCAATTAACTCATTTGAACCAGAATCACCCATAGTGGGTCCCACTTAAGCTCATTTGAGCTTATTTGCTTATTTGGTCAACAATAGTCAACTGTCAAGCTTTTTGGCTTGCATTTGGCTTATTTTTAAGCTTTGGAAATTTTGTTTTCACAAAAGTTTTATGTTTTAAGTATTTTTAGATTTTTGTAAAAGAAAAATCAAGAAAAACCAATTTAATTTTAAGTGATAGTTTCTATTTAATGTAATTTAAATTTAAATTTTCATTTTTAAATTTTTGTTAAGCACTTAGCTTTTTTATATTTTTCTTAAATTCCTTTTATATTAAAGTAATTTTAGTAATTTTCTCAGATTTTTATTTTGTCATTTAGTAATTATTACACTTAATATTAGTTTTATTAGTAATTAATTAATAATTAAGTAGTAAATAGCATAATTAGTTTTTATAAAGTGACACCTAGTTTTTATATTTTTCCTAGCTTTTATATAATATAAAATAATTTTAGGAATTTTCTTATAATTTTTACTGTTCATTTTCTATTTTTAATAATTTAAAATAGTTTAATTAGGTAATTAATATTTAATTAGTAATTAATTAATAGAAAAATCACAAAAAGAAAAAAATACATATTTTTAACTTTAAAACTTATTTTTAGTTATTTTATAATTTTAGAAATTCAATTTTCACTTTTCTGGTATTTAATTAATATTATATTGTATTTAAGTTATTTATATATTAATAATAAGTATTAAATAGTATTTAATTAATATTAAATAATTAATTAGTGTAAAAATTAATTTTATTTTAACGTTAGGTTTGTGAAAAAGTCATTTTCACCCCCTGTGGGTTTTCAGATTTCAGTTTTGACTTTTTATTTCGTACGTTCACGTAAATTTAAATTGAACGTACGCGTTTTTAGTTTTTAAACATTTCTGGTTCGTCTAATCTTCCAGTCTTATTCATATAGATTATTTAAGCTATTTCTTTGTAGATTCCTTGGTATAACCAATCTCAAACCCTTTTCTGTCCAAATTCACCCGATCACAAACCCGTTTGATAACCATCCACACCTCGTCGGGACATAACGACCCGGGGAAACCCTATATTCCACGGAGCATTGAGCCTAAGGAGTTTGACTATATTGACCACATCTGTGGTTGACTTTAGTTGACTGCTTTTCCATCGATCAAATTTTGGCGCCGCTGCCGGGGAGGTTGTGCTCGTTTTCTAAAAACGGTTTGCTGATTAGTGATTTTGGAATTCACCTCACTGTATATTTATTCATCCTTGTTCATATCTTTTCATAAAAACCCAAAAGTATTTTTCCTTACCCTCTATCCGTTTGATTCTACCTTCTTATACCCCTCTTATGTATAATTCTATTGACATCTCTCGATGACGATTACTTTGAACAAAGGGCCTTTAAGATCAATGTTGAAAAACTTCTGGCCTTGTCAAAAATTTCGAGATGTCCTGTTGATTATGATGGACCATCGATTCCTATTCCCTCTCCGGTGAGGGAAATGGAACGAGAAACCAAGGTGACAAAGGACCCTGTACTTTCCTCTGATAATGAAAGTGCTAAATACGTCCAACCTACGGTTGTCTAAAAATCTAAGCTCACAATTGCTCCTAAACCGTCAAGAATTGATCCTAACCTTTCACGGTTTACGGTTAAAAGTTTGTCAAGCAAACGTACAGAGCTTAGGGCAGTGACTGAAAAGAACGACTTGCCTAATCTTCACATTTATCAAAAACAAAAACCAGAGACCATAACGGAAGTGGTGGAAATTCCTAGCTCTCAGAGCACACCACTTGTCCCACCTCCAGATTTTGTTCCTTGTGTCGGTTGTGGTGAGTCACTTTTTGGTTTGCCATGTCGTTGGTGTACATGTGTACAATGTGGTAATGATATTCAAAACGGGAGTTGTTTGTTTTGTGGGTCGAGTAATTCATTTGCTTATGATCCTAATCAAAACTCATTCAACGACTCTTCAATTTTTTTCAATTACCCATCACATTCATACGAGCAAGAATCATATTATCCAAATTTCAATGATGCTTCGTATCAAAATACACCAATCCAGACTCAACAGTTTTACTGTTGTGAGTACTGTGGTGGTTCACACTACAGTTCTGATTGTCAATCAGGCAACACGCTTGTCTATGAGCAGTTTCCTGATTACAATTATAACTCTAGCACATACAACTCACAGCCACATCAGTTTTACTGTTGTGAGTATTGTGGAGGTCCACACACTAGCTCTGATTGTCAATCAGGGAATCCATCTCCTTATAACTCTAGCACATACAACTCACAGCCACATCAGTTTTACTGTTGTGAGTATTGTGGAGGTCCACACACTAGCTCTGATTGTCAAACAGGGAATCCATCTCCTTGTAACAATTACGACTATTCGTATTCAGACCAACCTCCACAATACCAAATGATCCAAGCAATTCCTCAATACCCGCAAGACCTTTGTCTAGAGGTTCTTGAGAAACTTAAAGAATTTAAGGAGGAGTTGTCTACTACATCGTTTCAAGATTCTCGTGAGAAATCCATGGCAGAATTACTTGCCGAAGAACGAGATGCTAGAAACGAAATGAGCATGGAAGAATTACTTGCTGAGCAAAGAGCAGCTAAAATACGTGCCAATCTTCGCTATGCTGCTCTATATGATGACGATGATGACAGTGATGATGATGAAGATAACATTGTTATTATTCAAAAAGATTCATCAGTTGTGATTCCTTCCATGGATATACAGGGAGAAAAGAATATAACTGAATCACTAGCAGAAGATCAAATGGAACTCGTACAATCCATGAATGCTAGTCCTTCTCAACTCCCTCAGTCTGTTATCACACCAGAAGTTCACACTCACTCTCTGATCATGGGGGATGAGCATCTTAGCATTGTTCCTGAAAAGGAATCGGACGAATTCATAAAGTCTAGTGTTGAGATCCTTGTCCCAATCCCAGGAGAGTCACAGGGAACTTTTGATCACATGTGTGATATCCCTCCTCCTCTATTCTTCCCATCTAATCATGATGAGATGTTCTCCGATTCTACTGATGACAATTCGTTATCTTGTGGAGACATCATTTATATGGAAGAATTACCTTCTGAGCTAGTCAGCTTAGAAGAAGAGAATGATGAGATTGACACTGAAATCAAGGATGAAGCACTTCGTGCAACATTATTGAATGTCAGTCTCCTCATTTCTAAAATCGAGGCTTTCAATATGAAACCTATTTCTTCCCCTATCCCCATAAAGGATAGTGAGATTCTTTCCGATGATCCTATACCGGAATTTGAAGCCTTTCATCTTGATCATATGGGAGAGAAGATTAGTGGCAGTACCACTTCTCATTCTCATAATTCTCTTCCCATATTTGATTCATTCACCTTTGAGGAGTTCTCCTGTGAACTCACTCATATCATATCTCCTCCGGAGTATGATAACTTCTATTTTGATCTAGACACACCCGGGATATGTCTTGATCAAACGAGCTTAAAAGATGAGATTCATGATATTATGAATTCTCCCGTGGGTGTTGATGAGTTAGTCATGATGTTTGTCATGACTTTCTTTCTCTTTTTCACCTATCCCATAGCTTCTCCTGTTCTTCACTCCTTCGGGAATGAAGACATTATCTTTGACTCCGGCATTTTCACGTATCATTCTTTTAAGCCGGGTACTTATCTCATCGGTGTGGAACTTTCACGTGCTTCAAATGTTTGTCCAAACATCTTGAATGAAAGTCCAATGGAGATTGTTTCTTCCACATCATGCTTCCCCAAGGACAAATGAATTCGGGGTCGAGTCAAGCTAGCGACTCGGTAAACAAAAACAGTAGCATGCTTATAGGGTTTTCACCCTAAGTGTGGGGGAGTTACCCATGCTGTGGTTACCAATAAAGTGAAAAAGCAAAAATGGTGTTTCCACATTTAGATTGTAATGTTGCCCTTTTACGTTCAAAGAGTCGGCATAATAGCCGGGACTTTGAATATTGAGGACAATATTCATTCTAAGTGTGGGGGGGTATTCTAGCGAATTTTATCACATTTTACTATCTAGTACCCCCGTTTTTGGCCAAAATCTCAAAAATTTTAAAAAAGTTTCACTTGTGCTTCAAAATTTTTGTGGTAATCAGTCCGCCATGTCTAAACGAAAAAAGGATTGGCTAATCCAGGAGCAAACGGCTCTTGGTAAAGATATATCAAATCCGTTTATGGCTTGCAATTTGCCCAAAATTGTATGGTACCTCAACTCGCCATATCCTAAAAAGCGAATGAGTTGGCTAACCCGCAAGATTATGGCTTGTGGTAAAGGCAGTGGAAAAACCATAATTGGTAATCAGCTCACCAAGATGTTGACTATTCCATCAAGAGTTGGCTAGTCCAGAAGCAAACGGCTTTTGGTAAAGATAAATCAAATCCGTTAACAGCTGGTGGTTTGCTCAAAATCACATGGTTATCAGGTGGACCATAGTTCTTACTTGAATCGATACATCTGGCTACTCCAGAAGTGATGGCTTTTGGTAAAGAGTTTAAAATCCATTGAGTTTTCAAAACAGTTTATTGCTAGGGACTAGCAATAGTTTAGTGTGGGGGATTGATGAGTGCTCAAACACTCATCTTTTTTAGTCAAATCTGAACTGCAAAACATACAAAAACACTCAGAAATGCATCAAAATACTAAAAATATTTCAAAACTGTGTTTTATATGTTTTAGATGAAAAATGAGCAAAAACAAATGAAAAACGTACAAAGTTTGCAAAATTGGCAGTTTCAGTCCCCAACTTTCATAAAATGTCAAAACTAGTCCC
Organism: Artemisia argyi; assembly: GCA_030686995.1. Taxonomy (NCBI): domain Eukaryota; kingdom Viridiplantae; phylum Streptophyta; class Magnoliopsida; order Asterales; family Asteraceae; genus Artemisia; species Artemisia argyi. Next base: position 163,146,307 of record CM060681.1, read on the forward strand.
TGGTCATTCAAAATATGGAAAATTATCACCAAAGGTCCTTTTGAAATCATAAGTTGTCATATTTAGTCCTTTGGTGAAAAATCTCAAAAGTTTTGGAAATTTGCAATTTAGTCCCTGGAGTTTCAAATTTTGGCAGAATTGGTCCCTGGTGGGATATTTTTGAAAGAAAAATCATTCAGGGTCGTTTGGAAAATGAAACTTGGCAAGAAATGCCCTTGGATAAAAGTTTTGACAAAATGACAAGAATGATCCTTTAACTTTGAAAAATATCATTTGGTCCCCGGGAATTTGAAAAATGGAAAAATGCAAATTTGGTTCTTGGTTTATTTGGTACTTGGCAAGTTTTGTCCCTTGGTTAAGTTTGGAAGGTTGTCAAAACCCACCCTCAAAAATCTGAAATTACATAATAGGTCCTTGTGATAATATTAAAACCAAACGGACCAATGTTACTTTTATTACCCAACAAAACAAACCCACCTCCAAGCCCACCTTATTACTCCCACTCCCCTTGGCCCAACACATTCCCAGCCCAACATCCCACAAATAAAAAAACCACCTCTCCCCCGTTTTTTAATACTACCCCAGGTCAAACACTCCCTTTGACCTCTTCCCCCTTCCCACTAGCAGCCTGCAACACCAAACCAACACACAATCTTCCCCCACCTTCACCAACTCTGCAACTCTTCCATCACTTGTTCCCCCTCCAAACAACTAAATCCAAAATTGCATTTATTACCAACAATTTGCTCCAAGTTATCAATAGCCTGCCAAATCCTTTTTTCCCGCCAAAAATCACTTGAACGGCCAAGATCAAAAGAGAGATACCCAAGGGCTGAAAACAAAGTGAGAATTGCTCAGGACCCCACCTCAGAGCTTATAAGTCAAGAAAAGTGGAGAAAAGAAGGAGCTAGCATTTGTAGTTTTAAAAAATAATGTAGTATCTCGATTTAATTTTTTTTTATCAATTCCAGTTTGTAAATTAGCTTTCGCAGTGTAATATCAGTTTAATGTTGTTAATTTCAAGTTTCTAAACAAGTAATTCCAAGTTTATTAGTTATAATTCAGAATTTGTATCTTATTGTTAGTAAAAACCTCATGTTGCTTTAATCCAATTAAAAGTTAAGAATTATTGTTTCATTAGCTTAAATTAAGTTCCCTATAAGCCTTGGCAAGTTATTTTTGGCATTTAAACCAGTTTCAACTTAAATTAGCAAAAATCTCAAAAATTCCAAGAAAATGAGTGAAAAATAGAAAATCAGTAGAATTGGAGAATGAATCAAAGAGCAGGGTGAATTGTAGATGGTTTTTGTTTAGTAAGCCTATTGGGAAGCTTTTGGAATGATTTTTGGTTCCTGGTTTATTTGTTCTCAGCATGAATTCATTGTAAGCCATTTTCTCACCTTTTGGATAATTGTACTGTAGATTAGCTTAACTATGCTTATTTGTGCCGATTTAAGTTTATTTGATGTTCCTTAGTCATAATAATGCTTGTTATGGCCTGTTTGTTCAGTAGATTTCATGATTGCTTTCTTGCTAGTTTAACTGCCAATGATGGCATATCCATGATTTTCAGTTTCTGTTGTTATTATTGGTGTTTCTTATGTTTAAATTAGTTCATGCCATCATAGTAAGTAGTCATCACTAGTTTCATAGTCTAAATCAACCTTTTTCTTTGAAAAGCCTTAGCAGACAACATCATAAGGGAGTGTTTGGCTTTGCTTGATTCAGTAGGTAGTTGTAAGTTTTATTGGTTACAGGGTGCTGATACTTACTACACTAGGTCTTATTAGGTTGCTTAAGTTATAAGATTTAGTCCCCATTAACTAAAAGGTCAAAATCAAATAATGCCCCCCTCAACTGTCCACTGTTGGGACTGTTGGGGCAATTTCTCACCCATTTGGTCTAAAACATGTTCCTTGATCTTAATTTAGTCTCATATTAACACATTACAGCTTATTGAGTAGTTAGGACCCAATCAAAGTTCAAGAAAGTCAAAGTTCAAAGTTTATATGAAAAATCAAAATGCATGTTTTTCAGTTTTTCCAAAAGTTATAGGAATTGTTTAGATTTTTGTATTGTGATCTAGACCTTGTGCTTTTTAGGAAATGTAGTCCCCCAGCTCAACTTTGGTTTCCTACCTTCTTTTTATTTTTGCAATTTTTCTACTGGGCCCCACACCCATTCAAACACACCTGCAGGGGGAGATAGCTCCCCTGCATCAGCAGGTCACCATCACACAGCCACCTTTGGTGGTGGTTTCTGGCCACCTCAGTGGGACCCACTACCCCATTTTTGGTCCTTTCAACCCCCCTCCTACCCCTCTTCAAGGTTTGACCATTAGTTTGACCTTAGGCATTGTGGACCCCACCTGAAATCAGCCCTTAACCTTGTCCCAATTTTGTCTCAGAAAACAAATATATAAGTGCTTAATTGTGCTTATTCTGTGGACCCCAGTGGCTTTTTCCAGCTTAATTATGTTCAATTAATTCATTTGAACAAGAATCACCCATAGTGGGACCCACTTAAGCTCATTTGAGCTTATTTGCTTATTTGGTCAACAATAGTCAACTGTCAAGCTTTTTGGCTTGCATTTGGCTTATTTTTAAGCTTTGGAAATTTTGTTTTCACAAAAGTTTTATGTTTTAAGTATTTTTAGAGTTTTGTAAAAGAAAAATCAAGAAAAACCAATTTAATTTTAAGTGATAGTTTCTATTTAATGTAATTTAAATTTTAATTTTAATTTTTAAATTTTTGTTAAGCACTTACCTTTTTTATATTTTTCTTAAATTCCTTTTATATTAAAGTAATTTTAGTACTTTTCTCAGATTTTTATTTTGTCATTTAGTAATTAGTAGATTTAATATTAGTTTTATTAGTAATTAATTAATAATTAAGTAGTAAATAGCATAATTAGTTTTTATAAAGTGAAACCTAGTTTTTATATTTTTCCTAGCTTTTACATAATATAAAATAATTTTAGGAATTTTCTTATAATTTTTACTATTCATTTTCTATTTTTAATAATTTAAAATATTTTAATTAGGTAAATAATATTTAATTAGTAATTAATTAATAGAAAAATCACAAAAAGACAAAAATACATATTTTTAACTTTAAAACTTATTTTTAGTTATTTTATAATTTTAGAAATTTAATTTTCACTTTTCTAGTATTTAATTAATATTATATTGTATTTAGGTTATTTATATATTAATAATAAGTATTAAATAGTATTTAATTAATATTAAATAATTAATTAGTGTAAAAATTAATTTTCTTTTTCTAAAAATTTTCTTTTAACCTTAGGTTTGTAAAAAAGTCATTTTCACCCCCTGTGGGTTTTCAGATTTCAGTTTTCACTTTTTATTTCGTACGTTCACGTAAATTTAAATTGAACGTACGCGTTTTTAGGTTTTAAACGTTTCTGATTCGTCTAATCTTCCAGTCTTATTCATATAGCTTATTTAAGCTATTTCTTTGTAGATTCCTTAGTATAACCAATCTCAAACCCTTTTCTGTCCAAATTCACCCGATCACAAACCCGTTTGATAACCATCCACACCTCGTCGGGACATAACGACCTGGGGAAACCCTATATTCCACGGAGCATTGAGCCTAAGGAGTTTGACTATATTGACCACATCCGTGGTTGACTTTAGTTGACTGCTTTTCCATCGATCATTAGTCCATACAAAAATGGAGGTTCCTAATGATTTGGAAAACTAATTGTGGGTTGTCATATCATGGAAGTCAATCCAATGAAAGTGGTGAAGTGAGAAGACAAGTTTTACACTAAATACTTAGTGGTTTTGGTAGATTTGTTGAAGTATAAATCTCAGGGATTTCAAGGAACCTTTAGAAGGGTTCCTTCCTTTATGTGTGAAGGGTCCTTGGGGTTGTTATGGCTATTTTTGAAATTTGGCGGGAAATGGTTTTGGTTGAGTTTATGGAAGGAGAAGTACCCTATTATGCTAAACACATTGCAGGAAATGGGTCTCTATCTAAAAGGATTGGATTTTGGTGTTTGGATGTTGAAATGTTGAAAACAAAAACAAAAAAATTATGCAGGCAACTGGCGGAACCCTCAGGTTACACAGGCGGAACCCGTTTGAGTGTTCCGCGGGGTCCATTGGGCCATTTCTGGGTTGCCCAGAAAATACATTGGCGGAACCCAATTTTGGGTACCGCCAGATCCGCCAGGGCCAAAAAAATTGGCAGTCCGCGTTTTTGACCCGCGAGACATTTTTCAAAATTTTCGAAAACTCCTAAAATCAAAAAGATAAGGCATTTCTGGTTAGGCAACGTCAAAAATAGACACGTACACACACATATCATATGACATTGACCTTGAGTTCGAGAATTTCACTATACTTAGTGAAAATAACATAAACATGAGAATTTGACAACTTGCCAAAAGTTGTCTTCCTGCATCAAAGTTAGATAATACATGTTCCAAATAGTATCAAACATTGTACCAACCCATAAGTACATTACAAACATTGTTTAAACAACCAAATTTGTTCAAATAGCACCTAGTGCCAAACACTCCTACACACCCGCACTCATTGACGATCAATCTTGTTCTTGAGCTTTCCAAGGAATCTTCCAAGATTCTTAAACATCCCCTTTGTTTGCTTGAACTCCTCCGACTCATTTGGAATATCCGGAAGTTGGGATAGGTATTCGAGAGGTGGGAGCCTAGAGTTGGGCAAACTGTCATCTTCACTCATTGAGGAAGATGATGATGAGGTAGGAGGATGAGGACGTTTTCCTTGGGCTTTGTAGACTCTCTTATCACTAAGTGGAACAAAGGTGTTTGGAATGAGAGAGTAGTCAAGACGAAGACCATTTGGAGTTGGTGGAATGGGTGAGATGAACCTAAAGAGATGGGTCAAGAGCATTCCATACGGCATAGCCGTTGTACCATGCACGGGAATGTCGGCCATTCTCTTGGCCATGTAGTAGGCAAGGTTGAAAGGTTGCCTAACGGACAAGGAGTAGAGCATGTAGCAAAGGCAAAGGTTGATATGATCTCGGTTTCCTATTGTGCTAATGACATTGGCTCTAAGGACTTCCTCCCATTTCTTGAATTGGGGCTTAAGTTCATTCATTTCCATTCCATATGGGTCCTTATCGACCTCATTTCCCGAACGGGTTCTCCTAGTGTTGGTGGTCCTAACAAAGAGGTGGTCACGAAGTACATCTTCTGACACAAGAGGTATGTCATAAGGATGGATACGGTCTTGGAGGTTGTCAAGAGTTGAGAGGGAGTGCAAGTCGGAATAGATGCAAGTACCATGGTTTGGGACACCTAGGATTTGAGCAAACTCCTCAAGAGTGAAGGAGTATTGATGACCACTAACCCTAAAGTTGATAGACATTTGACCATAATCATCCGTGGAGAGGACGGCGGATGCATAGAATTCTAAAATGAATCTAGGACAAATAGGCTCGTCGATATTCAAAAGACACTCAAAGTTGATTGTGGCAAATTCGGCGTAAAGGTTTGTGCCTTCTAGGAAAGACGGGTCAATGGTTCTACCCTCATGGACATAGTGTTTTTCTAAGGCTTTGAAAACGTTGACTTGGTTTGTGTAATACACCGTAAAATCCCAGGTCATTTATTAATGCTAATTATCGACACTATTCTAAACTAAGCCATTTTTGCGGGCAAATTTGAAATTTTTATATGAGACACTGTTTGTTTGAGCACCCGAATATTTTAATCACCATTTGTTTGACACCCGATTATGTTTTGTCACCCGATATCACCCGAATGTCACTCTTGGATATCACCCAAGGAGGTTAACACCGGTAACTCCCACTTGCGACCCGACACCCTAATTGAACACCGAGAAACTATTAATATATATATACGACACTATGTATATATTAACTTTTACAAATTTATTATTATATATATGAGTATATATATATAAATGACGACACCGTTTAAATATTTAAGGTTTTCACAAACTGACACCGACACCGAGATTTATTTCACCATTTTACGAATCACCGACACCCCTCCATTTTTGGGGCCGATTATACCCCAAGCCCACACGATTTTTCTTTCTTTCTTTTCTTGGGCCGAGCACATCACAAGCCCACTCCAACTTTATCATCACATGTTTTTGTTTGGGCCTTGAGTTCTAAAGCCCACTGGCTGTTGCTTGTTTCTCTTTTGCGCATCATGTAACTCAAACGAACAACTCGTTTACAACATATGTAATATACACACGTTTGAAATCTTCGGTTCCCTACTCACACAACACTAAGCATGCTACTTCTAGTTGACTTTGTAACACTCTACAATGGACCACCATGGAGCCGTCAAACCTTTGGTCACTCGAATTACACACACAAAGCTCTTTACCCATGGGATCGAATGTTTCATAAACCACTAACATGTTCCTTAAACAAATCTTTAAAAATACACACATGCCTAATTTTTGCTAAGTGTCTAGCGTTGACATGGAAATGTAGCCCCCAAATCCTTACAACTCGACTTGACAACACACAAAGAAGGTGAGACAACTATGTCGAGCAAGACAAGACCATTCGAAGGATGTTGTGTCTCTTGGAGACATTCGAACCACCCTCACACCCTATAAAAGCCACATTAAATGCTAAAAACTCACACACTCCCAATTCCACAAAACTTCTAAGTCAAACACTCTATTGCTTTCGTTTGTGTTGCTATCGAGAAGGATCAAGGAGGACACGAGCAAGGGTTGGGTAAAGAACGAGTTAGGTAACTAAGTTTTGGTACAAGATCACTTCACGAGGAGGGTATCACTTTGGTTTGTTCTTGTCGCACGTACACACGACCTCATCACCACCAATTCTTGGTGTTGTAAGTGTTATTCACTCTTTTCATTTCGTATGTTAATCTCATGCATATCACGAACACGCATACACACGCAACACACCTTTCTTTTACTCACAATGCACTTGTATGTTGTGTTATGAAACGCCTCGACACCCTTATATGTGGCCTCACCATTTAGTTTTTATACGTACGAAACATCTATATTTTTCGACCATCCATATCTACGACTCACCCTTTATCAAACAAGCTTAACATGCAAAACTCACTCGACCTTATAACACATTAACACGACCTAAACTAACCCGTGTCGAAGCACTCCTATATATATTTCGTTTTCAACTAAAACCCCCACTTGGGCCTAGAATGGGCTAACGAGCCCAACTCCTAATTCTAATGAGATTTTCGGTTTCAAAAGTTGAGATTTAACGAGGAGCATAAAAACCGAGTTTAAGTATCTTTACAAGTTTTAAAATGCTACTTATGATGAAACAAAAAGCTTGGTTTTCGAAAAACTAGGTCAAGGACCAATTTTGCAAAAGTTTCACGATAAAGGACTAAAGCCGTCAAAAACACAAACTTTCGGACTAATTATATACTACCGAACTCTTTTTGAAATTGAGGGTAAAAACTGCCATTTGGCCTAAGTTTGGGGAATAAAGTGTCAAAAAGTACAAAAAGGACTAAAAGGAAATTATTTTTGACCTAAGGGTAAAAAGTGTAATTTTGTAAAAGTTAAAGGTTGAATTGTGACAAGGTATATTCTTATAATTAATTATTTCATATACTTTTATAATTACATATATATATATTTCTTTAACTTTAATATATATATAACCTTATTAAAAATATTTAATCGTAAATATTTTTAACGATATTATTTTTCACAACGAGTTACTATTTATCAAACACCGATTCGTAACAACGATACAAATAACTACGTAAAGTTATTTGAAATATATTTAAGACACCCAAAACGGATATCACCGTACACGAGACATATCACATGTCATTTACAACACGAATCTAAAACACCGATTACAATGTATTATTTAGATCGCAAGTCGGAGGAATTTCATTGCTAGTCATAGCAATACACCATCACTTTTGAGCACCTTGTGATTACGCACCTTTCAGGTGAGTTCATGGTCCCACATTTTTAATTGTTTTTAAACCCCGTGAGGAGATACATGCTATAAATTGAACACAAGTATTTTTCTGTATGCTGTTATCACCTGATATTGCCTAAGTTGACACCCGTGCTACAAGTCCCTCATATCACGAACCTTAATCACTTGCGAGTGAGCGCGAATATAGTTGATAGATCTATTGGAATGGCAGCCCGCCTCTGTCAAGGTGATCACTTGGCAGGAGGTGTGCTATATTCGAGGTATTATGTAAATTTGGCACATTTCCTGTCACCGAGGGCCCCTTGTCATTTACATCCGCTGTGGTGTAGATGATTGTTATTATCTTTATGATATGTCAAATCAATGTTAAGGCTTGCGTTTCGTGATGCTTAGGAGCAATATTACACCCATTTAGTCAAGACCTGTCTATCTTGGCTTGTTTATTTCAAATGTTTGACTTGTGTTCACGCTATTACTATTTAAACTATTATGGATTCACTCAACCTTTGTGTTGACTTTTAAGCATGTTTATCTCAGGAAATTAGCAAGCATGGCGGCACGGAGCTGGCAAAGGGCACAGGACCTCCCTTTTGATTTCAATAATTATATCATTCTTTACAAACTCATCACTCCTTTTGCTAAACAATTAACATTTTGGAAAAATGTTTGTAACTCTGAATATTTGAGTTTTCATGGAATGATATTGACTATCTTTAGAATTGTTTTCTATGAGTATGACTGTGTACTAAACTGTAATGACCCTGATTAGACTTCCGCTGCTTAATCAAATTTCGGGGTGTTACAGTTTAGGGTAAGGCCTTTGGTTTTGTGGTATTTTGGTAGGTACTTAATGGTGTCCTTGTGATCGTAGTGGGTTAGAGGAGGCATGATGATTCCTAGAACAACAAAATTTCACATTTTAGTTTAAGTAAACTACGTATTATAATGTGGATGTTCTAATGTGTGCCTATATGAAAACAATGTGGAGGTGCGGTTATCTTGACTCATTTTGATGCTTCAAAAACGTTTTATAATGCAATTTTTGTTATAAAACAAAAGATAACCCAAACGCTCCTAGTTCAATGTAGCTTCGTTTGAATGTACCCGAAAATACATATTGGTTATGTATTCCCTTTAGCATTCAAGAGACATTATGCAAGTGATGTTTTAAACATAACGTTTTGATTTTGTATTCTCAATGTGAGACGAAAAAATATTTGTCCTATTTGTGAGAAATTTTTTGGAAAGATTTGACATGGGGTGTTTTAGCAAACATGTTTATACTAAGTAAGAATGCAATTCTTAACTATGGGAAACATGATTAGTTTTGTTAAACACTTAATTTTATGCATGAGTTTCTCAAGTTTAATGCATAACCCCAAGTTTTTGTTTTTGTGCAAAAATAGAATTCCTAGACTCAGATCAGGATTGTAATCAAGTTTAGAATACTTACAATGATGATTGATTTGCAATGTGAATGAAAGGAAGACCAAGAATTCGTAGGTATGGATGGATGGTAAAGTGAATAGTAGCAGTTTGGAAGTGGTGGTTTGAGATAATGGGTGTTTGGTTTAATATAAACAAAAAAATGATTCTGCAGGTCGGCGGACATGGCGGACCCCTGAAATGGGTTCCGTCCGTTATGTCTGAGGGTTCCGCCGACCCTGCTGAGAAAAAGAGTTATGGATTTGTTTTGATTTTTTTGATTTTTGTCTAATGTCCAGAACTACAATGTAGGTTCCATGAGTCCTAAGCCTAGCCTAAGAAGGTTAAAAGGTTCACGTTTAAGGGGTTTTGTGATAATGTCGGCTATGTTGTCTTCGGAAGAAACTTTCTCAATTGAGATATTTCCTTTTTGAACGTTGTCACGAAGGAAATGATGACGGATTTCAATATGTTTGGTACGAGCATGTTGAACCGGGTTTTTGCTAAGATCAATGGCACCTTTGTTGTCACAAAGAATTGTGATGTCGTTGAGTTGAATTCCATAGTCGACAAGAGCTTACTTCATCCAAAGAGCTTGTTGACATGCCTTTCCAGCCGAAACGTACTCGGCTTCCGTTGTTGAGATAGCAAGAGCCATTTGCTTCTTAGAGAACCATGAAGTGAGACAATGTCCAACAAAAGTACAAATACCACTTGTACTTTTTCTATCAACATAGTCACCGGCATGATCCGAGTCGGCATACACTATGGTGTCTATTCCCGTTCCTTTGGGATACCATAAACCTAAATGTGTAGTGCCCTTAATATACCTAAAAATCCTTTTAACGGCTTCGAGATGGGTAGTCTTAGGATCTTCTTGAAAACGAGCACATAGACAAACACTAAACATAATGTCGGGTCTACTAGCCGTTAGGTAAAGTAAACTACCAATCATACCTCTATATTTAGTGCTATCTACGGAATCACTTTCCTCATCCTTGGTGAGTTTAGTTTCCATGGACATGGGTGTTTTGATTGGTTTCGAATCTTCTAATCCAAATTTCTTAAGCATGTCCTTAATATATTTAGATTGGTTAAAGAAGATACCATCTTCTAGTTGTTTAATTTGGAGTCCTAAGAAAAAGTTGAGTTCTCCCATCATACTCATTTCAAACTCGTCATGCATGATTTTTGAGAAATCCACACATAATTCTTGACAAGTTGATCCGAATATAATGTCATCAACATAGATTTGGACTATGATAATATGTGAATCTTTCTTCTTAGTGAAGAGAGTATTATCAACTAAGCCCATGGTATACTTATGGTCGACTAGCAAGGTTTTAAGTCGATCATACCATGCTTTTAGAGCTTGCTTAAGTCCGTAAAGAGCCTTTTTAAGTTTGTAAACATGATTTGGTTTTTCAAAATCGATGAAGCCCGGTGGTTGAGCAACATACACTTCTTCATTAATGACTCCGTTTAGAAATGCACTTTTGACGTCCATTTGAAAGAGTTTAAAATTGTGTGCACATGCATATGCAAGTAAGATTCTAATTGACTCGAGCCTAGCAACCGGAGCAAAAGTTTCATCGTAGTCAATGCCTTCTTGTTGGTTATATCTTTGTGCAACTAGCCTAGCTTTGTTTCTAGACACAATTTCATTTTCATCCATTTTATTACGAATTACCCATTTTGTTCCAATTATAGTTTGACTCTTTGGTTGAGGAACTAATGTCCATACATCATTCCTAACAAATTGGTTTAACTCTTCTTGCATTGCAATTACCTAAGACTCATCTTTAATGGCTTCATTAATATTTTTAGGTTCAATGGTTGACACGAAACAAAAGTAGTTGCTTTCATTTTGAACTTTTGACCTTAGTGTTCTTTCGTTAATGTTGCCAATGACACCATCTAATGGATGACTTTTAGATTCTTTGACATTGACAAGATCTTTGTTTAATAGTTCATCTTCCTTGTCATCACTTAAAATTTCTTGTCTTTATATTGCTTGGCTTTCAACTAAGTCATCATCTACCAAAGGTGATGTCTTAGAGGGAGGTGGACTCTCGTCAAATGTTACGTTCAATGATTCCTCGACTCTTAAGGTTTCTTTGCTCAAAACAATGTACGCTTTACTATTTTGTGAATATCCAAGAAATACACCTTCATAAGACTTTGGGTCAAATTTGGTGAGATAATCCTTGGTGTTAAGAATGAAACATTTACTCCCAAACACTCTAAAGTATCCTAATGTAGGCTTTTTACCTTTATATAGTTCATAAGGAGTTTTATTAAAAAATGGTCTAATTAAGACTCGATTTAAAATGTACGTTGATGTGTCAACGGCATTACACCAAAACTTTTGTGGAATGTTTTGTTCATTAAGCATTGTTCTACTCATCTTTTGCAATGTCCGGTTTTTACGTTCTACTACACCATTAGATTGAGGAGTACGTGGAGCCGAAAAGTTATGAGTAATACCATTAATATCACAAAAGTTTCCAAATTGAAATCCATTATCAAATTCACGACCGTGATCCGTTCTAATAGACACAATATTAGACCCTACTTGATTGTGAATTTTCTTACTTAGAATCTCAAATTTATCAAAAGCTTCATTTTTACTTTTCAAAAATTTTGTCCAAGTATATCTTGAGTAATCATCAACTATAACCAAAGTGTAGAAGTTACCTCCATAACTTTGTATAGCGGATGGACCAAATAAATCCATATGCAAAAGTTCTAGACACCTAGATGTAGAAACCAAGTTTTTAGCCTTATGGCTATTATGGACTTGTTTACCGACTTTGCAAGCATCACAAAAGTGTTGGTCATATTTCAACTTAGGTAGGTTTCTGTGACATTTCTAAAAAATTTCATATCAATTATTTTAATGGTTTATTATTTAAATAATCTATTTTAATTTATTTACTTAGTCGGAAGATATCCGCGTACGTTTAAATAAATTCTATCGCGACTAGACTATGCTCAGTCTACGTTTCTATGCATTATTGTTGTATTTCAATCCTATTTTTTTTTAAAGTCACAATCCATTTTATTTCATTTTTACGTCCACTTTTATTTTTATCGCGCGGTTTAAATTCGTGTTTCACGTTTTAACCTCAAATAAATCCTCCGATAATCTCATCACTCATCTATATTTCAAAAATTCATCATGAAAACAAGTTTTAATATTTTCACAAGTTTTACACTTTATTTCGTACAGTTAAATTTTATTTCTAGCAAGCTCGGTACCCGATAACACATTAAACTAGCCAAAAACTACCTAAATAATACCTAAAGTCAAGATTTATCTTACACACTTATCCACTCAATCACCAAAACCCACGCCCCCCCCCCCCCCCCCCCCCCCATTTCAATCACCTTACACATTGAAAAATTTCCTACCTCAATTATTATTTGTACTTTGTTGTAAAAGAAAAGAAATAGATATCAAAAACTAGTAGTTAGTTCATTTTTATAAACTAGCTCTCTTTTCTTTTCTCTCATTTGGGGTGGACGGCAAAACACAACAACAAGAAGGAGGGATCAAGATTTTATCAAGTATATTAAACCTAGTTTACTTCTTGTTTTAGTTTTGAAATAAAAACTAGGAAGTATTAGGAAACCTTGTTACCTTAAACCTCATCATCTCACTTGTAAGCTTCAAGTTATATTTTTCATCTTTTCATACTTCCATTTATTCACTATCTTGATGTATTTGAACATTATATAAGTTATAATGCTTAGTTAAGCTTGGTACTTAAGTTAGAAAACCTTAAAACAATAGAAAGGCTAAACATGAAACTGTATTTTTTTTATCCGTGTATAAAAGTATTAAACTTCTCTAATCAGTAGACAATGGACATAAACTAAAAATATGTAGTTGTAGCCCTATGTCTTGTGGTCATTTTGACGGGTATTTCGTCGAATAACTCCTTACGATGATTAAACTAAAATTATTTTGGTGAAACTAGTCACAATCTGAGCAACAGATTTGAAACATGAAAAAGTCATTTTTTTTTTATATAACCCTCTGTTACTCAAAGAATAAAAGTTTTAGAGGACATCTTAACTTAAACGTGTCCGAAAACGGGGAGTAAATCGGGTTAGTAAAACTCTAGATATCGCACTTTTCGTGAGACCATTGAAAATTTGAAAGCTGAATGGATTGATTGTTTGGGTAAATGGACTGTTTTACTAAGGTTATGTAATTTTTGGCCAAGTGGGACCCATAAATCTCGTTAGTACAGAAGTAGACCTTTCCGGGGATATAAAGAACGAGACTTGTGGACTTACGGTTTGCAAATGGTGATTTTTCTAAACATAGACAAGTTATTAAATTTTTAACAGCCCTAGGTATAAAATGAGTATAAAGTGTTTTACACTTTATAATGTTTGACCTTTAAAACATTTTGAACCCCCTAATATATTTTTGAACCCTTAGCATTAAAGTGAACCTTTTTGACCAAAAACTTGACCCATGGACTAAATTTGAACCTTAGAATTAATTTGAACTTTTACATTATAATTGAACTTGGGGTCAAATGTAAGTTTCATATTTATATAAATGCAAGAGTATATTTTTGGATAATTTGTAGGTAATTTAACTAAAACCTTGTGATGTATCTAGGAATATTGTACCAAGCTTAAGTAAGATCATAATCTGTATAATCAAAAGTACATCGATATCTATTTTCATAAACTAAGACAACGTATATTAATTAGGTTCATCGTAGAGCTTTTGTGGCTATTCCTTCGTTTGCTTGTTCATTGCTACTTTCTTTGCTCTCGGTGAGTTCATAGTCTCGCCTTTACTTACTTAAATGTTTTATAAACCTCGCGAGGGGGATACATGCTAGTTTTTACAAACTGAATACAAGTAGTTTTTGGTATGCTGGACCCGATTACATGATTATAGTGATTGAATGCTTCTTGTCAATTAAGTCCCCACTATGAACCATTAATTCCATAAGGAAACGCTATTATTATGGATATGCATATTAGGCTTGGCCGGCCTTGACTGGGTACGGTCACATAATCTTGAGAGTTTAGGGTAAACTGGCAATTTTTACCTAGGGGCACAAAATCATGGTTAAGGTTTCGGTTTCATAATTCTCAATACTATAATCAGATAAACCGACATGTAATTGCAATACTTGTCGCCCGATAATTAATGCTTGTATTCAACTGCTTACTTATTAAACTCTATGAATTCACTCAACTTTATGTTGACTTTTTAGCATGTTTATCTCAGGTCCGTAAGTAACTTCTGCTTGGATGGGCGGCGCAAAGAATGGATATCTACTTGATGACCCATGTTTAAATAAAAACTTTTCATTCGATAATGTTCAAAATTTTCAAACTTATGTAACTTTGTACTATGTAAAACCTTTTGGGACCTTCGTTGACTCTGATAATTATCGAATGTGAAGTAAGAACTTTTATTAATAACGGCTTTGTTTTAAAGTTGTTTACTATATTTGTACGATGTGATTGATGTATAGCACCCCATGTCCCTTTCCGCTGCGATCCTAAAATGGGGGTGTTATAGTTTCGAACTAAGTCTTTGGAGGAGAGGTTTTGGATTAGTCTCATGTTAGCATGTCCTAAACGTCTATGCCATAAAGTTGAAGATTCATCTAATGAGGTAAGATAAAGTTTGTCTCTAGATGTTGGATCCATCTTCATGACGTATACGTTATTCTTAAGGACACCTTTGGCTATGGTTATACCATCTTTAAGTATCTTACTTCCGTTTTCACTAAAAAGGACATTATACTTATTACGACAAAGTTGACTAATGCTAAGGAGATTAAAACCTAAGTTATCAACATGAGCTACATCATCTATAAAAAGGGAGTCATGAGAGATTGTACATTTTCCGATGATTTTGCTCTTAGCTTTACTACCAAACGTAACATTACCTCCGTCACATTTGTGATAAGTAGTGAAGAGGCTTTTGTTACCCGTCATGTGCCTTGAACAACCGCTATCTTTAATCCATTCATCCGGTTCCAAACAAACTTTGAGGCACACCTATTTTAGGAAAAACACTCAAACATTTGGTCCCCAATTTCTCATGGGTCCATTTTGGTTAAACATACCATTAACTTGTTCCAAGTATGAAAATAGAGCATAAGGGTTCCATGGCATGTACTTTGGAGTTTGGTAATGTCCAGGGGTGTTTTGGTTCCAAACATGTTGGTAGTTTGGTCGAGCGTTGAAGGTTCTCTTTGGAAAGGGGCGTTTGGGAATTGGAATCTTAGGTCTTGGTTGAGTAGTCTTAGCTCTAAATTCATTTTTACTAAGTCCTACTCCAGTTTTAACACAGGTTTTGTTCCATTTTTATACGTAACTTTAACAAATTTTGAACGATCCGATGTGGATGGAGTTACTACTGCAGCAGACCTGGCGGAACCTTCGGGTCCAACGGGCGGAACCCTGGATTGGGTTCCGTCTGATCCGCAGGCTGCTGTAGCAATTTTGTTAGTTTCTTGTGCATTCTTTTCTTGTTTCGTTTGACCCTTTGAAGTTTCTATTTTCGTAAATCCTAGTCCTGTTTTATCAAAGGGTGACTTTTAAAGTTTCATAATTTCATCCGCACAAGAAATGCTCTTATCGAACTTCTTAAACTTTGTGGTTTGTTTTATTAGATCATTTTGAGTAATTTTGAGTTTCTCAACTTCTAGTTTAAGCTCTTCACATGATTTGCAAGATGTGTCAATACCTTTACTCTTTTCTAATCTCTTAGCTTTTTCTTTTAACTCATAAACTTCATTTTCTAAAAACTCCTTTTTAGTTTTCAAAAATTTATTTTTGTTTATGATTTTTAAGCTCAATTCACAAAGTTTGTTATATTCTTTTTGTAAAGTGTCATCATCAATAGAGGAGTAAGATGAGTCGGAGAATACCTCATTTGAATTGTGAGCCATGAGAGCAATATCATCATTCTTTGGCTCATCGTCATCTCCTTCATAGTCACTCCAAGCACCACCCACAAAAGCTTGTTGAGGTTTGCTCTGGGTGGTTTTGGACATTCTCCTACAAGATGACTTGTGTCTCCACACCTATAGCATTTTCTTTCAACCTTTCCTTTCCTATCATCACGATCTTTTCGGAAAGTTTTCTTGTCATCTTTAGGTTTCCTTACAAACTTTCCTCTTCTACGAAAGAACTTCTTGAAGTCTCTAACGGCCATAGCATATTCCTCATCATCACTATCCGAAGTAGATTCTTCATCATCACTTGATTGGACTCTAGCTTTCAAGGCAATGGACTTAACTTTTTCTTTCTTGCTTCTAACTAGTTCCGAATCTTTTTCCATTACCATTTCATGAACTTTGAGGTTTCCAATTAGCTCATCAAGTGACATGCTTGAAAGATCTTTGGATTCTTCAATTGCCGTCACTTTTGCTCTCCACTTCGGATGGAGTGCTCTAAGAAATTTCCTGACAAAGTTCTTACTACAAAAAGATTCATCAAGTGCTTTAAGTGAAGTAATAATAGTGTTAAACCTAGCAAAAGCATTATCAATAATCTCATCTTCGGAAATAACAAATTGTTCATATTGTTGAACAAGAAGATCAATTTTGTTATCTTTAACTTGTGAGTTTCCTTGATGAGTGACAATTAAAGATTGCCAAATATCTTTGGCGGTTTTACACAAAAAGACTCTTTCATATTCTTTCTTAGGCAAAGCGTTGTAAAGCATCATTTTAGCTTCATTATTTTTACCAATTAATTTCTTTTGATCATCAACTTTAATGTTAGTAACTACGTTATCACCATCAATGATTATATACCATAAATCTATATCTTTAGATTTCACGTAAGTTTCAAAACGGTTTTTCCAATATATAAAACCATTTGCTTCAAAGAGTGGTGGTCTTTGCATAGATTGCCCTTCTTTGTAATTTTCAAAATCCATGGATCGTTTCAAGTTTTAAAACACAATATATTTTAAAAGCTTGAGTAACGTAGCTCTTGATGCCAATTGTGGAAAACTAGAAGGGGGTTGAATAGTTTACCGTTTAAAATCTTTTTAAATTGTTTAGTTAGCTTTGAAACTTTCCGTTTGATCAAATATATATACACAAACACAATATATAACATGCAAGTAAATGAAAGAAACGATCAAACCACAACACGGGTATTTATCGTGGTTCGGCTACAAGGACTCTTTTTCCTTGCCCTACGTCCACGCCCCGAGTATCCAACTCGAGAGTTTCTTTCACTAGTCAACAAGCTCCTTTCACCGGCGGAGAAAACCTTACACGTCGCTTATACTTTTACCGACACTAAGCTAGATGTAGAATTCTTTACCAAGGGTACAACCACTCCCGTTAGTTCTTTTACAAGGGTACAACTACTCCCGACACACTTTGTATTTTGAGGACTAAAATACTAACCGATCACTACTGAAAATACACAATTAAATGAAGTGTAAACTACACAAATCTACATAATGCTAAGCTAACAAGTCTTGCAACGTTGTGTTGAATACTTGTTACTTTTAATGAGCTCGTGAATCTCTTTGCTACAAAAAGAAACTTCACATATGAAATGTTAAAGGGTTAGATGAAAGAATGAATGTGTGTGTGTAAAATATGATGTAGAGTGATAAGCCAAAAATCAACTTGTGGCTTGGTATTTATAGCAAAGCCTTCTGCAGGCCTGGCGGATACGGCGGAACCCTCAGATGGGTTCCGCCCGTGTACCCCCAGGGGTCTGCCGGGCTTGCAGTTGGTTTTACAATAAATCTTGCAAACCAAACAAAGTCACATCTCATTACACCTTGCAAACCAAACAATGTCACATCTCATTACATCTAGTCAAACACCAAACTTGCAAGCAACCACTTAGTAAGTCAAACACATTTTCTTTCCATAAATGTATAATGACAAAACTTGCCATAAATGTGATGTGACAATTCTATTTTAAGAAATAAAAAGTGTTGTGTTTTATGAAATGTAAAATGTAGCAAAAGTCTAGTTTATGCAAGTCTTTAAAACTAAGATTATGTTTTACTTAGAAACTAAAGTTTACATTTTGTCGTTAACAAAACTTAGCGAAGATCGTAAAATATAAATAACGTTTTTAGGCGATATTTGTATTAACAATAATGACAATTATGGAATGCATAAAACAATCGTCTGGCTTGAAGATTAGTCCTAATAAAACCAAAGTGTACGGAATTGGTGTTGGAATAGAAGAAGTGGAGTCTTTAGCTCACAAAATGAGATGTGCAGCCGGGTCGTTGCCATTCACTTATCTTGGATTACCGGTTGGTTCTAATATGAAAAGAATATCTAGTTGGAATGTTGTGGTCGAAAAATTCAAAAAAAGATTGGATAATTGAAAGCAAAAACTATCTCTTTTGGTGGTAGACTAACGTTGGTCAAAACGTTTTAAAGTAGCATACCATTATATTTCTTCTCTTTATTTCGTGCATCCGCGAGTATCATTAAAAAGTTAGAAACTGTAAGACAACCTTTTTTTTTTTTTTTTTTTTTTTTGGGGGGGGGGGGGGGTGGTGGGGTACTACGAGAATAAGAAGATGACATGGGTTAGATGGAATGCTATTTTAAAGAAGATAAAAGTAGGTGGGCTTAATATTGGCAGCTTAAAAGCTTTTAACTGGGCTTTACTTGGCAAGTGGTGGTGGCGGTTTAGAGTCGAAGAAAACTGACTATGGGTTAAAATTATTAAAAGTTTATATGGAAGTGATGGTGGATTGACCGAGAATAATGACAGCGTTAGACGGAGTGGAAGTACATGGAGTAGTATTGTAAAAGTGGGAAAAGTCATAGATCAGTCGGGTGTAAACTTTTGTTCCTCTTTTGGTAGAAAAGTAGGAAATGGGTATAATACTCATTTTTTGGTTGGATAAATGGGTTGGTGAAAATGTGGCTTTATGTGAAAAATTCCCAAGGCTTTTTAGACTAGAAATTCATAAAGATATCTCGGTTGGAGAGAAAAGATGTTGGAGGGACGATGGGTGGGCGTAGGAATGGAGTTAGGTGAGAAGTCCAAGGGGTAGAGCTATAAGTGATCTCATGGATTGTCGAGGTTAACTAACTTTTTTATTCCTAATGTACAATTAGATTCATGGAGCTGGCTTCTTGATGATAAAGGTCTCTTCACGGTTAAATGTCTTAGAGAAAAGATTGATGAAGTTGCTCTAAACTCCACGGTTACAACTCATAAGACTAACTGGAACACATACATCCCAAGAAAGATTTGCATCTTTGTGTGGTGGCTCCAACATTGACGCCTTCCTGTTCTCTCATGGTTACAACATATTGGTATGGATCTCAACATATTGGATATGGATGTGGAAACCTTCGAGCATGGCTTTATGTTTTGCCCAAGAGTTGTGGCAGGATGGGAAAGAGTATTTAAATGGTGGAACATTGGTAATTTTAATGTTGGGTCAATTGGAGATATAATTAATCATGCGGGTCATAATAACTATAATGTCGTGCAAAAGAAATGTTGGCAAGCGGTTTGTTGGGCAATGTTGTACTTAGTATGGCGTCTTCGTAAGAAGAGAGTGTTTCAAAATAAGATATCGAACTTATCTACAATATGCGACAAAGTACAAGTTTTTGTGTACTTATGGATTTCACACAGAGCAAAAGGGAAAATTAAGCCCTGGAATGATTGGCGCATTGATCCTGTAAATGCATCCAAAGGTTAAGTATATGTTGGTTTGGTTTCAAGTGTTAGAGATCGTGTGCAACATTTGTGAATATGGTTTTGTGGAGCTGCAAAGGGCCTGAAAATTTTGGAAATGGTCTGCGGTTCAGAAGTTTATGGTTTGCAGCTTCAGGTTAAGGTTATATCAGAAGTGGTTTATCGTCATCTGTCATAGGTCAATTGGGTATCGTTTTAGTTTGTTTTGGCTCAGTGGATCGCTGGTTCTATGTTCTTTTGTTTCAGTATATGGCTTTTTGGTTTGGTTTGTTCGTGTTTATAGTTCGTTTTTGTTGTTTCTTTTGTGGTGTTCTTGTTCAGTTCCTTTCTCTTTAATCATCTTGTTTGGGGAGATGAAATGCCGTTTGCTTGTATCGTTTTTTTTCTTCTATATATTGTTGCCTTTCGGGGAAAAAAAGTTTTGAGAATTCTTAGATTATGCATGATGGGTACTATTTCAACTATATTTAAGTTTATCAACAAAACAAAGTTTAAGAAAAATATAATTATTATCTTGTGTTTTTCTTTTTGTAATGACAACATTACATAACTAATTAATTTATGATCTCTCCAAGTTTGTAGACCTCAAAATCTTGGGTAATCTTAACTACCTATAATGTAAAAATGGTCAAAGATGAAAAGTGAAATAGTCAAGGTTTGTGAAATGTTGAAAACTTAATTTTGGTAAGTCTGACTTGTGAAAACTTAAACAATTAAAATGGAAATGTTGATATTAAAATGAAATATGGTGTGAGGATACGACTGAGATTAAGAGATGAGTGGTTGATTATTTTAAATGTTTTACGTAGTTCATTTGACTTTGCTAAAGTAGGAGCGTGAATCATCACAGTAAATTTTAAGCGTTTTTATCTTGTTATTAAACTATTAATTGGTGGACTTGATATAAAAACTGTTTTGTTTTTATAGGGACAATGGGAGTACTAATTTTTCATAAGGATGATATAAGTTAAACAAGGCAGTTTTTGGAAACCAAAGAGTAATTTGTATGTTAAAATTTCATTATTCGTTAGTTCCATTTAAATTTTTTGTCAAATGTATCTAAATAACTAATAGTTATAGAAAAAGTGTTCAACTAAAGTGAACCAATATCTTAACTACTTATAATAAAAAAATAGTCAAAATGAAATGTGAAATTCTTAACTTTTGGTCAATCCCCATATATATTACCCTTCTAAAACTCCTTGTAAAGTCAAATGTCAAATTAATACCATGCAAATATACGGAATTAGAGATATTTGCTTTGATCAATGTTTTATATAGGAACTCATAGATATATTCGTTTATTGCATCAGTTACAAGAGATATATTCATTCATGTGCTTTGATCAATGTTTGATATAAAAACTCAGAGATATATTTAATATGATTATTTACCTATTTGATTCTTCTTATAAATGATTTGATGACTTGTTAAAAGATCACGGGTTAATTCATATGGTAGGGTATCATGGAAATTATTAGTGGTAACGGGATGAGCTTCTATGTGGTATACAAGATAGCACTTTGTAATCTACGTGTTTATTGCTGACCATATACGGAATTAACTAAAGTTGAAAAAGTCATACAAGTTTGCAAATGTAAAAGCACATCGATGTTTAAATTTAATCTATCTATGCATGGCAATAGTTGACTTAATCTAATTTTGAAACACGGTTACTACTACATGGCTATCAAATATTAAAAACAAATCATCTTACTTATACCTTTTAAATCAAAATTTTTAATTTTTAATACTTGAGAGGTAAATTTTAAATATAGGAATGATTTGATATATTGTATTTCATTGCCTATATAAAGAGATGCAAATGTTAAATCAAACCACGGTTACTAATCGAAGTCGAAGAAATGAAAATGAAAAATGAAAGAAATGTTAATGATGATTTTGAGGTTAGAAATGCTTTGCTTCGTGTTTGTTATGACATTTATCATGCTTCGCTCTTGCAACTGTGGACGACATCCAATCTCTCTTATTTTTTCTCGAGAAACTAACATTTTTCACTTTTGATCTTTTGTATGTTTAGATGGAATTAATATTTGATGAACTAACATGAAAGAAAGAGGCGATAAGGATGACCATGTGCATTTGAAAGTTATATATATTGATCGTCAATAATATGATGCACTATTTTATATATTTCAAATTTTCAATTTCATATATCATGTGACACTATGTTTTTATTTTAGTATAGACATTATATGAACGCATGAGCAAACTACCGATGACATCGCGAGGGCGCAAGTGATGTTAGGCCTTTTGATCATCTCATCAAGTTTATTTTTTTATTACATTAAACTACTCTTTTTATTTCGTCATATTGATGTGAGGTTTTCTGATAATCTCATCAAGTTTTCTTTGAGGTAGTTATATGATGATTGACTTTCTTTTTATATGGTTGCTCTTTTTTATAAATACAGTCAAGCAAGTATTATAATTTCAGAGTTGAGTTATTTTAAAAACTAAGTTTTTCTTGCAAATTGAGGGACAAATCCTCACCATCCATCTAGTTTGATTTAATGGTGGGGATTAACCTAAAATTTAATAAGACAACCTAAGTTCATGTTTTTTTTCTTGTCTTTTTGTCTTTTTTATTTATTCAAATTTTTTTCTTTTTTTGTCTTTTTTTACTATTCACGTATTACATTTCTTTTTTTTCCAATTGACTTTCTTTCCTTTTTTCCTTTTTTTTCTTTTTTCATTTGTGCATTCTTTACTATTCACGTTTTTTTGTTTTTTTTTCACCCTATTTTTTGTCTTTTTTTAATTCATTTTTTTTTAATTCACACGTTTTTTTCACTTTCTTATGTTTTCTTCTGTTTTCATATGTTTTTGTCGGTTTTCATCCGTTTTCTTACGTTTTTGGCCGTTTTCGCCCGTTTTCATATGTTTTGGCCAATTTTCATTCGTTTTCATATGTTTTTGTCTGTTTTCATACGTTTTCGTCCGTTTTCATACATTTTTGTATGTTTTCTTCCGTTTTATAACGTTTTTGTCTGTTTTCGCCCGTTTTCATATGTTTTCGCCTGTTTTCTTACGTTTTCACCTGTTTTCGTCTGTTTTTGTCTGTTTTCATACGTTTTCGTCAGTTTTCTTATGTTTTTGTCCGTTTTCGCTGGTTTTCATACGTTTTCGCCCGTTTTCTTACGTTTACACCCGTTTTCATATGTTTTTGTCTATTTTCATACGTTTTCATCAGTTTTCTTACGTTTTCGCCCGTTTTCGTATGTTTTCTTACGTTTTCATATATTTTCGTCCGTTTCCGCACGTTTTCATACGTTTTAAAACGTTTTCATCCATTTTCTTTCATTTTCGTCCATTTTTCATACGTTTGAATATCACATGTGATATTCTTTGATTTTCTAAATATCACAAGTGATTTTTAACTAATGTTTTATAAGTGAATAACACAAGTGATATTCTGAATATCACAAGTGATTTTATGAATATCATAAGTGATTTTCAACTAATGTTTTGTAACATGAAAATCACAATTGATATTCAGAAAACCAAAAGAGATAGATGTTCAGAAAACCACAAGTGATATTCAGAAAATCACAAGTGTTAGTTTGAATATCAATTGTGATATTCAAAACGTATGAAAAACGTAAGAGAATAGACGAAAACATAAGAAAATCACAAGTGATATTCAGAAAATCGCAAGTGATATTTAGAAAATCACAAGTGATATTCTGAAAATCACAAGTGATATTATAAATATCACTTGTAATATTCAGAAACGTAAATAAACAAATGAAAACGTAAGAAAATGGACAAATACATATGAAAATGGACAAAAACATATGAAAGCGTAAAAGCACGTATGAAAATGGGCAAAAACAATGGATGAAAATAAAGGAAAATGGATGAAAACGGACAAAAATGTATGAAAATGAACGAAATCGGATGAAAACCTATGAAAATAGACGAAAACGGGCAAAAACGGACGAAAATGTATGAAAACAGATGAAAATGAATGAAAGCGTAAAAACATGTCTAAAAACGGACGAAAACGTATGAAAAATGGATGAAAACGGACGAAAACGTATTAAAACGAATGAAAACAAACGAAAACATAAGAAAACAGGCGAAAACGTATGAAAACAGACGTAGACGGGCAAAAACGTAAGAAAACGAACGAAAACATAGGAAAATGGACGAAAACGTATAAAAATAGACAAAAACATATGAAAATAGACAAAAACGTCAAAAAATGGACGAAAACGTATGTAAACGGAAAAAAAGGTCTGAAAATGGACGAAAACATATATAAACGTATGAAAACGAACGAAAACGTTCGAAAACGGATGATAACATATAAAAACGGACGAAAACAGATGAAAACGTTTGAAAAGAAACGAAAACGTAAAAAAAACAGACGAAAATGTTTGAAAACAGACGAAAACGTATGAAAACGTGTGAAAACGGACAAAAACGTCTGAAAACGGACGAAAACGTATATAAACGTATGAAAAAGAATAAAAACGGACGAAAACGTATAAAACGAACGAAAACGTTTGAAAACGGAAGAAAACGTTTGAAAGTAGACGAAAGCGTAAAAAAATGAACGATAACGTTTGAAAACAGACGAAAACGTTTGAAAACAGACGAAAACGTATGAAAATGGAGAAAAACGTTTGAAAACAGACGAAAACGTATGAAAACGGACAAAAACGTTTGAAAACAGACGAAAACGTATGGAAGCGGAAGGAAAAAACGTTAATTATTAAAAAAAAATGAATTAGAAAAAAAAACGTGAATTGTTTTTTTTTTTAAAAGAGAAAAAAATGACTTTAAAAAGTAATTATTAAAAAAAAAAAAAGACAAAAAAAAAGCGTGAAAAAAAAATAAAAAAAGAGCTTGAATAGAAAATAAAAGACAAAAGAAAAAAAAAACGTGATTAGAAAAAAAGTCAAAGAAAAAAGAAAGAAAGAAAAAATACGTGGATAGCAAAAAAAAAGAAAAAGAAAAAAGACAAAAAAAAGAATAAAGAAAAAAACAATGAATAAATAAGAAACAAAAAAAGACAAGAAAAAAATTTGGACTTAGGTTTTATTTTTAAATCTTAGGTTAATTCCCACCATTAAATCAAACTAGATGGATGGTGATGATTTGTCCCTCAATTTGTAGCAAAAAACTAGTTTGCAAAAAAACTTTTCTCTATAATTTCAGTCTTTGATGAGAATCAAACAAAAGAGTAAAATTGAATCCCTAAAATACCCTTTATTGATATGCCCTTTATTAAAGTTTTTTTTTTTTTTTTAACTTTACCCCTTATTAAAGTTGGCTTAATCTAAAATGGCAATTTTGACTAAAATTCCAACTTTGATTCTACAGTAACTACAATGCACATAATTAAAAACTTATCCCTAAAGTACCAATAAAAAGTAACTTCAAGGTATTAGTGAAGTCAGTTAAGGAGTTCGGCCAAGAAGAAGTTGATACCTCAAAGGTCGTGCACCAAAAAAATTTACGTGACGAGTAACGTGCGTTATTAGTTATCTCATAATTGATGTAATGTTTTATTTTCTTTTTCACTAAATGTTTGTATATGTTCTTTGATACATTTTGTGAATTTTTTTTATTATTATTTATTATTATTTTTATTTGAATGATCGCATGTTACAATTTTTTGCAATTAAATATTGATATTTTAACGTTAACGTTACGCTAAATGCTTAACCAACATATCGCAACTATAACTGTTTGCCGCTAGAAAATCTCGTTGATATGCACAGGTACTCGCCTAGTTTAACAAAAAATACAAACTAATGTAATCTAACTTGGATTATGATCATTATTAACATCCCAATCGTGTTAGGAATAATCTTTGAAATATTAATTAAGACAATACTTCTAAGTACCATTTTTAAAATAACTATGAAAAATATTAAAGCATGCCATTTTGGTTGAATAACGAAAGATCATTCAAAGATTTAAAACTATTTGTTATTTAATTGATAAAAACACATTATTTAATATATATATATATATATATATATATATATATATATATATATATATATATATATATATATATATATATATATATATATATATATATATATATATAAAACCCCGTACGTGCACGCACATTATAACTATCTATATTTAACTACATTATAAAGCATTTGTGACTTTCTATAAAAGGTAGTCTTAAAATTTTAAGAGAAAAAACATTACTATAAGAAGAAAATTAATGTAAATTTTGAAATTTTAAGTCGCATCTAAACCATATAATAACCTTTCTAATAATGATATATCTATACAACATATAAAAGAAAAATAGTCAATGTTAAAAGGTGAAAAGTCAAACAATGTGAAATGTTGAAAACCTTAAATCTTAACTACTTATAATGTAGATTTAGTCAAAGGGAAAAAGTAGAAAACTGAATTTTCAGTCAATCCCCATTTTGCCCTTCTAATTAATGCTCTTGAAAGTGAAATCTTGAAAGTTAAGGGTGAGAGAAAATGAATTGTGTAATTAATGCTTTTATTAAAACACCACATAACTTAAAATTACAATAATTTATTCATATGGTACAACCAATTAAAAGCATCTATATTAAATTAAAAACAATCAATTAAAACACCTCTTACTAAAAAAGTACAATAAAATTTTCACAATATACAATTTAAACAAGCTACAACATAATATAAAATATAAAATAATTAAACACACTAATTAATGTTACTTTTAAAACACCCTAAAATGAAAAGTATATGTTATTATACACATTATACAAATTAATAAAACACACAAAACTTTATACTAGCTAACAAGTTGATGTTGCATATAGTTTTGAAAACTGGACCGGACCAACGGGTTCAACTGGGAAAAACATATAGTTTTGAAAACTGGACACGACGGGTTCAGTTATTAAAAGCATGACTCGGTTTAAATCGACCGGAACGGTTCAACCGGGTTTCAAAACATTATGTTGACATGAACTTAAGTATCAAAGTCAATAAGTCAACACATTTAGTAACTGATTTTCATATCAATTTGGGCGGGAAAATCAGTTACTAAATGTGTTGACTTATTGACTTTGATACTTAAGCTCATGTCATATGTTTAATCCTTAAATCTTCAAACTTTTATTAGAGGTGGTGAAACGGGCAGGCACGGGCTAAAATGGCACGGGTTAAAACGGGCACGGGCTAAACGGACAAATTATAAATCGGGCCAAACGGGCACGGGCTAAAACGAGCAAATTATAATTCAACTATTAAAAACATTCGAAACAGTCCTAAAAACCCCTTTAATTCATCTTGTAAAAAAAGATCAAGCATCTAAGTCTTAACTATGTTTAATTATTTTTTCTTTAAAAAAAAAAAAAAAAAAAAAAAAAAAAAAAAAAAAAAAAAATCTGACGCAAATTTGGGAAAATCTGCTGGGACAAATGAATAAAAATGCAACTAATTAAAAAAAATGAGAGTAATTGCTTGAAAGTTGAATTGTGTGATTCGAAAGCCCATCTAATAATATCTGTTTTTATCTTTTGCCTGTAAGAGCCCATCAAATAAATGCAAGGGGCAAAAAACGCCCCAAACTTACAAATTGGACAAGATTTGCCACCCCTAACTTTTATTATTTTTCATTTATAACCCATAAACTTTCTTTTATTACTAAACGATATGTCGTTATAAAATCCCGTTGCTATGCACGGGTATTCGTCTAGTCTAAACAAATAAAGAAAACTATTGTAATTTTAATGCAAATAAACAAAAAAACTTAAAAATGGGAAATGTGAAAGTAGTAAATTTGGTAATGAAAGGTTGTACATTAATGGCAATGATATGTTTCAAAAGGAAATTATTAATATATATCAAAAATCGAGTTGACCCTAGACACTTCAAACCCGGCGGGTTGACCCGGATTAATTAGACCTGTTTTTTACCTATTCGTCGGGTTGACCTGGTTTAAATTGACCAATTTTTTTACGGAAACGGTTCTATTGGTTGAACCACCCGGGTCGAACCGGGTTTCAAAACATTATGTTTAATCCCTAAATCATCAAACTTTTATTATTTTTCGTTTATAACTCATAAACTTTTTTATCACTAAAATTATTTGCCGCTATAAAATTCCGTTGCTATGCACGGGTAATCGTCTAGTATAGTAAACTGCTAATGCGCAATTTATTTGAGAAAACCTAAAAATAAATAGGACATTAAATTTGAGAAGGAACTAGTGTTTGATTTAGAAAAGTATTTTGTGGATTGTCATGCTATTAATCTTTAAATTCCATACCCAAATTTGAAACGAAACGTATGCAGAGAATTTAAGTACTTACTTTAGAGAAACGATTATGCAAATTAATTGGATGTAGATTTTTTGTGAAGCTCTATTTTTAGCCTTTAAACACTTACTACACATGTAACGTTGAGAGCTTATATGAAAACCGTCTATTTTTGCCTTCATTTAATGTGAAAATTATACTTTTGACCATGCTGATTTAAGTTAAAACATTGAACCGAAAATTGGGAAACAAACTAAATAACGGAGATTTGACTGTTAGGTTGAGTTGAAAGTTATATCGGTTCATTCACAATGACATGTTTAAGAAAAGTTTTAAAACTCAAAAAAAAAACTTTGTTTTCCATTTCATAGTGAGTTTTTGTTTTATTTTTACGTGAAATGAAATATTTATAAATTTTTAACTTCTTCATAATTAAATGCATGTGAGTTATGTAAGATGAGTATATATAGTTTTAAATTTTCTACGTATAATGGAATAAATTTATAAAATGAAAAAATTATATAGACTAATAATATGTTATGACATGGTACATTTCTGAATTTTGATTGACTAATTTATGAGGTTTAAACCCACTGCTATTTTATACCGACTAAAAATAGATAAAGTCTTTTCTTATAGAAGAATTAACGACTTGAATGTTATTTCACCGAACAAAATTCAAAATTTTTTGAAGGAAAAAAAATTCTCAGTTTGTTTTAAACATGATAGGTTATGTCGTTTGTGTTGTGAGAACTGAAAAACAAGTGAGTCCGTAATTTTGATTAAAAGAAAAATATTTATGGAAGCCAAGTGAAAAATTAAGAAAAATATATATGCAAATCAAGTGAAAATTAAGAAAACTATCTATGAAAATCATAAACTTTTATTATTATTTTCTTTTATAACTCATAACAAATATTATTTTCATTTAGTTTAAATCGTGTTTAATACTTAAATTAAAAAAAAAAAAAACTATTTATGAAAATTATAATTTTTTTTATCACAACAATTATCCTATCCACCGTTATAAACGTTAATAAGCACGGTACCCGTCTAATCAATTTAACTTGTATATGACTTAGGGGGTTGGAGTGGTTGTGACACTCTTTCTCTTATCACTCACTCCCAACCAATTATCTTTTGCCACATCATTCACTCATTTTTTTCATTATTCATCTATTTTTTTGTTGGCATCACATCATGCACTACATCCCTTCACTCCAACGGTCAAAAAATACAACCTTTTTTTTTCCAACGTTCAAAAGCCAACGTCTACTTTTCCCTCCGTCCCGTGCCAGAAAGTTTCATGTGCCAGAGCGGTCCCGCGCCAAACCAAAGGAACGGTGGCGGTGTTCACACGCCACACCAGTCCCTTGCCGTGCCTTCCCGCGACCACTCCCAACGCCCTTATCATGCTGAAATCAAATAAGGATCCTAATCCACTTTGAAACCTTGTCCATATAAACACAACTACACAATTACCGGCAACTTTAAAAAACTGTTACTCAACACCACACGTTTACAAAGTATAAAAGTATCTTCCCATTTCCCAAAAAGATATACTCACTTTCACTTGTCACTCACTCCACCATTTTTCATTTAAAATTTTCCGATCACCAGAAAACCCAAAAAAATGAAATTCCAGCAACTCATTTCCACACTTTTCATACTCACACTAACCATAACCAAACCCATAGACTCATCACCTTTTCAAAAAAAAGACCACAAAATAAACGGACCCATTAAAACCATAGTCATCTTAGTCATGGAGAACCGTTCTTTTGATCACATGCTTGGTTGGATCAAGAAAACCCGACCCGATATTGACGGG
This sequence comes from Artemisia argyi, assembly GCA_030686995.1. Classification (NCBI taxonomy): domain Eukaryota; kingdom Viridiplantae; phylum Streptophyta; class Magnoliopsida; order Asterales; family Asteraceae; genus Artemisia; species Artemisia argyi. The sequence goes on from CM060681.1 coordinate 163,176,484, forward strand.
TTGACTGGAAATGAGTTTAACCAAGCTAATGCTTCTGACCCGGCTTCCCAAAAAGTCTTTGTGTCTAATGATGCTGTTTTTGTTGACTCGGATCCGGGTCATAGTATTCAAGCTATTTATGAACAGATATTTGGGTCACAACCATTAAACGGGTCAAATGGGTCATTTGGGCTAAATGGGTCAGATGGGTTAAATGGGTTAAACGGGTCAAATGGGTTAAATGGGTCAAATGGGAAAGTGGCACCAATGAATGGGTTTGTGCAACAAGCTAATAGTATGGGAGTTGATGGGTTGGATAAGACTGTTATGAGTGGGTTTGACCCGGTTTTGTTACCGAGTTATACTGAGTTAGTGAACGAGTTTGGTGTGTTTGACAAATGGTTTGCATCAGTACCAGCTTCTACTCAGCCTAATAGGTTTTATGTACATTCAGCTACTAGTCATGGTGCATCAAGTAATGTTAAAAAGGACTTAATAAACGGCTTCCCACAAAAAACAATATTCGACTCATTAGACGAAAATGGACTTAGTTTCGGAATATATTACCAAAATATCCCTGCCACGTTGTTTTTCAAGAGTTTAAGGAAGTTAAAATATGTTACTAAGTTTCATGAATATGACTTGATGTTTAAGTACCATGCTAAAAAAGGAAAGTTGCCTAACTATGTTGTTGTGGAACAAAGGTATTTTGATGTTAATATATTTGCTGCGAACGATGATCATCCGTCGCATGATGTGGCGATTGGTCAGAAGTTTGTGAAGGAGGTTTATGAGACGTTGAGGGCGAGTCCTCAATGGGAGGAGATGGCGTTTTTAATTACGTATGATGAGCATGGAGGGTTTTATGATCACGTGGCTACGCCGCTTGATAATGTGCCTAATCCAGATGGGTTGATTGGGCCTGAACCGTATTATTTCGGGTTTGATCGGTTGGGTGTGAGGGTTCCTACGTTGTTGATTTCACCTTGGATTGAGAAAGGGACAGGTGTGTTTTTTTGTTTTTTTGATTTTTTTTTTTTTTCCAGTTTTTGTTATGCAAAATGTTGGTTTTTTGGGGCATTACTTTGGTTTAGAGGGTGTTTGGAATTTGCTTATTTAAGGCAATTGCTTATTTAAACTGTGTATTATAAAGCAGATAAACAGTCTCTAATGTTTGGATAAAATTGCTTAGCTGCTTATCTTAGAGTTGATAACCACTTAAAAATAAGCAAGTTGGTAACTTGGTACGTGTTGTTTGTAAAGGGGATAAGCACTACAAGATAAAACTGCAATGAAAGAATGCGTACTAGTTATCTAGTTAAAACTTCAAAAAGTAAGGTTGTTACTTTTTGGTTCTTGTTCACCGGAAACTATTATTCAGTAAGAATGCGTGCTAGTTATCACAATGTCCTCATTTTAGGGGGTGTTTGTAAGCATATTTATAGGCTTACAAGCTTATCTATTTTCAGCTTATTTTTCATAAGCTCTATATTTTTGGCTTAATTTGTGACTCCTAGATCCATGAATGTAGTTTTTCAGCGGATTAGCTTTTGGTTTTCTAGCATCTGATGTTGTAGTCTTCCTCAACAGAGCGGGTCATGCATTCTAATGTGATGACTCCTAGATCCATGAATGCAGTTTTTCAGCGGATTAGCTTTGCAATCCAAAAAGGGCTGGCGGCGCAGCTTGTTGCCCGTTTGCCTTCAATTGCTTTATGTTAAATACATCATCAACTAATGAATTCTAAATGAAATTTGTGACTTAATGGGTTTATAGAAGTTTATTATGTCATAACAAACTTATATAAGCCCACAAATTTCAGATTAAGCTGAAAAAGTTTAGCTTATGAAATATAAGCCAAAAACAGATAAGCTCTTAAGCCAATAAATAAGCTTAAACAAACACCCCCTTAGAGATTTTAACTCTAGTGAAAAATGACGGTTGCTTTATGGGTTCTAAGAATAGTTTGTTGGTTTACTGTTTTTTGTTAAGAAAATTGTTGTTTTTTAAGTTCATAGGTTCTTGTTTTAGAAATACTGATTTGGTTGGCTTAGAGCTGCATTTTCTGGTGAAAGTGTCAATTTTTAGCTCATTATTATATACTTTTTACGCTTTCTTGTTTTATTTTCTGGATAAATGAAGCTTGATTTTATCTCTACCAGTTTGAAGGGGAATAGGGGAGTGTTCACTTGTCTGTTAGTTGGTACATTGTTCTTGGGAAAAAGAAACCACAGCTGACTTTTTTATTGTCAAACGAGTTATCTTTAAATTTCGACAAGACATGAAGTTGATAGTCAGAAAGTTCTACAGACCAAACTAGAATACTAGATATGCCAGTATAAATCTTGAATTTCAGAAGTAACTAGGTTCCAACCTATCAATTCCTTTCTTGGTGATCTAGGTTTGACCATTTGACCTTTACCATTTGATGCAGTCATTCATGAGCCGAATGGACCAACTCCGGATTCACAATATGAACATTCTTCTATCCCAGCAACCGTAAAGAAGCTCTTTAATTTAGACTCTGACTTCTTAACTAAACGGGATGCTTGGGCAGGAACCTTTGAGAGTTACTTTAATATTCGTGATACCCCACGTGATGATTGTCCAGGTTCGTGCATTATAACACCATATGCTCTCTTTAAAATCAATATTTAGACTTTATGAATCTTTATACAAATTTATACAGAAAAACTTCCTGAAATCACGGCGTCGTTAAGGCAGAGAGGACCAAACGAAGATATGAAACTCACTGAGTTTCAGATTGAACTAATTCAGCTTGCGTCCCAACTTAACGGTGATCACACCCTTAATAGTTATCCATATATCGGGGAATATATGACGGTAGGTGAAGCCCACAAATACGCACATGATGCAGTGACAAGGTTTCTGGAGGCAGGTCGAGCTGCGTTAAAAGCCGGAGCCAATGAATCCGCCATTGTTACAATGAAATCCGCTCTTAGTAGCCGGTCTCCACAAAGTCAAATTGAAAGATACTAAATACGTAGAAATTAATAGTCAGTTATAAATTATACAGATTTGCAACTTTTCTGTATGTATAGCACTAATATATCCTTTCAATATAACCGAGTGAACCAGTTAATTAGTAAGCCCGATTTATATGGTTGAGTTTGCCTATCCATAAGTTGAGTGAAGCCACTGGCTTAAAAAGCTCAAGCTGTCACATGACCAATGGGACCATCCCATGGATGTAACCATAGTTGTTGCTACATTGCCTACTTGCTATATCTTAAGGCCCATTCACTATTATCACCACACCCTCACATTTCTTAGCTTACACACAGTAGAGTGTGTTTGTGTGTGTGAAAAAATGGAAGTTTCATGGGAAACTAGTGTGACAGATTCAATCAACACTATTTACCTTCTTTTTTCTGCTTACTTGGTGTTTGTGATGCAACTTGGCTTTGCTATGCTATGTGCGGGCTCAGTTCGGGCCAAGAATGCTATGAACATTATGCTGACTAATGTTGTCGATGCAGTCGTTGGTAGTCTCTCATATTTCTTATTCGGGTTTGCTTTTGCCTTTGGTGGCGGGTCAGACTCGAACCCGTTCATTGGCACTTATTACTTTGCTTTAAACAATATCCCTTCAAATTCTTATGATTATAGTTTCTTTCTATATCAATGGGCTTTTGCTATAGCTGTTGCTGGTATCACCAGCGGGTCAATAGCAGAGAGAACCCAGTTTAGCGCGTATCTTGTTTTTTCATTTTTCCTTACTGGTTTTGTTTACCCGATTGTAGCCCATTGGGTTTGGTCTTCCAATGGTTGGCTCAACCCGGGTTCCACAAGCCTGTTGTTTGGGTCAGGCTCTATAGATTTTGCGGGTAGTGGTGTGGTGCATTTGGTTGGCGGAATTGCCGGGCTGTGGGGCGCGTTAATTGAAGGACCGAGGGTGGGTCGGTTCGATGCATTCGGGAAGCCCGTTCAAATGCGTGGCCATAATGCAACTCTTGTTGTGCTTGGAACATTCTTGCTGTGGTTTGGGTGGTTCGGGTTTAACCCAGGGTCATTCAACAAGATTCTCGTCTCGTATCCTGATAGTTTCGATCAAGGTAACTGGACCGCGGTAGGTCGGACCGCAGTTACAACAACGCTATCCGGGTCTACTGCTGGCATTGTAACATTGTTTGGTCGACGATTACTAGTGGGGCATTGGGATGCTTTAGATGTCTGCAACGGAGTGCTTGGTGGGTTCGTGGCTATCACATCTGGTTGCTCTGTGGTGGAACCGTGGGCCGCTATTGTGTGTGGTTTCTTTGCAGCCTGTGTTCTCATTGGACTCAACATCATAGCCCTGAAGTTGCAATATGATGACCCGTTAGAGGCAGCACAATTACACGGTGGGTGTGGGGCTTGGGGGTTAATTTTCACGGGATTGTTTGCAAAAGAAGAGTTTGTTATCGAAACCTATAACTCGGGTAGTTTAGGTATAACAAGGCCCTACGGGCTTTTCTTGGGCGGGGGTTGGGGGTTGATCGGAGCGCAAATCGTTGAAGTCGTGGTAATTTTGGCATGGGTTAGTATAACCATGGGTCCATTGTTTTACACTCTACACAAGCTGAGGATACTAAGGATATCAAGTGATGAGGAAATTGCTGGGCTCGATATTTCGAGCCATGGTGGATACGCCTACAATGCGCACCAGGAAGAAAATGGGCCGCGCTTGTATGGTGAATACCTCAGGCTTCAAGAGCAATCTTGATCCTCTTATCAGTCAATTCGGCTCAACTGATCCGTACATGTGTACATTATGGTGATATTTTCCTATTTATGGCTGGTTTGTGATTTATGATATTCTTTTGTAAATGTGGTCAATTGTTATTGTTATTCTGGAATAAAAGACAATTTATTAAGGTTCCAACTGTAAACTGTTTGAAATTCCGAACATCAAGAAACGCGTAGTTTTCAGTTGATACAAGTTTGGTTGTTGCTCGACACTTGAGGTGTGTCTATTCCAAGTCTTCCTCCTATAACAACAATATGTTTTAGTACAAATGTAGAGCAAACATGAATTGTGTTCTTAACCGATAACGGGAATATTCTTAAATCTTACCAAAACACCAGCACCTTCACCCATCACAAATCCATGGCCTGGAAGCCGTTTGGGGATCATCGTTTCTTTGAGACAATGCTCTACAAGCAGCAAAACCTCCAATTCCAACTGGAACAACGCCAGCTTCAACTCCACCAGCAATCATCCTTCCCTTCATGGATATGATTTGCAGCAGCACAGAAGCAATAATTGGATGATGCACAAGCAGCAGAGATGGAATAATTTGGTCCCAAACAACCAAGATCGATAGCAAGTAAGGCAGAGCTCATGTTTGTTGTAGTTGTATACATTAGATTTGGTTCGATTTTCCTATGACCCGTCTTGCTTAAAGACTCCATACCATCATAAAATGCATTAGTACCTCCCATTCCGGATCCAACAAGCACGCCGGCACGCTCCTTATTAATCTTCACATCATGACAAAGTAATGTAACCCATTGAATCTAATATTTAGAAGCGTAACAAACAGGAATAGATTACAAACCTTGGAGCGTTCGTGTCTACCAAGTGCCGCATCTTCAAGAGCTCTTTTTCCTGCAACAATGCAATACCGTTGACAATCATCAAGTCTCACATCATTTTTTTCATCAATATACCCATTTGATTTTAAACCCACGAATCTGACCACCAAATCGGGTAGTAAATTCTGAAGTATCAAATCTGTCTATTAAGCTTATTCCACTCTCTCCAGCTAAAAGTCTTTCATAAAATGTATCAACTTCATTTCCAAACATGGAAACAAGACCTATACCAGTAATAACAACTCGCCTTTTTGCATCTTTCTCTCATATTGGGGCACTGGCACACGAGTGTAAAGCAAATATTGGGCGGGTTTTTGTAATGATGTGTAACTGTGGTCTGGTGACACTTCTAGGTAATGAATTGTTTTGGAGTGAGTTAACTGAAGGCACCATGGCATGTCTGAACTCGAGAAGAGCTTGAACTTCCATTACTGGTAATGATGTATAAGGATAGTCAAGCTAAGCAACCAACATTAAACTTTTAATTTTGTCACATTATTACTTCACTCAGATAATGTATATTTACCTCCCATACTCTCAGAAGTATACTTAATATATGAATCTTCCTAAACAGATGATTGCTTGAATGTCAAATTTTTACTTGGATCAAATACTGACTAGATGCAATATGGACATCCAACATGTGCATCTTTGACATGCAACGAGCGCACCAGGCCTTGGGTATGCTGAACCATCAAACAGCTGTGTGCTAAGCTCATCTTTATTGGTCAAAATTTGGGTGTTAGGTGAAAATCAACACTGGTTGGTTAACATGAACTTGGTCAGGGAGCCCCTCGAATCCTCGATCTCCAAGTGTTGATAATAGCATATAATTGTGTATGCGAATTAAGGTTCTTTTGGCAGTGATGCAAATTGGTTTGTAGTCCCTATGATGTTTGGGAAATTTTGGAAATGTGTTCAGAGCCTGCACAAGTTTTTAAACCTATACACATTACATTGATTCACAAGTCATTTCATCATACACTGCATTGTTGTCAAATAATTCAATTTACAAACTTGAATATTTTTCGTATGCAGAATATATTTGTGATTACCGCCGGATGATCCGGATTGGGAAATCATGCATTGACATATCTTAAAAAAGTCAAATTTACAAACAATAGAAATGAACCCGCACTATGCGTCGATATGCAAACCTTAATGAAAAGGGAGAAGTCGACACTGATTTAGCCGTTGTACATCAACATTTGTTTATAGGCAGAAAATTAATGATTATCCCACGAGGGAGAGTGATCAGATTTTATGATTTTGAGAGGGACAGAGTGTATGTCCTTAGGTATGTCAAATATGAGTTTATCTAGCAACGTTATTAACCTTTGTTATTGAGATAACAAAAATGATTTTGAAACGAGTGCACTAAAAGAGATGGAACCTGCCTACTTAGACTCAGCTGCAAAGGAACACAAACCAAGCTCTCAATCCAATCCGACATGACACTATTACAACCCGGAAATTTTATGACCAACCTTCCAACCCTAACAACACGTGTCGCCCCACCAGCATACTACGTACATGTCCAGCTTCAACACCCAACATGTCAAAAACAGTTAACACGACAAATCATTAGAATGTACAACAACTATCATAACATAAATTATAGTCATTACTACTTAATCGTTCTGAATTTACGAATGATCAAGGAGAATAACAGCTGGAATCCCATATAGTCATGAAAAAAAAAGGAATCAAACCAGGATTTACACTCTAAATTCTAGAACATCCAAATTTGGAGAACTATGTACACCTGAAACACTAAATTTATGCTGATAGATATCTAGTCTCTCATCTAAGATGAGAATGACTTGGATCAGATAAGTTATCGGGAATTATAAGAGGGAGCTTCTCTATGTACATAAACAGCCTCTTTTTATTTTCTTTAGCAATTATACTCATGTCGACGATGTCACCGGCATCAATGCATATCCAAAGGTCGTTTATGTTCACTTCTTTCAAACTATCTCTACAGAACGGGCATGATCGCGATCTCCCATGCCTAGAAAACAAGATACGCAAACAAGAGTTCAGTTTAACTGACATGAAAACTAGAGTTCCTTTTTGTACAACGTTTCATATTTATTAAGACATAACTTAAGAGTATTCTATCTTCATTTCACAAAACAGCAGTCTGTTTTAACAAAAATGCCCTTTTGGTCATTTTAAGTTTTTAACTATTACTTACCTTCAATGATCAGAATCGGCCAAACAACTCAAAACATTTAGTAATCTGATTATTATAACTATAGCCAACTGAAGCACATCCACTGTCCACAGTTTTATACAATGTATCATACTACAGTTGCTTATATACTTCTGATTATTGAATATTCACCTAATCAGTTTCAAAATGCACATTTAAACAGTGAGCTCAACTTCATGTATACGGCTTTCACTTGTGTGTGTCTAATATGCGGTTTTTAAATGATAATGTGTCTTATTTACTTAAACAGTATGAAAACAGAAGGAGCAAAAGAAAGAAGCTTACCAATCTCGAAAGCACTTTAAGCATAAAGAATGGCTGCAGTTAGGCAACACCACTTTGGTATTCGTTTCCATGCAAATCCCACATTCAGTTTCTCTCTCAACATCAGCATTCGAGAGTTTCCCCTTATCGCAACCATCCTTACTTGAATATCTCTTCGAGCATATTTCCTTCTGTTTCTTTTCTTCCAAATCAGTTATCCCACTTTGGAGTTGCAAAATCGAAGGAAAGAGAACATCTGTTTGTATAAGACTCCCAATATTAGCACATCATGACCATCATATAAATCTTTTTACAAAGTTTTTGGAACTCCACTCACCGTAAAATTGTTTGATGCTTGCTTTCCGTTCTTGAACACACATGGTAGTTTTGCCATCAGCAAATGTCTGTTTTGGCCAACAGTTTTTAGCAAATTAGAGATCCAGCCAGAACAGAATGAATTTAACGCAATGGTAAAACAGTAATTTGAGATATACCATGTAAATGAAAATCCGGAGTAAGCCAAGGGCTCCTGCGATCCTACAATCCGTCCATGGAAATAGAAAGGAGAACAAATCTACAGCAGGACTAAAAGACAGTCTCATTTGCAGGCATGCTCCATCATTGTCCCGAGCTGAACTTATAGCCCTGTGATCACAGAAATTGAAATTATAAATATACTCCATCAAGATTCAATAAACTCAGCAATCCCACACCAATATCTTCAAGTTTAAGCAAATGGCAAACAATGCAAATTGAATAACTTGACGAATGATGAAGGGACGAATTTCTTAAACATTAAGAAAACACAACCGTTCACAATCAAGAATTTAGAACATTTTTTATGCGTATAAGCTTCTTTTAATACGCATTGTACATGTATATAATTTTACAGGTCCCATTTCATACAGAAAAGTGGCATGGACCCACAAAATGGTAGGGGCTCGGTCGCTCGGGGCAGCTCAGAAAGTTCCTGACGAGCAACAACCCAACCCAACATAACGAACCTCAAACACTGAAAGTGAACACTTTAGTTGACTGGTAATGGGAGGTAAATTTACGAACACTTTCAAATACTGCTATTCATATACGGATATACCCTCTACACCTGGATAAGCAAAAGCCGAGACCCAACTAAAGAGATGTTTCATTTCACATTGCATTTTATAGTCAATTTCTAGTGTTTAGCTAAACTCTTCACTAATCAAAATTTGTCAAAACACTTCAACTGATTAACTGCTTATCACAAGATCAAAACTTTAGACACGAGCACATTTCGCTGATTATCTGCTTATCACGGTTTCAACTACTCCTTATCATTATAATCACTCTCAAGACACAAACCAAAATTTTTTTCCTACCAACAACATTTCCTACCAAAACTTAACTATAGACAACACCAAAAAAAAATAATAAAATCCTAAAATACAAGCAGCAACAAGTCAACCTTAAAACACAACAAACATCAAAACATTAAAACATAACAAACATCAAAACAACAAATAAAAAAACACTTACAGAGTATTAGCATGTTGAATATCAGCTTCAAGACCCTTTAGTGAATCCTTAAATATTCTCCCCATCACCATTTTCAAATTAAACTCATAAAAAATAAATCCAAAATTTAAAAAATTATAAAAATTGGAAAAAACCCTTTTCAAAATTTGCAAACTTGGTTTCAAAAAACAATGAACCCCCAAATTTTATCCAGTTTTGATGAGTTGAATAATGGGCTTAAAGTAAGGACACTATAATAAGTGATGATTTTATTTATATTTTTGAAATTTGGGTATTGGATATTTTTAAATAATTTAAATAGTTTTTGTTTTTTTATTAAAAGATTTGTGTTTATCCACTTTAGACACAAATAAATATCTATATTGTGTACGGTTCGGGTTCATGGTTTTGGGAATGAGAAAGAATTTGGTGGTTTTTGGGATGTTACAATTGTTGTCCTTTTGGATTTGGTTTTGGTCTAAAGTGGTATTGAAGAATTATGAGATTGAAAATGTTGGATTGTGAAGTTTTCTTTTAGATGTGGTTAGCCGTTAGCGGGTTGTTAGAGGGTTCAGGGAGCTATGGTTAAGACAAAGGATGTGTTTCTTTTTTCGTTTTATGACGTTTGGTGCATGATGCATTATATATCCTAGCGTGACATGGTTACAAAGCTTGTTCGCTACTAATATAGTCACGGAACCTTCTTCGTCATAAGAGTAACGGAGCCTAACATCCGTAAGCATGGTTGCTGAGTCAAATCTTCGCTAAATTTATTTTTTATCACTAAATCCAAAGTGTAACGAAGAACCTGGACAAAGGATATTGTACAATGTGACAGTTTTGGGTCATGCGTGACATGTGTCTCCACGTATGCGTATATTTGCAGACTTTGCTAGCTCAAGCTCCATTAATCAATCACCCTTAGTTGATCTCCATTAACCTTATGTGCTCGTACGTTCTAATGCATGAACAACTAGCATCCCAAAAACTCTAATACTGATTTTTTTTTCATGTAAAATGTAGCCATAAGCTATAAAAACTGAATAGGCGTAAAAAAATGAAGTTAAGCTTTCGATTGCAACTTGTGTCTTTTTATTTATATAAGAGGGTAAATATATAATTATGATATATTAACTAATATTTAGATTGTAATTAAATTGTTCATTTAGATATAAATGAGTATTTTGAGTTTAGGAAAGATATTAATGTAATTATAAATTTTAAAAAAAATATGAATGTAACTTTTAAATTTTTTAAGAATGTCAATGAAATTGCCCTAGATTTAATTTAAATAAGTTATCATTTAAAAAATTAAGCTTATTTTCAATAATGTTTACTAATTCAATTGGATTACAAAATAGAAAAAATTATCCTTAGTTAAATTGAGTTGTTCGCAAATTCATGTAACCCTTGATTTGTAATTGTGTTGTTGGAGCCTGGCTCCTTGCTAAGTTGCTTAATTCACTAAGCCCTAATAAGAATTTTTAAGTTGGTTATTGGACCATAACTCAAAAGTATAAGGTGGAAACTGGATTAAGTTCATTTCATGAGGGTGAAAAGTGAAAGTGTACATTGTTGGTATAGGTGAGGGTGTGGGCCATACCACGAAACCAAGGCAGCCTGTGGGTTGAAAATCTAAAATAATAGGTGGTGGGCCCCACCGACATGAATACTAGATTAAAATGTTATCCGAACGTATTCGTGTCAACCGCCTGTCGCTGTCGTTTTAGGCTAGAAGGAATTTATTATCAGTTTAATTTTACAGATCAGTGTACTTATACCTAGTTGATGTATAATACAGTAATTAGAGATAAGCATGCAACTTGCGTAGTTGCACACGATAAATAATCCCACTAAAGTACTACGTAGTAAATATACGTAGTAAATAATCTATATATTTGTGTTAAGTTGTTTTTTAAATGGCATAATTATTCTTTGGGGAGAAATTGTGCAATGATTTAAAACAGTTGATGCTGTAAAACTATAGATTAATTGAGTTATTGGTATGAGTTAAGTCAAGTTGATTGTCATGTATCTTGACGCTCCCTTGAAACGGATAACAGCGAAAAAAAAGACAGTTTTAAGTTTTAACAACTAGGCATTTTTCAAACGAAAATAAGGAAAATGAAACTACTTAATATGACTGATGTGAGTTAAGTAAAGTTGACTTTCATGTAGAGAGGGAGGTCATTCGTACCCTCTAGAATGTTTATAACACCCTTTTCATGATATATATATATATATATATATATATATATATATATATATATATATATATATATATATATAGGCGCGTGTTATATGCAGTATCATTATTAGATACAGTACTTTACAGTACTATTTAGATCAATAAGAATTGAGTATTGTTAAATATTTTTAATTAATTCAAAAGGGTAAATTAGTAAAACACATTTTTACTTTTTTTTTTTTTTGTATTTTCTAATTAAAAAAAATTATAAGGCCGTTAATTTTTGGAATAAAAAAATACAATTTTTTTTTTTTTTTTACTTTTTTTTCCCAACAGACATGTTTTCTTAAAGTGCATATGTGTTTTGTCAAACATATTTTGTTTAAAATGGTAATTGCACATAAGAACATATATGTTAAACACAAAAGTCGATATCGATTGAAATACAAATTTCTAAAAGAAAAAAAAAATACTTGAATCTAATCGATCTATACATGTATGCACTAATAATATTTAACGCAAACGGACATATGTGCAACTCATTGTTATCAATATTTTTAGAAGTCGAACATATATGCGCGCTTTCAATAATCGTATTTCTTCAAATTCCGCATATTATCATCATGTATCTATGTGTGCATCCACTTCTAGATCTTCATTGCTATCGTCATCTTCATTAATCTGTTACAAACATACCAGAAAATAATTAAACCTCAACTAAATAGGAAATTAAATTTTTAATCTTATTTTTAAAACATACATGTTTTAAGCATACATGTTTATAGGCAATTATTTATTTTTATTTTTTCTAAACAGACATGTTTAAAACATACATGTTTTGAATATACATGTTTAAAAAATCATGTTCTCAAACATATATGGTTTTCATTATTTAGATCCCACTAATTAAAACATATATGTTTTAAACATGTATGTTTTGAACATACATGTTTTAATCATTTTTTTTTTTTTGAAATACTTATAAAAGATAACAAACCTGCATTTGTAACTATGACTTTAATCATTTTTTTTTGAAATACTTAATCACCTAAGGAATAGTCATCCTAAAAGTTATATGTGCATCATATATTAAAAACAAAAAGTAACTAATCATTTGTAGCTTATCTCATTTCCTAAACAAAAAGTACAAAGAGCAGATATACCCTTCTTTTCACTTAATTCTCAAACCAATCTACTTTTTTTGATACGTTCTCCTAACCTAAAATACCAACTAAACAAGTAGTACACCCTTATGAAAGATGCAATGAAATAAAAAATAAAAAGGTAGTTCAGACTTGAATAGTATATGTCCAACTTTGTCAATCAAACCATTTGAGTTCTTTTCATCATGCTTAAAAACGTTACTTTCTTGAGATCCATGCCTTCTTTAATTAAAGTACTCCTTTTCAATAGATAAATTATATTTATTCATCAAAACCATTTTCTTAGTAAATATTGATGCCTTACCTAAAAAATAATTGAAAGAACTTTTATTCACAAAACGGTAGATTACGCTAGCATCTGTAAAGTGGAATATTTGTATCCTATCTATGCATAACACAATCACTAAAAGCATCATCAAAGTAATTTATTATTAGTTCAGAAACAAAAAAAACACCAAACATGCTAATTTTGGATTAAAAAAAAAAAAAAAAAAAAAAATCATAAGAACAATCTATATGAGATCATGTAAAAAAAATTAACCAACACAAAGGAGTTGTTAAATAAATAATAATAATAATAATTGACAAGTAGTTTAATACAATGATCTAATTAAATAAATGATTTTCAAATATTGAAGAAGAGTATCTGCTACTGCGATATGATCAGAAACAAACCTCATCGATCATAAAGTCACAATCATCATCACCATTCACCAATTCGTAATGAGTACTACTAAATACACTAAAAAGTTCTTCACATTAATAATTGTGTTACTTTATTTGCTCGGAATTTGTAACAAATGGAGTAATAAGTATGAATCTTAACAGTCATAGGTGGTAGCTTTGAAAGTATTGACAGGGATTTTTTTTTAATTATTATTTTATATGTTAATTGTATCCGCAATTTTTTTTTACGTTTTACTTCTCTCAAATTAATTTCATAGCTTTCTAACTTTTAAAATTCTTGTTCCACTGCCTCCCGTAAATGGAGATGACATCATATTTATTTTGTGTTACTACTTATAATAAGATATGAACTTTCATCTTATTGTTATCTTTTAATTAATACATTTGTTATCAACATCTTTACTACATCGATATACGGGTTTGGTTATTGATTGTTGGCGTTGAGGCAGCATTGACAAGGTCTCTCTTATGTGATCGATACCAAGTGATGTCATAGGTGATGGAAATTCCGGAAAGGTTTTTTAAACAACTTCCACAGATTTTCCATCCTTATGTTATAGATTTACAAAATGTTATAGGTGATGGAAATTGCGGATTTTGATATGTCATTGTCGCTCTTGTTCTCCCTCAAGATCAATGGCCTCGTATTCGCTCTGATTTGGTGCAGGAGTTAGATTTTAACCAACAAAAATACAAGTATTTATTTGGAACGAGAGGTTATAAAAATTTTTATAAGACCTTAAAAAAAGCTGAAAAACAGATGAAATCCCAAACACGGTTTTCGTTGTTGCCTCAACATATAAAAGAGTTGTTATAAGTCTAACTCATTGCGAATACTATTATCGTATTCCGGAAAATATTTACTTAACAATGTAATAATGTAACGTTCTTTATATTTTATTTTTAATTATTTATTTTCAATAAAAATTGTAGTATCACTTACATATAAGTGTGTATATATATATATATATATATATATATATATATATATATATATATATATATATATATATATAAGTAAAAAAAAGAAAAAGAAAATTATAAAAGATAAAAAATAATTAACTAATAATAACTAAAAGATAAAAGTAAAGAAAATTATAATGATAAACCATGATTAGTATAATCATTTTGGTGTATTAAATATGTCAATGATTTATTTAGGAGCCGTTTGGTTGGTGGGTTTCCCCACCATACAATGACAATGATTGTCATTTAAAATGTTTGGTTGAATTTTTATATACCAAATAATGGAATTGATTTCGTGGATCCCATGCTGGATTCCCATAGACTCATTCCCCTTTATTTTGGTACCTTTTCATTTCATTCCGTGGGCCCATATTTTTTTCACTACAAAATTCAATTATCTATACACTTTTTCACACAACCAAACATTAACATTGGTAATGATAAACTTTTATTATATCCATTGTCATTTCACCTCATACCAAATCCGATACCCATTGTGATTCATAGCAAGAAACCAAACGGCCACTTACTGTAACAAGTCAATGATTAGTGAATCATTTTGGTGTATTTAGACTCACCCTTCGTAATCTGTTGATATAAATAATGTTTGTGAATGTTATTAATATTTCTCAATAAACCTATGTTTTGATAATCACAAAACTTAAATCAAATTAAGTCAAGAATAAGACATAAACAAGTATTTGGTGACAAATATTTACCTCTACATCTTATATCACTCAAGGTATGCATAAACTTAGTAACTTATGCATTACATGATCAAAGGAAATTTTATATTAATACATAACATTATATAAAATGATTTTAACATTTTAAATATATTTGTAAATCATTTTTGGTAAAGCTTTATTAAACCACAAAAATATGATTTCAAATTTCCAACCAAAAAGGGCAAATTTTATCCAGAAAAACTTTTGGAACGTTCAGGAGGGCGGCCCCCTTAATTTTACTAGGCGGCCCCCTTAATCATTAAGGGGACCGGCCTACAATTAAGGGGACCGGCACGCTCCCGAACAATAAAATCTGGCCCTATAAATATTGGATCATTCCACATATTTTTCTCACCTTTTTGCACTATAAACTTTCTGATCCAATCTTCTTTTCTAGATCTAAAATCCTTTGATCATATATTTCATAAGTCTTTGTTTCTAAGTGATCCAAAGCTTCATCCATTCAAGTGCAAGAAGAAGAACACTTCTCTACATCCATCTTATTGTAGTGGTGTTGTGTATAGCTAGTTTCATATAGTACTAGTGATAGATATTTGTGAAGGTGTTGTGTATATTTGTTGATTGTAGAATCTTGGTGTGTTGTAAACTAGTTTAGTAGTTGTGACTTAGTTGTGCATAGAAGAAGGTGTGAAGATTGACAAGGTGTGAAGACAGTGTGAAGTCTTGAAGAAGGTGTGAAGGTGTGATAAAGATGTGAAGATCACGTGGTGTGATATTTGGTGTGAGATTGGTTCTAGCTACGATTAGAACTCGACATTTAGCTTAGTGTCGTTAACTTGTGTAAGCCAAGGTGTGTAAGGTTTCTCCACCATAAGGAGTTTGTTGACATAGTGAAGAAAACTCTCGAGTGTGGTACTCGGGGAGTGGAGTAGGGCAAGGAAGGTGTCCTTGTAGCCGAACCACTATAAATTCACGTGTTGTGGTTTGATCTTTCTAACTCTATATTTTTTTCATTATATTTCAATACTTTCATTATTAGTTTAGACTTGCTTATATTGGTTGTTGCTTGAACTCACTTAAGATCGAATCGAAAGTTTTTATAACCTACAAAATATTTTAGAAATAAATTTTAAAACGGACGTAAAACTATTCAACCCCCCCCCCTTCTAGTTTTCCACAATTGGTATCAGAGACACGTCTAGCAAGATCTTTAAAATATATTGTATTTTAAAACTTGTAACGATCTATGGAATCTGAAAAATATTTAGAAGGGCAATCTATGCAAAGACCACCACTATTTGAAAGTGATGGATTTTTATATTGGAAAAATCGATTCGAAACTTATGTGAAGTCAAAAGATCTAGATCTTTGGCATGTTATTACTAATGGTGATTTTTTACCTATTCAAAATAACCCGGAAACTAAGAAAGATGAAATCGTACCTTTTGAAAAACAAAATGATGATTTAAAAAGAAAACTTGCTAAAAATAATGAAGCAAAAATGGTTATTTATAATGCGCTACCACGTAAAGAGTACGAAAGGATCTTTATGTGTGAAACCGCAAAAGAAATTTGGAACTCTTTACTAATAACTCACCAAGGTAATAGTCAAGTCAAAGATAATAAGATAGATCTACTTGTTCAACAATACGAGCAATTCACGATTCCGGAAGAGGAATCAATTGACAATGCTTTTGCTAGATTTAACACTATCATCACAAGTTTAAAAGCACTTGATGAGAATTTTTCTAGTAAGAATTTTGTTAGGAAGTTTCTTAGGGCTCTTCATCCAAAATGGCGAGCTAAAGTGACGGCTATTGAAGAATCGAAGAATTTGTCAACTTTGCAACTTGACGAATTAATTGGAAATCTAAAAGTCTACGAAGTCATCATTAAGAAGGACTCCGAAATGGTCAAGGAAAAACGAGAGCAAAGCAAGTCAATCGCCTTGAAAGCTAGAAAGGAATCTAGTTTCGAAGATAGCTCATCTTCCGAAAGTGATGATGAAGAATACGCCATGGCCGTAAGAGACTTCAAGAAATTCTTCAAAAGGCGAGGAAGATTCGTAAGACAACCGTATGATGAAAAGAAAACATTTCAAAAGAGTAAAGATGACAAGAACAACAAGATTGAAAGAAAGTGCTTTAAGTGTGGTGATCCAAATCACCTCATCGGAAAATGTCCAATGATGACAAGAGATCAAAATCAAAGAGCTTTTGTTGGAGGTGCTTGGAGTGATAGTGACGAAGATGAGAAAGAAACGACAAAAGAAGAAAAGTGTCTTATGGCGAACACATCAAATGAGGTACGTTCCAAAACCGAATATTTTAGTGATGAAAGTATATCATTAGATGAAAAAGATCTAGATAATGAATATAATAAACTATGCAAATTAGGACAACTAGTAATGACCAAAAACAAATCACTAAAATACATAAACAATCAATTAGAAAGTGAAATACTAGAACTAAAAATTAAAATACATCAACTAGAAAAAGGTAAAGAAATTTTTGAAGAATGTAAATCATGTCAAGAGCTTAAAGGTGAAAATGAAACACTTAGGGAAGAAATTCGCAAATTTGACAAATTTGAAAATAGTAGTCAATCACTTAGTAAAATAATAAGTATTCAAAGAACATCTGGAGACAAAACCGGCTTAGGATTTAATTCAAATGAAGCTTCAACAAGCGAGATTAAAAATGTAAAATTTGAAAGTGAACTCAACAAACAAAAACCCTTAAAATCTAATCCTAAGTATATACTTATGAATGATAAGAAAATACCTCTTGCCAACGATGAAGAAGTTAAAGTTTTTTATAAACCGTCCTTAAAGACCGAAGTAGGATCTTCTAAACCCAAGATAAGATCTAAAACTCCGCCACCTAGAAAACCAAATAATTCTTACCCTAGGTCTAAAACACCTCAACCAAGAAGAAACCAAAATAGGCAAAACTATAATAACAATAGTAATCAAATGTGAAACTACCAACAAAGCTACAATCCTTGGGGCATTCTACCACCTTTCATGCACCCGAGTCAAATGTTAAACATGTTTGGACCAAACCACTTTGGACCAAAAGGACAATGGGGATCAAATGGCTAGACGAACATTCCTTGAGGCAATCTTGGTGTTTCTCTCAACATAGACTTTTTCAAAGTCTATATTTCATCTTGATGATGTTGAAGATTTCTTTTGAAGACCACCGGGTACGCCATTCTTTCACAACTCATTGCCATGCTTAGATAAATATGCATTGTTTGTTTTCGTAAAGTATTTAGATATAATTTGTTATTTTCTTCTATTTGTTAGAATCACACACACACACACACACACACACACACATATATATATATATATATATATATATATACTATTATACGTAATATATTAAATATATTTATACATATATATATTCACTTGCACATAACCTAGATACGTCATTTGTTGACTTTCTAGAACTCCAAGAAATCGTTCTTTATCGAACTCTTTCCTTCCCCCCTCACGTTATTTTAGTAAGTCCTCTTTTAGGAGACTCATGATGATGAAGGGATATGAGTCAAGTGGACTTTTGTAATGCAAGAACGCCTTCGCACGTGAACACTATGGATGAAACAAACTCCTCTCGCTGATTATATCCTATCTCCGCTACTATCCTTCAAACCTCACCCATCAACCCATCTTTCACTCACACTTACACTTATAATATATATATATATATATATATATATATATATATATATATATATATATATATATATATATATATATATATATATATATATACACTTATTCACATATTTCCGAACACACCTAAAACCTTTCATCAACTTAACACTTTGATCATTTTATCCAAAATTATCAAAGGTATATTTTAATTATCGAAACGATAATTAAAAATTGTTAAGGATTCTATCATCGTGCCAATGAACGTTTACGTATTTTTGATATACTATAAATCTAATTATATACGTATAAATATTTTTGTTCCAGAAACTAACTCCGTGAAATTTGGAAAATTTCAAAGGCGGCCCCCTTAATAATTAAGGGGACCGGCTTGTTATCGAGGGCGGTCCCCTTAATGTTTAAGGGGGCCGGCCATCTGACACTTCCAAAATCGTTTTCCTCCTTAATTCTATTCCCAAACACTCCATTTACTCACTCACCTCTTCCCCTATGCTGCTGTGAACGAAACTAAACCTCCAAAACCACCAAAATCATTCACCAAATCACCAATCCGGGGTTATTTCGCAAGGGGCAAACATCAACCAAACATATAACAACATCTTTTGTGAAAATGCCTAAGACCACGTTTGGTGATGTATCCAAAACCAAACAATACATTCCAAATGTCTCCTCTACTCCCGGCATGTCTCCTTCAGTTGCATGTTTCTATCGACCTATTGAAAATAGAAACATTCACGAAGGAAGAATTGTCGATCCATCTTTCTATGAATCTGATGACACCGAACGAATGTTCTCCAATATTCGTTTTGAATGTCTTTTCCAAATCAACGAACCTATTATTCCTCGATTCATCCTCGACTTCTATAGCCAAGTGATGGTGCAAACCGATCCCTATGGTCATCTCCTCATTTCCTTCATGATTCAAAATCAATTCATCACTCTTACTCTTGCTCAATTTGGGCAAATTCTTAGAATCCCATTCAACGGCCAAGCCGTTTTCTCAAATGAATGGGATCTTTCCACTTTTTAAAAAAAGTCAAGATCTAGCGCTATCATCACGGTACCAATTAACCATGAAAATGATTTTTTTTAATTTTTTTCCTTTTGAGCGATTCTTAAAATTGTTATCTTCTTTCATTTTTTTATTTTTTCAGATTTTTCTGAGAACTTTTTGTTTTTTTGATTATGAGTGCTACCGTGATATTAACCATATTATGAGTTCTACCGTGATATTAACAATATTATAAGCCGTGATATTAAAAACCCATGATAGCTACGGTGATATTGTAAAACCAACGTGATATTAAACTTTTTTACATGTGAAAATGAACCGTGATATTAGTGAAAAGCTTAATATAATTGTTTTTTTATTACGATATTAAAAAAACTTACGGTGATATTAAAAAAACTGAAAAAGAATGTATGAGTATTAGAGTGATATTAAGAAAGCATGATAGTTACGGCGATATTAACAATTTTTATTAAGAAAAAGTTTTTATGATATTAAAAAAATTATTGTAATATTAAATTTTTTATTAAAAAAAAAGTTTATGTAATATCAGAATCAAGTCAAGATCTGATCTTGACTTTGTCATGTCAAGATCAGATCTTGACTTTTGTAAAAAAGTCAAAATCATACGCTAATATCACAATACCTTTAACGATGAAAACAATTTTTTTTGAATTTTTTTTCAGCGATTCTTAATTATTTGTTTTCCTCTTTATTTTTTTAATTTTTTCAGATTTTTTTGAATTTTTTTCAGAAAAAAAGCTAATACGATAGTAACGATTTTAAAAAAAGACGAGATATTTACGATATTGCCACTCCGCCTTTTTCAGATGGTTGACTAGATGGAGGGCTGAGATTCGTCCGTACCATCCGCACTAAAAGACAAAAACGTACCTGATCCTCACCCTATATATATATATATATATATATATATATATATATATATATATATATAAAATATTTTTGTTATTTTGTTGTGTTTTATAATGTTACTAGCTTCAAGACCCGTTCGATAGGCGGACTAGCTCTATTATTTCATTTTAATTAATATTAGGCAACCAATGTTTATATTTGATTATCTAAAAATATCATAACAATATATAATGAGTTACACTTATACATAAGAGGAAAAACATGTGTAATTAATAATAAAAACTTTCGAACAATACCCAAAAATGTAAATAGCAAATAAATAAAAAGTCATCATTTAAAGCAATTTCAATTCTTGCTTGTAGACAACATTAGTCATTTCATTAGTGTAGTTATCATATATATCAAAACTTTAATAAAGAAGCGACAAAAACTAAACACAAATTAGAGTTAAAGAATTCTTCCTTGAACACAACATTGTTGGTTTGGTTGGTGTAGTTCAAAGGCGTGTACGATGAATGAGATAATTTTATGAATTAGTTTACTAAAAAAAATAACATGTATATAATGATGGTATACACAATGCTATTTAGTGACATTTTTGTATTTTCTTTCTAAAATTTAATGTGAAGTACTAAAGGAAAAATAACAAAAACCTTACAACTACAACATTATTAGTTATTTAGTGACATGTTTGTTTTTCTTTCTACAGTTTAATGTAAAGTAACAAAAAAAAATAATAAAAAAAAAAAAAAAAAACAAACAAACAAACTTACAACTACTATTCATGGTCACAGACCAAGACTCAATTCAGAATACATGCAATGGTCGGTTAACAATATGTGGTGAAAAATGTAAACTTGTATACACATCTCTATACACGACCACTCCATACACATCTCTGCACATCTCTGATAGTTGAACATATAGTTGCTAACTTTGATTCAGATTCAACAACCATTTGTCTTAGACTCTTAGTAAAGCTTGACTCTTGTTCGTCAAATCTACAATTAAAAACGATGTCATCATTCCTAATGTTCAACATTTCTCATAATTAGCCATTGATAATTAGCAATTGATAAGGTTAAACCATTTCTCATGACAAATCAAAATCAAAATGGATATCATAATTATGAATTGTTTGTTAACAAAATCTATTATTGCCAGAACCCAAATAAAAGAAACACCATTTATAGTCATATATACATCCATACTTAGTTTTTAACAGTCAACCTAAACAGCCCATAATAGTTTCAGTTAGCTTTCTAGGATCAATCCATACAGTCTACAACAGTTTCAATGAGCATTTTAGTTATCAATCCAAATAGCCTACAACAGTTTTAATTAGTGTTTAATTATCAATCCAAACAACCCATATTAGAGCTAATAAGCCATTATTTTCAGCTTGTGAGCTTATTAACATGAGATTATATGTCATAAGCTCATAAGTCGAAAATCTGAGCCAAGTAATTTTTGTCCAAAGACCCCATAAAATTGAACAAAAAAAAATCTAACCTATTCCTTTGAATCATTATACTACATGCACAACCTACCCATTTTGCCACTTCTACATAAGACAAAATAACATACCTTTAGTTAACTAAAGGATATGCATACCAAATATTTCGGCTGCAAGTCTCACAAGAGTGCTCCCATCTTTGAACAACATTCGGTTCGCACAAGAAATCCTATAACATGGATCATAAAATAGTAAGAATTTACCTGCCATTAGACGAAGCTCCTTGAATTACCAGTTTGAGTACCTGCATTCCATCATCAAGAATTGTGAATCCAATTTAATTAGAAACAAATCTTTTTGGTATTGGTTTTTTGAAAAGCAATATCGAGAGAATAAATTAAAGCATGTTTTTGAAGAAAAGTAGCAGCAGTAGCTGCTCTATTTTCACCTATGCCAATCTTCATAGACGTTCCATTAAAATGTCTTTAAAGCAATCTAGCTTCATTAGCATACACCCAAACACCCCTGTACTTCCAGATGGTCAAACAATGTTCTTTTAAGTAATACGGACCATTGTGTTTCTGCCTATAGAAGATTGTCAAACAGTTTCATAAATATATTCAATGTACATTTGTTTCTGCCTATGGAAGAGAGAATACAGGCCTTTTTTTAGATATTCCAGCCGTCCTTCATCAGATGCGAGAGATTTCAAACCATTTTTAATATTTTCTACTTCTTTTTGTATGATTTCTAGCTTTTTTCTAAAGCAACAGCTTTATCGCCCTTTGATAATAATTATTACTTATTATCTTTAAGCACTTCTTCACGGCGGCCTATCGCTATTTTAAATTGGTCCATCTCACTTTTCGCCTTTCCAAAAGTCACTTTAGCATTGCGAAATCGATATATTACCAACAACAAAAATTAGAGTCAAGTTCCAAGTTACAAATGATCAGAGAAACATATTGTCATTTTGAGTTCTTAGAGTCACGTTTGAGGTTACCACCTCTAATTACTTTAGATAACCCACCTCTAATTACTTTAGATAACTGAAAAAATAAGATCAGGGCTGTCTACGAATTATAATATCACTACTGTGCAACAAATATTTGCTAGTCTATCATCTTAGATGGGCACCAAAACAATGTTGTATGTCAAGTACTCGTGGGCGCTAACTCAAAAGGGAAAGTTATTTAGTTCTCAAGGCTACGACATGAACTTGTGCATCTGCATTGCAACCTACAGATGCTCCAACAACAGAAATTCTGACTTACTCGCAAAAAAAGTTTGATTTACTCGCAACATGTCGAATAGTCGCAGCCGAAATAAAAGAATTCATAAATATAATGGTTAAAAGCTCAAATTTTCCATCTTTAATTAGTATCAACTGAAAATTTTTAAGATCAGGGCTGAATATTAAAAATAATCTTGCTATTGTGAAACAACTATTTTGAGATCAGACACAACTCAAATCAGCCATTTCAATCTTCTCATTAGTATGTGATAAAACGATTTGCTCTTTGTTTTTTTTGTTAAATAATGCAAACAAATGGTACATGTTGGTCGCATCAGTAGTCTATTTTTGTTTCTTAGTTCTGACTTACTCGCAAAAATCTGATTTACACGCAACATGTCGAATAGTCACAGCCGAAATCAAAGAATTCATAAATATAATGGTTAAAATCTCAAATTTTCCAACTTTAATTAGTATAAACTGAAAAAATGTTAGATCAGGGTCGAATATTAAAAATAATCTCGCTACTGTGAAACAACTTTTTTGAGATTAGACACAACCCAAATTAGGCATTTCAATCTTCTCATTAGTAGGTGATGAAATGATCTGCTCTTCGTTTTTTTGTTAAATAATGCAAACAAATGGTACATGTTGGTCGCATCAGTAGTCTATTTTAGTTTCTTATTTCCAGCTTATCAATTATGGAGTAAAAGATTAAAAGGGTATAAACAATAAGCTAAAACCAAATATATGATACATAAGCTAATGTTTGGAATGAAAAGCATAATGAAGATCTTATCCAATTCATTTTGTATACACCAATAACATGATTACTTTGTAAATTTATCAGATCTTATAAAAAGTAAACAGGATGGCAAAACATATACCTTGTATCTTTCACTCCAAAATGATGAGAAATTTTTTCCAATTTAGAGATGTCCATTGTTGAGCATCTGCCACCAATAGCCTCGTCAAAGGCAGCAGCTATTTAATCTTTCAATGCCATAAACCATGAATCAAATGATTCGAAACTTCAATTGTTTTAGCGATTCTAAACTAATTTATGTACCCCCTACACCCAGAAAATGGATATGGTAATTATATTAGTAACCTTTTTTAATTTCGAGCAGAAGGATTTGAAACCTTCAGTTTCTGCAACATCTAAGTTCACACACAAAACAGTCAGATTGAGTCACAAAAATAGTGCCAGTTACAATCAACATCAGACATGATAATGTTAAAGCTTTGAGAATAAATGTGTAATCATGCTTACGCAACAATTCTGAAATGTTAAACAACATAAGCTAAGTACAGACTAACAAATCATTACTTAGCATGGGTGAGAACGCATTGTTCATCAATAATGGCATAAACTTATGTAAGGGAAGCGCATACATGTAACACTCATATGAACTTCTAAATTTCGTGGAAGATACATGTTGTTTCGCCAAGATCCAACTACATGAACCAATAACCTTTCCTATTTCTCTTTATTGATATATAAATTCACAAATATACACATAAGGCCTCTTTCAGAATATTGAAGATCAAAACAATCAGATTCCTTGTATGCTCAAAACTTTAAAAAGCTTGACAAAGTAAATATTTACATATTAAATCAGAAGATAATAACTCATTCGAGGACTTCGTTGACAACTAATTTAGTATCTATAGTTTTTTTTTCCCTACAGTTAAGTTAAGAGCTTTGTTATAATATACTCTAAAGAGCAATTTTAATCAAAACCAACACTAACAGTTTCTTGAACATGTAGATGGATTAAAGAGAGGAAAAAAAATGAGCATTTTATTAAAAGGAAAAGGATGCATTGCCTTGAACTCATATGAATAGAGATAACATACAATTATTAAAAGATGAACAAAATTTGATATGTTTATATATACCTGCATAGATCGCTTTTCGTCCTCAAGTTCCATTATATTCTTTCCAAAATGTTGCTTAAGTGTCATCGTATCAAATCCACCAAAAAGTTTCATATCCGACTGCATTAAAATAGTTTTACAAAATATGATTCATTTATATTTGTAAATCAAACAAATTTAAATAGAAAATATAAGAAAGTTGACATACCTCCTTTTGCTCTAAACGTTTATTTAGCACGTTTAGTTCTTTGTCCATGGAATCTTTGAGAAGAGCATGCTCCCGCTCTTTTGCTGTTTCTTCATCTATAACCCCACAATCACCTAATAATTTTTCACGTTACAAAAAATTTACTATTAGTTTAGGGATGTGGTTAAAATAGCTAAAGTTGTTGCAAGAGAAAGGCACACAGTAACACCTTCACTCATTTGATAATCAGATGAACCGACACTCCTTTTAAGCACATCAGGTTCCTCACAAAACGAATCATCAACCTGCTACATTTGCACCACTTAGAATACAGTCCTAAAAGCAATCTAATAAATATAAAAAAGAAAACTTGCTAAATCAGTATATACTTCAGTATCCATTTCATAGTGATCAATGGCAATGCCTCTGCTGCGATAAACATGAAGTTACCTACAAAGATTTTGATTTGTAGCTTCAAGCAATCTATCTTTTCCCTTAATACCTGAAGCAAGTTCATAAAAACACAAGATTTTAATAAAAATCTCTTTAATAACTGCTAGACACTCCAAACTCATATATCAATACTGTGGAAAACTAGAAGGGGGGTTGAATAGTTTACCGATTAAAATCTTTTTATACTTGTTAAGTTGGCTTTGAAACTTTCCGTTTGATCAAAGATATATGCACAAACTCAATATATAACATGCAAGTAAATGAAAGAAACGATCAAACCACAACACGAGTATTTATCGTGGTTCGGCTACAAGGACTCTTTTTCCTTGCCCTACGTCCACGCCCCGAGTATCCAACTCGAGAGTTTCTTTCACTAGTCAACAAGCTCCTTTCACCGGCGGAGAAAACCTTACACGTCGCTTATACTTTTACCGACACAAAGGTAGATGTCGAGTTCTTTTACAAGGGCACAACCACTCCCGTTTAGTTCTTTTACTAGGGTACAATTGTAACACCCCAATCTTTCAGGTACTAAACTTGTAACAATTTCCTACAAGGGACTAAAGTTGCCAAAGTTTGAAACTTAATATTATAACTATACTTCATACTCAGGAAAGATGAAATTCCAGAAATCTCTCCCTCCCTCTACTGATACTTCACGACAAACTCACATCTCCCTCTTGTGATCTAGGGTTTTGATTCCAAGTTGATTTAGAGCAAGTTTGAAGCAAGATAATACCTTACCTAAGTCTAGAAACGCATAAATTAAGGTTTCCACAACTCAATTCGAGGTAAGGAACATATCTTAATTTAATGTTAGTATGTTATGGCTTCCTAGTTGTGGGTAAAGCCTAAAGTTCATCTCTTTATGCCATTTATGGGGTTATTGTAGAATTTTACATGATTATGTGAAATTATGATTTTTGAGAAATCACCAAGAACCCTAGTAATCATGTATAAATGGTTAGAAAAGTGATGGGTACCTTATTAAGGTGCTATAACACCATTATGTGGTGTTAATTTCAGAAATTATGTTGGTGTGGTTATATAAGCCATAAACCAAACACCCCCTTATGGCTTATCTATCATTTTAGTACTTATTATGATAAGCTTAGTTATGTTCTAAATAAGCTCCATGTCATTTATGTGTTCCTAGGTTATAAGAGTTAGCCAGGGACGTGTTTAAGGGAGCTCGTGTTCTATTCAAGCGTTTACAAGGTGAGTAACATATTTTAGCATAGAAACGGGTCCTTGGTAACCCGTTAGTGTGCCACTTTAATTGTGGTATTCATGGTAAGATTCATGTATTATATTTGAGTTACAAGTTCATGGTGTTACAATTATACGTTATGTGCCTAAATGAATTACTTGTAGTATGTTTATATGTGAATTATGCTAGACGGGTCAAAACAGCCCCGAATGACCCGTTTGGGTTTAGTTATGTGATTTTAACTCTATTTCCACGATACTACTTGTATAGCGTCCTAAGTGGACGACACATGTTATTATGTCATGACATGCTCCGAAATGGAGCCTAGACATCCTTAGTGGATGACCGAGCCTTTATTAGTGTCTCATCTCGTTAAATGGGACTTAGACATCCTTTGTGGATGATCAGTGTGTATAAGCGGCTCAAAGTCATGGAATATATGACTTAGACGTCCTAAGTGGACGACTAGAACATTTTCAGTTATATTGAACCAATATGGGTTCACAACGTCCTTAGTGGGCGACTAGTATATAATAACAATACGAAGCAACCATAGAGTATTATGCCATGTTATGATTAGTATCTTTTATATGTTATCTCACTAAGCTATTGCTTACGTTGCTTCGTTATGTTTATTATAGGTGAAGCTAGTGGTAGTGCAATCAAGGGTACGAAGACCGAGAACTAGACCCGGTGAAATACTTGGGTATGGAGCCTTTTTCCCTACACGCTCTCCTACCAAGAAACGCCCTAGGTTGTATGCTTTTGTGTACGAACATATAAACTCATGGTTATGTAATGATCAAGTAGTTAAGTAGTTCTTTATAGTTTTAAGGGTGTTTGGCATAGTGCCATTCTTGCCCATATTGACCCATTTTGATCATGTACGGGTCAAGGCGAATGATACATGTATTGTACAGTTTTTAGGTGTTAATATAAGTGTGATGTTATGCTTAAAAAAAAAAAAAAAAAAAAAAAAAAAAAAAAAAAAAAAAAAAAAATTTAGCCTGGGCGTTTCAACAATAACTCCCAACACTCTTTGTATTTTGAGGACTAAAATACTAACCACTCACTACAGAATATACACAAACAATTGACGTGTAAACAACAAGAGTTTACACAATACTAAGCTAACAAGTCTTGCAACGTTGTGTTGGAAACTTGTAACTTTTGACGACCTTGTGAGCTTCTTTGCTACAAAAGGAAACTTCACATTTACAATGTTAAGAGGTTAGAAGAAAAGATGAGTGTGTGTGTGTAAAATATGATCTCAAGAGGTTAGCCAAAAATCAAGTTATGGCTTGGTATTTATAGCACAACATTCTGCATGCTTGGCGGATCAGGCGGAACCCTCAGATGGGTTCCGCCCGTGTACCCCCAGGGTACCGCCGGGTCTGCAGTAGGTTTATGCAATAACTCTTCAAACCAAACAAGGTCTTGTCTCATAAATCCTAGCAACCAAACAATGTCACATCACTTAAAAACAAGTCAAATACAAAGCTTGCAAGCAACAACAAAGTTAGTCAAACACATTTCTTTCCATAAATACATAGTGACAAAACTTGCCATAAATGTGATGTGACAATTTCTAATTTAAGAAATAAACTTGTGTTGTGTTTTATGAAATGTAAAATGTAGCAAAAGTCTAGTTTATGCAAATCTTAAAAAGTAAGATTATGTTTTACTTAGAAACAAAGGTTTGCATTTTGTCGTTAACAAAACTTAGCGAAGATCGTAAAATATAAATAACGTTTTTAGGCGATATTTGTATTAACAATCTCCCCCTTTTTGTTGATGACAAAACATAAACTTTGTTTTTAAGTAACATGCAAAATCTTGGTTTTCAAGACTTAAAAAAAATTATATTAACCTTTTTTTACTTAATTTATGAAAATTATATTAAGTATTGAAAGTTCAATATATTTCTCCCCCTTTTTGTCGAAACAAAAAGTAGAGTGGCGAAGCGGAATAATGCTCATGCTCCCCCTTGGTTGATACTCCCCCTAAATGGAGTGCCAAGATGGGAAACATGGATTTTGGACCCTACAAAAAAAAATGTTAGTTGGTGATATAGATATTTAAGAATGTAGTTACTACACACATTGCAACCACCACACAAATATGCTCAACCAACAATGTACTAAAGTGAGTAGAAAGAAATTTCATTCCAAGTAAATTTTTGACTATAAAAGTCAAAAGACAAGAAATGAGAACTATTCTTCTACTTGTACACAAAAACTAAAAAATAACCAAGAAAATAAAATAAAATCCTACATTCCTAGAGTGGGGCAAATGGCCTCCAAAAGTTGTCTAGGATTTGTTTGGGTGGGAAAGTGCATCCAAACGTTCTATGACGTGTTGGAATGCAAAACGGGTTTCGTTTTGGAATTGGTGAAGCAAGGTTTTGATGGTTGCACCCATTTGCTCACAATTTGAGCAAGCATGGGGATGAGTGGGTTGAAATGGGTTGGTTTTGGTTTCTTGGTTTGAGGGTTGGTTGGTTTGTGGTTCTTGGGTGGATGATGGGTTTGGTATTGAGTCAAGCAATGTGGTTTGAAATTCCATTGCTTGATGGAGATGGTTTTCAACCATGTTTTGGATATCCTCATAAGAGGGAAATAAAGACTCAAAGGTTTGAGGTTGAGGGTGTGGTGTATTTGGGTGATCATGGTGTTCAAAGTTTGGTTCTCCATATAGAGGACCATGAATGTCATGGTAGATGGGGTGAAACAACAATGGTGTGGGTGGATGGTACACTTGTTGTGATGGTTGGTTAAGGTTAAGATCCTCATCAAGGTCTAGAATTGACCTTGGTGATTGATTTGCAAAAGGTGGTGGTTGTGTAGGTCTTGGTGGAAGATCATTAAGATCTTGGACAAATGGGTGTGGTGATGTGGGAGGAGACCCAAAGAGTTCCATTGGCTCAATTTTGGGTAATGGTGATGGTGATGAGGTTTTGGATGGTTGAGTTGGAGCACTTGGTGGAGTTGGGTCAATAGGTGATTTAGTTGGTGGTGGAGTGAGCTCATTTGGTTGATTGGGTGATGGTGATAGAGATGAAAGGTTCAAAAAGTGTTCATTTTTTATGGGTGATGTAAATTCATCCGAGGATGAGGAGATTAGGTTGATGGGTTGATTGGACCATAGTGGTTTAACACTAATCCGGGCGGTTTTCCGGATGGGTCTTGATGGTTGAGAGGTGTTTGTTGACTTAGTCATGGTTTATAATGTTGAGAAGTTGTGTTGAGGAAGGTGTGATTTGATGGTGTTGAGGATGGCTTAATTTATAGTGTTGATGAATTATGGAAAGGAGTGTTTGGATTTGATGTTAGTCCATACAAAAATGGAGGTTTCTAATGATTTAGAAAACTAATTGTGGGTTGTCATGTCATGGGAGTCAATCCAATGAAAATGGTAAAGTGAGAAGACAAGTTTTGCACTAAATGCTTAGTGGTTTTGGTGGATTTGTGATAGTAAAAATCTGAGGGATTTCAAGGATCCCTTAAAAGGGTTCCTTCCTTAATGTTTGAGGGGTCCTTGAGGTTGTTATGGTTGAATTTGAATTTTGGCGGGAAATGGTTTTGGTTAAGTTTATGGAAGAAGGAGTATCCTATTTTGCTAAACACATTGCAAGTAATGGTTTTCTACCTAAAAGGATTGGATTTTGGTGTTTGGATGTTGAAATTGTGAAAATAAAAAACTGAAATTCTGCAGGAGGCTGGCGGCACCCTCAGAATACACAGGCGGAACCCATTTGAGGGTGCCGCCTGGTCCGTTGGGCAAAATCTGGGATTCCCATAAATTGTACTGGCGGAACCCAAATTTGGGTACCGCCAGATCCGCCAGGGGTGAAAAAAGTGGCAGTCCACGTTTTTGACCCGCGAGACGTTTTTCAAAATTTTTGAAAACTCCTAAAATCAAAGAGATAAGGCATTTCTGGTTGGGTAATGCAAAAATTGGACACGTAAACATGCATTTCATAGGACTTTGACCTTGAGGTCGAGAATCTCACTTTACTTAGTGAAAATATCATAAACTTGAAAATTTGACAACTTGCCAAAAGTTGTCTCCCTGCATCATTGTTAGTTGAAACATGTTCCAAAGTGTATCAAACATTGTACTAACACACAAATACATCACAAATATTGTTTAAACTACCAAATTGTTCTAATAGCACCTTGTGCCAAACACTCCTAACACACCCGCACTCATTGACGGTCGATCTTGTTCTTGAGCTTTCCAAGGAACCTTCCAAGATTCTTAAACATCCCCTTTGTTTGCTTGAACTCCTCCGACTCATTAGGAATATCCGGAAGTTGAGAAAGGTATTCGAGAGGAGGGAGCCTAGAGTTTGGCAAATTGTCATCTTCGCTCATTGAGGAAGACGAAGATGAGGTAGGAGGATGTGGGCGTTTTCCTTGGGCTTTGTAAACTCTCTTATCACTAAGTGGAACAAAGGTGTGTGGAATGAGAGTGTAGTTAAGACGAAGACCATTTGAAGTTGGTGGAATGGGTGAGATGAACCTAAAGAGACGGGTCAAGAGCATTCCATATGGCATAGCCGTTGTGCCATGCACGGGAATGTCGGCCATTCTCTTGGCCATGTAGTAGGCAAGGTTGAAAGGTTGCCTAACGGACAAGGAGTAGAGCATGTAGCAAAGGCAAAGGTTGATATGGTCACGGTTCCCTATTGTGCTAATGACATTTGCTCTAAGGACTTCCTCCCATTTCTTGAATTGGGGCTTAAGTTCGTTCATTTCATTCCATATGGGTCCTTATTGACCTCATTCTCCGAACGGGTTCTCCTAGTGGTGGTGGTCCTAACAAAGAGGTGGTCACGAAGTACATCTTTTGAGACAAGGGGTGTGTCATAAGGGTGGATACGGTCTTGGAGGTTGTCAAGAGTTGAGAGGGAGTGCAAGTCGGAATAGAGGCAAGTACCATGGTTTGGGACACCTAGGATTTGAGCAAACTCCTCAAGAGTGAAGGAGTATTGATGACCGCTAACCCTAAAGTTGATAGACATATGACCATAGTCATCCGTGGAGAGGACGGAGGATGCATAGAACTCTAGAATGAACCTAGGACAAATAGGCTCGTCGATATTCAAAAGACACTCAAAGTTGATTGTGGCAAAATCGGCGTAAAGGTTTGTGCCTTCTAGGAAAGATGGGTCAATGGTTCTACCCTCATGGACATAGTGTTTTTCTAGGGCTTTGAAAACGTTTACTTGATTTGCAGTAAGGCCTTTGGTTTTGTGGTGTTTTGGTAGGTACTTAATGGTGTCCTTGTGGTCGTAGTGGGTTAGAGGAGGCATGATGATTCCTAGAATAACAAAATTTCACATTTTAGTTTACGTAAACCACTATTATAATGTGGAAGTTCTAGTGTGTGCCTATATGAAAACAATGTGGAGGTGCGGTTATCTTGACTCATTTTGATGCTTCAAAATCGTTTTATGCAAGTTTTGTTATGAAACAAAAGATAACCCAAACGCTCCTAGTTCAATGTAGCTTCGTTTGAATGTACCCGAAAATACATATTGATTTTGTATTCCCTTTAGCATTCAAGAGACATTGTGCAAGTGATGTTTTAAGCATAACGTTTTGATTTTGTATTCTCAATGTGAGACAAAAAAATATTTGTCCTACTTGTGAGAAATTTTTGAAAGGATTTGACATGGGGTGTTTTAGCAAACATGTTTATACTAATTAAAGATGCAATTCCTAACTATGGGAAACATGATTAGTTTTATTAATTACCTAATCTCATGCATGAATTTCTTAAGTTAATGCATAACCCCAAGTTTTTATTTTTGTGCAAGAAATAGAATTCCTAGACTCAGATCAGGATTGTAATCATGTTTAGAATACTTACAATGATGATTGATTAGCAATGTAAATGAATGGAGGACCAAGAATTCGTAGGTGTGGATGAGTGGTAAAGTGAATAGTAGCAGTTTGGAAGTGGTGGTATGAGATAATGGGTGTTTGGGTTCCGTCCGTTATGGTTGAGGGTTCCGCCGACCCTGCTGAGAAAAATGGTTTTGGATTTGTTTTGATTTTTGTGATTTTTGTCTAATGTTCAGAACTACAATGTAGGTTCCATGAGTCCTAAGCCTAGCCTAAGAAGATTAAAAGGTTCACGTTTAAGAGGTTTTGTGAGAATGTCGGCTATGTTATCTTCGGAAGAAACTTTCTCAATTGAGATATTTCCTTTTTGGACGTTGTCACAAAGGAAATGATGACGGATTTCAATATGTTTGGTACGAGCATGTTGAACCGGGTTTTTGCTAAGATCAATGGCACCTTTGTTGTCACAAAGAATTGTGATGTCGTTGAGTTGAATTCCGTAGTCGACAAGAGCTTGCTTCATCCAAAGAGCTTGTTGACATGCCTTTCCGGCCGAAACGTACTCGGCTTCCGTTGTTGAGATAGCAAGAGCCGTTTGCTTCTTAGAGAACCATAAGGTGAGAAAATATCCAACAAAAGTACAAATACCACTTGTGCTTTTTCTATCGACATAGTCACCGGCATGATCCGAGTCGACATACACTATGGTGTCTATTCCCGTTCCTTTGGGATACCATAAACCTAAATGTGTAGTGCCCTTAATATACCTAAAAATCCTTTTAACGGCTTCGAGATGGGTAGTTTTAGGATCTTCTTGAAAACGAGCACATAGACAAACACTAAACATAATGTCGGGTCTACTAGCCGTTAGGTAAAGTAGACTACCAATCATACCTCTATATTTAGTGCTATCTACGGATTCACTTTCCTTATCCTTGGTGAGTTTAGTTTCCATGGACATGGGAGTTTTTATAGGTTTCGAATCTTCTAGTCCAAATTTCTTAAGCATATCCTTAATATATTTAGATTGGTTAAAGAAGATACCATCTTCAAGTTGTTTGATTTTGAGTCCTAAGAAAAAGTTGAGTTCTCCCATCATACTCATTTCAAACTCGTCATGCATGATTTTTGAGAAATCCACACATAATTCTTGACAAGTTGATCCGAATATAATGTCATCAACATAGATTTGGACTATGATAATATGTGAATCTTTCTTCTTAGTGAAGAGAGTATTATCAACTAAGCCCATGGTATACTTATGGTCAACTAGGAATGTTTTAAGTCGATCATACCATGCTTTTGGAGCTTGCTTAAGTCCGTAAAGAGCCTTTTTAAGTTTGTAAACATAATTAGGTTTTTCAAAATCGATGAAGCCCGGTGGTTGAGCCACATGTACTTCTTGATTAATGACTCCGTTTAGAAATGCACTTTTGACGTCCATTTGAAAGAGTTTAAAATTATGTGCACACGCATAAGCAAGTAATATTCTAATTGACTCGAGCCTAGCTACCGGAGCAAAAGTTTCATCGTAATCAATGCCTTCTTGTTGATTATATCCTTGTGCTACTAGCCTAGCTTTGTTTCTAGACACAATTCTATTTTCATCCATTTTATTACGAAAGACCCATTTTGTTCCAATTATTGTTTGACTCTTTGGTTGAGGAACTAATGTCCATACATCATTCCTAACAAATTGGTTTAATTCTTCTTGCATTGCAATTACCCAAGATTCATCTTTAATGGCTTCATTAATGTTTTTCGGTTCAATGGTTGACACGAAACAAAAGTAGTTGCTTTCATTTTGAACTTTTGATCTAAGTGTCCTTTCGTTAATGTTGCCTATGACACCGTCTAATGGATGACTTTTAGATTCTTTGACATTGACAAGTTCTTTGTTTAATAGTTCATCTTCCTTGTCATTACCTAAGATTTCTTGACATTCAATTGCTTGGCTTTCAACTAAGTCATCATCTACCAAAGGTGATGTCTTAGAGGGAGGTGGACTTTCGTCAAATGTTACGTTTAACGATTCCTCGACTCTTAAGGTTTCTTTGTTCAAAACAATGTAAGCTTTACTATTTTGTGAATATCCAAGAAATACACCTTCATAAGACTTTGGGCAAATTTGGTGAGATAATCCTTGGTGTTAAGAATGAAGCATTTACTCCTAAACACTCTAAAGTATCCTAATGTAGGCTTTTTACCTCTATAAAGTTCATAAGGAGTTTTATTCAAAAATCGTCTAATTAGGACTCGATTAAGAATGTACGTTGATGTGTCAACGGCATTACACCAAAACTTTTGTGGAATAGTTTGTTCATTAAGCATTGTTCTACTCATCTCTTGTAATGTCCGGTTTTTACATTCTACTACACCATTAGATTGAGGAGTACGTGGAGCCGAAAAGTTATGAGTAATTCCATTTTTATCACAAAAGTTTCCAAATTGAAATTCATTATCAAATTCACGACCATGATCCGTTCTAATAGACACTATATTAGACCCTACTTGATTTCGAATTTTCTTACTTAGAATCTCAAATTTATCAAAAGCTTCATTTTTACTTTTCAAAAACTTTGTCCAAGTATAACGTGAGTAATCATCTACTATGACCAAAGTATAGAAGTTACCTCCATAACTTTGTATAGCGGATGGACCAAACAAATCCATATGCAAAAGTTCTAGACACCTAGATGTAGACACCATGTTTTTAGCCTTATGGCTACTATGGACTTGTTTACCGACTTTGCAAGCATCACAAAAGTGTTGGTCATATTTCAACTTGGGTAGGTTTCGAACTAAGTCTTTGGAGGAGAGGTTTTGGATTAGTCTCATGTTAGCATGTCCTAAACGTCTATGCCATAAAGTTGAAGATTCATCTAATGAGGTAAGACAAAGTTTGTCTCTAGATGTTGAATCCAACTTCATGACGTATACGTTGTTCTTAAGGACACCTTTTGCTACGGTTATACCATCTTTAAGGATTTTACTACCGTTTTCACTAAAAAGGACATTATACTTATTACGACAAAGTTGACTAATACTAAGAAGATTAAATCCTAAGTTATCAACATGAGCAACATCATCTATAGAAAGGGAGTCATGAGAGATTGTACCTTTTCCGATGATTTTGCTCTTAGCATTACTACCAAACGTAACATTACCTCCATCACATTTGTGATATGTAGAGAAGAGGCTTTTATTACCCGTCATGTGCCTTGAACAACCGCTATCTTTGATCCATTCATCCGGATCCAAACAAACTTTGAGGCACACCTATTTTATGAAAAACACTCAAACATTTGGTCCCCAATTTCTCATGGGTCCATTTTGGTTAAGCATGCCATTAATTTGTTCCAAGTATGAAAATAGAGCATAAGGGTTCCATGGCATGTAGTATGAGTTTTGGTAATGTCCAGGAGTGTTTTGATTCCGAGCGTGTTGGTAGTTTGGTCGAGCATTGAAGTTGCTCTTTGGAAAGGGGCGTTTGGGAATTGGAGTCTTAGGTCTTGGTTGAGTAGTCTTAGCTCTAAATTCACTTTTACTAAGTCCTACTCCAGTTCTAAAGGCAGGTTTTGTTCCATTTTTATATGTAACTTTAACAAATTTTGAACGATCCGATGTGGATGGAGTTACTGCTGCAGCAGTCCTGGCGGATCCCTTGGGGCCAACGGGCGGAACCCTAATTTGGGTTCCGTCTGGTCCGCGGGCTGTTGTAGCAATTTTGTTTGTTTCATGTGTGTTCTTTTCTTGTTTCGTTTGTCCCTTAATGATTTCTACTTTCCTGAAACCTAGACCTGTTTTATCAAAAGGTGACTTTTGAAGTTTCATAATTTCATCCGCACATGAAATGCTCTTATCGAACTTTTTGAACTTTGTGGTTTGTTTGATTAGATCATTTTGAGTAATTTTAAGTCTCTCAACTTCAAGTTTAAGTTCTTCACATGATTTGCATGAGGTGTCAATATCTTTACCCTTTTCTAATCTCTTAGCTTTTTCTTTTAACTCATAGACTTCATTTTCTAAAAACTCCTTTTTAGTTTTCAAAAATTTATTTTTGTTTATGATTTTTAAGCTTAACTCACAAAGTTTGTTATATTCATTTTGTAAAGTATCATCATCTATAGAGGAGTAAGATGAGTCGGAGAGTACCTCATTTGAGTTGTGAGCCATGAGAGCAATATCATCATTCTTTGGCTCATCATCATCTCCTTCATAGTCACTCCAAGCACCACCCACAAAAGCTTGTTGAGGTTTGCTCTTGGGTGGTTTTGGACATTCTCCTACAAGATGACTTGTGTCTCCACACCTATAACATTTTCTTTCAACTTTTCCTTTTCGATCATCACGATCTTTCCGGAAGGTTTTCTTGTCATCTTTAGGTTGCCTTACAAACTTTCCTCGCCTACGAAAGAACTTCTTGAAGTCTCTCACGGCCATAGCATATTCCTCATCATCACTATCCGAAGTAGATTCTTCATCATCACTTGATTGGACTCTAGCTTTCAAGGCAATGGACTTAACTTTTTCTTTCTTGCCTCTAACTAGTTCCGAATCTTTTTCCATTACCATTTTATGAACTTTGAGGTTTCCAATAAGCTCATCAAGTGACATGCTTGAAAGATCTTTGGATTCTTCAATTTCCGTCACTTTTGCTCTCCACTTCGGATGGAGTGCTCTAAGAAATTTCCTGACAAAGTTCTTACTACAAAAAGATTCATCAAGTGCTTTAAGTGAAGTAATAATAGTGTTAAACCTAGCAAAGGCATTATCAATACTCTCATCTTCGGAAATAACAAATTGTTCATATTGTTGAACAAGAAGATCAATTTTGTTATCTTTAACTTGTGAGTTTCCTTGATGAGTGACAATTAAAGATTGCCAAATATCTTTGGCGGTTTTACACAAAAAGACTCTTTCATATTCTTTCTTAGGCAAAGCATTATAAAGCATCATTTTAGCTTCATTATTTTTACCTATTAATTTCTTTTGATCATCATCTTTGATGTTAGTAACTACGTTATCACCATCAATAATTATATACCACAAATCTATATCTTTAGATTTCACGTAAGTTTCAAAACGGTTTTTCCAATATATAAAACCATTTGCTTCAAAGAGTGGTGGTCTTTGCATAGATTGCCCTTCTTTGTAATTTTCAAAATCCATGGATCGTTTCAAGTTTTAAAAACAATATATTTTAAAAGCTTGAGTAACGTAGCTCTTGATGCCAATTGTGGAAAACTAGAAGGGGGGTTGAATAGTTTACCGATTAAAATCTTTTTATACTTGTTAAGTTGGCTTTGAAACTTTCCGTTTGATCAAAGATATATGCACAAACTCAATATATAACATGCAAGTAAATGAAAGAAACGATCAAACCACAACACGAGTATTTATCGTGGTTCGGCTACAAGGACTCTTTTTCCTTGCCCTACGTCCACGCCCCGAGTA
This sequence comes from Artemisia argyi, assembly GCA_030686995.1. NCBI lineage: Eukaryota > Viridiplantae > Streptophyta > Magnoliopsida > Asterales > Asteraceae > Artemisia > Artemisia argyi. The sequence continues at coordinate 163,215,027 of CM060681.1, forward strand.
TCCAAATCGAGAGTTTCTTTCACTAGTCAAGAAGCTCCTTTCACCGGCGGAGAAAACCTTACACGTCGCTTATACTTTTACCGACACAAAGCTAGATGTCGAGTTCTTTTACAAGGGCACAACCACTCCCGTTTAGTTCTTTTACTAGGGTACAATAACTCCCAACACTCTTTGTATTTTGAGGACTAAAATACTAACCACTCACTACAGAATATACACAAACAATTGACGTGTAAACAACAAGAGTTTACACAATACTAAGCTAACAAGTCTTGCAACGTTGTGTTGGAAACTTGTAACTTTTGACGACCGTGTGAGCTTCTTTGCTACAAAAGGAAACTTCACATTTACAATGTTAAGAGGTTAGAAGAAAAGATGAGTGTGTGTGTAAAATATGATCTCAAGAGGTTAGCCAAAAATCAAGTTATGGCTTGGTATTTATAGCACAACATTCTGCATGCTTGGCGGATCAGGCGGAACCCTCAGATGGGTTCCGTCCGTGTACCCCCAGGGTACCGCCGGGTCTGCAGTAGGTTTATGCAATAACTCTTCAAACCAAACAAGGTCTTGTCTCATAAATCCTAGCAACCAAACAATGTCACATCACTTAAAAACAAGTCAAATACAAAGCTTGCAAGCAACAACAAAGTTAGTCAAACACATTTCTTTCCATAAATACATAGTGACAAAACTTGCCATAAATGTGATGTGACAATTGCTAATTTAAGAAATAAACTTGTGTTGTGTTTTATGAAATGTAAAATGTAGCAAAAGTCTAGTTTATGCAAGTCTTAAAAAGTAAGATTATGTTTTACTTAGAAACAAAGGTTTACATTTTGTCGTTAACAAAACTTAGCGAAGATCGTAAAATATAAATAACGTTTTTAGGCGATATTTGTATTAACAAATACTAAAAATCCTTCATATATCAATACTAAAAATTATTTTGAATATTCCAACCAATCTCATAAACCTTAGCCATTGTTACCAACCGATCTCACAAACCTCGATCCAAACCTAATTTTAATCTCAGCCATAAAAACAACAAAATCCTTCATATATCAATACTAAAAAGCAACAAGTCCGCCAAAAATTACAAACATGATATGGAATACAATTTATCTTAAGAGCATGCAAAACAATGATTTATTACACCAATAAAAGATGATCATAAATTAAATATAATAAGTAATGTTTCATTGAGTCATTTTATCAAACACTTTATGCTTGTCAAATAAACATAAGCTTCAATGAAGAAAATGCGTCAAATTCATCAAGGACTTTCATCAAACATTTGGTATGCAAATGCGTCAAACACTTTATCAAATAGGGTTGATTTAAAAAAAACAAAATCAAAATCTATAAATGTATACGAATGTGATCCTTATTCATTATATACCTAAATTGATCGGCTAACCTAATTCGATTGATCTGCTAAAAATTTAAAAACATAATTACCTTAGGATAAGTTTATTAAGAAGATACCTTAAATCGACATATGATATAACTGGATCATCTCTCTCTCTCTCTCTCTCTCTCTATATATATATATATATATATATATATATATATATATATATATATATATATATATATATATATATATATATATATATATATATAGGGGCACGTTCAATGCAGATCCACTTTTTTGTACAGAACTTTACAGAACCACTTTGGACCAATGAGAATTTAGTATTACTAAATCTTTTTATTTGATTAAAAAGTGTATAATGGTAAAACACATTTTCACCTTGTTTTTGAATTTTCTTAATTAAAAACGTTTTTTTTATCCCTTAATTTCCGAAATTAAAAAAATAAATTTTTTTAAAATTTGTTTTTTCAGCATACATGTTTTTTTTATATAAAAAATTCAAGTGCATATGTGTGTTTTTTTTTTTTTTTTTTTTAAATATTGTAAACTTCAAATGTTTCTAGCGTACATTTTCTTGCTTAAAATAGTAATTGCACATATGTTTTAATTGTACATAAAATTACTACTTTGATATAGAACAATTGAAATGTTAATAATCTGTCACAAATCCTAAACAGCTACAACATTAAATCACCAACAAAAACTTACCCGAGACCATCTCAAGATCTTTGTCATAACTGTCATATATTCAAACTGATCTGCCAAAACATAATGAAATCGGTTAAAACATAAATGTTTTCTAATCCTAACCAAAAAAAAAAAAAAAAAAAAAAAAAAAAAAAAAAAAAAAAAAAAAAACTTTCAACTTATTATCAAATCAATTTCAAACTAATCACCAACACTAGCGACAAATCCAATCACACAACACAAGATATATGAATACCTTATTATCAAATCATTTATAGTGGGAACAATATTTTTTTTTCCAAAATCCGTTTCCAGCAACAATATTTTTTCAGATCTAAACTAATATAATAAATTTCGTTTTATATATATTTAAGCAAAAAACGAATACAAAATCAAAAATGATTGTCATATACACGAACAAAAAAATCGAATTAAAACCACTTACCCTTATACAGGGATTCAAACATGTATTGGTGAATTCGTCTTTGGTAGATTCGTGACACGTTCTTGGTGTTTCGTTTATGATGGATTTGATAAAGGTGGGACAGGTGGTTCGTGGGTGGTGATTTGATGAAGAGAGGCGCACTCAGAGAAATAAAAGAGATATTTTTTTTAATATGTGACCTAATAATATGTCGATCATTTTATTGAGAACATGGGATGCAAAATTCCTTTAGTGCCCTTCTACCTTTTATCAGCAGTTATATGAGTTTTTGAATAATTACACTAATGCCATCACCAATTACAACCATTGATTAAAATAATTAAAGGCCAAGATTAGTTTGAAAGGGTTCTGTAAAGTTCTGTACAAAATGTTAGTTCTGCATTGAACGCTACACTATATATATATATATATATATATATATATATATATATATATATATATATATATATATATATATACTAGCTTTCAAAGCCCGCCCGATGGGCGGGCATGCTTTGTAATTTACATTTTAATTTAGTTATTCACGGATATTAGTGATCTTTTAGAATTATATGTTATTCATTAATAAGGAGATATTTACGACTTTTATTTTATCTTGATGGTATTTGCCAATATTAAATAAATTTAAGGACGGGGAGGTTACGTTAAATTTTTTCAAAATTGTATGTATTTTTTCGTACATTGCGGTGCCAAAAGCACCGCCCGTTTGGCGGGTATGACTTATAATTATCGTTGACCTATGTTTGTATAGCGTAAGAATCAAATACACACAAACTAACCTATAATCCCGCCTATCATCATCATTGTATCTTTTCCTATCATCTCTACTATCTCGCCTCCTATCATCATCACGACTCCTATATCTATCATCATTCCTACTTGACCTATAATTCCGTTCGTCTCTCTTGTAATCTTTTCTCTACCCAGATCTGTGGTAGCTATCATCATCTCGCTTATTATGTTCTTTTCTTTTTTCCCCCATCTTTTTGTTTGTAATCTTTTTGCTTTCTTTCATCAATGACTCGATGACTCCCTTTTCTTTGCTTATAGCGATCATCTACTTCGTGGTGTCTTGGCTGCTTTGTAATTTAGTTTAACTATTGTAATTTGAATTGTCTACTTAATGTGTTTCGATAACATGTTATTTAGACGACTTTTAATTATTTTTGTTATATAGTAGTTATTAACAAATATGCTTTTGTTATTTCTAACGTTAATATAAATAAACATGGTACATATCAATTAAAATCAAGGCATAATATCTTGTACACAAAGTAAATGAATTGCATTTTTACAAAGTATTTTGCACAATCTCATTGCACACAATACTTCTGAAGACGGAATAAGAATCAAATATGATCAGATTGTCCGTACGATTATTCAAAATATAAAGTGTGCATCGAATGAACAAAATTTCAGATGTATATATTTTGTGTTTTAAACTAAGCCTAAACTACTTCAACGTGTACCGTGTACTCGTGTTCAAAGCCTGCATCAGTTCGGTCCTGGACACAACCACCAATTTCGGCGCCTTTCACTGCAGCGATTGAACTCACTCAATATCCTCAACGTCTTCCAGTTCAGCCACTTGACTTCTTCCACTGAAATCAATCAAAATTACCATACATATGAAAGTGTAGTTCACAAGGATAATAATAGATTTAAGATTATCTAAAACATACATATAAGCAACTTGATACTACTTATTCAAAACCTTATATATCAAACAACCATTCATATATGAACAGTTTTAAAAAGTAATTATTCAAAACCTTATATATAAAACAACCATACATATATGAACAGTTTTAAAAAGTAATTCTGAACACCTCCAGGACATGTTTGTCAAATGTTTGTATATTAGTTGTATGTTTTTCCTAAACAATTAGAACTTATCCAACCTCACTACAGCTTCAAGGTAGCTAAAACATATTTTAACACTATGTACCTTTAAGTTCCTTAATAGAAAAAGAATCAAAAGACGTAAACTGTTGAATGCTTTTTTTCTTTTTGTAGCTTCCTTATATGTTTCTAACTAAGATATTTATCTCATGATATTAATAAAAAAGAATGATATTGGACGTAAAATATACTGGGTCTTTTAAAACTTTGCTTTACCGTCTGTAATACTGAACTAATTTATCAATTTTTCTAGATGAAAACTGATATTAAAAGACAGATAACAACTTCGTATAAAATTCTAATAGCCTATCAGCACTTGTATCATAGTGCTAAAACCACTGCCATATTCCTTTTCAAGACCACATATATCCATCCAACTCCAGTTAAACACCAATGCAGATCACTCTTTCCATTGTAGGAACCACAAAATTAAGATTCTTTTAAAAAGGTATGAGACTATACACATAGTAGGTACAAATGCAGTAAATGAATGCAAAAACCGGAAACGAATCACGCATACAGCCTGTTTATCGACTTCAACACATTAATTGGTAATATTAACACAGTAATTGTTAATGATTATATTTAAGAAAGAGAATAAAGGATTGGCCTAACCCAATACAACCTGTTTTGACCCGTACAGAAATTTATCTATTCACACATTACCCAACCCATTTGACCCGCCCATTTTGCGAGCACTAACGCTTCTAAATCCTAGTTACTAACATGAAAAAAGATTTTTTTTCCTTAGCTTATTTCCAGAATCCATATTTAATCTTTCAAGAAACTTGACCGTCATTACTTTAATTTCAGTCACACCTATGGAAACTAGGAAGCATACTCTATCAAGTAAACTAATGCATTACTAAAACAGTTACAAAATAAGTTGTAGAAACCATGTATCATCTTTAGATACAACAAATATCATAAAGTTTTATTTTTTTCATTTTGCATAACGACTCACCTACCATGTTTTTACAGCTCTTTTTGTGCCACTTGAGAAGCTACAAAATTCTTCTTTTTCCTCTTGCTAATTATCAAGAGCTTGTGATCTTATCTTTTTAGGGAAAGTGAATACTACATAGTGTGAGGCTCAGACCATGATCTGTGCTCAGTTATGTATTTTCTTGACACTCTTTGGTAAGATATGGGGGTAAAGGAGCTAGATGGTGTAGAAGGGATGGTAAAATAAGGGTGCTAAATGGCCTGCATTTGAGGGTAAAATAGTGACCTATTAGTTTGTGTATGCCATGGTTGGCATTATAGACTCATAAGTCAGTCTAAATTGCAATATTCTACTTAGGGCGCCGTGGAAGATGTTGAATGAGAATCAAGTAAGATATGTACCATTACGGGTGTGTTTGAGGAGCTTGCTACCTCGTGCTAGAAGTTGTTGAATACATATTCCAACAAAGTACTCATTCAGATGGTAGATGTAAAAAGTAACCTGAAATCATTCAAAAGTAAATTATTTGAATAGCCTCGTCTAACAAACATTTAGGATAAATGCAATCTTTCATACCTGTTAGGTATCAACTTAATCAACCTTGTTCAAGACCACACGTATTTTATCATCGTTTCCTCTTAGGGGTGATATAACACGTTTGAACTCGTCACTGATATCAAGCTTATGAGGATCAATGAGAAGCAAGATTGGATCACACTTTGCAGCAAACCAGAACGTGACACCTGTGAAGTCATAGCTTCTTTGTGTTCTTTGCTTTTCACCTAATAATACTCTCAGAGTGTCCACAAGCATGGTTTGTAAAAGAAACTTGACAGTCACGTCTCATTCCAGATCCGACTTTTGGTGCCAGAATATACAGAAAAAAATACATGTCAGATAAACAGGAAATCAAGCAATATAAGAATGAGTATATATTAAAGTAATTTAAAAAAAAAAAAATGGGTCCATTTGTTAGACATTTATAATCTGATAGTTTCATAAACAAACATGTTAGCTTGTTGCTCTTCTAACTCTTTTGTTCTATATATGACCTTGACCCCCTAATAACAAACACAAAATTAATTTCACATTCCACTGTAGCTTCATAGAGCAGAAGTATAATCTATAAAGGCTCAGCCTTGCAAAATGCATGTTAGAAGTCAAATCTTTCTCCCACCTACTTTTAATTGCACACGTGAAAACACAGTGGGAACGCCCACTTTCCCTGTTCATGTTTGTTGCAGCAACTCTCCTATTTGCAGAACCCTGTCACCATACCCACAAAAATGAGGATAGAAATACAAAGACAACATGTTAATGCAACTTCATCTAGAGATTGTATAAATACCCGACTCAGCAGCCTAAGGATATCACCCACAGTGTGAACTTCAAATTCAGTTAGATTTTCCACATAAACACCCTTCTTAGCATCCTCTTGTAGCTGAAAATAACTAAAATTAGCACAACAACAATTTATTACTGTAACCACTGTAAGATTTAAGATCGCCACGGGTCAAACTTACTTGCAAATTCGTAGACGAAGGGTCAAGGAGATCAGTAATTTCATAGGATGAAACCCGGTGTAACACTGAAGTCGACATTGAGACTGTTGCTGATTCCTTCGAATTAAAAGTTAAAGATTACTATATTTCTTGTTCCCTTGAGAGAGACTTTTCACCATGTGTTTCAATAATGACACAAGAGTTAGTCAGCCGTGGTGGCAATTGCAAGTTTTCAACCCTACTACTATAAATGGGTCAGCTTAATAAGATTAAATGGGTCACTTTAATTAGATTTTACAATTAAAGGGGTAAAATGAATTGAAAGCCCACAAGTGTCATTTAAACGTTTAAACCTATAAAAGACTTATTAAACCTTTAAAGACTTATTCAGCACATCCTTTTATATATATAAACTTATCATGCTTCAATATCTTTGTTCACAAAACTTGCCATATCATATACCAAAGAATTAACAATCAAAATCAGAAATATAAAAAGGGTTACTACAGTACTCATCATTGTCGCCTCAGACAAAATATCCGGCCCAATGCTTGAAATTAAGAAAGTTCGTAATGAAGGGTTAGTTAGCTGATTGAGTTAAACATGATGGATTACTATATCAACATGGTTAGATATAAAAGGGTTACTACCATGTCTTAAGATTACCTCGGCCTCTGTCATTACTACTCTCTGCATTCAATCTGACATCAGCCACGTCTACAACTTCCACCAACAAAGCAGCTGCTATGTTGTAAAATTAAGATGAGAGACAATTACAAAACAACCTTTGATTCATCACTTAACAGAAAAGCAATAATTAATCAATGATAAGTAGTATTGAACCTATTAATGTACCTCAAATCATGCAGACAATAAAGTGACTCCCTCAACACGGTTTGAATATCATATGTTCTTTACATACCTGTAAAACCCATGCATTGAAAAAAATCAGTAAATCAGAGTCCACGAGTTTGACGACATTGCTATCTGATTGTGTTGTATAACCCACATCAATTCATGCTCATATCTATATACAATAAGATGCAAGGTTGTCGATTAAACACAACAAAACAAATATGCAATATGTACATAACCTTTTTCACATTTTTGACGTTAGACCAATTGCTAAGATAGACCATTATATAGGTAGAGATAAGTCACCATAATATTTCTTTCCAGAATCTTGTAATAAATGCCATTTATAGTCATGTATACACCATTCCTTCCTTCTAACTATCAACCCAAATAGCCAATTGTATTTTCAATTAGCGTTTTAATTATCAATCCAAATAGCCCATAGTAAAGCTAATAATCCATTATTTTCTGGTTGTCAACTTATTAACATGATCTTTTTAACAAAAAAGTGAGACAGGTAAGCTTAATCTAAACACCCCTTGAAACTGAACAAAAACATTTCTAACCCATTCCTTTGTGCACAACCTACCCATTTGGCCACTTATACATAATAAAAAACAACAGACCTTTGGTTAGCTAAAGGGTATGCAAAGCAAATATTCCAGCTGCAACTGTCACATGAGTGATCCCATCTTTGAACATTCGGTTATATAGTCAGTCTCACATGAGTGATCACTTTCAAACCTTGAACATAGAGGTAAGTAACTATTTGATTTGTTTTCTGTTATATAGGTAACAATGATGCTTGATAAAATGTGTGTGCCAGTAGCCATGTTGATTAATATTCGACGGACAAAAAAAGGACTGAGAATGATGCAGTCTCAGGACTAAAAGAAAAATTACGCAAAACAGGCTTTCACTTAATAGCCAAAATTGTGTGGGGCATACAGTATTAACAGCTTTTTTGATAAGCCACCCAAACACTTCTCAAAGATACCACCGCTGATTAGTACTTTGATTCTGATGAGGCGAAAAATGAACCGTTTTTAGTGGGTCATTTAAGCCGGAATTGGAATTTATTTGATCAAATATTGCCCTAAATCGTTTCTTTTGTGATTTTAGGTACTTTGGGAGTGAATTCTGGAAAAGGAAGCATTTTGGACGTTTTTGGAGCATAAAAGTTAAGAAAACGGAAAAGTCTTAATTTTCCTTGCTGGGAACAGTACCTGACGGCGTCAAGAGCATTTTGATGACGCCGTCAAGAGTAAAAGTGGTGAGGATCCAGAAGAAACGTGACGGTGTCACCCAAGGCCGTCACGTGTTAACTTGTCAAAACTTGCACGCGGAGTAGCTGATATTGTTTTGGTCATAACTTTTGCATACGAACTCGGATTTCGGTGATTCAAAAGCCCACGCGAAGAGGACGAAGAGATCTACAATTTGGTGAAAAAATGGTCATGACACCGTCAAGATGGGCCGACAGAAAATTAGCCTATAAATATAACATCATAACTTCACTTTTTGTAAGCCCTAAACCCTAAAGGTCGATTCCTGGGTTTAGGTAGGTGTTTTTCCAACAACTTAGAGGGTTTCAATCACTCCATAAACATCATGTACTGGTTTGATGATTCTATCTCAATTATGTCTTTCATTATTATTGTTGTTTGCTCTTCTTTGATTATGTTTTGCTAATTCACCTTGTGTCTACTTATGATTATGTGAAACTTGTATATAATTGATTAGATCTTATTGATTCCTTGTTGATGTTTGTGTCTATCTTCATCAATTAGGGTGTGACACTTCGATAGGTCTAATTGGTTTAGTTTATAATTCTTGATTCCTATTGTCTCTTGTTTAATTGAATGAATTCGATGTTAGGCTTCAGAAAACTTGCAGATATCCATTGTGTAACTTGCTTGAACGTCTTAAGAATCATGAACCGATGTGTACTAGGTTTTTATGGTTGTATTTAATGCATGAGCGAATTCTAGTGATCCCATGTTAGGAGCTTCTTAGCCGGCTCGACATAGGAGTGAAGTAGGAGCTTATAGAATTGGGGAAATAAGTACGCCACCCCATGAATGGTATTAAGGAATACAACCCGTCAATTAAAACAAGGTGTGACAATTCAATAGGTAGAATTGGATAGCTAGCAAGGAGTAACATATCTTAGGTAGACATGCTTCACTTATCTTGTAGAATCTTAGTTTAGTTTTCTTGCACATTAGTTTAATTAGTAGCTTTTGGGTTAGTTGATTAGCAACTAATTCCGCCCTTCCTTCCAATACCTGATATTTTTACCTGCTTTTCATAAAATATAAAAAACATTAAAAGAATCATCCTCCACCTTTAGACCTAGTTAGATTAATTTCAATCCTAACGACACTATTCCTGAGTTGATCGATCAATCCCCCGTTACTTGTCACTCTACTATATTACAACGATCAGGTACACTACCTGGTGGGGGTTGTAAGCTTCTCGAGATCCCTCGAGAAGTAAAGCCTGGTGCAATCCATACGCTACCAAGTTTTTTGGCGCCGCTGCCAGGGAATAGTTATTGTCTAGGTTAGGATTTCTTTTTATTAGGTCTACTTGCTAGATTCCTTTCTAGTAAGATTTTATTTTTATTTTTTTTAGGTTCTCTTTAGTCTATCTTATTTCTTCGTGTTTTTATTCGTAACTCTTCACCATCCGACATCATGGACGATGGTAACATCTTTGAACCCATCAACCCACCACTTGCTAACCAACCTCTTAGGCCCCGAACCCTAGGAGAGTATTCCCGACCTAGCCACCAAGGCTATCAAAACACCATTGAGCTCACCCAAGGAGCTAATGTGTCTCCCTTGCGATCCGACACCATCCGGTTGGTGCAAAGCGGGTGTGCATTCCATGGACTTCGTTCCGAAGATCCAAATCAACATCTCAAGGACTTCCTTAAAATCATAGATTCTATAGACCTTGATGCTACAACTAGAGAGTCGACCCGATTACGCCTATTCCAATTCTCTCTACGTAATCAAGCTAGTCAATGGTTTGAACGTTTACCCGCGGGATCCATCATCTCATGGGATGATCTCATCACTCGTTTCCTTGCTCAATTTTTCCCACTGGGGAGAACTACCAAGCTTAGAAATGATATCTTGATGTTCCAACAACGTCAAGGTGAAACTCTATATGAAGCATGAACTCGATTCAAGGACTTACTCCAAAAAGTCCCTCATCATGGCATAGATCTTTGGCTCCAAGTCCAAATCTTCTATGGCCATATCGATCTATCCACAAGGCGAGCCATTGACCAATCGGCCGGTGGTAAGCTACGTGATCTAAGTGCGGAACAATCATGGGAACTCATAGAAGATCTTGCTTTCTATGACAACGAAAGTTGGAATGATCCCCGTGATTTGAACAAAACGGTCAAGGCAATATCTTTGCCTTCGAACAATTCTAGCACTCCCGACCGTAGGATCATGGAACTTGAGGACCAAGTCAAGTTTCTCATGAAATCTTACGAAGCTCCTAATCCTTCAAGCCAAGTGAAAAAAATCACTTCTTCATGCAAATTATGTAGTGGTCCCCATGACACTCGTGATTGTGTGGAACTCCCCGGAACAGCTTCTGCGGACTACGCATCCTTGCGTACCGACGAAGCGGGAGATAAGTGGTACACTTTCAAACCTGAGCCAAACCCTTATGGTGATTCCTACAACCCCTCTTGGAAAAATCACCCAAACCTTAGGTGGAAACAAAACCAAGCCAATTCTTCCAATCCGCCTAATCGTTATCAACCAAACGGTCCACCCTCCAACTGTACTTTCAACAACAATCCTTCTTACAACTATGGTAGTACCAACAATCTTGAAGGATTGATGTCCAAGTTTATGGCATCTCAAGAGGCTCGCATCGCTAGGTTTGAAACCGAATTCAACCAACAACAAATGGAGATGACCAACAAGATTGACAACTTGTTGAAAGCCCTCAACATCGACGCCAATAACGGAATCCAAACTAAGGACCCCTCATCATCCAAACATTTCCACTTTGTCAATGTTGTCACCATTAAGCCAAAAGACAAGGATATAGAAGAAAGTGACAAAGATGAAGTTGAAGTAGAAACCGAGACTAGGGATGAAATTAGGGAAGTTGAGGTTAATAAGGGAAAAGAGTTAGAGGAAGTAGAGACTGTAGACGAGTACTTTGATAAGTTGCCCACCAAGGAAGAACGGGAATACCATAAGGATTTATTCGATGGCCCCAAGACACCATATATCCTTGGCACACCCCTTATCAAAATGGGAGACCCCTCTAACATCAACATACCATGCAACATCGGGCATATGCATATATGGAAAGCTTATATCGATCCTAGATCTCCTATAAACATCATGACTAGGACTTATTATAATTGGGTGATGAAGAAACAACTTGGTTATAGGATGATGCCCAATAAGAATTTGATAAGTAATTTTGTAGGAAGAGTGAAGGGATTGCATGTGATTATAGGTAATTTCACTTATGAGATCGATTTTATGATAGTAGAAGATACTCGTCCGGTAATAGATGATTGCATAAGCCAAGTAGTATTCGGAAAACCATTTGTTGAGGCCACTAAGATGAGTTATGATCCGACTTTAGGAATAGTTAGATTCAAGGAGGAGAATGATGAGATTGCCTACCAAATGCCCTATAAGATTGAGCAATACCGCCTCCTATCTAATATAGAAAAGGAACACAAACAAGTGGCTTATTATAGGAATGATGAGGATAGACGTAGACTCGTAGAGGAGTAGAGTATGTGAAGAATAGGATGCTTGGTTTCTACAAAGAATGCTTGCAATTAGGTCCGGAATACAAAACTGGTATAGGAGATGACCTAGAGAGTGAAACCAACAATGAGATCACGTAGTAACCCATGACCTTGAGTCTAGCTACAAGACTCGTAAATAAAGAAAAGCGCTTCTTGGGAGGCAACCTATGTTTTGTGTGATTTTTATTTTTGTTTGTTTGTTATTTGTTTCCGTATGCATGCTTTATTTTTATTGTTGGTAGATCATGTTTCAAAACTAAAATAGTGAAAATACTCTACTGTGTTGTTTGGCTTAGTCTTAACTACATCCAAAGGTATTTCGCAAAAGATAAGTGTAAGGGGAAACCCCAAATATGTTTTTAAGAAACAAAACCGATCATGATTCTCCACAATATTAAGTGAACATATATATTCGTATTTGTTAGAGTCAAATGCTTGTATCGAGTCATAATGATGTTTTGCAGGATTTTCCAGGAAGTAGGCCGAAGTTTTTCCAGAAATTTTCCGAAAACTTAACATAAGAATTTCTGCAGGTCACTTTTGACGGCGTCACGAATTTACTCTTGACGGCGTCACGTGTAAAATTCTGGAAATTTTACCAGTTTTGTTTTTCTAACGGAATCTTAAAGTTTTTGTTAATTATTAAGTTTTATAATCTCCAGGAAATCTGCAGACATCATTCCACAAGCATTATATCTTATTTTGTTTTCTAGGATTCTTTAGCATATATAGATTGCCGCCGATTTTATGCGAGGTTGCCTTGTCTGTTTTCTCAGGTTTTACAGGTTATATATGACAAGAAGGTGATTTATATTCTGGAAGGGAAGCTTTGATTGTTCATTTTCTTGGAGGAAGATCTAACCTGACCACCTTATTATCCATACCGAGCGAATCAGGGGAGTATTTGATTTCATTCTTTTACTTATTTCACTTTTACATTCTTTACTTGAACATTGGGGACAATGTTCATCCTAAGTGTAAGGGGAGGGTAAAATGATGATACCTTACAGATACACTTTCGCTTGAGTTTGTTTGTTTGATGGTAGATGTGTAATAAAACTATGAGAAATACTTGTTAGTGCAATTTTAGCGCCAAATTTAAATTTTTTTACAACATTTAGGAGTGAAACTTTAGCCATAGCGAGCGTCTCATGGATAGGAGATTGTATGACTAGCACAAAACAGTACTATTTAGAAAAATTTTCCACCCAAATATGTGAGGTTCGCCTTTAGATTTGATAGGAAAAGCATTTACTATTAGTGCTTATGAGTGTACCGGTAGCATTTAGATTCTAGAACTTGCGTTAGTGATGCATCCCGAGACCGCTGGTGAGACTACATTCGTGTAGTAGGATTTACTACATGATAAGAGGCATTAGGATCACCCTTGTGTTAAACCCGTATCATAATTACTTGACCATTTAAGTCATATTACTTGGCTAGTTAAGTCAATTAATTTTTCCCACACCCTTAGCGTTGTACTCATTTTTAGTACACGAAACCCCTAGTACACCCCTCCGAGCCTATCTTTTCGTTTCTAACTTTAAGCAACTTAATTAAAGGAAGACTTTGTTACACCCCACTTAAATGTACACCCAAATCGCCTTAGCCTTCCGTGTATGCACTCATCTTTAGTGCATTATTGTTATTTGTTAAACCCTTAGTTAATTATCTGTTAGGAATACAAATATTCCTATAAAAGACTCGGTCACCTTAATATTGTAATAGCATTAAGTTAGCTCGTAGTTAGTTTATATATTAGTTAGTTAGTATTAGTTTAAGTAACACCGTGGAAGAAGGACGGGTCTTTACCCACTGTATGCCTGATCCACAGCCCGGGTGTGGGTGTTTTATTAGTTATCTTGTAGGGACTATATATATCCCTCTCCACATGTGGAGAGGGTGAGCCTTTCATTTTTAATCTAATTTTTCTTTCTTCTTTTATCTCAAGGTTCCAAACTCTCTCTCTCTCTCTAGTTCTTGAATCTAACTCAAACATGGATATCATCTACCATGAATTAAGGCCACCCGAATCTAGATGTTCATATTCTACATTATCTAATTGATTACATGGTTGCTAAGTCGAGTCATATCCTTGTACATATTGTTTTGGGACGATTGGGACTCATGGGTAAAGTACTTATTTTATGGAGTAATGGGGAAGAACATCATTTATTACCCCCATATGTACGTTAATCTTAAAAGTACTCCAAGTGTTTTGATTATCTTAATTCGAGTCATTAGATTAGTTTGTTGTAAAGTATGTAAAAATTCAAGTGTAAGGGGAATGTACATTCCCTATGATGTATTATTTTGGATGGTAGGGTAAGAGTGTATGCAAAAAAAAAAAAATAATAAATAAATAAAAAATTAAAAAAAAATAGAAATAAAGAAAAAGAAAAAAAAAATAGAAAAAGAAAAGAGAAAAAACATACGGACTACCATCCCTTTTCATTCTATGTTCATTTTATGTTTTTGTAATTTTGATTTATTAGCTTAAGTCGAGTCTAGTCTTGGCTTAGCAACGCCACATTGTACATGTAATTAACCAAGATTGTTAACTCGCCACCAGTAAAGACTGCCTATATCCAACAAAACCGTGTATTCCATATCCCTACACCTAACGTTACAAACCTTTAAAAGACCTCTTTGATAGTTTATCTTAGGTGCTAACGCCATGTGGTGGAGGTTTGATCCTTTCCCAAGCCTGTGGTAATCTATTTTACTATGACAGGTAGTGAGAGATATTTTCCATTTCCATAATGTGATATTACTTTATTACACCTGAGAGATGTGAGTATCTAAACACTATTTGTGAGGTGCTAGTGTATGACCTCCGTGCTTGTCTTTGGTCTTTAGTGGAACGATTATTTGTTGTAATTACTTTTATATTAGTGTTAAATGACCCCTAACTTGTATTTTGACTAGAATAAAAGCGCATTTGCTTGAGGACAAGCAAATCTCAAGTGTAAGGGTATATGATGAGGCGAAAAATGAACCGTTTTTAGGGGGTTATTTAAGCCGGAATTGGAATTTATTTGATCAAATATTTCCCTAAATCGTTCCTTTTGTGATTTTAGGTACTTTGGGAGTGAATTCTGGAAAAGGAAGCATTTTGGACGTTTTTGGAGCATAAAAGTTAAGAAAACGGCAAAGTCTTAATTTTCCTTGCTGGGAACAGTACCTGACGACGTCAAGAGCATTTTGATGAAGCCGTCAAGAGTAAAAGTGGTGACGATCCAGAAGAAACGTGATGGCGTCACCCAAGGCCATCACGTGTTAACTTGTCAAAACTTGCGCGCGGAGTAGCTGATATTGTTTTGGTTATAACTTTTGCATACGAACTCGGATTTAGGTGATTCAAAAGCCCACGCGAAGAAGACGAAGAGATCTACAATTTGGTGAAAAAATGGTCGTGACGCTGTCAAGAGTAATGGGCTGACGCCGTCAAGATGGGCCGACAGAAAATTAGCCTATAAATATAACATCATAACTTCACTTTTTGTAAGCCCTAAACCCTAAGTTCGAATCCTGGGTTTAGGTAGGTGTTTTTCCAGCAAATTAGAGGGTTTCAATCACTCCATAAACATCATGTATTGGTTTGATGATTCTATCTCAATTATGTCTTTCATTATTATTGTTGTTTGCTCTTCTTTGATTATGTTTTGCTAATTTACCTTGTGTCTACTTATGATTATGTGAAACTTGTATATAATTGATTAGATCTTATTGATTCCTTGTTGATGTTTGTGTCTATCTTCATCAATTAGGGTGTGACACTTCGATAGGTCTAATTGGTTTAGTTTATAATTCTTGATTCCTATTGTCTCTTGTTTAATTGAATGAATTCGATGTTAGGCTTAAGAAAACTGGCAGATCTCCATTGTGTAACTTGCTTGAACGTCTTAAGAAACATGAACTGATGTGTACTAGGTTTTTATGGTTGTATTTAATGCATGAGCGAATTCTAGTGATCCCATGTTAGGAGCTTCTTAACCGGCTCGACATAGGAGTGAAGTAGGAGCTTATAGAATTGGGGAAGTAAGTACGCCACCCCATGAATGGTATTAAGGAATACAACCCGTCAATTAAAACAAGGTGTGACAATTCAATAGGTAGAATTGGATAGCTAGCAAGGAGTAACATATCATAGGTAGACATGCTACACTTATCTTGTAGAACCTTAGTTTAGTTTTCTTGCACATTAGTTTAATTAGTAGCTTTTGGGTTAGTTGATTAGCAACTAATTCCGCCCTTCCTTCCAATACCCGAGATTTTTACCTGCTTCTCATAAAATATAAAAAACATAAAAAGAATCATCCTTCACCTTTAGACCTAGTTAGATTAATTTCAATCATAACGACACTATTCCTGAGTTGAACGATCAATCCCCCGGTACTTGTCACTATACTATACTACAACGATCAGGTACACTGCCTGGCGGGGGTTGTAAGCTTCTCGAGATCCCTCGAGGGTAAAGCCTGGTGCAATCCCTACGCTACCAGATTCCTACTCTAATTTTGGTATGTCTCAGCCAGTACATAACCATCAAAGTAATTGCTTGAGCATAAGTACAATGGGCGGCAAGAGCTACCATGAACAAACATAAATAATTTTAATATGATTCGGTTTAACGACATAAATTAAAGTTCAAAAAAGTAATCCAAATACTTTTTTGTTTTCACTATTGTATGTAAGCTTACCAAATAACTTATATAGACCCATGGTCTTGTTAATATGCAGCTTACACACCAATTATGGACTTGAACTGCCGAATCCCATCCGTAGCCACCACCACGTGCAGTCTTTGTACTATGTCATTACTTTCCAACAGTTTCTATGCTCATATGTGAAAGCACATGGAAAAAAATGTCACCGAAGAGACTCATATAACCGAAAACATAATTACTGTGACTTCCACATACCTATTATCTTCTAATAAGATTATCCCAAGATAATTAAGGTCGGAAAGTAGAGTAGTGACCTTAAGGTCATGATGATAAACGCCCTTCTTATGACAATAACTGACCTCATGTATCGGTTGTTGGAACCGCCTTGTGGCTTCTGATTTAGGTAATTTAACTTTTGATGCCTGTAAGAAACAAAGAAAAGCAATAAGATTTTAGTTGTCATGCAAACCGTAAGGTAAAGCAAAGATGGTGAGTTGATTGCAGTCACCCGTAATGATTCAATCGCATTAACATCCACCTCATTCACAAATTAAACATAAATACTGATTCGAAATGACAAAGACACATTTAAATTTATTGTTAAAACTAATTAGAAGACATGTTTTCTCTATTACGGATAAAAAAACGATATAAACTCAACTTTTTTAGTTCAAACTTAGAAAACTTGCTCATAAAAACTTAGAATATGCCACAAGAAGATGTGCGCATGTTACTATATGGTTAGAATACAGGAAGCTTGAAACTTGATTGTAGTCACCCGAATATCGAGCATCAAAGTTATCCTAAAGAAATACCGAAGATCCTATATCCTAAATAAACAACTATAGCCGCTTATCACATTATGATGCACAATATGAAGTAACAGAAAAAGGGGATTAAGACATACCTGGTTAATCCTCACAAAAAAATTGTGAGGATTAAGACATACCTGGATGACATGGACTTTAACCTACACAAACAACACCAACATATGCATATGAAACAATAATATTATGTGTTCGAAATCGAAAAGACATGCCTGGTTGATCGAAATTTTGTGAAGATTAAGAATACCACATGTTAAGGATCTGTAACAAATCCAAACACCCATAAGCATACAAAATTCAGTAAAACTCAAATCCTAAACACACATAATATCCCACTTTTATTCCTTCATCACCCAAAACCCTAATTTTTCCTCAATAGTTGACCTTATTGCTGATGAACCATTGACACATGCATCAAAAATACAAAAGCGATGATGATAATAAAGTAACATGTGCTATGTAAAGGAGGCCTAATTAGGTATTGATTAACATACCATTCTCTTTCCTTACCTCCTGCAGCTTTCCTATGAATCTAAATATCAACATAGGGACACAAACAAATGACTAATGATATCAAGACATACCTATAACCGGATTAAACAAAAATCTTAAATAAACAAATCACAAATCATTGAAACTAAATAAACTCACCAAGGAATCATTGTTTTAAGATTCATTACAACCACATGTATTCAAAGAAGATGACTAACATGCAAAAACCTGTAACAAAAAAATGCATATAGTTGAAAGAGCCGCCATTTTTCTTAGGTATGTTTTGATTAGGGTTACCTAAGTTGTAAGGATTGATGAATGAACCGTAATTTTTTTAGGTATGATTTACATATTTGATTGGGGTTACGTATTATGGATACTTATCTCCAATAATTGGTTGCATAGGTTTATAGATTTGGCATTGCAAGCTATAATCAAAAAATATGTTGGTTTAGTGGTTATCATGCTTGTTAATGTTTCTAACACCCAAGGTTCAATCCTTGCAAGTGGCAAAACTTTAAAAAAAATTCCGAATTTTTTACTAAAATTAATTATTCCGAATTTATTTAATAAATACTTGCTTACGTGGCCAAAATGTGATGACATGGCTGATGACGTGGCTGATAATGAATTACTGGGTAATGAGGTGGCATTTATTCTTCAAATGCCTCCTGTTTTATATATATATATATATATATATATATATATATATATATATATATATATATATATATATATATATATATATATATATATGCGTTTTGAATCCCACTCTCGAATTTCAACTTAAAAAAATACCAACCGAGAAAACCAATTTTGTAATCGAATTTATTGAAACCATGATGCAAAAATAATGTTGTAAAATGATTATTTCATGCTCTTGATTTTGTTGAAAGAATTGAAATCACACCAGGTTACAAATAGAAAACTGCTAAATGATGATGATGTAGGTTATGATTCTGTAAAGGTATAATAAAAGAGAAATATGATTTTGATAATAGTTCGGATCTTGAATAAAAAATTAATAACTTTCCTTATTTTCATGGTTTCTTGTTAAATGAATTGATTTCAAATTCTGTGAAAACTTACTAATAGTAGGGAGGTTTACATGTGTCATTTTTTATAGAATTTTGAGGTGATTTATTGCCTCTAAAAATAGCAATCACATTTGTGTTTTATATAGAGTAGGATATGAGAAATAATATGCTTATCACAAAAAGTGTAGAAATAACACAATATCACATAACTAATACATATGTTACAATATCATATATGTATTTATAATTGCTGTGTGCACATTAATTTTTGTGATGTGCATATCACCTCCCAATCTCCCATGTTATATAGATGGACAAGACAAATTTTCGAAAGAACAAGAGGTACGAAATAAGTACCTGAATTAGGCTAGAAAGGAGAAACACTAAAGTAAAAAATAAAAAATAAAAAATGTGCGCATCTGATAAAGCTATAAAGTTTGACAAAATAAAAGTATTATCGTAAAATACAAAAAATACAAAACATAAAACAATAAAAGCCGTTATGTCTTATAACAGGGGTAAAAAATCACTAAATAATTAAGAGGTAGCACTAACAACTCCTTTCATGTATTTCTAAGCATTTGTTTTTCAACTTTTATAAATAGTTAATATTTCCTTTCATCTCAAAATTATTGTCAGGAGACAAGAATAACATAATTTAATAAAAGTGTGGTCACTTTAGTTTTGAACCACTTAAAAAGAATATTTTCCTACTACATTTTCTAATTTTACTTTAAAAATAAAGTGAACAATTATTTTGAGACATTTCAAAAAGGAAATATAAACTATAATTTTGAGACAGTGGTAGTAATATAAATGTTTGGTTACTACGTTTATTAATTGATAATTATAGACTCATAATAATAATTAAAAAAAAAAAAAAAAAAATGACTCTGTAATTTCATTTATGTGAGGTCACCTTGACTTTTTTCACCATAAAATTCACTCTTCTTTTATTTCTATTTCGTTTTACACGACCTTGAGTTTTAATTTTTTAAATTTAAAAATAATAATAAAATAATAAAGCTATGCATATTTCTAATCGTAAACCTATAGTGATTTTTTGTTTATTAATTGATAATTATAAACTCATAATAAAAAGAAAAGACTGTAATTTCATTTATGTGAGGTCACTTTGACTTTTTTTTCACTATAAAATTCACTCTTCTTTTATTTCTATTCTGTTTTACACGACCTTGAGTTTTAATTTTTTAAATTTAAAAATAATAATAAAATAATAAAACGATGCATATATCTAATTGTAAACCTATAGTGATTTTTTTCAACAAAACAAATCCACCTTTATGTGAATAGTGGTTAGGAAGCCTAAAAAATATGGCTAAATCTGCGTGACATTATCCTGATGACTACAATCAGAGGTTCTATTTTTCACAAACCATCTGAATCATGTCACACATATTTAGGGATCAATCTATTTTCTCTTTTGTTAACACGTATAAGTCATGATTAGCATCACTTCATAAATTGAACACGCAATACTAAAGACAAGTGTACTTTTATGTGGATCTTATGTACTTTTGATATGCTTAACTTATGCCTCTATGACACAAGTTAGAAAAATTCATTTCCAAAATATCTATCTAATATGAAAGATGATTAAAATATCTAAGATCAATCTATTTTCTCTTGGGATAATGATTTTTAAATGTATCAAACTTGCCACGTTTTACTGAGTTGTGTATCAAACTTTTAATTTTGCTAAGTTGTTGTTTAAACTTACTAATCTTTGCTATCTTGTGTACTAACGGGGTGATTAAGGTGTTTTACGTTTTTGCTTAACACGTTGGCATCCATGTTGGCATCCAGCTGGGCTTATTTTGTCTTTTAATAATTAAGTAGGTAAAATGACGAAAACACCCTCATCTTGATCTTTTGTATTTCTTTTTTCTTTTTTCAATATACATTTGCTTCAAACACAATGCTCAGTTGCTCACCACACCATAAAAAATCGTATCATCAAAACTAAAACCAAAAAATCATACCGCTAAAACCATCACTCTCATTATCACAACTCACAGATCTCAAAAGATCGATTAAAACAGACCATCAATCTCACGCAAAGATTCATCAAAAGATGAAGACCCAGAAAAACAACTCTCTATCTTCATCTCCAATAACATTTCAAAACCAAAATCACGGATCTACACAACACCTCACCAAACAAGAAATCAATCAACTTTAGTAAATAGATCCTGTAGAAGTGCTCAAAGACCCAGATAAAAAAACCTCACTTTAAACCCACAAATCTCAAAAAAAAAAAAAAAAAAAAAAAAAAAAAAAAAAAAAAAAAAAAAAAAAAAAAACTGCAAACCTACAAATACCACATCTTGAGGTTATACACATTGGATATTTGGTGGTAAGGAGGCAGGTTGCGGCAAAATCAGGGACATAAAGTATAATGAGTATTAATAGCAGGTAATGAACCTGAGGATCAGAAGGTTTGGGAATCTAAGCGTTAAGAATTGGAGTTGATAAGTTTCGAACTTAATTGATGGTGTCGTCACTGGCAATAGTGATACATAAAGTATAATGAGTTTGAACTGATAGTGGTAAACCTGAAGACAACCAGGGATTGAAGATTGTGTCAGGGTGTGTTTATGTTACAAAGAGTGAAAGTGTGACTCTGAAAATCAGTGGGTTGTAATCAGGGATGAGATTTAATGACGGGTCTTAGGCTCGTTGACTCATTAACAAAAGATTGTGGCTGAAGTCCTGATGTAAAATTTTAGGAGAAGAGTGTGGATTTGATAATGTGGTATGTGGCTGATAAATTAAGTGTCAAGTGATGGTGCTGGTGCTGGTGCTTGGTGTATATGAATTAGTATGTAGGTTTAATAATATAATTGAAAAAAGAGAATAACGGGAAACGGGGTCAAATAACGGTATTTTTTAATAATATAACGGAGTCAATGAGGTCCAATTTGCCAACTCAGCAAAAATCCTTGTCATGTGGGATGAGTAGATAAGATAGCAAAGATTAGTAAGTTTAGACCTTAATTTAACAAAATTAAAAGTTTGATACACAACTAAGTAAAATGTGACAAGTTGGATACATTTTAAAATCATTATCCCTTTTCTCTTTTGTCTACATGCTCGTTTTGTAGATATTCTTTTGTAAAAGCGGATTAAAATATCTAAGACCAATCTATTTTCTCTTTTGTCAACATGCTCAAAGACTGGTTTTGTACATATTCATTTGTAAAAGCGTGGCATACGCGCGTATTCCGCCTTCTCTTTTGATGAAACTGCTTACTTATGAACCAGCTCCACGCCTCCACTTACCAAACTTGTGTTTCTCTACTACTAATGTACTCTTGTGTTATGTTATTAGCTAGGTACTGCTGCATGTTGTTACTTATTACAAACGGTAGCTGTTTGTATAATTACATATTTACATGTTTAACAGAAAGTAATGGTTTTTACTTTTTACCAGTATTTTAAAAATGGGAAAATGGCAGGAAAATACATCATACTTGACACTTTTTGTCATTGTATGTAGCGACCTTTTTTTTTTTGAATTTGGCCCTAAGTTTTCAAATCCGTGTTATTGTGTGTATCGGTGACTTGTTTGACCTGTTACAGCAGGTTGACTTAACGATAGTTAGTTTTATTATTGCAGCGTTAGTCCTTTATACTAACGACAGTTTATAAATAACTAAATGGAGCCTGTTAACTTAACGATCGTTTATTTTATTATTGCAACGTTAGTACTTTGCACGTTTTCGACAGTTTTTACACGTTTTCTTCCGTTTTTACACGTTTTTGTCCGTTTTCGCACGTTTTCGTCCGTTTTTGTCCGTATTTACACGTTTTCGTCCGTTTTTACACGTTTTCGTCCGTTTTTTTTCTATATTTACACGTTTTCGTTCGTTTTCAACCGTTTTTACACGTTTTCCTCCGTTTTTACACGTTTTTGTCCGTTTTCGCACGTTTTCGTCCGTTTTTGTCCGTATTTACACGTTTTTACACGTTTTCGTCCGTTTTTACACGTTTTCGTCCGTTTTTTTTTCTATATTTACACGTTTTCGTTCGTTTTCAACCGTTTTTTACACGTTTTCCTCCGTTTTTTACACGTTTTCCTCCGTTTTCGCACGTTTTTTTTTTTCTGTATTTACACGTTTTCGTTCTTTTTCGACCGTTTTCGCACGTTTTCGTGTGTATTTACACGCTTTTGTTCGTTTTCGCACGTTTTCGTCCGTTTTTGTCCGTATTTACACGGTTTCATTCGTTTTCGACCATTCTTACACGTTTTTGTCCGTTTTTACACGTTTTCGTCCGTATTTACACGTTTTCGTCCGTTTTCGCACGTTTTTTGTCCGTATTTACACGTTTTCGTTCGTTTTCAACCGTTTTTACACGTTTTCACACGTTTTTGTCCGTATTTACACGTTTTTTGAAAAATTCCAAAAATATATTTTCAAAAAAAAAATATAGAAAAAAATTAAAAAAAAATAGAAAATCAAAAAAAATCAAAAATTTTTTTTTGAAAAAAAATTCAAATTTTTTTTATAACATTTTAAAAAAATGTAAAAAATATTAAAATAAATAGAAAATAAAAAAATTTTGGAAAATAATTTTTTAACACAATTATCGAAAAATATTTTTTTTTAAATAATTATCGAAAAATAATTTATTTTTAAATTATTTTTCCAAATTTTTATTTTTTGAAAAAACAATTTAGAAAAAAAAAAATTGAATTTTTTTTATCTTCTTATTTTTGATTTTCGAAAAAAAAAAATTTGAATTTTTTTTTGAATTTTTTTTTATTTTCTTATTTTTGTTTTTCGAAAAAAAAAATTTGAAAAAGAATTTTGAATTTTTTTTTGGAAATTTTTTATTTTCTATTTTAATTTTTTTTTATTTTCTATTTTTTTAATTTTGAATTTATTTTTCCATTTTTTTTCTTTTTTTTTATTTTCTAATTTTTTTATAAGAAAAACGAAGGAAAACGTATAGTAGTACGGACAAAAGTGGACGAAAACGGACAAAAACGTGTAAAAAACGAACGAAAACGTGTAAATACGGACGAAAACGTGTGAAAACAGTCAAAAACGAACAAAAACGTGTAAATACAGAAAAAAAAAACGTGTGAAAACGGACGAAAATGTGTAAAAATGGACGAAAATGTGTAAAAACGGACAAAAACGTGTAAAAACGGCCGAAAACGAATGAAAACGTGTAAATACGGACAAAAACGGACGAAAACGTGCGAAAACGAACGAAAGCGTTTAAATACGCACGAAAACGTGCGAAAACGGTCAAAAACGAACGAAAACATGTAAATACGGAAAAAAAACGTGCGAAAACGGAGGAAAACGTGTAAAAACGGTTGAAAACGAACGAAAACATGTAAATACAGACAAAAATGGACGAAAACGTGTAAAAACGGACGAAAACGTGTAAAAACGTGTAAATACGGACGAAAACGTGCGAAAACGGACAAAAACGTGTAAAAACGGAAGAAAACGTGTAAAAACGGTTGAAAACGTGCAAAGTACTAACGTTGCAATAATAAAATAAACGATCGTTAAGTTAACAGACTCCATTTAGTTATTTATAAACTGTCGTTAGTATAAAGGACTAACGCTGCAATAATAAAACTAACTATCGTTAACTCAACCTGCTGTAACAGGTCAAACAAGTCATCAATACACACAATGACACGGATTTGAAAAGTTATGGCCAAATTCAAAAAAAAAAAAGGTCGCTACATACAATGACAAAAAGTGTCAAGTATGATGCCTTTTCCTGCCATTTTCCCTTTAAAAATCGGGTTTTTAATCGACCCGGTCTAGTCACCGGTTCACCGGTTGAACCGCCGGGTCGAACCGGTTTTCCTCCCAAAATAGTTTACAATACTTAAGTTTACCTTTACATGTATAAAAACAGACAATTTGTTTATAAAAGAAGACAATCTAGTTAGACTAATATCAAAATACATATAATCTATCAAAAATACTTGTTCTAATTCTAAATTTGAACGATAATACGAATCTAAAAGGATTTCACGTTTTATTAAACTAAGACCTCTCATGCTTTACCACTGGGTGCATTGAGCAAGGTTCGGGATCCACGGGGTGCCACATCACTTTAACAAACCTTCACAAATAACCCTCCTCACTAACAACTAACTTCAACTTACTCATTTGTGGACTACCACTTACAACTTTATTTTATTTTTATTTATTTCATTAAATAAACTAAATTCATTTCACTAAATATAGAAATACAACAAAATAAAAACATACGAAATGTACAATAACGATACGGTTACAAAAATAATATGAAAAAAACACGATACGAATAGAGCGTTAATTATAAATTAGCCATATGGGGTTGTTTCTTTAAACCTCCCACACGTGAACATATTGGAAGCTTCTCCGACCAATAGAGCGTTGTTCAAAAATGGTCTTTCCATTATTCAGACGATCACTGTACGCTGCTACTGATAGAAAATATTCCCCACTTCTACGCTGCAACTGATTGAAAATAGCGTTGAATTGTATACAATCCAAGTTAATTCTTGTCCATTTACCCCTGACCATATTTATGTTACGATTGTCACCGACGGTTTGATCGTTGAACATGTCTACAACCTTATTCCAAAATAAGTGATCATTGTAGGGGGGGTGTGTTGGTTTACTTCAATCTAAACATCAGCTAGCAAGATTTCTTCTACTTTTGACCAACGAGTATTCATTGTAAATATTTGAAGTGTGTGAAAAATATTGTGTTATGTGATGTTATTTATATCCGTTCAAATTAAAAAACGAGTAGGATATATTTAAATTTCAAATTCAAAAGACTGGCGGGATTTCAAATTTGAAATTCAAATTTAAACGGTCTTGTCTTATTCAAAATTCAAATTAACTTCTCACACACAAACACATTCGCTAAGGATTTTATTCAAATTCAAACTTAAAGCAACAGTACAACATATTAAAAATGATACGGAAAAATAAATTTGTGGAAAACTAGAAGGGGGTTGAATAGTTTACCGTTAAGGAACTTTAAACTTGTTGTATCAAATGTCCATTTTTAGCTTGTTCTAATATGAAATATGTTACTTGTAGTTTATGACCAACATAACTTAAAACATGTTATCACACAAGTACAATAAACAAGTCATAACACAAACAATCACATAATGCAAACATTAAAGTAAAGCAATAAGTAAAAAGAAAGTGCAAATCGAACACGAGGATTTATAGCGGTTCGGTCACGGATCTCCTCTCCGCCCTGCTCCACTCCTCGAGTACCCAACTCAAGAGTTACTTCACTAGATCAACAACCTCCCTTCTCGGCGGAGAAAACCTTACAATCGTCGCTTACACTTTATCCGGTACAAAGCTAGATACCGAGTTCTTTTACAAGGTACAACCACTCCTATATTCGCTTAGTACAATATTTCCGACACTAAGCTAGATGTCGAGTTCTTTACCAAGGGTACAACCACTCCCGTTAGTTCTTTTACAAGGGTACAACAACTCCCGCTATGTTTTGTGGCCCAACATAAAAACCTTGTGTTTTATGGCACAAACACATAAACCATCTAATCTATATTGTTATGATACAATGATGATCCATGACATAAAAGTCTAACGGATATGCATGCCTAATCTACATGAACTTCTTGAATAAGAAGTCTTCAATCATTGAGGATGTCAAGTGCCCTTGAATCTTCATATGTTGGAATGCTTTAATGAATGATGACTTCAAGATCTTGTAACCTTCTAGGTGGATCATGAAGTATGATATGCTTACAACAAAGATGAATGTTAGAAGCATTATGATCATTATTGAAAGGGTGACTCATGTGTGTTTCTACATTGTTTGCTACTGATCTAGATATGTGTTTTATGATGGAGAGAAAGTATGTTCAAAGTCATCAAGAGAAAAACTAGCAAGTGGTTTGATATTTATAGCAAAACCAAACAGCAGCCTGGCGGATCCGGCGAAACCCTAGAATGGGTTCCGCCCGTGTAACCCGAAGGTTCCTCCAGGACTGACAGAAGTGTCTTGCAATAAAGTATCCAAACCAACCAAGGTCACATCAAGTTAGTCAAACACTCATTGAATCAAAATAGAATGCTTCCAAAAATGTGTAAGAGGTCTTATGGAAAGTCAAACACTAAACCTTTTCATAAATGCACATGATGTGATGTATATATATATTTCCGTTTTAAGATTAAGAAATATATATGAAAGTAAACTTGTAAAATGTATATATTACCTAAGTAATGTTGTTATAGTAAGTTAATGAGTTACTAAAAATGTTTGATTCCTAATTTCATCACATTTTTATCATTTGTAAAACTTACTAATATTACTTTAACACCTAAAGTGGCACTTATTCTATTTGACACCTAAAATACTTAAAGACCCTAAAAGTATTTTAGTCATTTTAAATGGTTGGTCAAGGGGTTTGATCATAATGGTCATAAAAAACATGTACGAACCTGTGTTGTAGCATACGATGACTCGAGACGTTGAGAGGTGTTGAATGTTTGTTGAGACAAAGTATGATTACAAGTAACTTGTACATTTTACGTTATGTATCAAGTTATACGTTTGTCATCAATCAAAACAAACGAGACTGTATAGATTAAATATCGTAATATTTGCACTAACAATCTCCCCCTTTTTGATGATGACAAAATATGTAAACGTGATTGAACGCAAAATGTAAAAAGTTACTTGTGTCCGTATAACTTACTTGTATCCGCAACACCTTCTACATTTCCTTCTCCGTTTACACTCTTCTCCCCCTTTTATCGAAACAAAAAGGGGTGTGTCCTTGGAGTTAACTTAATTATCCCCGAAATGGCGAGCTTGCATCATCCCTAGTGAAGTTAATTCTTCAACTCCAATTTCCTAAGGTTGTTGCGTCCCTTAGGTTGTTAGCGGATCCATGGATCAAATTAAGTTCCTTGACCTACATCAAGGTTAGTGTTGTGCAACATAAAAATTATACAAAAAATGCATGATGAATAAAATGCATGCTGGACTATGTTGACTTATCTCCTTCTTTTTGTCGAAACACAAAAGTGTGTCGAAGAATGAGAATAGAGATAAATGCGTGCATGCATCCCCTAGATTGTAGCTCCCCCTTGATCAATACTCCCCATTGCTAGGGTCCCAACGTATATGACACAAGAAATAAGAAAGCTACAAAAACAAAGGTTAGTGCATGATTAGCTCCCCCTTGATCAATACTCCCCGTTGCTAGGGTACCAACGTATATGATGTAAGGATAAGAAAGCTACAAAAGAAACAAATGTTAGTGTATGATCGACTCCCCCTTGATCAATACTCCCCGTTGCTAGGGTACCAACATATATGATGCAAGGATGAAGAATCCTACAAAATAAAGGTTAGTATGAGACAACAATTTTCCTATGCTTGACGGAAGCTCCCCTTGTTTTAGGGTGTCAATATGAACCTACAAAACAAAAGTTAGTATAGTGGAAGTTTTGTCTTTAGACAAGCATGTCCTCTACAACAACGTGTATAGAAGATGCAATATGAGTGCTTGATGGATATTCCTCCTACATCAAGAAGCACCTATAATGAAAGAA
Source organism: Artemisia argyi (assembly GCA_030686995.1). NCBI lineage: Eukaryota > Viridiplantae > Streptophyta > Magnoliopsida > Asterales > Asteraceae > Artemisia > Artemisia argyi. The sequence continues at coordinate 163,244,171 of CM060681.1, forward strand.
GGAAAATATTCTATGCAAACATCATCCTTAGATGATTATGCTATATACGATCGAGCGTATATAATGGTGAACCTACAATGAAAGAGTTAGTGCAATATATTTCATCTCAAAGAAAAGTAAGATGTAAACATATAAATGATATAAGCGACTCAAAGTAGAGAACCATGAAACCAAAAAAGCTCATGAGGTGTATGCTTCTAAAAAGAAATGCAATCATAAGAAAAACGTGAATATAATATGATAGGAACCTACTAAGCAAAGCCTAGAAGGAAGACATGAGGTTGAAATGCTTAAAGATGATGGTGCTAATGGTGGTAATGGGTAGACAACTATTTAAAGAATTAGAAGCTCGTGTGTATAGCAAATGTTCTAACGAAAGATAAGGATAAAACATATCGACTCATGCAATCCTAAAATTCACAACTCGAGAGATAAACAACGAATATGACTTTATCATCTACCAAAGATGATGTATCTTGCCATAATACATGCTTGAATGGAATTGAAAGGAAGTGTGGACAATAAGCACCTAGGAACAAGAATTCCATATGAAAAGAGGATGAGAATGACATCATATGATGCGAGAGTGTTGGTTAGACTAACGTGTTGAGAAAGTGTTGGGAATGATGGCTTTGATTAATATAACGTTTGCGTTGACAATGACGTGCATGATATGTGTCGAGGAAGAAGAGGATGAGATCCTATGATGGTGTTCTTGACAATGAAGTTTTGAAGTCCTAGTTTTGAGAGAAGAATCCTATACTCCATTTGGTTTTGTTTTTGGTTGTGGAAGTGAAGAACTTTGTCAAACATATGATGTGTTTTTCACTTGATGAGATATTGGGGGTGAAAGAGGCTTGAACTATTAAAAAGAGAAGAAGTCAAAGGCTTGAAGCACTTGTGGTTTTGTGAACCGACTTTAACTAAATGGAGTGTACCTATGTGTTGGTATTTTAGGGTGTAGGAAACATGAGTAGATGTTCTTTAAATACAATTTGACAAAATACAAATATGTCAATGAATTTCTCTCCTCCTCAATAGGTGGACATCCAACATATTGTCTAGTGCATTGTATAAAGAATGATGATGAAGTGTTTAGGAGGTTGTAGGTTAATGAAAACGATGAGCTTGGTAATGTTTTTGCGGATGTTGGTTAGCATACAAAGAACTTTATCCTTAAAGTCATGTAGCTCTTCTCTATCAATGCGAGATGATCGTATGACGAGGCATGTGGTTTTCTCAAAGGAGGTGGAAATGATTATAGTATTGTTATCGAGGTGATTTTAGAAAGTGAAAGCACTAATGCGAATTAGAAAGAGGTTGATTGAAAGATATCCAAACACAAATTTCAAATCTCTAAGACTCAATCCTATTAGCTATAAAACTATATGCAAGTGTAGGGGTTCCATAAAACATATTACTAATCCACGTAGCAATAAAGGGATTATAGTTATGCGAGATGAGCATATAAAAGCTAGAACGAAGTGAGATGGCAAGTGATTAGTTCTCAATCCACTAAAACACAACAAGATAAAAATCTAAAGACATTATCTAATACAAACAATGCATTCGACTACTAGACATAAAGTTACCATATAGCAACAAATAATTATACTAAGCTATAGCATGACATTATTTAAAACACTTCATTGTGAAATTGTTTTGTTGTTAAGCTTAGACACTTAAGCATATAACAATCTATGTGATAAATTTGTATGATAAAATGACTTCTAAATTTTTATCATACCAAAAGTACTTTGACAAATTATAAGTGCACAGAAAGTGAACAACTAGTGTGACAAAGTCACGAAAGAAACAAGACGAAAAATTTATGCAACCCATGTTTAAATGATAGCATTTTGGAGCAAATATTATGTAGACCATCCTAAGCATGAATCTAATAAATAACAGCAAAAGACACAAGCTTTCAAATAAATAGCATATAAAAGCATCATGTACCAAAATGACATATCATGAGTTAACAAGTAACATGTTAATCATGCAAAACATCATATAAATAAAGAATGAAAATATCATACAAATCATGTTGACATATAGTAACACGAAACATATAAGCATGCAGACATCATAAAGATATAACCAAGGTTTACACATGAATCAATCAAATAGTTATCATGGTTATGTTAAGATGTCCAATCATATCAAACAAATAACATGTAATTGACACATGTATGTGTAATGCAAAAGATTTTAATCTTTGTGTTTGGAATCTATGGTTGATTGATCTAAAGGGAGACATCTTTTATGTTAGAGTGATTAGATACTCTAAGACCAAGAGATGTGTTTGTGTGTGATGATGGATTATGTTAAGAACGTTCTCAAGAGAGATCTTTGGAACAAGTGTATAAAGTTACCAACTTTATTGGATCTTGTGTATGCTCTAGAGATGTGTGGGATCTGCATAAGGTTTGAACTAGATTATGAGCAAGGTTTAGTTATGATGAACGCTTGAAAGGAAATAGACACATATGGTGTCTTTCAATAAGTAGGGTTATCACGTGGAATGAAGTCACCATGCTTATGAAAACAAGAATAACGAGATGATGAGGAGGCTCTAGATCCTAGAACTTGTGATACGTGGGAATTGCACCAGGCTTTACCTCTCGAGTGATCTCGAGAAGCTTACAACCTCCACCAGGCAGTGTACCTGATTGTTGTAGTATAGTATAGTAACAAGTACCGGGGGATTGATCGTTCAACTCAGGAATAGTGTCGTTAGGATTGAAATTAATCTAACTAGGTCTAAAGGTGAAGGATGATTCTTTTTATGTTTTTATATTTTATGAAAAGCAAGTAAAAATCTCGGGTATTGGGAGAGTGGGCTGAATTAGTTGCTAATCAACTAACCCAAAAGCTACTAATTAAACTAATAAACAAGAAAATAAACTAAGGTTCTACAAGATAAGTGAAGCATGTCTACCTATGATATGTTACTCCTTGCTAGCTATCCAATTCTACCTATTGAATTGTTACACCTTGTTTTAATTGACGAGTTGTATTCCTTAATACCATTCATGGGGTGGCGTACTTACATCCCCAATCCTATAAGCTCCTACTTCACTCCTATGTCGAGCCTGCAAGAAGCTCCTAACATGGGATCATTAGAATTTACTCATGCATTAAATACAACCAATAAAACCTAGTACACATCGGTTCATGTTTCCTAAGACGTTCAAGCATGTTACACAATGGAGATCTGCCAGTTTTCTTAAGCCTAACATTGAATTCATTCAATCAAAACAAGAATCAATAGGAAACAAGAATTATAAACTAAACCAACTAGATCTATTGAAGTTGTCACGCCTTAATTGATGGAGATAGACATACACATCAACAAGCCCTCATTGATGGAGATAGATACAAACATCAACAAGAAATCAATGAGATCTAATTAATTATACACAAGTTTCACACAATCATAAGTAGACACAAGGTGAATTAGCAAAACATCATCAAAGAAGAGCAATCAACAATGATAATGAAAAACATAATTAAGATAGAATCAACAAACCAATACATGATGTTTATGGAGTGATTGAAACCCTCTAAGTTTCTGGAAAAACACCTACCTAAACCCAGGAATCGACCTTAGGGTTTAGGGCTTACAAAAAGTGAAGTTATGATGTTATATTTATAGGCCATTTTCTGCCCGGCCCGATCATGACGGCGTCAGCCAAACCTTGACGGCGTCATGAACAATTTTTCTTCACCAAATCGTAGATCTTTTCGTCCCGATCGTTTTCTTTTTTGAATCGCTCAAATCCGAGTTCGTATGCAAAAGTTATGGCCAAAACAGTGTCAGCTACCGCGCGCGCAAGTTGTGACAATTTACACGTGACGGCCTACGTGACGCCTTCATGAAGTTTCTGGGCCATCACCAACACACGTGACGGCCTTGGTGACGCCGTCAGGTACTGTTCCAACAAGGAAAATTGAGACTTTGCCGTTTTCTTCACTTTTATGCTCCAAAAACGTCCAAAATGCCTTCTTTTCCAGAATTCACTCCCAAAGTACCTAAAATCACAAAAGGAACGATTTAGGGCAATATTTGATCAAATAAATTCAATTCCGAGCTTAAATGACCCCTTAAAAGTGGTTCATTTTTGTCCTCATCAACTTGCAGATGTTGATTTGAGGTTTAATGAGACATATGCAGAAGTTAAAAGTATTGCTAATACTTTAATAACTTGTGAAAGTGATACTACTTAAACCTAGTGTAATTAAATGTATGTTTCATGCTCATTTGATGGTGAAGGTTCTAATCCTATAGGTGGTAAAGTATGGTTGACGACCGAGAGTGGATATGTGAAATGAGGTGGTGATTGCTTGACAACACTTGAAGCTTGGATATCTTCTTTGTGTTCTTCACTTGCTAGAAAGTGGAAAAGACACATTTCATAATGAAATTCACTTGACTTTTGACGACATAGACAAATATGTTAATGAGTGTATGGATATGACAATTGCCCTTTGTTTCAAAGAGCGACACAAGGGTGAACATAGGTTTATGTATCATGAAAGGTGGTTTAATCTTAATGGGTTAGGTTGTAGTGGGGATGACACACTTGTTTGGTTACATTGTGGAATCTTCTTGTGAAGATGACTAGGTGGAGTTATTGGTGAAGATGATATTGACTCTTGGTTTCTTTGAGGGCATGGAAATGATGGATGACTTGATATTGATAGGACAAAGGATAACTCGGTTTCTCATTTCACATTGGTTGTTTGAGGTTTGAGTGATGAAAGGTTATGAGGAAGATGCTTGAAGTTTTGCTCATGTTTGTGAAGCTTATGGGCTGAGATATATCACAAGGTGAATGTGATGAGATGATGGTGAAAGAACAAGTGAACTTAAGTGCTAAATGTTTAAGGATGAAAACCTATTTACATTTCTTTTTGTTTCTATTGATTGGGAGAGTATTACGATAAGTGCTCTAGTCGTGATGAGTGTTTTAACAAACATTGTTAAAATCCTTGGGTGTTGATTTTCGGATATGACATTTAATGACTACGGTAGTAAGTCAAGTTTACTTGAATATTTCGAACGAAATACTTAAGTTGTCAAACCTACTTAGTTGAGATTGGATAGCATAAAAGGATAGCAAGACTCGATAATACATCTATAACTTAAGAGTAAGTTATGACTTGATGTAAATCCTTATCGTCTTGAACGATGACACATTATTTTCATGTTAACCAAGTGAGGTAACATATGTAGATACAAGACAATATCTATAGTCATAAGTTGGACTTGTGATTTCGATATTGTATGTAATCTTTGCAAATAACGAGTACGGATTGGTTAGGAAGTTGTCAATTTACAAATCAAGCTAATGAATGAGTAAAGGACAAAAGAATGCAGTGAGTGTGTGTAGTGATCACAAATACTCAATGGTTCGAGGATTGCAAGGAACAAGTTTCTAGATTCCTTCCTCTAAGGAGAAAGGTATCTATTATTCTTGTGAAGTTGAAAGTATTCTTATAGATGATTATCTTATAGGTGCAGGTGAGATGTCCTAATCCTAATATGAGTGAACATTAGTGAGAAGAATCCTAGTGATGAAAGTGAGTGATCTAGAGTGAGGGATTTAAATGAAAATTTAAAAAGGAAGATGCAGGACAGGCGGAACCCTCAGAATACACAGGCGGAACCCAGTTTTTGGTTCCGCCTGGTCCGTTGGGCCAAATTCTGGAGTACCCAGAAATTACACTGGCGGAACCCAAAATTTGGATCCGCCAGTTCCGCCAGGTCTGAAAAAAGTGGCAGTCCACTATTTTGACTATCGAGACGATTTTCAAAATTTTCAAAAACTCCTAAAAACAAAACTTTATACCATATCTGATTAGGAAATGCAAGAAATGGATGTAGAAACACTCTTACCGATAGACTTAGACCGGGGGCTAGCAAATTTCACTATACTTAGTGAAATATCCATAAACTTGAAAATTTGACAACATCCCAAATGTTGTCTACCTGCATATCCGTTAGTACAAGACAATGTACCAAGATAACAAAAGATCCTAGAAGTACATATATCCATGAAACACATTGTTTAACTACCAAATAGTTCAAATTTCAAGTAGTGCCAAACACTCCTTAGCAATGGACATTTATTGACTCCCGAAACTCGTTCAAGTATCCTAATAATACTTGGAACATATGCACCTAATTAGATGTGATAGATTAAAACCAAAAACACATATTCTAACACATGTTAGCATATAGATTAAGCCGAGGATTATGAGCTTACCATAAATAGAAATTAAGCCAAACATGGAAAATTGATAACAACAAAGTGTTATCATCCAAACATGATATGGTTAGTTTACATGATCAATCCAAGATAAGTTTCTATCGTATAGCACAACACATTCATTAAACATCATTGTAGAGGCATGCATACCAAACACCGTTTTACAAGAATACTACTTGATTAAAAATGTAGTGACTCATTTAGACGCGTGACCATATTCCAAGATATTTAATTAGTATTACTTAATTCTCACTCCTAAGTGAATTATGCTAAATAATCACATAACATGTGCAAGGAAGAATATCTAAATCAATAAGCAATACAAACACAAATATTCAACTTATTACACACAATCTAGCAAATATCCTATTTTGTATAAACATGAATTTGACAAACAAGCAAATGAATATCATGACAAGATAGACACTCATGAATCACAAATAAATAAATGCAATCACAACTTTCAATAAATAAATACCATATATGCATGCAACTAAAACAAGTAGTCATTTAGCATAACATAAAAAGAAATATACTTCTCGTCACTTTGCGTTTAAATATGACGATGTATGCCAAGCTTGATTAGTTTCCTTTGTATATATTCTTTAGTTTCAAAGAAAATAATGTCAATGTTGAAAGGATACTAACTTATATTGCCTAACTCAAAATTTTGAGTTTCTACGTCAAAACGAAACTTGATATTTTGAACACATTGAAGTATTTGGTTTAATCTTTTGACTTCAGATTATATTTAGGCCATAACATCATTTTTAAAAGAAAGTAGACACAATTCCCTTAAAATTTATAGGTGGCGCGACTCCTACGGACTTACGATTAATTAGTTATGAATTTTTGAAGTTTACAAAAAGTTTTGGACTGTGCAGCCAAGGAACCCTCGTCCAAAGTGCAAGGAACCCTTCTGAGGGTTCCGCGGGGTCTGCTGTAACAAATTTTCACAAAATGCTAAAAACATGTATTTCGCATAGCGAGAATATGTAGGACTTACTAGATTTGTTAGTAAACATATAATACACCTATTTTAACATTATTTCTTCTTATGTGACTCATCTAATTATTTACGGAGGTGATTATTCAACTAAATTTTTGGTTATCCCAAACACTCCTTTTAAAACCGTATTTTACGTACATTAGCTCTAACCACATAATTTGATTCTTACAAATTGCAAGAAATGTTTTCTTTTATTTTTCAAGGACACCTTCAAGCTTGTATACAAAGTAACATTTAACCACAAAATTTCTAAGTATACTTTGCGAAACATTCTTCATATTATATTCCGCTTCAATGGTACTTTGATACATGGATCGTACTCCATTTTAAAAACCACTTGTTTTGAAAATAAGAGCTACGAGGCTCTGATACCAATTATGGAAAACTAGAAGGGGGGTTGAATAGTTTACCGTTTAAAAACTTTAAACTTGTTGTATCAAATGTCCATTTTTAGCTTGTTCTAATATGAAATATGTTACTTGTAGTTTATGACCAACATAACTTAAAACATGTTATCACACAAGTATAATCAACAAGTCACAACACAAACAATCACATAATGCAAACATTAAAGTAAAGCAATAAGTAAAAGGAAAGTGCAAACCGAACACGAGGATTTATAGTGGTTTGGTCACGGATCTCCTCTCTGCCCTGCTCCACTCCTCGAGTACCCAACTCAAGAGTTACTTCACTAGATCAACAACCTCCCTTCTCGGCGGAGAAAACCTTACAATCGTCGCTTACACTTTATCCAGTACAAAGCTAGATACCGAGTTCTTTTCCAAGGTACAACCACTCCTATATTCGCTTATACAATATTTCCGACACTAAGCTAGATGTCGAGTTTTTTACCAAGGGTACAACCACTCCCGTTAGTTCTTTTACAAGGGTACAACAACTCGCGCTATGTTTTGTGGCCCAACATAAAAACCTTGTGTTTTATGGCACAAACGCATAAACCATCTAATCTATATTGTTATTATACAATGATGATCCATGACATAAAAGTCTAATGGATATGCATGCCTAATCTACATGAACTTCTTGAATAAGAAGTCTTCAATCATTGAGGATGTCAAGTGCCCTTTAATCTTCATATGTTGGAATGCTTTAATGAATGATGACTTCAAGATCTTGTAACCTTCTAGGTGGATCATGAAGTATGATATGCTTACAACAAAGATGAATGTTAGAAGCATTATGATCATTATTGAAAGGGTGACTCATGTGTGTTTCTACATTGTTTGCTACTGATCTAGATATGTGTTTTATGATGGAGAGAAAGTGTGTTCAAAGTCATCAAGAGAAAAACTAGCAAGTGGTTTGATATTTATAGCAAAACCAAACAGCAGCCTGGCGGATCCGGCGGAACCCTAGAATGGGTTCCGCCCGTGTAACCCGAAGGTTCCGCCAGGACTGACCGAAGTGTCTTGCAATAAAGTATCCAAACCAACCAAGGTCACATCAAGTTAGTCAAACACACATTGGATCAAAATAGAATGCTTACAAAAATGTGTAAGAGGTCTTATGGAAAGTCAAACACTAAACCTTTTCATAAATGCACATGATGTGATGTATATATATATTTCTATTTTAAGATTAAGAAATATATATGAAAGTAAACTTGTAAAATGTATATATTACCTAAGTAATGTTGTTATAGTAAGTTAATGAGTTACTAAAAATGTTTGGTTCCTAATTTCATTACATTTTTATCATTTGTAAAACTTACTAATATTACTTTAACACCTAAAGTGGCACTTATTCTATTTGACACCTAAAGTGCACTTTGACACCTAAAATACTTAAAGACCCTAAAAGTATTTTAGTCATTCTAAATGGTTGGTCAAGGGGTTTGATCATAATGCTACATAACAAACATGTACGAACCTGTGTTGTAGCATATGATGACTCGAGACATTGAGAGGTGTTGAATGTTTGTTGAGACAAAGTATGATTACAAGTAACTTGTACATTTTACGTTATATATCAAGTTATACATTTGTCATCAATCAAAACAAACGAGACTGTATAGATTAAATATCGTAATATTTGCACTAACAAAATTAACACGATACGGAAAAACAAATAAACACGATGTAGAAAACAAAACATTTCATTCGTCCCATTTGGGGTGGTTTCTCAAAATGAACCACACGTGACATATTGGAAGCTTCTCCCACCAAAGCGTTCTTCTAAAATGTTCTTTGCATTCTGGAGATGATCATTGTCATTTTCTTGAATTGTACGCTGCAAATGCTTGTAAATATCATTGAATTTTTGCCATTCACTACTATGACTTGCCCATTTACCCGTGATCATATTTTTGTTACGATGGTCACCGTGAGACTGATTGTTGAACCTTTCTACAACCTGCTTCCAAAAAGAGCATTTATTGTAGTTGGTTACGTCTTGGGAAACTGAAACCTAAACTTCAGCTAGCAAGTTTTCTTCTTTTATTGACCAACAATTAGTCATTGTAAAATGGTTTAGAAACTGAAGTGTGTGAAGAATAGTATGTTATGGTATATAATTTATAGGGGTTTATAGAAATTTGAAATATGAAATTCAAAATTAAAAAACAAGCGGGATAAATTCAAATTCAAAACCGAGCGGGATTTTTTCAAATTTCAAAATTCAAACTTAAAGCGTGATAAATTCAAATTCAAAACCGAGCGGGCTTTTTTCAAATTTCAAAATTCAAATTGCAAAAAAGGTCCTATAAATACTCATTCCCAGATGCACACAAACAACTCACACACAACTCATACACAACTCTCACACAACTCATACACAATTCACACACAACTCATTCACACAACAATGTCAAACAACACTTCACCGGATAATGCATCTGTTTATAACACCCCGCCAGAATATCTATTTCTGATATTCCCAAATAAAAATGAACCACAAAACACTCCACCTGCAGATCTGTTTCCTGTATTCCTATATGAGAATCAACCACTAAACACTCCACCGGAAGTTCTCTTTCCACCGGCATATAATCAACCGGAAAACAATCAACTAGTTAACAATAAACTGGCAAACAATCCACCGGTTGACCTCCAAAACAATCCATTTGGATTTTCAGAGGAATATCTCCGACAACTGGAGTAAGATATGGAAGTATTCATAGAGTTTGAACAAGACCAAGCACGTCAGGAAGCTGCTCGTAGGGAGCGTGAAAGAAGAGAAGCAGAATACCGCTGGAAAATGGGGCTTGACCCTCAGCTATCAGAGACTTCGAGTGATAAGGAGGGCTGTGTCTCAGATGATTCATTTTATTAATTCGTAGTTTATTGTAATTACCGTATCGTACTTTAATGTTTTAGTTACCGTACGTTGTTTCATGTAATTTCAATCCCATGTTTAATGTATTTCATTTAGATGTTTATTGTATTTTATTTCCTACTTTAAAAAACAACCCAAACTACAAAATAATACAAGTTTCATAAAAAAGTTTACAAAACATTACATTTACAAACAATAAATATACACATTTACATATTTAAAAAAAGGGAAAAAAAACTGACATTGTCAGGAAAACACCCTCGTCTTGCATAAAATGGGCTTCGAATTGGCGAGAAAAGTTGAGGGCTTGTTGTGCAGTGGCGAGGCATGGCGAGGAGCCACGTTGGAGTGGCAAAGACCCTCGGCAAGCTGCACCTTGTGGCCTTATGCATAGATGATATCAACAATTGATCTTTATGCACTGTAAATACATCTTAGATGATTGAATAAGACAAAATGAAACTAAGACCTCTGCTTTTTACAAATACTAGCAGGGTACCCGCGCGTTACAGCAGCCGGTACCTTGAAATAAAATTTTTCGGTGAATCATGAATTTTAGTTTATTATGTTCTTTTTGAAAATTTAAATTTACAGATATCAAGAATTTCGATTATCACGTGCCCGTTCAGGCTCGAGTCCATTTGGCTCGAGCCCGTTTGGCCTGTGCCCGTTCGGGCTCGAGCTCTTTTGGCCCGTTGCTCGCTCGAACTTGAATATTTGTATAATGTGTTTTATTATTTGTATTAGTGATATTTAATAATCGTGTTTGAGTTGGTTTTACTATATGCTTGATAATTTGTATTTTTTATGTAAGGGGTGTTTTAATAACTGCATTAATTATATTTATTAACTGGTTAATTAATTGACTACATTAAATATCTTGACCACATTAATTGTGTTTTAATTATGTACAAACTATTGAATCTTACTATAATAAGCAATGCCGAATTTTAAGAGTTTCTAATTTTATTAAGCCTTTGTGTATTAGAAGATAGTAAGATATCCATTCACTAACTAGTGCTCACCTCCTCACAACCTAAGTTAAAATTTAAACTAACCACATTTAATCTAATTTACTAGGAGTAAGCTCAGTTTGACCAACATTCATATCTCTCCACTCATACTCTTTCCAATTTCGCTCCAGTACCATCTTCATTGTCGCCAATATCTGCATCACCGTCATCACCAAAGAAAGAAAGTAAGAACCGGCCGATGTCAGTGAAACGGTTCGACCCGAGTCGGCTAAAACCTGACGGTTCGATCTGTGTTCCAAATCCTCATAAAACTGGCTTGCGACAGCCCGACAACATCGCCGGTCACCGGTTCGACCGCTCAACCAGCAGGGTCGAACCGAATTTTAAAACATTGCTTTTTACAGTCGATCACATGTTGTTACTAATTTTATCTGACATGCTCCAACGTTTATGATTGTCATCAATAAACAATGAACATACATTGCAAACTACCCATAACTCCGTTTATGTAAACTCAAGGATCAAAGTAGTATTGGTTATGCTCAAGTTATAATCGGTAATTATACGACCGGGGGCACACACGTATACATCTAGGGAACGTTTTATTAGTGTAAGTAATATATCTATTGTAATGTATTAATTATAGTAAGTCACAAATTATTTAATCGGTCGTTAATTATACCGTTAGACGGTATAACTAACTAATACGTAAGGGACTTATTAGTACGAAAACTAAACCCGTGGGGTGCTTGGTTGTAGGCCGGTTGGAACAAATAAGGGAGAGGGGTTCGAGTGTCGAATTTGTGAAACTAACGGAGGTATTGACGTGTTGTAGTCTAACTTGGAGAACAAGTTTAGAGGCTACATAAACACCCCTTAAGGCTACACAAAACACACCACTAAAAACCTTACTAAAACCTGTATGCAGGCAATGCTTTAAAACCATACACGTATGAAATTTTCATATGCATGTAAAAGCCATCCACATGCAATTAGTTAACCTTTTTCTTCATGTGTTTTGACAATCGGTTGAGTAAAAAAGAAAAGAAAAGGGTTTAACCCAATTAATTCCAAGAAAGCAAAACCTTGTTTGTTTCACGCTTTATTTGTGATAGAACTAGCATTCACCATTTTCATATAACGTGTAGTGTGTGTGATGTGTTTCAAAAGCTTTTAATTTATAATACTAATTTCACAAATTTCCTTAATATATAAAACACAAGGGTAAAGTATAACCCCCATTTATAGTAAAGGTTTAGGTAAGACCAGGTCGTCTAAGAGATTGTAGAAAGGCCAAGTTAGCAATTGTGTCAAAGTAAAGTCCCTATATTGTCACTTATCCAAAGACTAGTAATTTAGATTCTTTGTTTATATGATTAAAGTTATGTTTATTTAGACTAAGAAACATGGAAGTAAACATGTAAATGATGAGCAAGCAATCATGAACAAGATATATAAGCAAGAGATGACTGGTGACCATTCCTACAAATTACTATCTAACATATTAAGAATCCCTTTCGACCTATAATTCTCAATATATCAAATGCATTAAGGATGATTCATAACAGAAGTATACATAAGCCAATTTCCTCATCAAGTTCGTTAGACATGAGATAAGGCATTAAACAAGATCATGGATGGGTTGATAAACATTTTGTTGACCAATGATGAGTGTGTAAATACTCATCATTTTTACCGTATTTTAACTGCCAAAACGCGCGAAAACATTCAAGAATACATCAAAATAATGAAAAAAAATCCCAAAGATCGCGTTTTATATGTTTCAAATGCAAAATGATCAAAAACAAACGAAAAACGAACAAAGTTTGCATAATTGGCAATTTCAGTCCCCCAACTTTCAAAGTTTTACAAAACTAGTCCCTATGCGTTTATTTCAAATAAAAAGTCAACCCAAGTTCTTTAAAGTCAAAAGAAGTCAAAAAACGATCTTTGGGTAAAAAGATTTCAAAAATGAACAAGTTTGGCCCTGGAATTTCATGATTTGGCGAAATTGATCCCTCAAGTTTCAAATTTGGCAAAAGTGACCCGGGATTTATTCTTTGAAGAAAATTGATCAAATGGGAAATTATGGAATGACAACAATGGTCCTTTGTAGAAGTTTGAAAGGTTGGCAATTTTGGCCCCTCAAGAAAATCAGATTATACACTTTCGGTCCTTGGGCTTATCTAAGCTACAAAATCAAACGGACCCGTGTAAAATATTTAAACCCATCACCATATTTAAGTCCACCTCCACATTTACACATCCCTTGGCCCATACTACCCTAGCCCACCACGTTTAAACCCAACCAACCCAAACCCTAAAATAAGCTTATACGGTTTTAATAAAACGTTACCCCCCAGACCTGGTCAAACTAACGCCCCCCACCTTCTTCTCCCTCATCCTTCATTTTACCCAGAATATAAACCACCACCACCTCTGCCATACTCCATCTCCACCTCGAAAGCACCTCATCACAACCCCCAATCCCACTAATATTCCATCCCCCTCACAAAACCGTACCTAACACCCTCAAAAACCCCCCACTTCCTCACGGGTTACCCACTTACATATGGGCGCCAAAATGGAATGAACGGTTGTGATCATCTCTGCTCCCATCTAATGGCTGAGGAAGACTGAAGAATGCACAAGTGAATTTCAAGGATGAGCTGTTATCACAAAGAGAAGGCAAAAGAGAATCCAAGAAACCCTAATTTAAGTAGTATAAATAGTTTAGTATGTAGCAAGAAAATTTCAGGTTTAATTTAGCAAAAAAGTTGAGGTACTTTGTATTACTAGTCTATTTTTAATTGTAATTCACTTCAGTTCTAATTTCAATTTCATTTTCAGTTTTTATGTTAAAAGATTTCCAGTTCATTCACTGCATTTAATTTTCTATCTTATCATTTTTTTATGATGTTTTAAAATTCGTGAGATAAGCCTTATGGTTAATAAGGTTTGAATCGTTTTTTTTTGTGTTTGGATAAACTAAGTTTAGTGGCAAGGTTATGCTTACTGTTATTGACCAATTTGCAAGATTAGATGAAGTTCACTTGGACTTTCATAGGCTGTTTTGAGTAAGTTTTAAGTTGATTTGTAGAGTTTTGAAGTGAGAATTGGGAAGTGTAAACATAGGATTAAGCATTTGAATTTGGTTTGCTGCTAGAAGGAAATTAATATTTTGTAAGTTCAAGTTTACATTAGCTTTTGACTGCTTGCCAATAGCTCACTTATAGCCTGAATCCTCACCATCTGAAACTTGGCATTAAGAAACTTTGATAGCTTGTGTTGAATGATGAATAATTTGTTTTTGTCATGGCTGTTCATTAATGAATATGAATTTTTATAAGTTAATTTGAGTTTTTAGTTTGTAAATGTTGCGTTAAACCAGTTTTGGACAAAGGAAGAAAAAAAAAAAAAAAAAAAAAGGTAAAGGTCAATTTTTTTCAAAACTGTCAAGAATGGACAGCTTTCTAAGGAAGTTTTAAGAGGCAAATGTGTTTAGTAATTAGTAAGAAATTGATGTTTTGCAATCTTTGGCAGCTTGTCTTTCATTAGAAAAAAGAATTTTACGGATTGGAGGTCATTTGTGTGGATTAATTTAAGTCCAAAGTTGGATAGTTAGCATGCAGTGACCCTGCACCCAGATTTACCCATATCGACCCGTTTCCCTAAGACATTAGCCTGATCAATTTTGGTTGTAACTCTTTGATTCTAGTTGCTTTGTGATCCCCCCTAGGCTGTTTCCTAGGTTATGCCCCTTGATACCTCATTACGGTGTATTAGAATGATGATTTGAAGCATTCTTTTGGCTTGTTTTGACCCACTGCTGCTACAGTGGCCTTGCTGTTGTTCTTGTTAATTGTTAAACTCTTTGTTGTTGTTCTTGTTGATGTTAATCTTGTTGTTTTTGTTGTTGCTAAAATGCTACAGCTTGTTTAGGCATATCTAGTTTGTTTGTGTTGTGTGGAATTTCATAAGACAAGAAAACAAAATTTTAACAAAAATTAATTTTCAATCTTGATTGTTTTGTACCTTGAATCAAATTAAGGTTTGTTTGAGTTTGAATTATACAAAAATCTGACTTCCAGAAAGAGTTTTGAGACTGAGTTGAAAAAGAGAGAATAGAAAAGAAAAAAAATATATATATGTATATAACTTGCAAAAAGACTAGGGTAAGACTCGAACCCCAGACCTCTTGGCTCACAACTCCCAGCCTCACATCACAAATGCCAAACCAACTGCGCCCTTGGGACTTTTCTCATTGGGTTTGTTTAATCAAATGTTTTAATATAGTAGCCAAGTTCATGTCTCATTAAGCTTATGAAAGCTGTTTTAGCTTCTAACAGCTTATGAGATATAGTTTTTTCCAAATTAATATTTTTGTTAAGTTAGCAATAGCATAAGATAATTTTCATAAAAGTTTTAGATTTTTCGGCTTCGTAACTTAATTATTAGAATTTATTTTAATTTAATTAGTTTTTAATTTGTAATAAATAGAATTTTTGTTAAAAAATTAATTTTCTTTTTCTTAAAATTTTCTTTTGTTATTTAGAGCGTAAGAAAATTATTTGGAAACCCGTAGGACTCGCGTAGCTCAAAATTCACGTTTTTATTTGCGCGTTGACGTTTATTTAGAATAAACGTCGCGTTTTTGTGAAATTTGTGATTTTTAGGATTCCCGATACCTATTTCTTGTTTCCCGTAGTGTTTTAGGTTATTTTAAATAGTACTTAATATTCCTTAGTTTAATTTCCCACTTAGGTTGCGTTTATTCCAATTTTCGTTCGTTAATTTGTAATTTACGTTAATTAAACGTACAACAAAACCAAATAACCTTTCCAACCAAACAAGATTTTAATCCCAATCTCATTCGAAGCTTTCCATTCACACCTCGTTGGGGTACGACCCGGGAAATCACTTCCCGGTCTCACAATTTGAATATCACTTTCACAAGTTTTACGAGGTAATTGTTTTCCTAAACGGTTTACTCGTATTACTTCACGATTGTTTGTCTCACGACAAATATTTGATATTTTGATAAAATTGTTGTTTGCACACACCAAAACACAACGAATCAAATGGCGCCGCTGCCGGGGAGGCTGTGTGTCGAAAGTCTCGATAAGGTTTAGACGATTAGTCTTGTAGAACCTTTGCAAGAAGTTACGCTTTTATAAAACTTATAAAAAACCAAAAATATTTTTCTTTTGTTTCTAGTATATGTATTATATCTATATAAGATAAAGAAAAACACAAAAAGATTTTCCCGTTTCATTGTTTAATAAATACAAAGTTAAAATCTTACCACCGCAAACCAAGGCAGAACACCTACCAACTGGGAGTGTGACCATAATAAGTTCCCAAACAAAAGATCAAAACTTGCCTTTGTATCACTTGCGTTTTGGAAAACTTTTAAACGAGAAACACACTTTAAGAGGAGTCGAAACGGTATGTGGCGATCCAATGAACTTCGCCCAGTGAGAGATCCATTCTTCTCTCCCGCTCCTTTGTGCGTTTTTCTTTAGAAGTTAACCTTGCGTTCTTGATTATTGGTTTAAGTTCCCTTGTCTTTAAAGTGG
This sequence comes from Artemisia argyi, assembly GCA_030686995.1. NCBI lineage: Eukaryota > Viridiplantae > Streptophyta > Magnoliopsida > Asterales > Asteraceae > Artemisia > Artemisia argyi. The sequence continues at coordinate 163,261,302 of CM060681.1, forward strand.
TATTGTTTTAATTGATATTTTTGTGGTGCATGCGCACACGTTCGTCTACGTCAACAAGTCCTTTGCAAACGCTTAATAACATTCCAAGAAGAAGGCGTAATCGACGACGTACCAACCGAATAGCCGAACCCGAGCTTCGTGCTATTCCAATCATGGCGGCCGAGCCCACTATGAATGAGCTTCTCCAAGCACCCATCGAGGGTTACGGAGATGCTATCATCATTCCAGCCATCGTGGCTGACAATTTCGAGCTTAAGACGGGGTTGATTAACTTAGTCACCTCGCGTCAATTCTATGGTTTCGAGAGGGACGATCCTCAAGATCACATTCGATGGTTCAACAAAATCACGTCGACCATCAAATGCAAAAATGTCCCTGAGGAAGCTATCAAACTTCTTCACTTCCCGTTTTCCCTCGATGGGGCTGCCAAAAATTGGCTAGACAAACAACCCCCTCGATCGATTGAAACGTGGGAAGATTTGGTCAAGAAGTTTGTGAACGAATTCTTTCCTCCATCTAAAACCACCGCCCTCAAGAATGAGATCATGAAATTCACTCAAAAATTTGATGAATCATTCGGTGAGGCATGGGATCGTTACAAGGACATGCTTCGTAAATGTCCTCATCACGGTTTTTCCGAGTTGATGCAACTCGACACTTTCTATAATGGTGTGAGCCAAGTCGATCAAGACTCTCTCAATTCCTCCGCGGGAGGTAATTTCTTGAATCGCACCACCAAAGATGCTTTGATGATCATTGAAAACAAATCTAAGGTCCGCATTCCACGAAGCAAATCGGTTGTTTCGCAAATTAATGTTGGTCCTTCTTCCTCATCACCCGTGGCTCAATCTAGCACCGATGCTAGACTTGACAAGTTCACGGAAGCTATTCATGCTTTGGTTCTCACCAAAACAAAGAAAGTTTCTTCTCAACCTGCTGAAGTCAAAAAGGTTGAAACTTGCGTTACTTGTGGTGGTCCACACGCTTACTACAATTGTTCTGCCACCGATGGCAATCCATTTGAAGTTAATGCTATAGTCGGTAATTCTAACCAAGGAGGTAACCAATACCGTCCTCAAATGGAACCAAATTACCGTGCTAACAATCAAAATGGTCCACCCGGTTTTTCTCAACCCAATAATCCAAATCGGTTCAATCAAAATCAACAACAAAGAAACCCGAATGTTCAAAACCAATTTCAAGCCCCTATGAACCAATATCACAATCAAGGGGGAAATTACAACCAAGGTTCTCAAAATCAAGGAAACTTGAATAGAAACCAAGGTTATGGTAATTTCAATCAAGGAAACAATTTTCATGGTAATCAAAACCATGGAAATTTTCAAAATCAAGGTTTCAATCAAAACAACCGAGCTCAAAATTTGTCTCAAAATCAAGCCGTTGTTCAAACTCCATCACCCACCGATGAGTTATTGAAACAATTTATGAAAGCTCAAGAAGAAACAAACAGGTTGTTGATCGGTCAGATTTCTGAACTAAAGAAGTCTTTAAATGATCGACCTTCGGGATCGGGAACGCTACCTAGCAACACGATCGCCAACCCGAAGGGCGAAGTAAAGGCGATCACAACCCGTAGTGGTGTTTCTTATGATAGACCCGCGATTCCTACTACCTCATCTTCTTCTCCTCCTGAGGTAGTGGAACGTGAGCCTAAGGCGACAAAGGACAAGGTGCAATCCTCAAGCCCACGAAGTACCGCACACGTCCAACCTTCGGTCGTCCAAACGTCAATTCCCGAGTTTGTTTTTCCAAAGAGCATTTCTAAGCCTTCAATTCCATATCCTTCGAGGCTTAATGATCAAAAACTCCGTGATAAAACTGATGTCCAAATGAAGAAGTTTCTTGAAATCTTTCAAAAACTACACTTCGACATTAGTTTCGCGGATGCTCTTCTTTACATGCCGAAATTTGCTTCCACATTCAAGAATCTCATTAGCAATAAGGAAAAATTGCTTGAACTTGCTGAAACACCGATTAATGCTCAATGTTCAGCAGTCCTTCTCAAAGAGCTTCCCGAGAAGCTTGAAGATTCTGGAAAATTTCTCATTCCTTGTTCTTTGAAAGATGATCAAGAGGTTTCTAATGCTCTAGCCGATTCAGGGGCTAGCATAAACCTCATGCCTTTGTCAATTTATGAACAACTTGGAATGGGAACACTCAAACCGACTCGTATGACCTTAGAGTTAGCTAATCGCTCTATTACTCACCCAGTCGGTATAGCTGAAGATGTATTTGTTCGTGTGAATACGTTTATCTTCCCTGCCGACTTTGTGGTGGTTGATTATGAAGCTGACCCGAGAGTTCCTCTCATCCTAGGGAGACCATTTTTGCGTACAGCAAAAGCCCTAGTTGATCATTATGAGAATACTTTGACCTTGAGGATTGATAATGAAAAAATGATTTTTCACACCGATGCTTCCAAGCATAAGAAACTTTCGGTTAAAAGCATCGATGTCATGGATTTCTCCTCCAATGGTCATTCTTCTATGTTCCCCAAATCCAAAGAACCTAGTAGTGGCAGTACCACTTCTAATGTTGACTTTCTTCTTGAGGAGTTCTCCGATGAACTCGCTCACATCGATCCACTTCCATCGGGAAGTGACGACGATTTCTTTGACTTTGAATCTGATCTCAAAGAAATTGAAAGTCTTTTGTATCATGATCCATCACTTAATCCTAACTCCGACCTTAGTGATTCTCAAAGTGATGATGATCTCTTCGACTTTGAAGCCAATCAAAATGAATGGAAAAATCTTTTGTATGGCGAATCTTGTGATGACAACACATTTGATGAAAAGAAACCAAAAATGGAAAATGTAACTAATGAACCGTCAATTGTTTCTCATGATTTCTCCCTTTTAGAGGGTGATTCACTCTCCCCTTCCGAGTCTTCCATTGAGCATCATTTTTTTTGTGAAAACAAAGTATTCAATCCAGGAATACTCGATGATGTAAAAACTCCTTTTACAATGAAAAAGACTCCTGATAAGAATTTCAAGTCACCAATCTCATCCGAGAAACTTTTAATTCTGGGGAAAAGTGAATCCCCTCTATTCTGTCTCAACAATGATCTCAATCATGATTATGTTGATCATGACCCGGGGGAAGATGTATTTTATCATGAGAAATGTCTTAATGATAAATTCATACCAACTCTCCCTCCCGGGATTTCTATAAGCTTACATGTTAAAATTCTAATCTCGCAAAGTAAGCTCAAGTTCATGAACAAAGATTCTAATGTCTTTGTTTCCCTCATCACATTTTGTGTGATCTCTCTTCTTTCTCATTCCTTCGGGAGTGAGAACACTATCTTTGACCCCGGTATTCTTGCTACTAGTTTTTACTATTTGAATACCTGCGGTTATCTCATCGGAGTGGAACTTTCTCGTGCTTCATATGTTTATCCAAATATCGTGAATGAAAGTCCGATGGAGATTGTTTCTTCCACATATTGCTTCCCCAAGGACCAATGAATTCGGGGATCGAGTCAAGCTAGCGACTCGACAAACAAAAACAAGCAACAACAAACATGGGTTTTCACCTGTGTATCTGATTTCCCTCTATTTTCTAACACCTAAGTGTGGGGAAATGGCCACCCCCCGCAATTGTTTGCAATGTATATATCTTATTCAAAAAAAAAAAAAATGACAAAAAAATGTGTTGTTGTATAAATAAAGTGAAAAATGAAAAAATGACACTTCCACAATTAGCTTTTAATATTTTCTTCTTACGTTCAAAATTTCGGCATAATAGCCGGGACTTTGAATATTGAGGACAATATTCAACTCTAAGTGTGGGGGAGGGGAAAATTCTAGCGAATTTTATCAAACTACATCGTCTAGTACCCCGTTTTTGGCCAAAAAATTTTAAAATTTTTTTCACTTTATTTCAAAATTTTTGTGGTAATCAGTCCGCCAAGTCTAAACGACAAAAGGGATTGGCTAATCCAGGAGCAAACGGTTCTTGGTAAATATAACTCAAACCCGTTTATGGCTTGCAATTTGCCAAAAATTGTATGGTTCCTCAACTCCCCATCATCCTCAAAAGCTAATGAGTTGGCTAGCCCGCAAGATTATGGCTTGTGGTAAAGGCCGTAGAAAAACCATAATTGGTAATCAACTCACCAAGATGTTGACTGTTCCATCAAGAGTTGGCTAGTCCAGAAGCAAACGGCTTTTGGTAAAGACAAATCAAATCCGTTGACAGCTGGTGATTTGCTTAAAATCACACGGTTATCAGGTGTGCCACAGTTCTTACACCTGGCTACTCCAGAAGTGATGGCTTTTGGTAAAGAGACTTCAAATCCATCAAGTTTTCCAAAAATATTGCTAGGGACTAGCAATACTCAAGTGTGGGGGATTGATGAGTGTGTAAATACTCATCATTTTTATCGTATTTTAACTGCCAAAACGCGCGAAAACATTCAAGAATACATCAAAATAATGAAAAAAAATCCCAAAGATCGCGTTTTATATGTTTCAAATGCAAAATGATCAAAAACAAACGAAAAACGAACAAAGTTTGCATAATTGGCAATTTCAGTCCCCCAACTTTCAAAGTTTTACAAAACTAGTCCCTATGCGTTTATTTCAAATAAAAAGTCAACCCAAGTTCTTTAAAGTCAAAAGAAGTCAAAAAACGATCTTTGGGTAAAAAGATTTCAAAAATGAACAAGTTTGGCCCTGGAATTTCATGATTTGGCGAAATTGATCCCTCAAGTTTCAAATTTGGCAAAAGTAACCCGGGATTTATTTTTTGAAGAAAATTGATCAAATGGGAAATTATGGAATGACAACAATGGTCCTTTGTAGAAGTTTGAAAGGTTGGCAATTTTGGCCCCTCAAGAAAATCAGATTATACACTTTCGGTCCTTGGGCTTATCTAAGCTACAAAATCAAACGGACCCGTGTAAACTATTTAAACCCATCACCATATTTAAGTCCACCTCCATATTTACACATCCCTTGGCCCATACTACCCTAGCCCACCACGTTTAAACCCAACCAACCCAAACCCTAAAATAAGCTTATACGGTTTTAATAAAACGTTACCCCCCCAGACCTGGTCAAACTAACGCCCCCCACCTTCTTCTCCCTCATCCTTCATTTTACCCAGAATATAAACCACCACCACCTCTGCCATACTCCATCTCCACCTCGAAAGCACCTCATCACAACCCCCAATCCCACTAATATTCCATCCCCCTCACAAAACCGTACCTAACACCCTCAAAAACCCCCCACTTCCTTACGGGTTACCCACTTCCAGGCTACATATGGGCGCCAAAATGGAATGAACGGTTGTGATCATCTCTGCTCCCATCTAATGGCTGAGGAAGACTGAAGAATGCACAAGTGAATTTCAAGGATGAGCTGTTATCACAAAGAGAAGGCAAAAGAGAATCCAAGAAACCCTAATTTAAGTAGTATAAATAGTTTAGTATGTAGCAAGAAAATTTCAGGTTTAATTTAGCAAAAAAGTTGAGGTACTTTGTATTACTAGTCTATTTTTAATTGTAATTCACTTCAGTTCTAATTTCAATTTCATTTTCAGTTTTTATGTTAAAAGATTTCCAGTTCATTCACTGCATTTAATTTTCTATCTTATCATTTTTTTTATGATGTTTTAAAATTCGTGAGATAAGCCTTATGGTTAATAAGGTTTGAATCGTTTTTTTTTGTGTTTGGATAAACTAAGTTTAGTGGCAAGGTTATGCTTACTGTTATTGACCAATTTGCAAGATTAGATGAAGTTCACTTGGACTTTCATAGGCTGTTTTGAGTAAGTTTTAAGTTGATTTGTAGAGTTTTGAAGTGAGAATTGGGAAGTGTAAACATAGGATTAAGCATTTGAATTTGGTTTGCTGCTAGAAGGAAATTAATATTTTGTAAGTTCAAGTTTACATTAGCTTTTGACTGCTTGCCGATAGCTCACTTATAGCCTGAATCCTCACCATCTGAAACTTGGCATTAAGAAACTTTGATAGCTTGTGTTGAATGATGAAAAATTTGTTTTTGTCATGGCTGTTCATTAATGAATATGAATTTTTATAAGTTAATTTGAGTTTTTAGTTTGTAAATGTTGCGTTAAACCAGTTTTGGACAAAGGAAGGAAAAAAAAAAAGGGTAAAGGTCAATTTTTTTCAAAACTGTCAAGAATGGACAGCTTTCTAAGGAAGTTTTAAGAGGCAAATGTGTTTAGTAATTAGTAAGAAATTGATGTTTTGCAATCTTTGGCAGCTTGTCTTTCATTAGAAAAAAGAATTTTACGGATTGGAGGTCATTTGTGTGGATTAATTTAAGTCCAAAGTTGGATAGTTAGCATGCAGTGACCCTGCACCCAGATTTACCCATATCGACCCGTTTCCCTAAGACATTAGCCTGATCAATTTTGGTTGTAACTCTTTGATTCTAGTTGCTTTGTGATCCCCCCTAGGCTGTTTCCTAGGTTATGCCCCTTGATACCTCATTACGGTGTATTAGAATGATGATTTGAAGCATTCTTTTGGCTTGTTTTGACCCACTGCTGCTACAGTGGCCTTGCTGTTGTTCTTGTTAATTGTTAAACTCTTTGTTGTTGTTCTTGTTGATGTTAATCTTGTTGTTTTTGTTGTTGCTAAAATGCTACAGCTTGTTTAGGCATATCTAGTTTGTTTGTGTTGTGTGGAATTTCATAAGACAAGAAAACAAAATTTTAACAAAAATTAATTTTCAATCTTGATTGTTTTGAACCTTGAATCAAATTAAGGTTTGTTTGAGTTTGAATTATACAAAAATCTGACTTCCAGAAAGAGTTTTGAGACTGAGTTGAAAAAGAGAGAATAGAAAAGAAAAAAAATATATATATGTATATAACTTGCAAAAAGACTGGGGTAAGACTCGAACCCCAGACCTCTTGGCTCACAACTCCCAGCCTCACATCACACATGCCAAACCAACTGCGCCCTTGGGACTTTTCTCATTGGGTTTGTTTAATCAAATGTTTTAATATAGTAGCCAAGTTCATGTCTCATTAAGCTTATGAAAGCTGTTTTAGCTTCTAACAGCTTATGAGATATAGTTTTTTCCAAATTAATATTTTTGTTAAGTTAGCAATAGCATAAGATAATTTTCATAAAAGTTTTAGATTTTTCGGCTTCGTAACTTAATTATTAGAATTTATTTTAATTTAATTAGTTTTTAATTTGTAATAAATAGAATTTTTGTTAAAAAATTAATTTTCTTTTTCTTAAAATTTTCTTTTGTTATTTAGAGCGTAAGAAAATTATTTGGAAACCCGTAGGACTCGCGTAGCTCAAAATTCACGTTTTTATTTGCGCGTTGACGTTTATTTAGAATAAACGTCGCGTTTTTGTGAAATTTGTGATTTTTAGGATTCCCGATACCTATTTCTTGTTTCCCGTAGTGTTTTAGGTTATTTTAAATAGTACTTAATATTCCTTAGTTTAATTTCCCACTTAGGTTGCGTTTATTCCAATTTTCGTTCGTTAATTTGTAATTTACGTTAATTAAACGTACAACAAAACCAAATAACCTTTCCAACCAAACAAGATTTTAATCCCAATCTCATTCGAAGCTTTCCATTCACACCTCGTTGGGGTACGACCCGGGAAATCACTTCCCGGTCTCACAATTTGAATATCACTTTCACAAGTTTTACGAGGTAATTGTTTTCCTAAACGGTTTACTCGTATTACTTCACGATTGTTTGTCTCACGACAAATATTTGATATTTTGATAAAATTGTTGTTTGCACACACCAAAACACAACGAATCAACCAACCTCTACAAGGTAAACACCAAGTTGCCATAGACAAACACCTTGAAATAATACCAAAGTGGTAGACCCTTTTGACCTACTTCTACCACAGAGATACATCAAACATTCAACAATGATCCAAACATAATCTCATCAATTAAACTTAATCATAGTATCAAATAGCAAGCGTACATTACAATGAAAACAACCATATAACTACATCACTCAAATAAACATAAGAACTACTACTCCATTATATAGGTAACAAAACACATATCATTCGACATAGATTTCATAAACTTCATAATATAATTCATAGAAATAGAGAATTGTACCAAAGTGATTACAACGAAAGAACAAATGGTTTCACAGAGAAAACTCTCTTGACTCGTTCTCCTACCCTCTGTCACAGTATAGGATTACAATTCAACCTTGATATGGTGAACTTGGTATGAGTTCACCAATATCACTTTTTTATACTTTCCTCTACTTTACTAGATGTTGCCCCCTTTTTCTTCTGGTTCGTTCCTTCCATTATATAGATTTCATTTGACCTAGTTTAACTCCAGAGTTCAGTAATTGAGGACAAGTGATCGGCCTCATAATGAATGCAATCAATAACTCTGCATTTGTAACTGATAAGATAAGTGTGCCGCACTCCGTAGAAAGTACGCCGCACTTCTTGTAGATTCAATCTCATTTACCCGCCAAGCAAGTACGCCGCACATAGTCCTAAGACCAGCGTACTTGGGTCTTTTATATTTATGTAGGACCGAAAATATACATGATTTATGTGATTCGAGAGGTCTTGGTTGATCAAACATGATGAAAGGATACATGTTTCTAGTGAGAGAAAGTAGAGAGAGGGTGGAGAAAAATAGTTTATTAATGACAATGTAAATGATACACACAATTTCCCACACCCCTCATGGAGAGTCATGAGGGGTATTTATAGGCTCATTACATAATAAGTTTGCCTAATGACCACTAATAGTACTTGAAGTTACTACTAGCTACATATCTAGTCCATTTCACTTGTGTGACGTTATCTTAATAAAATAGCGAGGCTAACAATCTCCCTCCAAGATATCGTCACACGTGAATGGTTACAATGAGACCTATAAATACATTAACAATGTAAAATTACAAAAATAGTAAACTATGTTGACGTTGTTGAAGCGCAGAGTCTCTGTAGTCTAGATACTGAGGCAGACTTGAAGTTCTCTCTTCCGATGATCTCGGCGTACTGACGGCAAAGGTCTTTGTAGCTCTGAACTTCAACTGTAATGTTCTAGTTAGGTTATTACTCCCTCCTAACTAGTGAGTCATTATTCTTTTTCCTGCTCCCTCCTGAACCGACAACTCTCTTTTCATCACGCAGCGGATAAAGTAGATTCAAAAGTGTTGGCGCATGGTTGTCGTTCAGGGAGTATCATGACAATATAACTCACATAACATTGCACAGAAGGTTGGTAATACGCTCCGATGTACACATTATTAGTACTTCTTCAGTTCCAGTGTAAGTACAATTCCCTCGAACAACGAACGTACTAGAGATGAAACACTACTTCTTTTGGCATGTTCTTCTCCCTCCTGATGGTTGCGATTTATCGAAATCATCATACTATTTCGTGTACATGCCATAATTACCCGTACTTTACACTTCTGATGCAATATAGATAGACCATGAAAGCATAATTTGTGAGTATATGTCGCATAAATACTCTCAATACTTTTTTCTCAAATCAACCTTTAAACGAACCTCCTTAGAATTCACTGGCTAATAGTAATGACTACATGTAGAGACAACCCAGTATGACCAGCTTGAAAAATAAGTAATCATCCCATCTTGTGACTTAATGCTTGTACGATAGATGTGACTTAATACCTATACTGAGCACTACAATGTAACTCCTTTAAGTATGAGGTTGCACGAAATATTCGCCACTTGAACAATCCACTACTTCGTGTGACACTGAGTACTACAACGTAACTTCTTAAAGTGATAGTGATACTGTGAGCACTACAACGTAACTCCTTACATCAGTAATAACTAGATTGTCAAGACTGAATTTTTTAATTTGCGCAGATAAGTTATCTTCAAAGTCGTGCATCCAACCACCCCTAGACTTTGAGATAAATAAGTACACATTTTGAAATGCCACTTCAAAATCAAATCAATAATATCGTACAAAAACCCCGTCGTCATTTTTTCAAAATATAGCAATTCTAGCCGTGAATAATGTATCCCCGTGAAATTTATAATACAAAAATACCACTCAACGTCCAATATTATCAAAATTTATTATCCAAAAAAAATTAAAATTCGGATGATAAGAATTTTGATAGTCCAATTTATGCTTATGAAACACTACAGTCCAACCATATCATAGCCCAATCCAAATCTTATCAACATATAGCCCAAATCCATGTCAAATGATATACCCGATCCAATCAACACTTGATATTTGATAAGCATTTGTGTTTTTTAGTACATGTATACCACATATGACCTAAACCTAAAATACACTCATCTCATTTTCATACACCTACCACCTATGATATCCTCTCACCAAACTTAGTCAACATCTTCATCACTCTTCAAGATTGATCTAATCTCATCTCTTCTTTTGTGTATGAACAAACCAAAAGATAGAAAGTAACATAATTGTTATTCTTCTATTTCTAATATTCGGATATAGAATGAGGCTCGGCTTCAACAAGAATAGATCGATGATGATGATGATTCAATGAAAAAAAAAATCTTTACAAGATTTAAAAAAATTGAATCGGTCTGAGATTAATTGTATGATCTTCGTTTAATATGATTGGAGATGGAGTAGGAGTAGTAACCGATGTGTTTCATGAGGTTGTTATTTGAGGCTCGACCTTTTTACATGTCGTGGACATTGGGTACAGGTTGTGACCTTCTTCATGCTCCATGTTTTTTTTTCTTCGTATAAGGTCTTGGACCAATGATGGTTAAAACCGAGGTCTTGAGTTGTTGGTACAAAGGTTAGTGGTCAACATCTGTCTTCCTCTTAGTCTTGGAAAGATTTCGAAAATTTTCAACTTGTATTTTCGAAACTTTTCATATCTTACATTTTCGAAACTTTGATAATTATCGAGAAAACTGATTTATCGAGAACATGGCTTATCGAGAACACGGTTATCGAGATCATGGTTTATCGAGAATGTGATTTTGATAATATAGGGTATTGTGTTCTCGAAATTCCGATCTGATTCCGGCGACTCATTTTCCAGTTTCCGATGAGTTTTCCGATGAGTTTTGAGACCATGTATATAGACCAATATTCATGGATGGTTCAAAAAGTCACAAAGGTGATGTATATGACATAAAACTGTTGTCGTGATACAAGAGTGACCACACGAAACAGATTAGTGAACCTTTTATGAGAAAGTTTATGACATTTTTGACCAAAAAAGATACATTGAAACTGTTGACCATAAAAGATGAGAAGAAAAAAAAAATTCTCGGATCAAAAAAAATTACGGACAAAAACAGCTTCAAATATGATTCGAATCCACACAAATCAATGAAATAACAACACCGTAGCTCTGATGCCAATTGTAGGACCGAAAATATACATGATTTATGTGATTCGGGAGGTCTTGGTTGATCAAACATGATGAAAGGATACATGTTTCTAGTGAGAGAAAGTAGAGAGAGGGTGGAGAAAAATGGTTTATTAATGACAAAGTAAATGATACACACAATTTCCCACACCCCTCATGGAGAGTCATGAGGGGTAATTATAGGCTCATTACATAATAAGTTTGCCTAATGACCACTAATAGTCCCTGAAGTTACTACTAGCTACATATCTAGTCCATTTCATTTGTGTGACGTTATCTTAATAAAATAGCGAGGCTAACAATTTGTATTTTCATTCCAAGTCCTTCCTTTTGTCGTAGGTGTTACTTTATCATCCTTTTAGTGATATTTCTAACTTCCTTCTCTCGTTCAATCATGCAACCAGATTAGTGCCAATTCTACACAAATAACATGATATTCTATATAATATAATAGATATATAATATATAATCGACAGGATAAATATGGATAATAAGAGCGTTATCAAATCCCCCATACTTAACTATTGCTTGCCCCTCAAGCAATCCTTAAAGATATTTTTATTTTTATCTTATCAAAAAATCATAAGCCAAGATAACGCGACTAAGCATCTCTCGAAAGTGGAAAGTATAATTCACTCACACTCATATATCGGGTATAAAGGAATCACACTTAGTTGCTTAGACATGTTAAATAAATTACCATAGGCTTGTACAAAAAACTAAACTTCACTGACATGGCGTAAGCACCAAGTAGATTTTATCAAAAAGAGGACTTTTATTCGGGTTATAACGTTCGGCTAAAGGTAATAATATGGGTATGGATTAGACATGGGATTATATGGTGAAAAGGTTTTAAAAAGAAAAATAATAATAAGTTGAAAGTCCATTTTCTGTAATAACGGTCTCCATTTGCCACATGTTTCGCCAACACTTTATTCACCTTGTAGATGTATTTTTCTTTCTTTTCTTTTTCTTTTGTCTTCTTGGGAATTATTTGGTTTTCCCCCATAATTACGATAAACACACCACTTCAATCAAAATCATCCGTAATTTATTCTTTCTTTTTCTTTGGACTTCCAACAAGGTTCAAGGTTTAAAAGGCTAAGGTTGTATATATATTTTATTTTTATAGTGGATGCAAGAAACGAATAGATTGGCTCAGAATGTTGTTCTAATGGTATCTAGCACTAAAGATAAGTGCTACAAAAGGTTTTCTTTATTGGAAATTAGATAGTCGATGTGATTACTAATATATAGTTTTATTGGATGGCTATTTGGTGTAAATCCTAATTTTGCCTCTTTATCATTTAAAATCACTTATATCACACGAATGTGATCTTACAACGGTCTCGTAAAGATTTTGAGCACAAGTTCTAGAATAAATAAAACATCAGCACACTTATAAACAAAGAAACAAGCCAATTATAAGGGCATAACTGAAAATTCTTCACATTTAAGTGGTAATTGTTATGAATATGCTAGCACGCTATCAATTCTGAGTCGAATTAGCTTTAATGACTTAACTCGATTATTTTTCCAAAATTATATAGCAAGTGCGGCGTACTAAGTTTCAAAACCGTCGCACTTTTTATTAAAAATATGTTTTTCTTAAATCATTCCAATTTATCTCACCCCCATACTTATTATGAACATTTTCCTCAATGTGACAGAATATAAATAAAATAAAGAAATGAGAATGAGTTACTTTACTATAAGACGAATTCAACAAAATTGTACGAAGCAAAATGGAGCTTTCGTACTTAATTCGTAACCTGCACATTATCATAAACAAAACAAAACATGCAAACAAGATAAACAAAAGATTCGATAGATTATTATTATTAATGTTAGTACTAGTTATGCAAATTATTTGCATATAGATATGTATAGATAGATAGATATTGTTTTTGTTTTCCCCCCGGTACCATTGTTTTAGTTCCCATCACAGATAATTGTTTAAATACCAAAAGAGACATGTTACAGACCATAAAACATAAATTATTTTGAAATTGTCTTAACATTCATAACCAGACTTCTGGTTGGCCATCAAAGTACGTTGCACACAGATGTTTGTGTGGTGGTGTTACTGCTGCTGCTGTTGTTGTTCCTGAGTGGTGGTGGTGGTGTCATCTTCCTGCCTAAAACTGGATGGTTGGTTGGTGGTAGACCATGGCGGTGCATTGGTGCCAAGAGAGACACCCTGCTGAGCTGTCAAACTATCAAACAACGGAGCATACCTTGTCTAGTTATACTTATTTCTCCTTCCTAGCTCCTCAAGTGCAGCCTGCCTTCTCTCAATCTCCCCCAAATTTTGGTAAATCTCTAGCACTGTGGGCCTATAGGGTCTGGGTGGTACTAACCTAGCAACACCAGGTTGAGGATCCTCAACAATCAACCTTCCATCATCACCAATTAACTCCCTCAGAGTAGTTTCATTCAACTTCTTGCAAGGTGTGGGAGTGGAGTAACTATTCAAATTATCATCAGATAAAAGCCTCATTCTCCTAGCAATCCTAGTCACAAACTGCCCTATAATGATCTTGCTCCCATCTTGTGTACCTTTACCCTTTCTCTTCATCCACCTAGCTATCACCCAAGCAACATTGGCATACCTCTAATTGTTCCTATCTTCAAACATACTCATCAACCAAAGCTCATGTTTCTGAATTTTGTCATACCCTGTGGTCCTTTGACAAACACTGTAAGTAATCATTTTCTGTAACAACCTTAGGACAGGGCTCCTAATGCTATTACAAGCACTCCTAGATAACCTCAACTCATCCTCAGTGCTTATCCTGCTTCAATACTCTTCTGCCTTAAAATCCCCTTCATCTCTTAGCCCACTCTGAAAATAAATCTCAAAACCTTCCTCATTCAACTCCTTAGATTTGTACAACCCTAAATACCTAGCAAATTCCACCAAACTAATACTGTGTGCTCTACCTCCCAGCCTATACTTAATAATTTTCTTGGTGCATATCTCCTCCTGACTAACATTCTCATCCATCTGATAAGTAGAAAAGAATTCCTGACACAACTCCTTGTAAATCACCTATTGACAATTGAAAGCTCTCTTCTATGCCTCAGACACAAACAATTCTTCATCTCTTCCAGCTTCAATCAACTTGATCTCAATCATCTCATCAACAGTTTCACCACATCCCATGTTGTTTAGAAGTTCCCAGTCAACAATACAAGGAGAGTAGATATCCTTGGTTACCAACCTAGCCAGAACCTGATTGTACTTCTTCCTATTATCCTGAATACACCCTCTCCACTGCAAGTGCTCATGGTTAACCCTGCCAAGCAATAGCTCATCTATACTCACAGTAGGTCATTTTCTTTTGCCCCTAGAAGTAGAAGCTTGCACATTAGTTTCTGATTCGTGCATACTTGCCATAGACACAAAATATTAGCTATTAGTGCAACAAAATATGGCTAAATCTCTCTCAAATTCTAATCTTCAAACACTCTGTTTTGAATTCAGGAAAAAAATGCGGCATACTTGACAACGAGTACGACGTACTAATTAGTTTAAAATGTAAGTACGGTGGTTCAGATCTAAAAACCGACGTACAAAGCGTTCTAGGTGTGAAATATTTGATTCTAAAGCATCATGCCAACAAAACTACGTTTTCAAACTTATTCCTTTAGTTTTTCTTCACTGATTTTCAAAAACCCCTAAAATAAGCAGTTCTTATCATAGGTTTAAGCATTTAGGCATCATTTTCATAATTTCTAAAACGTTCCATCTATAAACTTTTTTTTAATATCTTATCTCAATCTCTACTAGATTAAATAAACATATTCAAATTCCTATTCTTCACAAAAATAGTGATCAAGGCCAAACCCTAACCCTAATTCTATTCTCACGCAAAACCTTCATTCATGTAACTAGATAATCCTAAAAGCTCTAATTATATTCTAACTAACACATTTATCAAAATATAAAAATCTAAAACATACTACACAAAATATTAACCCTAAAATACGAAAGAAAATTGCAAGAAAATTAAACAAAATGGATAAACATACCGAAGACATGATAATGTGGATTGATTTTTCTCTTTCAAAGATTTTTGTGGAGAATTCCCGATCAAAGTGTGGCAGTTTTTCTTTTTAGTGTGTGTGAAATTTTGTATGTTATGAAAGATTTTTAAGTTATATTTATAGCCCGCTCATAAGTGCGGCGTACTTGACTCCAAGTACGGCGTACTTGCTGCAAATATTTCAATAGTTAACAATTTTAACTAACATGCATACGTAAAAATGTTCAATCCACATATAATCAAACTTCATTATATTCATTCCTTCATCAAAACATTCCTTAACTTTCCAGGATACAATGTTTTAGTACGTTTTATTCAAATGATGAAAAATAACATAGAAAAGAAAAATAAAACAAGTAAAACAAACTTAGGAGCGTATGTTGCTACTCCTATCCGTCATCCATGTTTTTCAAGATCTGAAATAACCGGTGACATGACATCACCCAGCTTGTACTCCCCTGAAACTTTCCTTCCAGTTTTCTTAGTCTCGTAACCTCTTTCAAACGTATTCCCAAATGGATCCACAATTTTAATGTTAACGTGCCACTTCCTATCTCCTTTAACTTTTACATTTCCCCCCGAATAGTTAGGTGTCCAGTCATTATTGGTTAAAGAAATGGGTAGTGCTCCAAGAAATTCTACCAACTTTTTCCAAACATAAACATCACGAAATGGGTTCAAATAGTCTTGCTCACCAAGAGCACGATCCATAGCATCTTCACATTCCATATAGCTTGGATAAATAGGTCCGTAGAATGGATTCCCATTCTCATCTCTTCTTGGAGAATACTCATCATCCTCTTCGTCACTATCACTTTCTTCCTCCTTCTTCTTCATGGGCACAATCTTGTAATGCCCTCCAAACACACTTATCCTATTATGTCTCATGTCCATTATAGTTCCAAGAGTATACATGAAACTTCTCCTGACAGCCAATGGTACATCTCTATCAATGGGCACATCCAAAAGTAAGAAATTGGAAAGAATGGTGTTGGTACCAATTTGGCAAAGGACATTGAGCAAACGTCCCATGGTTTCCGCACTAGAGTGGTCTAGTAACTTCACTTTATCAATCTTAGGACTTGCTTTTCCTTTTTCCAAAAGTGCATAGATACGGTATGACATCATGTTTATGTTTTATCCGGTGTCTACTAATGCATTGTAAGCGAGTTTTCCTTCCAAACGAATAGGTAAAATGAAACAACGCGGATCTTGTCCTTCTTTCACAACCTTATGCTCCTTAACCACTTCTTTAGCCAACACATGCTCTTCCTCATTAGTTACCTCGCCATCAAGTTTAAGCCTATCAATTAACACACTATCAAGCATCATTTTGTGTTTGTCTAAGTTTTTCAAGGTTTCAATAATGGGTCTTTTTTCATTGAGTATTATCACTCTTTCTAGCACATCTTTCTCAAACTCTTCCCTAGTCAACTCTTCTTGTATTTTTGCACAGTTTACGGTTAGTGATGGACCTTCATCATCATAGGTCATTTTGTAGGTTTTTTGTTGTTTGTCTTTGTTTCTAGAGCTTTTTCCCATGTTGCACACATAGTTTGGGAAATCATTGGAGTTTGGTGAGAGTGGTGGAAGTTCTTCAACTGAGAAATTAGCTAGCAAAGCATCTAACTCTTCATCCTCTGAATCATACACAGGTGGTTCGGGCCAAAGGGTTATTAGGCCAAGTTGTAGGTTCACAATGGCTTTAGCTTGCCTAAGAAAATCCCTACCAAGTATCACAGTAGGTTCAACATCATCCTCTTCTGGATTCACATAAAATTCAACCACATATATTTCTCCTTCTAAATTCACCAACAACTTTTATCAAGCTTTTTGTCCCCATTAGTTAGCTTAGTGTACTTCCAATTCTTTTCAATCACCACCACTTAGAAACAAAGTTTTTATCACAATCCAAATCAGTCACCCCATCAAAAGCATTCACACCTTCCACATAGCAAGGTGTCATGTACCTATCCCAAGTGCCATATTCCTTTCCCATTCTAAAAAAAGTGTAAGCCTTCACCTCCTTTTGTTTTCCACTATCTGCTGTGTCCCAAGTGCTATCTGCATCCCAATTACCTTCACTTTCCACTCGGTCATTCTCAGCAAGAGAATTTCCCTTATCAAGACACATACGTCAAATACTCGAGTTTGGGTTCATTTCTAACATTTGACAACATAACATTAAGTAAACCGTTAGTATGTTAGTACAAACAAAACTAAATAATATTTTGCACTCCAATAACATCAGTAAACATTCAGAAATCAAAAAATGGATTGGTTTAATCATAATGAACAAGATAAAAGTCTTCTGTGAACTTTTTGTCATAAAAGTGCGACGTACTTGTAAACAAGTGCGGCGTACTTCCCTTTTAATCTTGATATTGTTTCAAAAATCCTCAGAAAAGACCGACGTACTTGAGAACAAGTGCGGCGTACTTCCCATGTTTTTAGTTTCAATTTATTTTTTTTGTAGTTTTCAGAATATCTCAGAATTTTATTTAAACATATAGTCCAGATTATTATTATGCATAAACAATTAAAAACAAGAAAATGTCTAATTAACCAAACAAGCAAATATTTTTGTATTTTCGATGAGTCATGACATACTAACAAATGCATCAATCCAAATACCAAAGGCACATAAAAAGCAATTCTCATGTTCTCAGCCTTGAATTTAAGCATTAAAAAGTTTTTGTTTTGGTTTGATTTTGTCTCGGTGAACATTGTGAAATTTTCCAGAAAGTACGGCGGCTTAGAAAGTAAAACCGGCTAAATTTTTCCAGAGAATACGGCGCACAAACTTGAAAGTGCGGCGTACACTTAGTCTCACAAAGCAAATTTTTGATTCAGTTTGCCAGAAAACTATACGGCTATGTTTGTAAAAAGTCTCAAAACACTTAACCAACTTGATTTTATCAATGCCAATCCCCGGCAGCGGCGCCAAAAACTTTGATGTGTTTCAAAATCTTTAAATTTATAATACTAATTTCACCAATTTCCTTAATATATAAAACACACAGGTAAAGTATAACCCCCGTTTATAGTAAAGGTTTAGGTAAGACCAGGTCGTCCCAAGAGAAATTTTAGAAAAGCCAAGTTAGCAATTGTGTCAAAGTAAAATCCCTATATTGTCACTTATCCAAAAATTAGTAATTTAGATTGTTTGTTTATATGATTAAAGTTATGTTTATTTAGGCTAAGAAACATGGAAGTAAACATGTAAATGATGAGCAAGCAATCATAAACAAGATATATAAGCAAGAGATGACTGGTGATCATTCCTACAAATAACTATCCAACATATTAAGAATCCCTTTCGACCTATAATTCTCAATATATCAAATGCATTAAGGATGGTTCATAACAGAAGTATACATAAGCCAATTTCCTCATCAAGTTCGTTAGACATGAGATAAGGCATTAAACAAGATCATGGATGGGTTGATAAACATTTTGTTGACCAATTTCTACAAGGTAAACACGAAGTTTCCATAGACAAACACCTAGAAATAATACCAAAGTGGTAGACCCTTTCAGCCTACTTCTACTACAGAGATACATCAAACATTCAACAATGATCCAAACATAATCTCATCAATTAAACTTAAGCATAGTATCAAATAGAAAGCGTACATTACAATGAAAACAACCATATAACTACATCACCCAAATAAACATAAGAACGATTACTCCATTATCTCGGTAACAAAACACATATCATTCGACATAGATTTCATAAACTTCATAATATAATTCGTAGAAATAGAGAATTGTACCAAAGTGATTACAACGAAAGAACAAATGGTTTCACAGAGAAAACTCTCTTGACTCGTTCTCCTACCCTCTGTCACAGTAATAGGATTACAATTCGACCTTGATATAGTGAACTTGGTATGAGTTCACCAATATCACTTTTGTATACTTTCCCCTACTTTACTAGATGTTGCCCCCTTTTTCTTCTGGTTCCTTTCTTCCATTATATAGACTTCATTTGATCTAGTTTAACTCCAGAGTTCAGTAATTGAGGACAAGTGATCGGCCTCACAATGAATGCAATCAATAACTCTGCATTTGTAACTGACAAGATAAGTGCGCCGCACTCCGTAGAAAGTACGCCGTACTTCGTGTAGATTCAATCTCATTTACCCGCCAAGCAAGTACGCCGTACATAGTCCTAAGACCGGCGTACTTGGGTCTTTTATATATTTTCATTCCAAGTTCTTCCTTTTGTCGAAGTTGTTACTTTATCGTCCTTTTTGTGATATTTCTAACTTCCTTCTCTCGTTCAATCCTGCAACCAGATTAGTGCCAATTCTACACAAATAACATGATAATCTATATAATATAATAGATATATAATATATAATCGACGGGATAAATATGTATAATAAGAGCGTTATCAGTGTGCAACCATAAATGCTACTTATTTTAGTAGCTAAAGGGTTTCGATCCAAGTTGATAACAAGTTCAAGATTCTATTAGTCGAAGATTATGCATGGCCCAATATATTTAAAGTGGGCTAAGTTGACCAGTTAAATATATTAGGCCATACATAATCTTCGACTAATAGGCACAACTGACACACAAACTGGCGAGTCACGGTTGAAAGTGCTCTTACACTAGTATAATCGGGGCTTTCCCCGACGACCAAAAAAACGTGGTAAACTATACTATGCATGTCCTTTATCAAAGGTGAATAATTACATGTTATTTATTTATTTATTTTTTGTAATATATAAATAATTTGGTTAGTTGTTAAAAATATATATATTTTTTTTACTCTTTAACAGCCTCGGTTAAAGGATTATGGATGTGATTTTTTTTATGGAAGGAGAAATGACTCCGTTTAATGACTGGTTCTCTTAGAGCTTCAACGCCTCCAACTCATTCCGCATGACCTTCAAGAACTATAACATACTATGCAGGACCTTCAACATTGAGAAAATGCAGAGTGCTCAAATTGCATCAAATTGAATCACAAGATAAAGGTACTCGAGAAAATGCTAGAAATGTATATGCATCCCAACAAACACACAGTTGTTTCAGCTGCCCTATTTCACGACCTTTATAATGACATGGACAGTCTTCGTTGGGAGTAATTCGTTTGCTTTAATGTTTAAACTTTTATCGATCTGTAATGTAATTCGTACGTTTTAATGTTTGAACTTTTATCGATCTAAAATGTAATTCGTATGCTTTAATGTTGGACGTTTATCGATTTGTAATGTAATTCCGTATGATTTAATTAATGTCTAAACTTTTTTTGATTAATTTGTAACAACGTAATTCGTACGCTCTTATTTTAATGTTTATCGATTTGTAATGTAATTCGTATGTATTTACATATCCAAACACCCTTTTAAACAGACTTGATCATGTGCTTGTAATGTAATCCGCTCTGTAATGTAATTCGTATGTATTTTACACTTGGTATTTTAAATTAATCATCTGTTTGTTAAATCCATATCCAAACACCCATTTAAACAGTATGGTATTTCACATATGCAATTTTCCAACACTAAATTACATATGCATAAAGATTGAAACTGAAGGAACAATATAACAATTAACAAACACGAAAGCAAACCTTTTATTTAAAACATGCAAGAGTTCTCAAACACATACATATAAGAATCAAACGAAACAACTTGACAAGCAAACGAAACAACTCAAACGAAATAATTCGAATGACACAACTTAACACATGAAAAAGACCAGAAAAAATACCGCGCATTCATTTTTTTTCTTCTGGTACTTCCTACTCTGCTAGAACATGCACCACCATTCCCCTCCCTTTCATTCTTTTGCTTGATGAAATGTTCAAACAAAGCTTCAAGATTTGTTATCCTCATTCACAGTTCATCGACTTTTGATAACTTGTTTTCACTATCACCGGCCAACATCTGTTTGCAGTATGACTTTTTCCTCAACCATTTCAGAATAACATCTATCATCCACGGGCTAATGTTCTTATAAGAACCATATTCAGAAATAATTTCATCGCCATATGTATTAAGAACTTCATCAAAGAGTGATAGGTTCGATAAAACCTTTGACCACTCCTCTTTCAGCGTATAACCAACCATTGTTATGTGTGTTTTGTGGGAATTGAGGATTGGGTTATGTGTGTTTTGGCGAATTGATGATGCTGCTATATATAAGTAAAAAATTGACGGTATAAAGTTGCAATGTGGCAGGAAAGTTTTTCCTACAACATGTCATAGGGAACATGATGGCGGGAAAAAATACCGCCCAATTATTTGCTATTATTTACAGGCGGGGGAAGGTCAAATTTGACCAAAATACGTACCTACGACATGTCGTAGGGAAATAAACTTAATGAACATGGTTAGCGCTAATCAAACGCTAATTACGTCCAATTTTTTTGTTATATAGTCTACCGACGACATGTCGTTGGTACCACGTTGGCGGGGAAAAATCCCGCCCAATTATTCGCAATTATTTAGAGGCGGGGAAAAGTCAAATTTGACCAAAATGTTACCGACGACATGTCGTCAGGATTTTATTTACCAAAAAATTCAACGCTCGCTAGTCTCGGTCAAACACTTTTTTTGTCGTTTAGTGTTAAATGCCGACGACAATTTGTCGTCGGGAAATTTCTCGTAGTACTCATGATTCTTGTAGTGAATTACAAACTCTAATGAGGTAGAAGGACAAACAGAATAAGATTAATAGTACATAGTTAATTCTTCATATGATCATATCATCCATTATTACTACTAAGACTAAATAAGATGACGATCGAATTATTAGAACTTATCATTATTCCGACGAACATCATTTCACTTTCCACCAAATCGTCTGTGTCTTTTCTGATACACATCTAACGCCTTAAGAAAATCGATCTTGTCAACTTCTATAGCGTTCTTTTCCACAAAATGTAGTTCGGAATAAGCCAATTGCCACAGCATAAAGTTGTCAATACTAAATTCCCCGCCTGTTCGAATCATTAGGTCAGGATTGGGAAACTCCGAGCACTTAGTTTCGAGTTCTTGCTGGATAATATTTTCATTGATGTCCTCGGGTTGTATTAGGCCATGTTCAACCTTTTCAGCAAGAGCCACACAAGCTTGAATTATGTCGTAACGTCCAGTGTAGTTAACTGCTTCGATAATATGGAGTGATTTATTGTTCTTAGTAGTTTCTTCTACTTGTGTTACGACTTGGAGCAACGACTTTGGAATGGTGTTCCGGTTTCCAATCACAGAAACCCTAATATCATTTCTAAATGAAATACGTAAAAAAAAATAATTAATTTGGTTATATGATTTCAAATTTAAATAAAATGCGCATATATATAGAAACCTTGTTAGCTCTTCCAAATCTGATTTCAGTATGTTCATTGCAACATTAGAATCGACCTCCTGCATTGACATTAACAAATTTTATAATGATTCTGGTTGATCAGATGCTAATTTTGGGAAAGCTAGCTTACTTTTGTTTGATCGATATTTGCATTAGATAGTGTATAAACAGAGAGAACTTTTATTCCGAGTTCACAGCAAGTCCTAGCTATTTCTTTCAACAGTCCACAATGACTCTCCATGAACAATGCTACATGTTTGGGCATTGATTCTGCTCGAAGGCTTTTGCTCAACACTTGATATTCCACTTTGTCTTCAATCGAAGATGGAGCCATTTTTTGTAAGTCTCTTGCTATGCGTAAACCTGGTTTATATTTATAGGATACGATGTTGCAGAATACTCGATGAATTATATTCTAGAATGCTGTGTCTAAATTCTTCAAAGGGCGACTCCAAATTCATTTATTCATACCCACTGTTTAAGATTTCTAGCTACTTGAAGTTGTTACATTAGTTTGTTAGTAAAGGTGTGTTGTTAGTAGCTAGTTAGAGTTTGGTTATATTATACGGAGTAATTGTGTTTTCTTATTGTCTTAACTTATACAGTTACTTATAACTTATAGTCAAAATCGACATTTCTTTCTCATAATTAGCTCGTTATTTCATTTAGTTTCCGCCCACAATACCACACCCTATATGTCACACCTAAACCAGCCATCTTACTTGACTTAATTTTATTATTTACTTAACCATTTTGACTTCAGTTTGTAATTAGTTTCTTCATGCCAGATTTATTATTATTATTATTATTATTATTATTATTATTATTATTATTTTTCCATACGTCCATATCTTTTATATAACAAGGTAAAAGAAAATTTTGAAAAAAAAAATGTTTCGCATCAATCAATAAAAGAGTTCACTTTCATAATCGATACTTCCTATTAGCTAATACAAAATCAAAATTGTTTTTTTTTTGTCAACATTGCTTAATTTTTTCTCCGGTTAAAAAATTTCATAAAAAGTTTGTAATTCTCTGATTTATTCTAATAAGAATTATACGATTAAAAATTTTATATTCTTGTTTGCATTTAAACTATTTTATATGTTATTTCACAAACAAGCCAAGGATTTGGAAATTACAATAAAGGATGTAATTTGTAAAAAGTTTGACTTGTTTAGAGATGATATTTGGAAATAGTAGCAATAAATAAACGGTTAGTGCAAAATTAAACAAACTAAGAGGCGAATTTTCTACTTGATTAGGCATCAGTTATATCCCAAAGCCTTTTTTTCAACGCTAAATAACAAATTAGCATTCCTCCTGTTTTAAAATTATAGTATCCAATTCTATTTTGGAATAAAATACATAACTAAACATGATTATTAGGTACAACAAATTTTTTTTTTTTTTAATGTTTTAAAATAATAGTTTTATTTTTGTGTTCACTATTCAAATAAAAGTTTAGTGGGTGAGTAACTTTATGTCACTTACTCAACATGGTATAATTGATTGTTTATCTTTCTTTTTTGTTAGTGGTCATCATCCATTTTGGAAGTCTACTCATTTTACTTTTCTTTAGAAAGAATTGGAAGTCTACTCTTGAAAAGGAAATTGTAAATGTTAGGCTAGATGCAATAAGGAAAATTATTAGGGTCAATCCCCCTATTTTTTCTGTCACGTCAGCTTTCTCTCTCCAGCGACCTGCAGGCGATTCAGTGCCACAGTAAGGGCGACCAAGTTCATTTTTTTTTTAAACATTTTTAGCACAAAATAAAATTTTATTCATAATTAAAACATTACATACTAATTCAACTAAAATAAAAACATTACAACACTTATTAAAACATAACAACATAAAAACTAATCTTCTAGGTTGTATTGTTCCTTAATCGCGTCTTTGAGTTCTTGCATTTTTTGTCGTTGAAATGCGAGCAAAGATGGGTCGATTGGTTTGAAATAGAAGATGAGGTCTTTTTGATATTTCTTTTGACGCTCAAATTCAAGCTTTTGTTTTTCCATTGCCAATCTTCTGTCTTCTTGCTCCAGCGCCAACTCTTTATCCCTTTGCTCCAGCTCTTTTTCCTTCAATTTGTAGTATCCGTCTGCAAGCTCCTGCTTCTTACCCCAAGCCTTTGACGTAATTGCTTGCCATTTTTCGGCTACCCCATCCAAACTAAACCCCGACGATTTCTTCTTACCCTTATTTTTCTTAGCTACATCACGCCCAATCGGTTGCTCATCACGAGGTTCTTCATTACTAGGCACATCCGAGCCCGTGTCAGAAGTCCTTTGTTTTTTTCGACCATCATTTTGGATTAAAAAATGCGGCATCTCATTTTTCTACCAAATCTGATGCTCCCTCAAAATCTCCCAACAATGATCCAAATGAAACGTGTGCCTCATCATTATTGCATATTCTTGAGACGCTCTTTGGTAAATATTGAGATCATTCGCACCACTTCCAAAATTCGTATAAGAATTGTCATAAATGGCACAAAATGCACCAACTCTATGACGTATCCTATTTTTTCACTTGCTAGTAATTGAGTTGTACGATCTCCCTTCACCGACCTCCTTTTCAAAGTATGTAATCACTTTCTTCCAAAATCCCTTAGAATTTTGGTTTGTTCCAACTATGCTATCTTCCGACGAATCACACCAAGAAGTGTGAGATTGTGTGAATTAAAGTGTTGTTTAGTTGTGTATTTATAGGGGAATTTTTATTTTATTTTATTATTTTTTTAGGCCAACGACTAGTTTTCAAACGGTAAGATTTTTTTTTTTTTTTACTCACAAACGGTTGTAACAATTTAATGTAGCAAAAAGTGGATCAAACACCAAAACAAATCTCGGTCGAGACAATTAAGGACCGACTCCCCTTCAAAATCACTTCCCAATCGATCGCGACCTAGTGCCCACAGCAATCACGACCGAGTCGACCGACAGGGACCGAGTCGGTCTCGGTCGTTATTGCAACCGGCCTTATAATATACAAGAGACAGGTATAGTAATACTCTTATCTAAGGATACAGTATAAGCTAAAGCTAAAGCTAAATCATCAACTACACCATGTTCAACTTCTTTGTTTTACCTGCGCTCTTTTGTTTGCTCATCCTTTTCACCACCGCACAGCCATACAAAGCCACCGAACACTTCCTCCTCAACTGCAGTTCATCCTCCAACATCACTTCTGACCAGATATGGGACGGAGACGAGCGTTCTGAATTTGTACCATCAAACATCACTACAAGTTCATTTTCATCCACTCCCTTGTTCCTAGATACTTCAGTTCCCCAAATTCCTTATTCCACTGCTCGTGTTTTTAACACTTCTTCATTTACCTACACGTTTCCAGTCTCTGAAGGGCCAAAATTCGTCCGCCTCTATTTCTATCCTGCTACATATTCTGGCCTCAACGCAAACCTATCTTTCTTCTCTGTATCATCCAATGGATACTCTCTTTTAACAAACTTCAGTGCTCTCCTAACTGCCTCTTTTGATGCAGGAATTGATGGTCCTTCAGTTCCTTACTTTGTCAAAGAGTTCCTAATCTACGTAAAAGATAGCCATATCTTACAACTTACCTTTAAACCCTCACCCAACTCATATGCATTCATTAATGGTATTGAAGTTGTTTCAATGCCACGAAATCTGTATTTTAATTCTACAAATCCAAAACCTGTTGGGATGATTACAGGACCCATTATTAATAACCACACTGCACTTGAAACTGTTTACAGGCTAAATGTGGGAGGAGGACAAATACCAGGTATTGATGATACTGGTATGTACCGACAATGGGATCAAGATAATATATACATATATGGAGCAGCAACTGGGGTGACAACTGTGTATCAGAATCCGATCACGTATACTATAGAGACTCCAAATTATGCAGCACCTGAGCTAATTTATCAAACACAAAGGAGTATGGGCGGCCCACTGGCTGAAAGATACAACCTGACATGGATACTTCCAGTTGATTCTGGGTTTTATTACATGCTCAGGCTTCATTTTTGTAGCATTACACCTGAATTCATCACTGAAATATATCAAATGATTTTCACGGTCTTCATTAATAATCAAACCGCTGAAGAGGAGGCTGATCTATTTCGGTGGACTAAAGGTAGCGGGTATCCTGTATATAAAGATTACGTTGTGTTTGTCAACGATCCAGATGGCCACAAAAGCAAGCAGGATTTGTGGCTCGCAGTGCATCCAAACATACAGAGTTCTAAATATCTTGATGGTTATTTAAATGGGTTGGAAGCCTTTAAGTTGAGCATGAACTGGAATCTTTCTAGCCCAAACCCGGAATTAAGTAGTTCTGTATACCAACCGCCAAGTCTGGTGTCTCCCATAAAAGAGAATAAGAAGAAGAATCCGCACTATGTCACGATCATTGGAGGTGTTGGGGGAGGGTTAGTCTTTCTCTCTGTTTTACTTTTCATTGTTTTACGTCAGCAAAGAGTTAATCACCAAAGTACCACCACCAAACACAAGCCATCAAGGGGTTCAACCTCTAATGATTCGTCACTGCCATCATACCGTTTTCGTCGTTTTACACTCATAGAAGTGAAAGCTGCAACCAACAACTTTAACGACAATTGTGTTATAGGCAATGGGGGGTTTGGTAAGGTCTACAAAGGGTACATAGATAACGCTGCTATGACTGTAGCAATCAAACGGCTCAACCCATTATCAAGCCAAGGTTTTCATGAGTTCCATACAGAAATAGAGATGCTATCAAAACTACGACATGTCCATCTAGTGTCCTTGATTGGATACTGTGATGACAAAAATGAGATGGTACTAGTGTATGACTACATGGCTCACGGGACTCTACGGGAACATCTCTACAAGACAAACAAACCTCTTTTATCATGGGAAACACGTCTCAATATATGCATTGATGCAGCCAAAGGGCTGCATTATCTCCATACAGGTGCAAAGCGAACAATAATTCATCGAGATGTAAAGTCCACAAATATCTTACTAGATGAGAATTGGGTTCCTAAAGTATCTGATTTCGGTTTGTCAAAGGTAGGCTCAAGAGATCCGTTACATAAACATGTTAGCACAATGGTGAAGGGTAGTATAGGGTATATTGATCCAGAATATTGCCGAAACAAGAAACTCACTGAAAAGTCTGATGTGTACTCATTTGGGGTGGTTCTATTTGAAGTGTTGTGTGCAAGAGCTGTTATTGTTCCACGGGTACCAGACGAACAAGTGAATTTGGCAGAATGGGGCAAGACTTGCTATCGAAGGGGAACGCTACTTGAGATAATTGATGAAAAAATAAGTGACCAGATTGCACCGGGGTGTTTAAGGAAGTTTTGTGAGGTAGCGAATAGCTGTTTACATCAAGAAGGTTGTGAACGACCAGCTATGGACGAGGTAGTTTGGGGACTAGAGTTTGCATTGGAGCTTCAAAAGGGTGCCCATAAGGTTGGTGGAAATGTTAGCGATGTAATGTTGAAAAATCAAGAAGTTTCATTTCTTGTGCAAGAAGAAGTTACCACAATAAATGACAATGGGATAGAAGACAAAGGAAATCTTGCAGACAAAAGTATCCCTCAATGAACCAGCATAAGCAGGATAACGTACATCTACTTGAAAGGAATGTTTGTGGAGTCCTAAAATAGTTCTTTTAATAATGTCAGTTTTTTGTATCCATGTTAAGTGGGATATATAATACCCATAATATTAGAATGCTTTTCAGTATAGTTGTGATCTACTATAGATCGAGTAAAATGACAAGAAAAAATTAAAAAAGATTATGCTTCGTATATTTTATAATAGGGCAAAGGACACGAAAATATAACTAACTAGATTATAGACCCGCAGGTTGCAATAAAAAAATTGTATTGTGAGTACTGAAAGAAGGCACCACAATAATTTTTATGAGATAACATAAAATTGAAATGACTTCCACTGTAAATGTTCAATACCTTATTTCGTAATGAGTATTTCCGAGCAATGGATTTTAGAAATAATTCTGTCACACATATTTTTGCATTAAAAGGAAAAAGCACATGGAACTAACACGTTAATATGGGTGTCGAAATGGCATAAGACTTTGTAAGAGATTAATCTCTTTCAAGTTTGTGTGTGTGGGTAGAAGTTATAAATTCAGTAAAGGATTGTTCCATCCCGTCTACATGGGACTCGAAACAGTGTTTAACATTAAATTGTTACTAAAAAGAAAAAATATGTGAGGCATGGGGAACTTATGTTGTTCTATAAACACATAAACAAAGAACTTACAACTTGCATGTTGTTATGTTTAACTAAAATCGTTCAAAATGTTAAAATGGGTCATTGCATGTTGTTATGTTTAACTAAAATCGTTCAAAATGTTAAAATGGGTCATTTAAAGTTCAATTTTTTATACTAGTATTAGTTCAAATGGGTTGGTTGAGTGGGTTAAAATACACTTATAGATTGCTCTTTGGGTATATATGATATTAATCATGAAAGTAGGGTGATATATGAAATTAATTCTAGATAGAAATGGGTCGAGTGGGTGAAATCAAATACATACTATAGCACTGTAAACAAATCAGCCAAGGAAAACAAATCAATGCTTAGCATTCACTAAATATATTTTTCAACAAAATGTTCAGAATCATATTGTCATAGCTAAATGAAATATCTACTATAGCAAACACATGTATGCCATGGTTATTACTTTGACTAGCCATTAACGTGAGCTATTCAAAACGGAGGCATTGGATTATAGTTGTTTTTGCCGATATATTTTTTGTGACTTCAATTTGACGTCATAGTTGTTTTTAGTCCCTATTTATACTACTAGTAACATTTTAGAGTATATCTTTTACGATTTTTTTTGTGATTTCATTTCGACGCCATAGTTGTTTTAGTAATCTTTCGCTGCTAAATGTATAATGCTTGGAGCTGTAAGACGATCCATTTCAACATTCACCATGATTGTAAATACTTTGAATTAGATGGTGTTCTTTATAGGAAAAACTAGTGACTGCAAAAAGAACGAACGAACGAACTTGATGAAGCTTGTTCAAAAAATAAATAAATAAATAAATAATAATAATAATAATAATTAAAAAAAAAAAAAAAAAAAAAAAAAAAAAAAAAAAAGGGGACAAACATGATGAGGCTTCGTCAAGTACGTGGACCTGAATTGGAGTAACCTTTCAAGGGTCGTACGAGGCTGGACCATCTGTGTCGGGCCCTTATATATGGGCTGTCTAGGTATTGCATGTGTTTCTTATCTTCATTGTTGAAAACTTGAAACAGACTTTGGAAATATGAGTTGGCTCGCAAATTCCCAAGCTTTATAATTATAAGAAAAATCAAATTAACAAATTGTCGTTTTCACATTTCCTTGACAAAAAAGGTGTCAGATAACTAGCATTGTTGATCGATTCACGTGTCCACCTAAAAGATACGTAGTAATACATGAACTATTTACAACTTTAAACTAACTCGACTGTCTGCTTAAGAAAATATCCACTCACTTTATAGAACGTGACCATTCGACTACTGAAACTCGGGCTCGAATCTCGACTTAAAGTCAACCGTGCTTTAATAGTTTAATATTCAAGCTCGATCGAGCTTTAATAGTCAAGCTTGATCCGCCTTCTAAAACTCGAGCTCGATACTTAACTCGAAGTCGAATAGACCTACCTTTGATCAAGCTCAAGCTCCATAAATAATCCAGATGTTTAGCTCGACTCGACGCACTTCATATATATATAAAAGTACCCATATTTATAAGACCAAAGTACTCATATTTATAAAAGACAATGCAATTTATTAAATATTTAAATACTTAATTATAATTTTAACCACTTATTTTATTCGCTCTCACCTCAACACTTATATATAGATTAAAAAAAATGCACACACGAATTAACGTTATTATAAACCATCGCCGCAATGCGCGGCTAATCGCCTAATATTACTTAGTGTAATATATTAATGGTAATTAAATAATTATACGTGTATAAAAAGGCAAAAGTGTAACTTAACCAAAGTTTGATAAGGCTCGCGAGCCGAGTATTATGAAACTTGAACTCGACATGGGTTCTTACATGAGTAGCTCGAGTTCGAGCTTGACTAAATCAAAGTCGAGTCGATTTCTAGTATTTTTCGAGTCAATTTCGAATAGCTTACAAGCCGTCCCCTCTCATTTACACCCCAAGTCCCAATATTTGAATGTGGGTCTCCGCTCAGAAGTTTTGAGGCTCTACAATAGTGCTACATCTTTGGGATTGACATTTTCGCAGTTTACACAAAAGGTTTCTGTAAAAGTAAAGATTGTGATCCTTTTTGGACGAAATTCAGTCATTCGGTTTGAATTTAACAAAAGATCTTTAATATATTCGGCGGGTATATTTAGTTATCACTTATCAATGGTTATATGGGTCACACCCTCAACAAAGTCAATAAAGCATAACATTGTAGAAGAAGCCGATTAGTATTTATATTATCCATTTAATGGTTGTTTTCATTAATTAGTGGTCTCAATCTGATTTTACAACACTTGCGTTAACCATATTACCTAACTAATTATCGTAAGAGCAATCGGTATGTTAACGAGAATCGGAAGTGAAAGCTTAACCATTTCAATTTAACATCGCGTTAACCATACCAGGAGGGGGGGGGGGGGGGGGGGGGGAGGGGGGCGTGAAAGCCTCGTTAACCAAAGAGGTGAAGGGCTTCACGCCTCTTTAAAGCTATGGCTGAATATATATATATATATATATATATATATATATATATATATATATATATATATATATATATATATATATATATATATATATTGTATCTTTATTTTCAGAACCCTGTTAAGTGCGGGAACTGCGAGAACTCCAATTTTGCATTAGAAAACATGCATGTTCATATAAAACATGTATGTTTTCTTACATACACCTTAATACACATAATACATGTTTATATAAAAACCTATTAAGTGCAATAGATCAATGCAAAATGGTTTTATTTTAAAACCCTGTTAAATGCGGGAACTGCGAGAACTCTAATTATGCATTAGAAAACATGCACGTTCATATAAAACATGTATATTTTCTTGCATACACCTTAATACGCAGGCATGTGTATTAAGGTGTATGTAAGAAAACATACATGTTTTATATGAACATGCATGTTTTCTAATGCAAAATTGGAGTTCTCGCAGTTTCCGCACTTAACAGGGTTCTGAAAATAAAGCCCCCTATATATTGTATCTTTATTTTCAGAACCCTGTTAAGTACGAGAACTCCAATTTTGCATTAGAAAACATGCATGTTCATATAAAACATGTATGTTTTCTTACATATACCTTAATACACATACATGCGTAACATACATATTCATATAATCCCTGTTAAATGCAACATATCAATGTAAAATGGTTTATATATATATATATATATATATATATATATATGGGTAAAAATCCAATAAGAAGAATAATTAAAATAAGAAGGGTAAGAAGTAATTTTAGCCACACATTTTTATATGGGAGGGAAAATTTGAATGAAGATGCATCCATTTTTGTAGGTGCATCTAGAATGTGTAGTTGTAGTTACTTCTTATCCTTCCTATTTTAATTATTCTTCCTATTTGATCCTAACTCATATATATATATATATATATATATATATATATATATATAATTCACTACGCCCCCAAAAATTTTCACTTCTGCCTCCTGATTGAAGGGGTATTTTTATAAATTGTTGTTTGGTTATGATAATGTTTTTTTTTTTTTTTTTTTTTTTTTTTTTTTGTTAAGGTGAAAAAGTTAAAACTTATGTGGCGCTGATATAGCACTGGGTGAAAGCTCAACCAAGAGTTAACATACCCTTTGCTCTAAGAGCACAAGATGACCTTTGTGTTATTGGGTGGTGGTATAGAAAAAAATGTGCTAACATGTCCGCTTTTAGTTTTATAACTAACTGAAAAATAGCCTCACTTATCATTCAAGCTATAAAGAGACATGATGCAACAATACATAATTTTTTTCGTTGAGTGTTGATTTGCTAAGCACGTGCGGTTTATTGTAAAATTCCTCAACAACCTTGTAGGACAACGAAAGCTCGTTCAATATCTTTTATCAATGGTTATATGGGTCACACCCTCAACAAAGTCAATAAGGCATAACATTGTAGAAGAAGCTGATTAGTATTTATATTATCCAATTAATGGTTGTTTTCATTAATTAGTGGTCTCAATCTGATTTTACAACACTTGCTCTTAATGTAGGACTAAACTTATCCGTATTACCTAACTAATAATGGTAAGAGCAATCGGTTTGTTAACGAGAATCGTAAGTGAAAGCTTAACCATTTCAAGTTAACATCGCGTTAACCATACCAGGAGGAGGGGGGCGTGAAAGCCTC
This sequence comes from Artemisia argyi, assembly GCA_030686995.1. NCBI lineage: Eukaryota > Viridiplantae > Streptophyta > Magnoliopsida > Asterales > Asteraceae > Artemisia > Artemisia argyi. The sequence continues at coordinate 163,294,453 of CM060681.1, forward strand.
GTTAACCAAAAAGGTGAAGGGCTTATCGCCTCTTTAAAGCTATGGCTGAATATATATATATATATATATATATATATATATATATATATATATATATATATATATATATATATATATATATATATATATATATATATATATATATATATATATATATATATATATATATATATATATATATTGAGGATCAGGTGCGGATAAAAATTTTAAGTGCGGACGTGCGGATTGATCTGGTCCGTCCAATCCAGATCTGATCTTGAATTTTTAAAAAAAGTCAAGATCTAGCGCTATCATCACGGTATCAATTAACCATGAAAATGATTTTTTTTAATTTTTTTCCTTTCGGGTAAAGGGGAGTAATCCTGCACACTGGTAAAATATATTAACCAAAAAATATTTAAGTACAAAAGATGAGGGTGAATCCCTCATCTCAGTCATTTAGGACACTTACAAGCAACTCTATATTGTTATCTTCTTTTATTTTTTTTATTTTTTCAGATTTTTCTGAGAACTTTTTGTTTTTTTTTTTTTTATTATGAGTGGTACCGTGATATTAACCATATTATGAGTTCTGCCGTGATATTAACAATATTATGAGCAGTGATATTAAAAACCCATGATAGCTACGGTGATATTGTAAAATCAACGTGATATTAAACTTTTTTACGTGTAAAAATGAACCGTGATATTAGTGAAAAACTTAATATCATTGTTTTTTTTTATTACGATATTAAAAACTTACGGTGATATTAAAAAAACTGAAAAAGAATGTATGAGTATTAGAGTGATATTAAAAAAAAAAAAAAAAAAAAAAAAAAATATCATAATACATTTTAACCATAAAAACGATTATTTTTTGAATATTTTTTCAGCGATTCCTAATAATTTTTTGTCCTTTCTATTTTTTTTGTTTTTTCAGATTTTTTGAATTTTTTAAAAAAAAAAGCTACTGTGATATTATCCGCACCATCCCTACTTAAAACTCAATCTGCACCGAATCCCTTCCCTATATATATATATATATATATATATATATATATATATATATATATATATATATATATATATATATATATATATATATATATATATATATATATATAAAATCCACTACACCCCCACAAATTTTCACTTCTGCCCCCTAATTGAAGGGGTATTTTTATAAATTGTTGTTTGGTTATGATAATGTGTGTGTTTTTTTAAAGGTGAAAAGGTTAAAACTGATGTGGCGCTGATATGGCGCTGGGTGAAAGCTTAACCAAAAGTTAACATACCCTTTGCTCTAAGAGCACAAGATGACCTTTGTGTTATTGGGTGGTGGTATAGAAAAAAATGTGCTAACATGTCCGCTTTTAGTTTTATAACTAACTGAAAAATAGCCTCGCTATCATTCAAGCTATAAGACGCTCTCGAACTCCACAATTTTTTAATACTTTTTTTTATTTCATTCACTGAAATAAAATAACATATGTCATTAAATTGAAAATAACGATGCATTAAAAAAATGAAATTAAAAAAGAAAAAAAATAGTGATTAAGGTTCCATAGATGCTCCACAATATCATGTCGAATGTCATTGTGCACTTTCTTATCTCGAAGTTCTTTGTGTTTTCCTTCGAAGCATGTCGCATCTTTCGAAACAAGTACATTGCAAAACCGGTTGTGAAGAAACATATATGCAATTTCTTAAACTCACTAATCACGAATTCTTGATCTTTCAATATTATATTATGTAATATGATTCAACAGTACATAATTTTCTTCGTAGAGTGTTTATGTTAGGAATTATTGAAGTCAGCATATAGATTCTGCTGATGGATACTACTGATAGGATTATGCTGAAGCATATATAGTTTCTTCTGATGATCTGGATTCTGCTGATGATGGATTCTGCGGATATAGTTAATCCGTAGGATAGAGTTTGTTTACTTTAGGACAAGATATGTAAAATATCTTTTATAGTTTAATGTTTATTTGTTTCTTGTAAGAAAGGTTAGGGTTTCTTGTAGTATAAAAGGAACCCATGGCCAATGCATTATGTACGTGTTAAAAAACAATCTTAGTGATTAATAAAACGATCCATAGATGATCAAGAGTTTTAGTATATCGTGTTTGTATTTAAATTCCGCATAGATACAAGCATACAGAGATTTTTCATATAGTTCTGCTATTGATTACGTTAGCAAGCTATCGATCCATTAGCTCAAAAGATATATCATAGAGTAGATCCTACAAGTGGTATCAGAGCCACAGGAGAATATCTGTGATCAAACGTAACTTCAACACCTTTTTCAGATAAATAATGGCAGACTTTGATGCTTCAGAAGTCACACAACCAAACAACAACAACACCCTCACACAACAGCTTCAACAGGTTGCTTTTTCCAATAGCAATGCAAAGATTCCATATCTAAAGAAAGATGAGTATGAGATATGGGCGAAGAAGATGCAGAATTGGATTGCTAGTATTGACTTCAATCTCTGAAATGTGATCTTGAAAGGAAACAATCCAAAGAAGATAGGAAAATACTCTGATGGTAATATTACCATCTATCCTCCTTCTACTGCTGAAGAAATCATTGCTGTACAAAGAGAAAACAAAGCTAGAACCATCTTGCTTCAAGCCATCCTAGATGATCATATGAGAGACTTTCACTTTCTTGATGATGCCAAAGAAATCTGGTTGGCCATTAAAGCAAGGTTCGGGGGCAATGAGGAATCTAAGAGAATGAGAAAGTACATGCTTAAGCAGGAGTTTCAGGAATTTAGGATATCAGAGGAGGAAGGCATACACAAGGGCTATGATAGATTCCAGAAGATTTTGAGTCAACTGCATCAGCTTCAAGCCAAGCCTGATAATGATGAATGCAATTCCAAGTTTCTGAGAGTTTTACCACCTTCTTGGTCCCAGGTCAGTTTTGCACTAAAGACCAAAGGTGGACTGGACTATCTCTCCTTTGATGATTTTTATAACAAGCTCAGGAGTCTAGAGCTTGATATCAAGGGACACTCGACTTATTCAGCAACTCCTACAAACTCAGCCTTTGTAAGCACTACTTCAAACAGGATGACACATGCTGCAAGTCCAAGTTCTTCCTCCACAACATTATCTTACACATCTACTGGTCCAATGAATCATCCACAGTCTGGTAGTGTGGTAGAAGATGTACTTCATTCATTTTTGTTGATTATGAACAACAGCAGCAACTGGCTTATGAAGATTCTGAGCAGATTGACATGCTAGATTTGAAAGAGATGGATTTGAAGTGGCAAATGGCTATGCTTACTGTCAAGGTCAGAAGGTTTGAGAAGAAAGCTGGGAGAAAGCTCAATTTTAGAGGAAGAGATCCAGCTAGATTTGACAGGAGAAAAGTCAAGTGCTATTCATGTGGTGAGATAGGCCATTTTTCAAGAGAGTGTAATGCTAAGAAGACTGAAGACAACACAAGGTATTCAACCTACAAGCAGAAGGAGTTGGAAGCTGGAAATTCAAAGGCCTTGGTGACTGTTGTTGATGCTTGCATTGATTGGAAGGAGCATGATACTGAAGATGCTGAAAGCAGTGCTTCTCAGCTATTTTCTTGCCTGGCTAGTTGTGATGAAGAATTTGCCTTCATGGGCATCTCTCCTCAGGTATCTGATTGTGTTTTTGGTTGTGATTCGGTTAAGATACAAGAGTCATTAAGTGCCATGTTTAATAGACTTGTTCTAGTGGAACCCGGCATGGTCAGATCTTAGATTCCCTCTAGCTTCTTAAGCATACCCGGTTGGTAGGTGGTCATATGGTTAATTTGCACATAAGGAAAAGTAGTACTATGGCCAATTCTTACCAATCCCCACAACCTACTAGTCTAGGGTCCTTCGGTTAATTCACCTAGACTGAGTAGATTCAACCAAGCTTATACACTACCGAAGCGAAAGAATAACGAACAAGCTAAGATAACATCTACATAGATAAGTATGAACGATAAACTAAAACCAAATCTTAATAAAGAGAATTCATGAATGTAAAACAAAAATAGAATTCGAACATGTATTAGACTAGGTGGTTCCTAGTCTAATTATACACCATCTCTCTAGCCTTCCTGGTATTCATTCTTCTTCTGGGTCGTTCTCCCAAAACCCTAGTGCAGGTTTGGGGGAGAGGAATTTGACAATTTGTAGACGAATTTCCTTTGGTATTTATATGGCTCATCTTTGCTACGGCGTAGTCGTATGGTAGGACTACGCCGTAATCTTTGTAATAACCTCTACGGCGTAGCTTGTTGGATTGCTACGACATAGCCTTTGTAAAATCATTCCTACACCGTAACTCAATGACTTGTTATGGGCGTAGTCTTCAGAAAATCCTTCCTACGCCGTAACTCAACTACTTGTTACGGGCGTAGGGCTCATATCTTCAATATTACGTCGTAGTCCAATAACTAACTACGTCGTAGCCTTTGGTAATCTCTGTACGCCGTAGCTCATTTGCTTGCTACGGCATAGTCTTTATTTCTTGGGGTAAAACATCTAACGGTGTAGTGCCATCACTTAACTAGACCGCAGTGTTTGTGTCTTCAATATAACTTTAAGCGTAATTCCCACTCTTAAGCCAATAAATCATAAATAACGTACTGTTACTCATCTTTACCCTGGAACCAAAATAGGAAGAAATAAGAGTAGATATTCTTCATATAAATAGAAAAGATGACCAAAATAGGAAGAAATAAGAGTAGATATTCTTCATATATAAGATTTCTTGAAGACTTTGACTGTCAGACCTGGCGGAACCCTGGGGTTACAAGGGTGGAACCCTTGTTTTGGTTCCGCCGGATCCGCCAGTCTGCTGGTTTGGTTGGCTATAAATACCAAGCCACTTGCAAGAAATCTCTCATCACTTCTCATTATAATTTACACATACATTCTCATTACATTTATCTAACTCATTAACATTTCATTTGTGAGATCTTTTGTAGCAAAGAAGATCACAAGTTCATACCAAAAGTTACAAGTCTCAACATAATGATGCAAGTCTTGTTAGCTTAGTTTTGTGTAACCTAGTGAGGTTTATACATCTATTCATTGTGTACTTTCAGTAGTGATCGGTAGGTATTTTAGGCCTTAAAATACATAGTGTGACGAGAGTAGTTGTACCCTTGTAAAAGAACTCGACATCTAGCTTTGTGTCGGTAATCTTGTGTAAGCGATGTGTAAGGTTTTCTCCGCTGGTGAAAGGAGCTTGTTGACTAGTGAAAGAAACTCTCGAGTTAGATACTCGAGGTTTGGAGTAGGGCAAGGAAAAAGAGTCCTTGTAGCCGAACCACGATAAACTATGTGTTGTGGTTTGATCGTTTTTTTCTTTATTCTTGCATATTACATATTGTCTTTTAGATTAGATCTTTGATTACACGGAAAGTTTTAAAAGATAATTAAGTTATAAACCGGTAAACTATTCAAACCTCCTCCTAGTTTTCCACAGTTTTAATTTTGTATCGTTTTTATTTTATGTTTATGTAACATTTACGTTTTTATTAATGAAATTTAAATTTGTGTTAAAAAAAAAAAAAAAAAAAAAAAAAAAAAAAAAAAAAAAAGGATGTTGGTCGCCCTTACTGGGGAACCTAATCGCCTGAAGATTGATGGAGAAAAAAAGCTGACGTGACAGTGAAAATGGGGGAGAGTATCTCTCATTACTGTGTCTAGCCTTAATTGAAAATAACGATACATTAAAAATACGAAACCGAATAAAAAAAAATAGTGAGTAAGATTCTATAGATGCTCCTCAATATCTTGTCAAATGTCGATGTGTACTTTTCTATCCCAAAGTTCCTTGTTTTTTCTTCTATGTATGTCGCATCTTTCGACCCAAGTACGTTGCAAATTCTGTTGTGAAGAAACATATATACAATTCGTTAAACTCACTAATCACGAATTCTTGATCTTTTAATATCATGTTATGTAATATGATGCAATAATACATGATTCTTCGTAGTGTATTGATTTGGTAAGCACGTGCGGGTTATTGTATAATTCCTCAACGACCATGTATGACTTCAAAAGTTCGTTTAATATCTTTTCTTGCACGAAAACTAGATTTAGTTTTTTTTGTGTCACTAAAACCTCGTTTCAGTTTAGGATTTTCGGTTTTTCCCAGAATCTTTTTTAACCAAACTAATTGAACCGAATAAATTGAATAACCCGATAACCGGACCAATGACCACCCTAATAATAACCAAATTCAATAGTTGTTTTGTTTATGCCCTTTGGTTCCTTGTGGCCACGGAGGTTCACTTGCATCGATTCCGGGATATCCAAAAGGGTAGTTGTCCTGGAATTAATCGGCTCATGATGACGAATCAGAAACCCAAGTACCAAAAAAAAAAAAAAAAAAGCTCATTTGGATAAATAAATGTTCAAAAATTTCAAGATATTATAAAAATATTTAAACTTCAATAATTTATGTAGTTAAAAAAAAAGTTTAAGTGATTTTAAGAAAAACGTTAATTTAACTTGAGCGACTTTTGTAAATAAAACAAAGTTTGTATGACGTTATTAGTGAAAAAATATTAAAAGCTAGTTATTATTTAAAAAATTTCACCCTTCATAAGACAATACTTATGTTCTATAAATTTAAGCGCAAAAGTATATAAACTAATAGAGGAGCAAATATAAAGTATGTTAGATGAGTACTAGCAAGTCATTTGTTAATTTAACTTGAGCGACTTTTGTAAATAAAACAAAGTTTGAATGAGGTTTAGTGAAAAAATATTTTGAATATGAACAACATATTTGATAAAGAACTAATTATACAAATGCTCCTATCGCTAAAAGTTTATACCTTTTTCAAAAAAAAAAATAAATAAAAAAAAAATAAAAAAAATTGACTTCTTAAAATGCTCCAAGAAATTTATCAATTTTCCTATAGCTTTAAATCTTGACAATTGTCTATCTTTTATACTTTGAGCGATTCTTTTTGTTAGTGACGTATAAGACACTTTATGTACTTTTTTAACATGTTTTTAAAAGACCTATTTTTGGGCTTTGAGCGACCTTTTTATTTTCTCTTTTTTTTTTAATTATTTTTTTGAGTTAATCACATTTTTGCTCCTTGTGATTTGTCTGAGTATTTCATTGTCAGTTCAATTTTACAAGTGTGTTGATCGTGAAATATGGTAATACTGGATTTGTTTTAATTATTTATTTTGACCAAGTAATAAGTAGCAAGTAGTAAATTCTCATCCAAAAAAAAATAATGAATAAATAAAAAATAAAAAAATAATACATTAATATGAACACTTTCTTGGTTTTTCATTCTCAACTCTCATTTTCATGTTACTTCTTTAAATACTATGGAGTTGCAAATTCTCAGATTTTACATAAACAAATTTATCAAACTCATAAGTCACAACAAAAGTTCTAACCAAACCCTACCACCTCCCATATGTCACCATTCACCACCATCTCCAACTCTTTATCTCCGGCCACCACCACCACCATCTTGGCCTCGTCCACCCCACACACTTTAACCTCGACTAAACCATACTACCACAACCCCATATTACCATCATTTATCAATCACTATTTAACAATTACTAAACCACCATTTATACATCACTAAACCACAATTTACATGTAACCCACATCACCATCATTGTATCACCCCCATTTTCACAAATCGCAACAGATTTAGATCTGGGGTATTACTTTATGGAATCACAGTCACAATAATATAAAATAACTCGAAAAGAGACGTTTTTATAAAATGAGTTATCATTCATTAAAATATCAGAGTTTTTATTAAGAAGAGGCCCCGTAAATCTAAGTGTGAAAGTAGTATTTTGAATGATAACAGGGTTAGAAGTCCTCCAAGTTCAGTGCTGTTTCGTGCCATGGATTCCATAACAGCTAAATACCTATGATACATGCTTAAAAGTCAAAGTTAGGTGTTCAGTGAGAGTCATAGGTTTAAGTGATAGTGTGAATACAAGTTCCACAGGGTTCATTTGTTACACCCCTCACATGAATTTCCCTACTATTGTGTCATGTTTTTGTTTTATGAAAATACTTTACTAAATACCCTTTAAGTTTTATATATTTATAATATTTACCCTAAACTTATGAACTTATATATTCTATACCCTTATCTTTCTAAACTTTACATATTTAGCCCCTATACTTATATATTTTGAGAAAATGACAGAATTGACCCTTAGACTTATTAGTTTTCAAAATTTACTATTTATACCCTTAACTTAATAATATTTACAAAACTAGTCCTTATAAGTTTATAACTATATTACTTTTCATCCTAAGGTTATATAGGTTTGCAAAAAGGGTCCTTATACCTAATACTTCTAAAAAATGTCAAAAAAGTCCCTAGATTTAATATTTTCAGAAATTTATAATATATACCCCTATGGCCCTATGCATGGTAAATTTGCAAAACTAGTCCTAAAACCATGCAAACTATATTCTTATGAAACAAAAAGTTCTCCTAGCTTATGATAAACTAATATTAGCTTATCTATGTTTCCTAAACTAGCTTATAGCTTATGGTAAGGGCTTATAGCATAAAATTAGTAATTTGACTATATTTAGGATTTCAAAATGAAAACTAGCAAATGAAAATGTTCAAGGCTCAAGAAAGGGTTCCTAGGTGATCTAAGGCAACCTATAACTATCCTAGGACTATACTAAAGCTATTAGAACAATAAATAAAGCTTACGTGATAAGGGGAAGGCTTAACGAGGGTATTAGGGTTTTCTCGATGGAAATGGGACTCGACAAGGGTGCAAGGCCTATCTTGCTCGACTCATAGGCTTACTAGAGATTGTATACTACTACTACTACTTAGAGAAAGTTTGAGGTGTAGAAGAGAGGAGGTGTGATTTGGAATGGGAGGGGGTGTCGAGCTATTTATAGGGCTCGTTAGGTTTGTTGTGCAAGAAAGAGTGGGTGAGGTAGCGAGGGGGGGGGGGAGGTGACTCATGACAGCTATTGGTGACTCTTAAGAGCTAGTGTGGTGACTAAGGTGGGCTAGGAGGTGGTGTAGGGGTTGTGTGGTGGTGGTTTGGCCGCAACCTCAAGGTGGTGACAAGTAGGTGATCCACCTACTTGTATGCTGCTTAGGTGCTTGCTTGGTTAATTCTAGTAGGTGCATAAGGTGCTAGGCTAGGTGCTTGAGGTGCTTAGGTTTAGGTTTAGTTTATGCTTAATCTAGCTTAGTGAGTGATTAGGGTCTAGCTTAAGGTTTAATGCCTAGATTAGGGTTCTATGGGTGCTTAGTGATTAGGATTAGGACTTAGGAGACTTATACTAAGTGGTGGTAACTTATGGTAAAGATTTGGGAAGGTTTAACCTATTTTTGGGGCTTATAAGACCTAGTTAGGGTTTTGTACTTAAGGGACTTGTACCTAAGCTCTAGAGGGTTCTACTAAGTTTTAGGGAGTCTAAGATATCCTAAAGTTTCCTATGTAACTTATACCTAAGCCTTGAATACTTTCAAACTAGTTTAGTTTAGGAATTAGGGTTTTAGAGATAACTATAACCACTTAGGGTTTGATTACGGTTTATTTTGGTATTATGGTTGATTTAGTATGTTGTGGTGATAGATTACTTATTGTGGTATTGTGGTGATCTTAGATTAGGAGTTTATGTGTTATGGTTGTAAAGATATTTGGCTTAAGAGGATACGTGCGCAGGTCTAGAGATCAATAAAAAGGAAGAAAAGCTAAAATTTACCTGTGAAAATACCTAATATAAGTATTGTAGTGGAAATGATTTTATGGGTGTTTACAATCATTCTGCAATGCCAAGTCATCCACCAACCAACCACATCACCATCATTCCGCCGCCACCCATAAACCCTACGAATTGAAGCACACACTTCCAAAGCCATAACCCACCCTATCGAAGATCCAATCAAACCCTAACTAACATCTCATCAAATCCTTCATATCTAACCTGACGAGGTGGCCAGATCCATGCTCCAGTCAAACCATAACCCACCACGAAATCACCACCAGTAGATCCGATCGTCTGGTCTAGATTCGGCCAGATCCATGGTTGGTGGATGTTGCGGCGTGATGGTGGTCAAGGTGGCTAGTGGGATGTGGTGGGGGTGGATGAAGGGATTTTTCATTTGTGGTTCTTTTTATTACAAGATGAAGATGAAGGTAAATGTGTGATCTTATTGGCGGTGGCCGGAGGTGGTGTGGCTGGAAGTGGTGATGGTGCACTTTGGGCGACTTAGGCGTTTGTATAATTAGCTCTTTAATAAAAGTACCGTGAATAGGACCACAAAATTTTGACACTCATAATTGTAAATTCATAAAAGTACCATGAACAAGACCACACACAAAAATACTCTAAGCTTATGAAAATATTTTCAATAACATTTTTATGTACTAAATGTTCCAATTATATAGGGTGCTATCATATAGCTTTGTATCGGCTAAGTTCTCATTATATCTTTATGATTATAATACAATTACTAAAAGACAGTTGACTCTTCATTACGATTCTTAGAGCACAAGGTGTCGTGAAGAGGCTAAGCTTCTCATTTGGGACTCACGGGATGCCACAACACTTTAAAAAACCTCTACAACTAACCCATCATTCACAACTAACATCAATTTACTCATTTGGGTATACCTACCCTTTATTTACACAAAAAACACAAATATAAACCGTTTGTCTCCAAAATAAATATAACCTATCATCTTCAACCTCTCTCTCTCTCTCTCTCTCTCTCTCTCTCTCTCTCTTTCTCCCCTGACACACACACACACAAACCCGATCATCTTCATCACACACAAAAAAACGATGCTGCTGTGGGTCCACCTTCACTTTCACCACCTCTTCTCCCTTTGCCACCACCCTATGCTGTTGTGGGTCCGCTTGTTTTTACCACAAAATCTCAGTTTCATAAACCTTCATGGAAACAAAGTCATAAATGGTAAATGTATAATAAACATTCAAAATTTAGGGAAAAAAAGCACTAACAAAACAGTAATAAAAGGACATAACTTACCTTCGTCGTGTAGACGACAAGGTGTTAAGTGGCGAAAAAAGATGAAGGGGGGCGGTGTCGTGACGAGATACAACGAAGAAGCCACGATGGACTGACGAGGTTGTGGCGAAGACACACCGTGTACTCTTATGCGAGATCAAAATATTAAACAGTTTTTTGTTAACAATTTCAACAACAACCTCTAAACTAGTGGTGATTTAGTAAGTTTTTCTCTTAAAAAATGTCCTTAGGTCTTGATTCATATTTTACGTTAGCAAGATGAAATTTTTATTTTTATAAAGAAGTTTATATCGACGTTATCAAAATATGATTAAATTAAAATCAAGAGTAAATTGCATAAACCTTCTTTAATAATTGGCTAAATTGCAGGTTTCGTCCCAAATAGTTTGGAAGTGCAAAGATCGTCCCTAAAACAAACCTTTTCGCAAATTTTGGTCATTGATTTTAACCGGTGCTAAGTAGATTCCGTTAGAAGTTACACGTTAGCCCTTTTGGCCAACAACTATTGCAGTATTCATCCTTTAAACTAACGGCCGTTTATAATTAAAAAAATTCAGTTTATTTAAAGTTTTTCGATTTTTTATGTTTGATTTTTATATAAGTTTCTATACGCTTTTATACACATTTTTATATATGTTTTTATATATATTTTTATTCACATTTTTGTATACGTTCTTATATATTTTTTATATGTTTTTATATACGTGTTTATAGACACTTTTATTTATGCTTTTATGCATTTTTATATACGTTTTTGTGTACATTTTTATATACAAAAAAAGTATATAAATTTGTATAAAAAGTATATAAGAGCATAAGTAAAAACGTTTAAAAGCGTATGCAAAAAGTATATAAGAACATATATAAAAATGTAAACAAAAACGTATATAAAAACATATAAAAAATGTATATAAAAGCGTATGCAAAAACGTATATATGATTTTATATATGTTTTTGTATACGTTTTTATATGTTTTTATATTTGTTTTTGTATACGTTTTTATATACGTTTTTATCTACATTTTTGTATATATTTTTGTATATGGTTTTATATACGTTTTTGTTTACATTTTTATATACCTTCTTATACTCTTTTTATATACACTTTTATACATATATATATATATATATATACTTTTTATTCGTTTTTATATATGTTTTTATATACATTTTTATAAACAAAAATGTATACAAAAAAATTTATAAAAGGTATATAAGAACATATATAAAAGGGCATACAAAAACGTTTATAAAAACAGATAAAAGCGTATATTAGAATGTTTAAAAGCGTATTTAAAAATGTATAAAAGCGTATTTAAAAACGTATGAAAGCATATATAAAAATGTATAAATAACATACAAGAATGTATACAAAAACGTGTATAAGAATGTGCATAAAAATGTATATAAAAACGTATATAAAAGCGTATAGAAACTTAAATAAAATTGTATATGTTTTTATAAAAATGTATATCAAAAATCTTAAAACTTTAAATAAACAATTTTTTTTATAATTATAATCGGCCGTTAGTTTAGAGGATGAACGCTGTAACAGTTTTTAGTCAAAAGGGCTAACGTGTATCTTCTAACTGAATCTACTTAACGTTGGTTAAAACCAGAGACCAAAATTTGCAAAAAGGTTTGTTTTAGGGACGATCTTTGCACTTTCAAACTACTTGGGATGAAAGCTGCAATTTGGCCAAATCCTAGAGACGATTTCTGCAATTTGCTCTAAAATTAATATTGAAATAATTTTAATTTTTGCAGAATTTTATAAAATGTACTATATTAACTACAAAAAATTTAGCATTTTGGGTCTACATTCTCGTCCCATTTTTGCAAAGAGTGTCGTCCCAAGTGAAATTTGGTAGGATATCTCGTCTCATTTTGGTTGTCACAAAAAATTTGGGTCGACAATGCGACGACATGATACTGGGCCCCACGATCAATCCAATGCTTAAAAATAAAAAAAGGACGACACTTGTTTTGCAAAATGGGACGAGATTATCGTCCCAATTTTTTTTCTATTTTTTTTTTTTTTTGCTTTCTTTACTATTTTTAAGTAAATAAGAAAATATTTTTTTAAAACAAAATGAGACGACATAAAAAATCATAAGGGACGAGATACCGTTTGGGACGATCTACATGGCAGTCAACAACAAAAAGGGACGACATCATAATGTATTTTAGGGATGACATTGTCGTCCCAAATTTCCCTGGGAGAAAAAAATGCAGCTGACTTGCATATTTTCCAAATTTTTTCTGGAATTTTTTCCGGAAAAAATCTACCAAAAGCTGCATATTATAACCTGTAATCAACCACAATCCACAATACCAATTTGACAATATGATACAATACCAAATTACTAAATGATACAATACCATTCCATAAATCCTGGTATTAAAGCTTAATAACAAATATAACAAAGGTTTGTTTTTGGTCATATAATTTTGACCTAATACATGTCACAAATATCGACGCAGCACATGTAAATTTCTAACAAATTCATTTAAATTTGATACTATAATAGGCCCGAATAACAAAATAGTGAATGCTAAATGTTGTCCGCTCGAAACATGGATAAAAACTATCAAGTAAATATCGACTAATGCAACTTGGCACACCTGAATACAAAGACCCATTTGATCCGTGGCTTTTAGCTGAAGTGAGCCAGGTTAAAGTGACCCGTTTGATACATGCCTTTTGAATTCAGCGACCCGTCTGACTTGTGCCTTTAATCTGACCAATTTGATGTCCTACACAACCCTTTCATGCCAATGAAACCGTACGTTCCCAAACCATCGTCAGTAACATGTATTTCAACGACGCCTGTGTTATCACAGGTATAAGACCCATCTATATTTAGGAGTTTTTTATAGCAACAAAAATAAACTGTGAATATAAGAATAGAGGTTAAAAACATATTTTGATATCAAGACACGCCACCATCAAAGAAAAATGGTAAGTCGATGCCTGTATATACAGTGTATACATGAAGCTTGTGTAGCAATAAACCGAAATCAGTGGTAACTTTTTAAATTCCTTTTACCCTGTGCAGTATATGATTGTGTCTGCTGTGAGCCATGAACCATCAACGAAGACAACACTTCCATCTTCATGTAAGCTTTCTATCTGTAACATGTTAAAAACGACATTAAACTTGTGAAAACATAGTAAGATGTTTTCAGGAAGTTGATATATGATATATCATATAGTTGGATGAAGATGTAGATTATCATGTTTGGAGATCACTTTCGATAGACCCTCTGAAATAGGAAGAGATTTAGAACTAAGGTGGATCTTTTTAGCTACATTCATTAGCTCTATCGATATATCCTTGATGAGTGCTCAAACACTCATCATTTTTATCGTATTTAAACTGCCAAAACATCCGAAAACGCTCAGAAATGCATCAAAATACTAAAAATATCCCAGGGATTGTATTTTATACATTTCAGATGCAAAATGAGCAAAAACAATGAAAAACGAACAAAGTTTACACAATTGGCAGTTTTAGTCCCCCGACTTTCAAAAATTTACAAAACTAGTCCCTAAGCATTTGTTTTGAAAGGAAAGTCAACCTAAGGCATTTAAAAGTCAAAATTTATCAAATATTATCCTTAGGTAAAAACTTTGGAAAATTTACACTTTTGGTCCCTGCAGTTTGGGAAATTGACAAAATCAGTCCCTGGGGAATTTTAAAATGGAAAATACATTTTGTGACCTTCATATTATGGGAATGTAACATGTTTGGTCCTTGGATTAACTTTGAGCAGTTGGCATTTATGGTCCTTAAAAATCACAAAATTACAAAATGGGTCCTTGTGATTAAAATGTGTATAAACCATACGGGCCCTTTGTAATTTAAAACCAAAACCAAAGTAATCCAAACACAAACCCACACCAATCCACCCAAGTCCATTGTTATCCCCAGCCCAAAGACACCAAAGCCCACATCCATTTTATTAATAAATCCGGGTCAAACAAGATAGTCAACCCCCACCACCACTTTCTTCCCCGCCTAAATACCCAGCCCCCAAAACCTGCAATCCCAACAAGTTTGTCCCCCTCCCCACTCTCCAACCATCCTACCAGCCACCTTAATCCACTACTCCACCACCTCCTTAAGTCAACCCTAATTTACACCCAATTGTCCCCCACTCCCATATAATACCGACAAGGAACAAAGGGTCAAGATGAAAAGCAAAGCTAATCCAATGGATGAGATGATACTCCAAAGAGACAAGACATCAAAAGCAGAACACAAAGTGTAAAAGAAAGAAAGAAGGCCTGGTTCAAAGTATTTTTTAATTTTTAGTATTTATAGAAGTGAATGTAAGCCATATATTGGCATTAGGATTTTAGAGTAAGCAGTAGTAGTACTTAGTAGGTTTTAGTTAGTTTTTAGTTTTAAGTTTTCAAGTATCTTTAGTTTTCAAGAAAAATCTTTTGTACTCTTTAATTGAATCTAATGCAAGTTTAACTTTTTACCATTGCAGTTACTTAGTTCCTTGTTTATATAGTGTTTATTGTTAAGCTTAATATTTTTCATTTAGTGCAATTAGAGTCTGTTTTACAATCTATAAACTGAATCTCAGCTTCCAAAAATGTTTGTCTGTTGAAAACATCAAAGTGAACCCTTAAGGGACTGTTTGGCACTAGTGTTCCTTTCAGTTTAGACTTGTTTTGACCTTCTTTTCAAAACTTAAGATAGGTTTGTGTGGTTGTATTTAGTATCTTTTAATCATACTTATTCTTGCTCCACTAATTTTAAAAGCATTGTCTGAAGTTTTTATTATTTATTGTCATTAACTGGTTATTAGAATAGATAATTAGATTTAGCTGCTTCTGTTGTTCTTATTGCTTCCAATTAGTTTAGAATAGGTTAGTAATAGATTGCAAATTTGTCCTTGACTTTCTTTGGTCAATATACCCATTTTCACCCATGACTGTTTCAGTAGACATTGTCCCAAACACCATCAAGTATCCATTTGTAATTCACTAATCTGTAGGTGTTTAGGTCTAGAACTTGTGTTGATGCTTATGCGCCGGCTTGACAACAAGCTTATATTTTTGTTTGAAATTTAGGATATTTTTTTAGACAGCTTATTCATCTCCCAAAGTGAGCCCTCAGGCCTGCAATTTACACTGCCTCATTGACCTATTTTCTGTTGGCCTTATCTTGGTCAACCCTTGACCATTTGGGTTGATTATTTGGTGCTTTGTGATCCCCATAGGACTGTCTTTGTGCATATGCCCTTTGTTTTCCACTGTGAGTTCATTTGAAAACCTCTTGTGGCTTGCAATTTGAGCCTGATGGCCTGTTTTTCACATCTGAGTTTTTGATTGATTTGCTTATTAGTTTGTTTCCTTGCATGTCCTATCTCATTTACTGTGTATTCAATTTAGGTGTAGTTTAATTCAAGTCCTTGTTTAGTTTAAGGCTTAATGGATAAGCCAAATTAGGCCTGCAGGTTAGCCCCCACCAATTGCAGCCCTACATTTCTTTTGTCTCAACAGCCTTAGATCAAGTATTTTTCATCTCTTTGTTTCTAGTGTTTAGGACATGAAATTTGACATTGAGTTTCTTTGTCAGTTTATCTACAAGCTAGTGATTTTATTTTATTTTTAAGAATCTTTGTCAATAGTTTTTTAAGCCCTTGAAGTGAGCTCCCCAGGACTGCACTCCCCTGCACCAGATTCACCACCCAAGTTCACAAGCTCATTAAGAGCTTAATGTTGGACTCCACTCCTTGAATTTCAGTTTATTCATAAGTCCACCTAGCTGGCTTTTGGAATCCAGGTTCATCTTGGTCCTTGGATCACCCTTGTGGGGCCCACAGTGGCCTGCAACCTTGCTTTGGGGCCTGCTTAGTCTGTGGTTCTTTGGATTGCTTATTTAAGCTTTTCCCTTGTGCTTATTGCCCCTTGTCTGCTTATTTAGCTTGCTTCTATCAGTATTAACTTAACTTTTCCTAAGTTTAGCTTCTTGCATCAGTTAATAACCTTTTCAATTTCAAAAATCCTTCTCAAAGCTCATTTAGCCTACTGATTAGATAAAAAGCTCACAGAGAGCTTATTGTTAAGTTATAAAAACTTTTGTTTTTCAAAAGTTTATTATTTTTAGTTGTTTAGTGTATTTGTAAAGAGAAAACCAAAAAAGAAAAATAGTTTGTGAAAGTGCCACTAGTGAGATTCGACCCTGAGACCTCTTGGTCAACTCTGGTCAAAACCAAACCAACACCAAGCACCATCTGGGCCATGTGATAGTTATTGTTTTAGATTCCCCTAGTTCCTTTTATAGTACTTTTATTTCCTTTAAGCTTATTTAGCTTATAAGTTGATTTCCAGCTTATTAATAAGCTTTTCCACACTTTTTATATTTTTCCCAGTTTAGTAATAGTATAAACTATTTTTAGAATAAATTTTATATTTTTCACTGTTCATTAAGTATTTTTAGTAATTTAAATTAGTTTTATTAGTTAATATTTAGTAATTAATTAATAATTAATAATTAAAAAGTCAAAAAAATAATTTTCTTTTTTCTAAAATTTTCTTTTATTATTAGGTTCGTAAAAATGTAATTTTCATGTCCGTAGCATTAACGTAGCTTAAATTTCACTTTTTATTTCGCGCACTCGCGTTTATTTTAATTTTTACTCGCGTTTTATTTTAATAACTTTTGCGTTTTTAAATTTAGGTTACGTTTGTAAAAGTAGTTTGTTAAATAAAGAAAAGCCAAAAACATAAATAAAGTGATAGCTTCTATTTAAGCCGTTTGGCTTATTTCTCTGCTTACGTATAAGCAAATTCTGATTTTAAATTCTTAGATTACGTTTTAGGTTAATTAGGTTTCACGTCATTGTTAATATAGTTCGTTTCAATCGTTCTCATTCGTATTTCCTTAGCGTAATCATTCAAACTCTCTTAAACCCCTTTCCTGTCCAAATTCACCCGATCACAAAGCTGTTTGTTAACCATCACACCTCGTCGGGACATAACGACCCGGGGAAACCACTGTACTTCCGCGGAGATTGACTCTTAAGCTGTTTGACCTTGTTGACCATTCCCTGGTCAGTTTAGGTTGACCGTTCAGAGCCAATCAATCCTGCCCACTAAGTGAGTTCCCCACGACAACCTCCACCTACAAGTATCCGAGTTCTTTAATTACACTACACATACTCCAACACATAAATACACTATACCACAAAAGCTCAATTTTGAGAGCAAGATTAGTACTTTTAAGAAACGGAACCTTTAATTCAAAAAACGGAACCTTTAAACCATCGAAACAACACCCGCATAACCAAACAACATCAATTGTAAAAATTAATGAATACTCAGGTCATAAAAGTACAACATTAATTCAAAAAAATTAACATGCACCGAAACGACCTATGTGTGCAGGTCTGTAGAAAAACCCAAAAAGTTCCAGTAATTGCTTGAAATCACAAAACCTTCTTTCGATTCAACCCATAAATATTACAAGAAATTCATACCTTTTAATGAGATTTTTACATAAAAATAACAATAATTAATAACCATAGGGCTGTAAACGAACCGGACGATCACGAACGGAGCCTTGTTCATGTTCGTTCATTTAATTTTAACCGGACAAATAAACAGAAACGGATGTTTAAATGGACGAATTTTCTTGTTCATGTTTGTTTATTAAGAAAATGAATTGTTCATGTTCGTTTATGTTCGTTCATTAACACACTAAACGAACGCTAAACGAACATAAACGATCGAACATAAATAAAAATAGACAAATAAACATAAACTTTATTGAATTATTCACAATATATTATTTTATAAGTGTTGCTTTGTTTAAACAAACTAATTTTTAAAATTATAAAATTAAAAGATATAATATATGAACATAAATAGATAAATAAACATAAACGAACTTTAATGAGCTCCTAATCGGACGTTCACGAACATAAATGAACAAACGAGACTTTTGATTATATTCGTTCATTTAACTAAACGAACGTAAAATATTGTTCATGTTCGTTTATTTAATAAACAAACGAACATAAACGAATTTTTTACCGAACGGTTCATGAAATGTTCACTGAACGTTCAGTTCGTTTACAGCCCTAAATAACCATATAACCATTCTATCAATACTTAACCAAAATAAAAAAAAAAGGAACAAAACCCACCGTCATATTTCCAATAATTGATAGAAAGAAAAAAACCGCGTCTCCAAAAACTAATACCCCCAAATTCTACTGATATAAATATCCAAAAATTAGAATTTATAAATTTACAAATTGCAAGATTTTCCTTTGCTTTTACATCATTCTTCGCCATCTTCTTCCTCATCTATGAAGCAAAAGTGTTATCCCGCAACAAAAAACCTAACAAACCCAAATTAAACACAAAGTAACAAAACTTTAACAATATGGCTAAAAGTGAAAAAAGGCAGACTTACTATGACCTTCTTCTTCCTTATGTTCACGTTAAAACCTGCAATACCAAAAATAAAAAGTGAAATATTCACCCACACAAAAGCAAACATAAAACATTAACAAAATCAAAACCCACCAAAGATCACCGTAAACCCATCTCACAGTTCTTGTGTGTTTAAAAAACCCACCAGTTGATTTATTTCGGTTGTGGTGGTTTCGGGCAGTGGTGAAGGTGGTTGTAAGTGGTGGTTTGGCAGTGGATGATTTTTTGTTGTAAAGACTTAGAAAAAATAAGAGGAGCAAATCTACTTCAATAAGTGAATCAATGGCGAAGTGATTTGATTTTCACGAAAATTTTGGTGAAAATTAGGGACGAAAATCTCGACTCTAACTGTTTTCTATTTTTTTCCCTTTTATCTTGTGTATATTTAACACTAATAAATTATTTAATTAATATTAAATAAATTAAAAATGATTTAAATTAGTTATAAATTATTTAAATAAATTAAAAATGATTTAAATTAAATTAAGCAAATGACTCGATATAGTATCGTGATACATGACATGACAAAACGGATGACTCGATATAGTTTCGTGATACACGACATGTTAAAACGGATGACTTGATATAGTATCGTGATACATGAAATGTTAAAACAGATGACTCGATATAGTATCGTGATACATGAAATGTTAAACGGACGGGTTGAGATGGTGTCGTTATACATGAGATCGTTAAACGGATGAGTCGAGATGGTATCTTTATACATGAGATGTTAAACGAACGAGTCGATATGGTATCGTGATTCATGAGATGTTTAACGGATGAGTCGAGATGATACGGTTATACATAAGATGTTAAACGAAGAGTCGAGATGGTATCGTGATATAAGAGATGTGTTGATGTGCGTTTTATTAGTACAAGTTTTAAAATTTATAAACATGAATTATCCGATTATTATCTAGCACATACGAGCAAGTATACTCGTCCGGTGTAATAAAGGTGGGTAAGTCGAGATCGTCCCAAGGGATTTGGTTGTTATAGTAATAAGATAAACGTTTGTTAAATAAGGGTTGTCAATCCAAATTTATGTAAAATAAAGTTTTAAAAGAAACTCAATAAAATCTAAACATATACTTGTGTATAATTCCTTGATTGGTAATTAGGAGTATTGTAACAATTTGAGTACAAAGTTTGGTGTAAAACTTGTTATGATGCGCAACTAAAAATGAGTAGTTATACAATCTATGATGTATGTCATGTTTTCACTACCACTAAGAATTCTATCACCTAAATGACTCCTTTCGGACATATCAAATTAGTATGACAATCCTATAAACACATGGTTGTTTAGAAAATCAATTCTTTTCTTATGAATTTCTACGAATCCTTTCGGTCCTTTTTCGTGATGAAATCGTTTCAAATCTATTTTAACAAGTAAATAAGATGGTTGTCAAGCATCCTATTCCATACTAATTTGGTGTATTAATATTTTGGAATAAAAACAAGTTGAAATTCCTTTCGGACCTATTTTTCAAGAGATTGTTTTTACCGACAAATTAAGCAAGAAAAAATGTTATTGAGGCAAAAGCAGTCAACTAAAGTAAACCACGGATGTGGTCAATATATTCAAACTCCTTAGGCTCAATGCTCCGCGAAATATAGAGTTTTCCCGGGTCGTTATGTATCGACGAGGTGTGAATTGTTATCAAACGGGCTTGTGATCGGGTGAATTTGGACAGAAAAGGGTTAGAGGTTGATTACGCTACTAATTTGTACAATGAAATAGCTTAAATAAGACATATAAACAAGGTTGGAAATTTGGAAAAACCAGAAACGTTTAAAACCTAAAACGCGTACGTTTAATTTAAATTTACATTAACGTACGAGATAAAACGCGAGTTTTAAGGAAATAAAATACTTATGACTATGAAAATTAACTTTTTACAATCCTATTAATAAAAGAAAATTTTTATAAAATTAAAATTAATTTTTACACTATTTAATTAATTATTACAAATTAATTACTATTTAAAGATTACTTAAATAATTTAAATTATTAAAAATAACAAACTGATTTAGAAAATTAAGAAAAAATTTACAAATCTAATTAACCATCACAGGAATCCTAGAAAAATTATAAAAAGTTTGTTTTATATATTTTTTTACACTATTTTACTAATTATTATATTAAATATTAATTAATTACTAATTAAACTAATTAAATTACAAAAATTAGAAGATGAACAATAATAATTATAAGAAAATTTCTAAAATTATTTTATAACATCTAAAAGCTAGGAAAAATATAAAAACTAGGGTTTACTCAATAAAAACTAATTTTGCTATTTAATACTTAATATTGATTAATTATAACTAAAACTAATATTAAATCTAAAAATTACCAAATGATAATATAAAAATCTAAGAAAATTACTAAAATTACTTTAACATAAAAGGAATTTAAGAAAAATATAAAAATGCCAAGTGCTTAATAAAAATCTAAAAAGGAAAATTAAAATTTAAATTACATTAAATAGAAACTATCACTTGAAATTAAATTGTTTTTTGTGGATTTTTCTTTTACAAAACTATTTTATACCTAAAAACATTAAACTTTTACAAAAACAACTTTTTTGGAAATCAAAAATAAGCACTATGACTGCTTATTTGCTACACAGTTGACTTTGGTTGACCAAGTAAGGAAATAAGCTCAAATGGGCTTATGTGGGGTCCACAAAGGGTGATTATGATTCCAATGAGTTAAGTGAACATGTTTAAGAAAGATTCAAATGAATAAGCTCACAGGATAAGCCCATAAGCAGAATTTAAGCACTTAAGTTATTATTTGATCACTGAAAATGGGATAGACTTTAGGGGTTGATTCAGGTGGGGTCCACAAGGTCTGAGGTCAAATGATTGGTCAAATCTTAAAAGTGCCAGGAGGGGGGTTGGGAGAAGCCAAGTGGGGCCTGTGGGACCCACTGTGGTGGCCAGAAACCACCACCAAAGATGGTGGTGTGGTGGTGACCTACTGATGCAGGGGAACCCCTTTCCCTGCAGCCTTGTTTGGAGGGCTGTGGGGTCCACAGTAAAATTCACAAAAATGAGGTAAAGAGGGGAACACAAAGTTAAGCTGGGGGGCTACCTTTCCTAAAAATCTTAAGGCTTGAATCAAATCACACAAATCCCTAAAATTCCTGCAATTTTTTACTTTTCTGCCTATGGATAATTTTTACTTTTTGAGCTTAATTTGAAATGTTGACTAATGTGGATTTTGATCCAATTTAACTTACTGAAAATAATACATTGAGCTATAATGAGACCAAATTAAGCTATCTTAAACACTTGAAAAGAGATTTGAATGGTTATGGATCTTGAAAATCCAACAGATAAGCAGTTAAAGAGCATAAAGTGGAGATTTGACTTTTGATCAAGTAAGGTCTGGTTTTTATGTCATAAATCTGCTATAAGGACCTATTGAGACTTGTCTCAACAAAGAGCATCAACAAAAATAACCTTGAGCACTAATCAATCAGTACATCCAAACACCCCTTTATATAAGACTCAATGGTGATTTTCAAAGCATTACACTAATTCAGTCCATAAAATTGATTCAGAAACACATATTATGATCCTATGAACTATCTTAACCACAAAATTACCAATCTAAACATCAAACACCTAAGAATGACTATGATGCAAAAATGACAGTGAACATGGAATAACTGAGTGACCAAGATTCCAATGAGTAAATAAGTAACATACAGTAACAATTCAACTTATATTAACTACATAAACACCAATCAATATATATAACAGGTTTAGTAGGACTACTACATGAATTTGCAAACATGTATAAGAAAAAACTTACAATTGATCCAGAACATGGACTTATATTTCCAGGGACCAAAACCTTTCCTACTACCTCCCCTTGAGGTACTAAACCTTCTATAATCCAAATCAAGCACTGAGCAACAACTACTGACACTTTTACAAGAATTTGAAGTTAATACTTGAAATTGTAAATTGGAGATTAGAGGCTGAAAACTTGAAATTAATAACTGAAATGAGTTTAAAAAAATACTAATAATACTTATTACAAAGATTTTTAGCAAAAGATTACAACATAATTAAGCTAAAACATAAACTGAGTTACACTACTCCTAAGCTACAACTCTCCCTTTGTCTCTGCTGCCTCTCTCTTCTTTAAAGGTGATTTGTTGGACTCAGTGGGTCTCACACATCATTTCCCAGCAATAATATGGACCTTAGGATCACTTACAAGTAATCAAGACCCTTTACTAGTTTTGGCGGGAAAAAGAAATTGGACAATTTTGAGTGGATTAGGTGTGGCTTTAATGACGGGGGGGGGGGGGGTTGGTTTGGTTTTGGCAGGTAAAGGTATTAATGAAGTGGTGAGGTTTGGTGAGAAAATTGGAGAGGAGGGGGGACATGGAGCTGGAAACCAGGAAGGGAGGATGGAGGGTGAACAGTGTTTTTTGGTCAAAGGGGTTGACTGGTGGTAATATTCAAACGGGGTGGGAGTTTTGGGCCTTGGAGGTGTTGGGCTGGAGTATTACATTGATCAGGTGTGTTTGTTTGACTTTGGATTTGGATAAAAATAACAAAAGGGTGGTTTGGTTTAGTAACTTTAGGAAATCACAAGGACCAAAGATGTAAATTCTGAAAATGTTAGGGACTGAATTGCAACTTTAAAAAATTTATTATAAGGACCAAAATTGCCACATGTGAATAACACAAGGACCAAAGTTGCAATTTTCCAAAATTAGAAATCGCAGGGACCTTTTATGTTAATTTTCAAACTTCAGGGGCCAAATTGTAAATTTCCCAAATTCTTCACCCAAGGACTAATTTTGACTTCTTGTGATTTCCCAAGGACCAAAATTCACTTTTTACCAAGAAATATTTCCCAGGGACCAAATCTGCCAATTTTTAAACTCCAGGGACTAAACTTGTAAGTTTCCAAAACTTTTGAGATTTTCCACCAAAGGACAAAATATGACAACCTATGATTTCAAAAGGACCTTTGGTGACTTTTATTTTAAAATAAGAGCTCAGGGACTATTTTTGCCAATTTTTGAAAGTTGGGGGACTGAAACTGCCAATTTTGTAAACTTTATACGTTTTTCATCTGTTTTTACTCATTTTGCATCTAAAACATATAAAAAACAATTTTGAAATATTTTCAGTATTTTGATGCATTTCTGAGTGTTTTCGTATGTTTTGCAGTTCAGATTTGACCAAAAATGATGAGTGTTTGAGCACTCATCAATCCCCCACACTAAAATATTGCTAGTCCCTAGCAAAAACTGTTTTGAAAACTTAATAGATTTTAATCTCTTTACCAAAATCCATTACTTCTGGAGTAGCCAAATGTATCATTTCAAGTAAGAACTATGGTCCACTTGATAACCATGTGATTTTGAGCAAACCATCAGCTGTCAACGGATTTGATTTGTCTTTATCAAAAGCCGTTTGCTTCTGGACTAGCCAACTCTTGATGGAATAGTCAACATCTTGGTGAGCTGATTACCAATTATGGTTTTTCCACTGCCTTTACCACAAGCCATAATCTTGCGGGCTAGCCAACTCTTTCACTTTTTAGGATACGGCGAGTTGAGATACCATACAATTTTGGGCAAATTGCAAGCCATAAACGGATTTGATATATCTTTACCAAGAGCCGTTTGCTCCTGGATTAGCCAATCCTTTTGTCGTTTAGAAAAGGCGGACTGATAACCACAAAAATTTTGAAGCACAAGTGAAAAAAAGAAAATTTTAAATTTTTTTGAAATTTTGGCCAAAAACGGGGGTACTAGATGGTAAAATGTGATAAAATTCGCTAGAATACCCCCCACACTTAGAATGAATATTGTCCTCAATATTCAAAGTCCCGGCTATTATGCCGACTCTTTGAACGTAAAAGGGCAACATTACAAGCTAAATGTGGAAACACCATTTTTTTCACTTTATTTGTAACCACAACAGGGGTAACTCCCCCACACTTAGGGTGAAAACCCTATAAGTATGCTACTGTTTTTGTTTACCGAGTCGCTAACTTGACTCGACCCCGAATTCATTTGTTCTTGGGGAAGCATGATGTGGAAGAAACAATCTCCATCGGACTTTCATCCAAGATGTTTGGACAAACATTTGAAGCACGTGAAAGTTCCACACCGATGAGATAAGTGGACCCTGGCTCAATATAATGGTAAACGGAAATGCCGGGGTCAAAGATAGTGTCTTCATTCCCGAAGGAGTGAAGAACATGAGAAGTCACCCTGTAGGTGAAGAAGGGTAGAAAGATCTTGATGACAATCAAGATAAAGTCATCATCATCAGAAAGAGAATTCATGATTGGTATATCATGAATCTCATCATTTAAGCTCGTATGATCTAGACATATTATGGGTGGGAGGGTTGGGATTTTGATATCAATCAAATTCTCAAGGTTGAGAATATTTCCCTCCGGAACACAAAGATCATCTTTGTCTAGATCAAAGTGAAAGTTATCATACTCCGGCGGAGATATGATATGAGTGAGTTCACCGGAGAACTCCTCAAAGGTGAATGAATCATACTCGGGGAGAGAAATTTGAGAATGAGAAGTGGTACTGCCACTAATCTTCTCTCCCATATGATCAAAAGTAAAGGCTTCAAACTCCGGAATAGGATCATCGGAGAAAATGTCACTATCCTTAATGGGGATAGGAGATGAAATAGGTTTCTTTTTGAAAGCCTCGATTTTAGAAATGAGGAGATCGACATTCAATAATGTTGCATGAAGTGCTTCATCTTTGATTTCAGTGTCAATCTCATCATTCTCTCCTTCTAAGCTAACTAGCTTAGAAGGTAATTCTTCCAGAAAAACGATGTCTCCACAAGATAACGAATCGTCATCAGTAGAATCGGAGAACATCTGAACATCATCATTCGGGAAGACAAGAGGAGGAGGGATATCACATACAAGATCAAGAATTCCCTGTGACTCTCTTGGGATTGAGACAAGGTTCTCAATACTAGACTTTATGAATTCGTCCGATTCCTTTTCAGGAACAGTGTCAAGATGCTTGTCCCCCATGCTCAGAGAATGAGTGGGAACCTCGGGTGTGATAAGAGTGGATTGAGATGGAATCTCAAGTGATGGAATTTCATCTGATGAACCTAATGAATCTTTATAAAATCCAAGGATATCAAGGGTATCTTCATCATCATTGTCATCAGGAATGAAACGAAATCGAGAGCTAGATCTGGCTGCTTTTTCTTTTGCAATTGATTCCCTAATAGATCTTTCATAAGCATCTTGGGAATTTATTTTAGCATCCTGTTCTTCCGCTAACAATTCTTCCATCGATTTTTGTTTTGGAATATCTGGGGTATGTATGATTCCTTTCAAATCTTTCACTAAATCCAAAAGATCAAGGAGAAGACTTTGAGGAATTGGCTGAGATGGAGGTTCGTCATAATACGATGTGTCAAAATTGTTACAAGGAAATGGATTCCTTGTTTGACAATCGGAAATGAAGTGTGGACCTCCACAGTAATCACAACATTAAAACTGATGTGGCTGTGGGTTGTATGTGCTAGAGTCATAATCGTTATCAGGAAACTGCTCATAGACAAGCGTGCTTCCCGATTGACAATCAGAACTGTAGTGTGAACCACCACAGTACTCACAACAGTAAAACTGCTGAGTCTCATGGTGTGGTAGCTGATAGAATAAATCAGTTGTGTCATGGTAGGAATAGGGATCTTGGTTATAGACAGACCCGTTTCCTGACTCTACCATGCCACAACCGGGGCAATTACCACCATTATAAGAATTACCACACCATTGGCAAATAAGAAAGTGTGGATGAGACATAGAAAGAATCAAATGGTTTTGGAAGGTAAGAAATGAAGAATCAAAAGGGTCGGAGGGTAAAGATGAATATTTTTGGATTTTTGAAAAAACATTTTATATACAAATAAGACAGAAAATCTTTTTGTGTTCGTTGAAAACTGATTTTAAAATATTTTCGGGAACAATTTTGTTTTTATATTAAGAAAATATGAACAAAGGATGGTAAATATACAAAGGAATGAATATCCAAAGATCACTAATCTTCAAATACGTTTAGATACGCACACAACCTCCCCAGCAGCGGCGCCAAATTTTGATTGAAGCAAAAGCAGTCAACTAAAGTCAACCACGGATGTGGTCAATATAGTCAAACTCCTTAGGCTCAATGCTCCGCGGAATATAGAGTTTCCCCGGGTCGTTATGTCCCGACGAGGTGTGAATTGTTATCAAACGGGCTTGTGATCGGGTGAATTTGGACAGAAAAGGGTTAGAGGTTGATTACGCTACTAATTTGTACAATGAAATAGCTTAAATAAGCTATATTAACAAGGTTGGAAATTTGGAAAAACCAGAAACGTTTAAAACCTAAAACGCGTACGTTTAATTTAAATTTACATTAACGTGCGAGATAAAACGCGAGTTTTAAGGAAATAAAATACTTATGACTATGAAAATTAACTTTTTACAATCCTAATAATAAAATAAAATTTTTAGTAAATTAAAATTAATTTTTACACTATTTAATTAATTATTATTAATTAATTACTATTTAAAGATTACTTAACTAATTTAACTAATTTAAATTATTAAAAATAACAAAATGACTTAGAAAATTAAGAAAAAATTTACAAATCTAATTAACCATTACAGGAATCCTAGAAAAATTATAAAAAGTTTGTTTTATATATTTTTTTACACTATTTTACTAATTATTATATTAAATATTAATTAATTACTAATTAAACTAATTAAATTACAAAAATAAGAATATGAACAGTAATAATTATAAGAAAATTTCTAAAATTATTTTATAACATCTAAAAGCTATGAAAAATATAAAAACTAGGGTTTACTCAATAAAAACTAATTTTGCTATTTAATACTTAATATTGATTAATTATAACTAAAACTAATATTAAATCTAAAAATTACCAAATGATAATATAAAAATCTAAGAAAATTACTAAAATTACTTTAACAGAAAAGGAATTTAAAAAATATATAAAAATGCCAAGTGCTTAATAAAAATCTAAAAAGGAAAATTAAAATTTAAATTACATTAAACAGAAACTATCACTTGAAATTAATTTTTTTTTTGTGGATTTTTCTTTTACAAAACTATTTTATACCTAAAAACATTAAACTTTTACAAAAACAACTTTTTTGGAAATAAAAAATACAGTTGACTTTGGTTGACCAAGTAAGGAAATAAGCTCAAATGGGCTTATGTGAGGTCCACAAAGGGTGATTCTGGTTCCAATGAGTTAAGTGAACATGTTTAAGCAAGATTCAAATGAATAAGCTCACAGGATAAGCCCATAAGCAGAATTTAAGCACTTGAGTTCTTATTTGATCACTGAAAATGGGACAGACTTTAGGGGTTGATTCAGGTGGGGTCCACAAGGTCTGAGGTCAAATGATTGGTCAAATCTTGAAGAGTGCCAGGAGGGGGGTTGGGAGAAGCTAAGTGAGGCCTGTGGGACCTACTGTGGTGGCCAGAAACCACCACCAAAGATGGTGGTGTGGTGGTGACCTGCTGATGCAGGGGAACCCTTTTCCCTGCAGCCTTGTTTGGAGGGCTGTGGGGTCCACAGCAAAATTCACAAAAATGAGGTAAAGGGGGGAACACAAAGTTGAGTTGGGGGGGCTACCTTTCCTAAAAAGCTTAAGGCTTGAATCAAATCACACAAATCTCTAAAATTCCTGCAATTTTTTACTTTTCTGCCTATGGGTAATTTTTACTTTTTGAGCTTAACTTGAAATGTTGACTAATGTGGATTTTGATCCAATTTAACTTACTGAAAATGATACATTGAGCTATAATGAGACCAAATTAAGCTATCTTAAACACTTGAAAAGAGATTTGAATGGTTATGGATATTGAAAATCCAACAGATAAGCAGTTAAAGAGCATAAAGTGGAGATTTGACTTTTGATCAAGTAAGGTCTGGTTTTTATGTCATAAATCTGCTATAAGAACCTATTGAGACTTGTCTCAACAAAGAGCATCAACAAAAATAACCTTGAGCACTAATCAATCAGTACATCCAAACACCCCTTTATATAAGACTCAATGGTGATTTTCAAAGCATTACACTAATTCAGTCCATAAAATTGATTCAGAAACACATATTATGATCCTATGAACTATCTTAACCACAAAATTACCAATCTAAACATCAAACACCTAAGAATGACTATGATGCTAAAATGACAGTGAACATGGAATAACTGAGTGACCAAGATTCCAATGAGTAAATAAGTAACATACAGTAACAATTCAACTTATATTAACTACATAAACATCAATCAATATATATAACAGGTTTAGTAGGACTACTACATGAATTTGCAAACATGTATAAGAAAAAACTTACAATTGATCCAGAACATGGACTTATATTTCCAGGGACCAAAACCTTTCCTACTACCTCCCCTTGAGGTACTAAACCTTCTGTAATCCAAATCAAGCACTGAGCAACAACTACTAACACTTTTACAAGAATTTGAAGTTAATACTTGAAATTGTAAATTGGAGATTAGAGGTTGAAAACTTGAAATTAATAACTGAAATGAGTTTAGAAAATACTAATAATACTTATTACAAATATTTTAAGCAAAAGATTACAACAGAATTAAGCTAAAACATAAACTGAGTTACACTATGTTGAGCTATGGACCTTGATAGATCTTATTGAGCACTCTAGAATCGTTAGTAATGTTACTGTAATCAATAACACACTAATAGATAATCCCTGCAACTTGTATTTATAAAGCGGAAACAAAACATAAGCTTGATACTAAGAATACTTGATCCTCTATGGATCTTTTTAATTATATTCAGAATTTTCTAAAAGTTGTTCAATACATAAACCGTGTGTTCCTTTTATACTCAAGGAACCCTAAACCGTTTGAAACGTATATTCTAAAACTTCTAAAAGATATGCATTATCACTTCCTAAATAAACTCATGCATATCCAAACTACATTACATAAAACACGGAAATACTATATCCGCAGAAACTAATAAAGCTGAACTATGTCTTCAGCAGATACACTGCTTCAGCAGAAACCAACTCTTCAGCAGGATCCTTTCAGCAGAAACAGCAGCAGAATTCTTTCTACATAGAATTCCCAACAATCCTCCCCTAATCTTGAATTTGACCTAGTTAAGTTCAAGATTCTTGATAGATCTTTAAAGTAACATACCAAGAGGATTGTAACAGAGCACCAGCAAAGAATTATCATCAGCAGAATCTCTATGATCAGCATATACTTAAAAGCTCCATTCTTTGCAGCAACAAATGACTTAATGTACATCAAAACAAGTTAGTTTCATACTATTCTCATCACTTCCAGGTGTGTTAACTCCTGTGAGAGGTGAATCATTGAAAATAATGGATTTGATGTCTTTTTACCAATAGCCATCACTACTGGAGTAGCCAAGTGTTCAAAGGTACACTGATAACCACATGATTTTTAGCAAATCATCAGCTATAAACGGATTTGAGATGTCTTTACCTGTAGCCGTTTGCTCAGGACTAGCCAATTATCTTGATGAAAATCATCTTGGTTAACTGATTACCAAATATAGTTTTCCACTGTCTTTACCACAAGCCATATACATGTGGGCTAGCCAATTATTCAGAATCCATAAAGGAAAAATCCATGGTCAATTGACAACCATTTCAACTACTCAGCAACAAAGCATTGGTGAGTTGACAACCCTATGGTTTTGAGCAAACCATTACAGCTATCAACAGATTTGATGTGTCTTTACCAAAGCTGTACCCTTTGGACTAGCCAACTTTGTGATGGAATAGTCAACATCAGGTAAGTTGATAACCAAACCTGCAGACAAATACTATACAACAATATGTTAGTTTTTTTTTTTTTTTTTTTTTTTTTTTTTTTTTTTTTTTATACTAAGAATAAAATACATATACAACATAATATCCCTACTCAACTGCAGCTCTGGAAGTCTTAATCCTTTGTTTGAAAACCTTCACCAAAGATTCAGCAAACAATCTTGTATTACCAGCTGGATCAGGAGGAATTTCCAACTTCTGTTGTAACATTTTCTCCATCAAAGAAACCTTCAGAGGATATTTGTGAATAATATCCATAATAATCCTCAGACCAGTGGTAGTTTCCAGCACATGTACATAAGACATAGGATAGAACTTCCAACTCTGAACTTTCCATTTCTGATTATTCTTCCATATATCATAACTTGCACCAGTAGGAGTAGAAGAATCAAACAATACTTGAAGATCACCCAACAAATACAATCCAGAACCTTCAGGAGTATGAGTGGCATAATACTTAGTAACCAACTCATGTAGAGTGACCAAATCTTGATAATTTACAAGATGAAGAATCTGCTGAAGGAAAACAAAAGATATGGATGACTTATCCAATCTATGAATGATATTGAGTTGACCATCTTGACTTAACTCCCAACTCACTAGAACCACTCTAGTTCCTTCTGGCCAATCATCAGATGATCCTTCCCTTATAAATGTAGCATCAGAATCATTTACATTAATTAGACTGTGTAATGATCCTACTCTAGCCATTCTCTTTCCTCTTCTACCAGGAACATAAATAGCATCATGAACTGCTGCTTCAGCAGAATCACCTTCTGCGGCTTCAGTATCCACTGATGGAGTATCCATTTAGTCATCAGCAGAATCTGCAGAAGATTCAAGTGCAGCAGAGGCATATTGTTCATCCATAGCTTTCCTGATTTGTTTGTTCCTAGCAGCTTGAATTTCAACTTCTCTTGTCTTCAGATCATGAAATCTAGCAAGTGCAGCTTTTTGTTCATCTTTTTGGAACTCATCTAACTTCCTAGCAGCTTCTTCACCCATTCTTTCCTGTTCCAATTGCTTCCTAGTTCTTTTTCTAGTTGGAGGATCTGTTGAGATTACTTTTGCTTTACCTTTATCCACAATCTTCCTAGTTGGAGGATCTGAAACAACATGAGATACACCAGCAGAAGTATCAAGTAAAGATACTTTCTCAGTAGCACTAGTATCAGCATTGAGAAGAGGAATATTCTTGGAAGCACCCAATCTTTCTTTATCATGTTTAGTCTTGATTCGGTTATAAATCTCAACCAATTTTTCAAATGGAAGTCCCCACACCTGTCGCTTAGACCAAGCACTATTAAACAAAGAACTGCTTTGATTTCTCACATATACTCTCATATAATCTCTCTGCTGTGCTTGAGTCATAGGTTTATCTCTTTTAGCTTTAGCTTTCAACTCATCAGCTTCCTTCTTCCTCATCTTTAACATATTCACAATCTCAGATTCAAAATCTTGTTTCTCTACATTCTTACCAATCAATTCAGCAGTGATAGTAGGATTAGCAAGCATCTGTTTCCCAATCATCTGCCAATCTGATTCATCAAACTTTAAAACTGCTGCATCCAATTCCCTTTGTCTTTCAATAGGTAATGTAGAAACATATCTTTGAGTCTCTGAATCTAATTATGCATCAAACTTAGCTTGTACTTCCTCAGCTAGTTTGGTACTCTTCATATAATTTTCCCAATCTTGTAACAATTTACCTTGTTCAGCCCTATCTTCATCAGTTACAAGCTCATCCAAATTATCATGAGAAACATTATCTACAGCAACATCATCATTAGACACATGCACATCTGCCATAGGTTCATCATGTAAATCTTGAACCTCTCTTTCAGTAGTAACTTGTGTATTCTCTGATGAATGATGAACAGGAGAATGCAAGTATTCTCTTCCTGCTACAAAGTATGTTTCTCCTGATGTATTTCCTTTGTCAGCAGATTTATCAGTAGCAACCCTACTTAATGATTGTTTCTCCTGAAGTATATCCACAGCTTCAGTCATCAGCACATCATTATCACTACCAGATACTTTTGAAGCTTCAGCAGTTTGTCTTGCCAAATACTGTCTTGTACTTCTTCTTTGAACTAGTATGATTGGTTTAGATTGAGATGCTGCAGCAGCTTTAGGAGGAAGAACATGAGACTGTCTAGCAACTTCAGCTAGAATCTCAAGAGAATCCAAATTTGCCTCCTTTGCCACTTCAGTAGATTCCAATCCATCTTTGCTTTGCTTCTGCTGACCCAGCTGTGTCTCCAAATCTTTGACTTTGCTTTTCAGAACTTGAATCTCATTACCAAGAGTAATCTTGGTCTCAGCAAGTTCTTTCTGGAGATCTTCAGTCATTTTCATATACCTGTTAAGAGATTCATATACAAATGTGAGAGTAATAGGGTCCTCTGCTCTATCACATGATTGCTCAGTGATATGAGGAGCTTCATTGAACCCTGTAGGAGAAACAGACTCATGTACAACATTAGGAGAACCTACATTAATTTGCTCTCCCAAAGAACTAGGTGAAAGTGGTCTATTAAGCTCAGGTTCAAGAGTCTGTAAATCATCTTCAAACTCATGAAATTGCTCAGATGGAGCATCCTGAACTGGTGAGATGGTAGGGCTAGGTGACATGTGTACAGGGGTAGGTGGTGGTAAGTCAGTAGAATCAGGTAAAGGTTCAACAGTTGTAGCTGGCGCTTCCTCCATTACCACTGAAGGAATACCATCAGCAGCAACACCAGAAGATGATGGATTACCATCATCAGCAGCATTAGAAGCAGGCACATTACCAGCATCATCACCCTCAACTACATTATCATTGCCTTGTGGCAACATTGCTTGTAACATAGGGTAATGTTCCCCAGTATAATTAGTTTTCATTGAGGCAAACAGCTTAGAACCTAGACTTTTAATGGGTATATGGGTCATATCTTCAGTGGTTATGTCTAAGATTATCTATAAGAATCTAGGGTACATTAAAAACTTATGCTTTTCCTTATCTATATTTTCTAGCATATTTTCAAAAATAAACTTAGAAAAATTATAAGTTTCACCCTTAGAAAGACAAACAATACCACAACCCAATTGCAGAGAGAACTGGTTCCATCCACCACACTTGTTGCTCATACATTGAAGCAGCAGATGCACCAGATACCTCCACTTAGGGCAAAATTGATTCTTGTGCCACTTGAAAGTATCAGTACTTTGATATCCAGCTTTTCTTAACCCAACAAGAATCTCTGCAGTATTGGAATGATACACACCATTTTCATCATCCAACTGAATCTTTGCCCTTATCAACCCTTCTGTCACCACATATTCTACACCATCTATTACAGCTACAATCTCTGTTGCAGATCTCTTAGTAGCAGATGCCCAAAATTGTTTCACCAAGGATTCACACACCAAATTGGGACAATAAGTCAAAGCATAATGAATCTTCGACCTTTGTAGAAATTCCACCATCAAATCAAATTCTTCATGTCCCTTCTTTGTTGTTAGAATAGCGTATTTGTTATGATCGTCCTTAAATTCAAGTTGAGCCATTTAACTGAATGTGTGTGAGAATGTTATGAATTACTCCAAAGAATAATGGGTTTATTTGAAGTGATAAGCGAATAAATTTGATTCGAAAAGATCTGCAGAGTGAGTTAAATTTGGAAGCTCCCCAATCGTGGTCAAAATTATCGGAACAACTTATTGACCAAGTCTGACAAAACTTCTAATTTTAAAATTAACCCTTCAGTAGTAACGAAAGTCAAACCTGCTGAAGCACAGTCAACTATCAGCAGAATCGGCCAAAGGTAAAAATATCTTCGGTCAATATCTTGATTTTACTGTGCCACCCAACTCGCATTTAATATCGTAACTCCTAAAATTAGCTTATTTAATCACCCCAAATCACACATCTCATTCATCAACTTTCCCAAATTATCTTTCAAACCCTAATTTCTATTAATCCCAATTCACCATTCAATACATGTCTTCACACCCAGAAACCTCAGATTCAAATTCCTCTTCTTCATCATCAGAAGAGGATATACCACCATATCCTTGGGGACTTGAAGGTTCTGACTTTGCAAGAGCATTGGAGAATCGATGTGCTGCACAAGAAAGACAATGGAATTCTCACTTGAAGGGTGAACCAAGCAATGCACCCAATCCTGCTGAGAGAGAGATTTTCTCTCCCTTCATCTATACCTCTGATGAAGACTCTTCAGAGGAAGAACATGAAGATCCATCCTTTCTCCCTCCTTCCACACCAAAGAGACCCCAACTAAGATCAAGTACTAGGGGTCCATCTCCTCCAACATCACAAAATTTGGTGTTGGATCTTCCTGCTCCAGGACCTGGTCTTCCACATCAAGAACATATTGGACAGAGCAAGAGTTCTGAGATCATACGTAAGGGAAAGGAGAAGCAGAAGTAGGTGATTGAGGAATGTAACCATGAGGCAAAGTTCTTGAGTATTCTCTTGACTTTAATTCATGAGCATCTTCCCAGTCTTCCTTCTCTTCTTTTTCCATTTTCATCTTCAGCTTCTTCATTGTACTTGTCATAGCCTCAAGTATTTTGTAATAAGTGATAGAAGCTAGTATTACTGGATTAGCCAAAAGTTTAGGAATGGTCATTGTATCTCAATTGCAACCTGAATGTAAGCTGTAACTTGTTTCTATGAATGAATGAAAAGATCTTAGTTGATTTTATCCATTGTGTAAGACCTTCAGTATGATTCAATTGATCAGCAGAAACCATGTTCAGCATATTGACCACATTCCTTTGACTTTCATTCTCAGAACATCTGCAAAACAACCACCAAACAAGCAAATACACCAAACAACTTGCACAACTCTTAGAGGGTTAGTGTTAAAAACTTGTTAAAACTCAGAAATTTTACAACATATACAAATAATCCAAAGTTTACAGTCATCATCCTCCCCTGAGGCATATGCCTCCCCTGAGGCTTATGCCTCCCCTTAAACTTTGCAGTTAAGGATTTAACATACCAATATGGACCACCAAATATTGAAACCTTGGTCCATCAAGTGCCTTGGTTAACAAATCTGCCACATTTTCATCTGTGTGAATTTTGACCACTTTAACCAAATGTTTCTCATAAGCATCCCTTATAAAATGATGTCTGATTTCAATATGTTTGGTTCTATTATGAAAAACTGGATTTTTAACAATGCAAATGGTACTTTGATTGTCAATGAAAATGGTAGTATTCATGAAGTTATACCCATAATCCAGTAATTGATTCTGAATCCATAGAACCTGACCACAACAATTTGCAGCAGCAACATACTCTGCTTCAGTAGTAGAGGTAGCAACAATGGTCTGTTTCTTGCATTGCCAAGAAATCAGTCTTTTTCCAAGAAATTGACAACCTCCAGTCGTGGATCTTCTATCCAAATTGGCACCAGCATAGTCACTATCACTATAAGCTGCTAGCTGAAATGGAGACTCTTTAGGATACCAAAGACCTAATTGTGGTTGGCCTTTAAGATACTTAAAAATCTTCTTGACAGCATTCATATGAGAGGTAAGTGGAGTGACTTGGTGTCTTGAACATGCACTCACAGCAAATGTAATATCAGGTCTTGAGGCAGTCAAGTACATCAAAGAACCAATCATAGACCTGTATAAATGAACATTCACAGGAAGATCAGGAGTAAGATTGTTCTTTAGTTTGGGAGCCTCATATGGAGTAGTGGCAGTCCTGACATTTTCCATAGCAAACTTGGACAACATATCTTTGACATATTTTTCCTGATGTATAAATATACCATCAGGTTTCTGCTGAACTTGCAAACCCAGAAAGAAAGTGAGTTCTCCCATGGCACTCACCTGAAATTCTCCCTTCATCAAGTCCTCAAACTCTCTACACCAGGCTTCTTTGGTAGAACCAAAGATAATATCATCCACATATACCTGCACAAGAATAATATCCCTAGAATCTTTCTTGAGAAATAAAGTCTTGTCAATGGCACCTCTTCTGTAGCCATTCTGCAGCAGAAATGTGGAGAGTCTAGCATACCAAGCTCTGGGAGCTTGATGTAGTCCATAGAGAGCTTTGACAACTTTGTACACATACTCAGGATGATCAGGGTCTTCAAATCCCTTGGGTTGAGTCACATAAACCTCCTCTTCAATCTCTCCATACAAGAAAGCACCTTTGACATCCATCTGATAAACCATAAAGCCCATATAAGAGGCATTGGCCAAAAATATCCTTATAGCTTCAACTCTGGCCACTGGTGCAAAGACCTCATCATAGTCAATGCCTTCCTCTTGTCTAAAACCTTGAGCCACTAGTCTTGCTTTGTTCTTCACCACAACATTTTCTCCAAGAAAAATGAGTTTTAGCAGAATTAGGTTTCTGCTGATGTGGAACAAAAGATGGTATGTCATTAACATTTTGCCACATTTGCCTAGTTTTTCTTGGTCTAACACCTGCACCCATTCTTTGCTCATGATATGTACAATCCTTAATCAAGTGATATTTACTTCCACACACAAAACACTTCTTCTTTTTAGAAGATTTATGCAAACCAAAAGAATTTCCATAACATGAAAAAGTATTCAAATCACCATGACAAACAGAATTGTTTTTAACAAAGCCAAAAGTATTATTATGCAAAGAATTGAAAAACAAGTCTTCAGTAGAAACTGTCTTGTTATCAGCAGCAACTCTAGAAGGCTTGTGGGGAGTCTTGAGTGATGTCTTTGGTGTGGTCTTGGGAGTGGTCTTTGGCATGGTCTTGGGCAGGTCTGACTTCTCACTTGAATCACAGCTAGCAAATGAGGTAGACCCTTCATCAGAAGACTTGTCACTGTTACAACAAGAGACAAAGTCATTAGATTTCACAATAGGGTCTTGAAAGTCAGTTGACTTTTTTCCATATAAGTAATGTGATCCATCAAAGTCAGAAGGTTTGGACAAGTCTATAGGCATGTGTTCTCCTCTAATAGGTCCAGGTACATCATTCAATCCCCCTTCCTTAACATATTTTACAGGTTTTTGAAATTCTAGGAGAGGTTCAGGGTCAAAAACACTAGATATATCAGGGTAAGTTAATTCCTCTGGATCTATATATTTATCGTACCCTAATGCTCTTCTAGACCTAACAGATTGAGAACTATCAAGTAATTTCTCTAAATTTGAAGCCCCTTTCTGCCATTTCATACGACCAGCTATCTCTTTGTCTAATTTAGCTTGTAACTCTTGTTTTTCTTTTTCTAAATCAGACTTCTCCTTTTCAGTACGTTTTAATTCTATCTTAGCAACCTCTAAATCACTTTCTAGAACTCTTATTTTTTCATCATATTTAACTTGATTCTTTTGAAACCAGACTTTTTGTTTCTCTAATGTTTTTAAAGCCATTTTATAAGACTCTACCTCTATATAACACTCATTGTACTTTGGTTTCAATTCATCAAACTCTTGTTTAAGCTCATTGTACCTTACACTACATCCAAACACACAGTTGTTTACCTGAGAGATTCCCATCAAGGAGACTTGCTCCTTCTTGTCTTCTGAAGGTGTGAATGCCAGCAGATTCAATTGTGAAGAAGTAGCAGCTTCTTCTCCAGCAGGTTCATGATCAGCCCAATCAATTTGGTGATCCAGAGTCACCATAGCCTTTGAAGGTACAGTCTTGTTATTCCCTGCTTCCAATGGATAAGAACCATATTGAACTTCATCTCCAGCCTTTCTCTCTTTGCATTCCCTTGAAAAATGTCCCACTTGACCACAAGTGTAGCATTTAACCTTCCTTCTATCAAACCTTGCAGCTTCTTTGCCATTAAAACCAAACTTTCTTCCAGACTTGGCTTCAAACCTTCTGATGTTCATTGAGATCATTGCAAGCTCCCATTTCAAGTGCATCTCCTCCATTTCCAATGGATCTACCTGTTCAAAGTCCTCATAAGCAATAAACTGCTGAGGTTCATATTCAGCCACAAATGAATGAATAAGATCCTCCAACACATTACTTGGATTTGATTTAGGAGCAGTCTGAGTATAAGTTTGAGAAGAAGCTCCTGATGAATATGAACTTGAGGCTTGATGCACAGGTTTAGAAGAGGCACCAACAAATGCAGAATGAGTGGATGGACGAATGGGACTTCTAACATCAGGCTCAAGTTATTTAAGCCTATTGTAGAGGTCATCAAAAGACATCATGTCCAACCCACCTTTGGTCTTGAGAGCAATACAAACTTGTAACCAAGATGGTGGCAGAGATCTCAAAAACTTAGAATTGCAGTCTTCATTGTCGGGTCTAGCCTTCAACTGATTAAGTTGACTCAATATTCGATGAAATCTATCATAACCCTTATGAATTCCCTCTTCTTCAGATATCTGAAATTCTTGGAATTTCTGCTTCAGCAAAGACTTCTGCAACCTTCTTGATTCCTCATTCCCACCAAATCTTGCTTTTATAGCCATCCAAATATCCTTGGCATCCTCCATAAAATGGAAGTCACCCATATGATCATCTGGTATAGCTTGGAGCAAAATAGTTCTGACTTTACTCTCCCTCTGCACAGCCAGAATCTCTTCAGCAGTTTTGGCTCCTACAATAGTAACAACTCCATCAGCATCTGTAACATGCTTCTTCAGACTATTCCCTTTCTTAACAACCTCCCACAGATTCCAATCAATGTTTGTGATCCAGTTCTGCATCTTCATGGACCACAGATGATAATCTTCTGCATTCTTCAAATATGGAAACTTAGCATTACTGTTGGAGAGATTGAGTTGTTGAAGAGAAGTGGTGTTAATGTTCTGGGTTGTGTCTACATCATCATCTGATCCAGGCATGTTTGTTGATTTGTTTGGATTGTAAAGGTGTAAGATTCGTGATTCTTAGTATGGCAGAGACTCTCTCGAGGCTCTGATACCACTTGTTGAGCTATGGACCTTGATAGATCTTATTGAGCACTCTAGAATCGTTAGTAATGTTACTGTAATCAATAACACACTAATAGATAATCCCTGCAACTTGTATTTATAAAGCGGAAACAAAACACAAGCTTGATACTAAGAATACTTGATCCTCTATGGATCTTTTTAATTATATTCAGAATTTTCTAAAAGTTGTTCAATACATAAACTGTGTGTTCCTTTTATACTCAAGGAACCCTAAACCGTTTGAAACGTATATTCTAAAACTTCTAAAAGATATGCATTATCACTTCCTAAATAAACTCATGCATATCCAAACTACATTACATAAAACACGGAAATACTATATCCGCAGAAACTAATAAAGCTGAACTATGTCTTCAGCAGATACACTGCTTCAGCAGAAACCAACTCTTCAGCAGGATCCTTTCAGCAGAAACAGCAGCAGAATTCTTTCTACACAGAATTCCCAACAATCCTCCCCTAATCTTGAATTTGACCTAGTTAAGTTCAAGATTCTTGATAGATCTTTAAAGTAACATACCAAGAGGATTGTAACAGAGCACCAGCAAAGAATTATCATCAGCAGAATCTCTATGATCAGCATATACTTAAAAGCTCCATTCTTTGCAGCAACAAATGACTTAATGTACATCAAAACAAGTTAGTTTCATACTATTCTCATCACTTCCAGGTGTGTTAACTCCTGTGAGAGGTGAATCATTGAAAATAATGGATTTGATGTCTCTTTACCAATAGCCATCACTACTGGAGTAGCCAAGTGTTCAAAGGTACACTGATAACCACATGATTTATAGCAAATCATCAGCTATAAACGGATTTGAGATGTCTTTACCTGTAGCCGTTTGCTCAGGACTAGCCAATTATCTTGATGAAAATCATCTTGGTTAACTGATTACCAAATATGGTTTTCCACTGCCTTTACCACAAGCCATATACATGTGGGCTAGCCAATTATTCAGAATCCATAAAGGAAAAATCCATGGTCAATTGACAACCATTTCAACTACTCAGCAACAAAGCATTGGTGAGTTGACAACCCTATGGTTTTGAGCAAACCATTACAGCTATCAACAGATTTGATGTGTCTTTACCAAAGCTGTACCCTTTGGACTAGCCAACTTTGTGATGGAATAGTCAACATCAGGTAAGTTGATAACCAAACCTGCAGACAAATACTATACAACAATATGTTAGTTGTTTTTTTTTTTTTTTTTTTTTTTTTTTTTTTTTTTTTTTTTTTTTTTTTTTACTAAGAATAAAATACATATACAACATAATATCCCTACTCAACTGCAGCTCTGGAAGTCTTAATCCTTTGTTTGAAAACCTTCGCCAAAGATTCAGCAAACAATCTTGTATTACCAGCTGGATCAGGAGGAATTTCCAACTTCTGTTGTAACATTTTCTCCATCAAAGAAACCTTCAGAAGATATTTGTGAATAATACTTGATCCTCTATGGACCTTGATAGATCTTATTGAGCACTCTAGAATCGTTAGTAATGTTACTGTAATCAATAACACACTAATAGATAATCCCTGCAACTTGTATTTATAAAGCGGAAACAAAACACAAGCTTGATACTAAGAATACTTGATCCTCTATGGATCTTTTTAATTATATTCAGAATTTTCTAAAAGTTGTTCAATACATAAACCGTGTGTTCCTTTTATACTCAAGGAACCCTAAACCGTTTCTCAAGAAACGTATATTCTAAAACTTCTAAAAGATATGCATTATCACTTCCTAAATAAACTCATGCATATCCAAACTACATTACATAAAACACGGAAATACTATATCCGCAGAAACTAATAAAGCTGAACTATGTCTTCAGCAGATACACTGCTTCAGCAGAAACCAACTCTTCAGCAGGATCCTTTCAGCAGAAACAGCAGCAGAATTCTTTCTACACAGAATTCCCAACACACTACTCCTAAGCTACAACTCTCCCTTTGTCTCTGCTGCCTCTCTCTTCTTTATAGGTGATTTGTTGGACTCAGTGGGTCTCACACATCATTTCCCAGCAATAATATGGACCTTAGGATCACTTACAAGTAATCTAGACCCTTTACTAGTTTTGGCGGGAAAAAGAAATTGGGCAGTTTTGAGTGGATTAGGTGTGGCTTTAATGAGGGGGGGGGGTTGGTTTGGTTTTGGCAGGTAAAGGTATTAATAAAAAGGTGAGGTTTGGTGAGAAAATTGGAGAGGAGGAGGGACATGGAGCTGGAAACCAGGAAGGGAGGATGGAGGGTGAACAGTGTTTTGTGGTCAAAGGGGTTGACTGGTGGTAATATTCAAACGGGGTGGGAGTTTTGGGCCTTGGAGGTGTTGGGCTGGAGTATTACATGGATCAGGTGTGTTTGTTTGACTTTGGATTTGGATAAAAATAACAAAAGGGTGGTTTGGTTTAGTAACTTTAGGAAATCACAAGGACCAAAGATGTAAATTCTAAAAATGTTAGGGACTGAATTGCAACTTTCAAAAATTTATTATAAGGACCAAAATTGCCACATGTGAATAACACAAGGACCAAAGTTGCAATTTTCCAAAATTAGAAATCCCAGGGACCTTTTATGTCAATTTTCAAACTTCAGGGGCCAAATTGTAAATTTCCCAAATTCTTCACCCAAGGACTAATTTTGACTTCTTGTGATTTCCCAAGGACCAAAATTTACTTTTTACCAAGAAATATTTCCCAGGGACCAAATCTGCCAATTTTTAAACTCTAGGGACTAAACTTGTAAATTTCCAAAACTTTTGAGATTTTCCACCAAAGGACAAAATATGACAACCTATGATTTCAAAAGGACCTTTGGTGACTTTTATTTTAAAATAAGAGCTCAAGGACTATTTTTGCCAATTTTTGAAAGTTGGGGGACTGAAACTGTCAATTTTGCAAACTTTGTACGTTTTTCATCTGTTTTTACTCATTTCACATCTAAAACATATAAAACACAATTTTGAAATATTTTCAGTATTTTGATGCATTTATGAGTGTTTTGTATGTTTTGCAGTTCAGATTTGACCAAAAATGATGAGTGTTTGAGCACTCATCAGTTTTCATGCATCACCTTTTTCATTAAAGAATACTCCGTTAACCAATCACATCATATACACAAGTATATCACAAATTACTCCATAGCAATCATATTAAAACACAAGTAAATAAGAAAACTTTCATAAAACTTAAAGTAACAATTGTTCATTATAAGAATCAAGGTGTACCTAGTCTTGAGAATTACAATGAATAAACTTGTGGAACTTTAGCAACCACACTCCTCCAATTGCTCACTAATGTAAGTAAACAACTCCACACTCGAACCAATGCTTGAGACTCTAACTCAACACGTTATGGACGTTTTTACAACACTTAGTAAACTTTCAGGCAATATAAGATAAACTAACAAGATTTGGAGTAATACTAAGTTAGATATTGGTGGTACAAGTAACTCTAGACCCTAAGTACTCATTATATAGCATAATGACACTTATCCTTCAAGTAAAAACGTCCATCCTTAGTTAATAAGCAGAAATGATCAGCCACACATGATTATGGGGAGTAAATTCGCCAATAAATGCAAAACTTGTAACTTCAGTCAACCCCATCAGATCGGTTTCTCGCCATCCGATCGGATGGTCAATCTTTTGGCACGTTTCCAGCTGAATCGGTTGCGAGTTGCAACCGATCGGTTGGAATCTGTCTGAACCATATTTCTATGTCTTTTCCTTGTCGTTTTACGTTGCATGCATTATTTTTCTTCATGGCATGACTTTGTCCATTAGAACTTGATATTTCCTTGATAATTTCGTGTAGAAAACTTGTCTTTATCAAATCCTTTTGTCCATGCAACGTTTCTTTCTTCCTTGATCTTCTTGAAACTCTCCAAAAATGCATGTCCACTTCATTTCTTCATTTTTTAATCATTTTTACCTGCTTTTGGCTATATTTGCATGTATAAACACTTTTCCACGATTAAGTAACAAATATATACAAATATGACCAATTTCCACTCATAAATCAAATAATAACGTGACTAAAAACATGTTAAATTTGAGCGTTATCATGTGTAACGGATGAATCGAGATGATATCGTTATACATGAGATGTTAAACGAATGAGTCGAGATGGTA
This sequence comes from Artemisia argyi, assembly GCA_030686995.1. Lineage (NCBI taxonomy): Eukaryota > Viridiplantae > Streptophyta > Magnoliopsida > Asterales > Asteraceae > Artemisia > Artemisia argyi. Next base: position 163,338,911 of record CM060681.1, read on the forward strand.
TCATGATACATGAGATGTTTAACGGATGAGTCGAGATGATATCGTTATACATGAAATGTAAAACAAGCGAGTCGAGATGGTGTTAAACGAATGAGCCAAGATGATATCATTATACATAAGATGTTAAATGAACGATTCGAGATGATATCGTTATACATTACATGAGATGTTAAACGAATGAGTCGAGATGATATCATTATACATGAGATGTTAAACAAGCGAGTCAAGATGGTATTAAACGAATGAGTCGAGATGATATCGTTATGCATGAGATGTTAAACGAATGAGTCAAGATGATATGGTTATACATGAGATGTTAACGAATGAGTCAAGATGATCTTGTTATGCATGAGATGTTAAACGAATGAATCGAGATGATATCGTTATACATGAGATGTTAAACGAATGAGTCGAGATGATATCGTTATACATGAGATGTTAAACGAATGATTCGAGATGATATGGTTATACATGAGATGTTAAACGAATGAGTCGAGATGATAGTGTTATACATGAGATGTTAAACGAATGAGTCGAGATGATCTTGTTATGCATGAGATGTTAAACGAATGAGTCGAGATGATCTTGTTATGCATGAGATGTTAAACGAATGAGTCGAGATGATATCGTTATACATGAGATGTTAAATGAATGATTTGAGATGATATCGTTATACATGAGATGTTAAACGAATGAGTCAAGATGATATCGTTATACATGAGATGTTAAACGAACAAGTCGAAATGATATCGTCATACATTAGATGTTAAATGAATGAGTCGATATGTTATAGATATACGTAACATGTTAAATGAATGATCTTAGCAATCTAACCACTCTCAAAACATTCCCAAACACTTCTTGCCAAAACTTCCCACCAAACACTTCCCGCTAAAACATTTTCCCACCAAAACTTCCCACCAAACACTTCCTGCCAAAACACTTTGCCATCAAAATATTGGCACCAAAATTCCCACCAAAGCTAGCAGGTCTGCTCTTATATACACTCTTATCCTTAAAACAACTCAACATCAAAACTTCTTATCCTTAAAACCACTCAAGCATAAACACACACTATTATTATGAAGATGGCGGAATTTGAAGCTTTTGCCTGTACTTGTGGACGAGGAGACGTAATTATGCGACAATATAATCGCATCGACCTCACTTCCGTGGTAAACTATACTATGCGTGTCCTTTAACAAAGGTGAATAATTACATAATTTTTTTTATTTATTATATAAATAATTTGGTTAGTTGTTAAAAATAATAGTTTTTACTCTTTAACAGGGTGGGACAAAGGATTATGCATGCGATTTTTTTATGGAAAGAGGAACAACTCCGTTTTATGACTGGTTCTCCTGGAGTTTCAACGCCTCCAACTCATTCAATAGGACCATCAAGAACTCCAACTCGTTACACAGCAGGACCTTCAACATCGAGTCCTGGAAATGCAGAGTGCTCAAACTGTGTCAAACTGAATCACCAGATAATGGTACTCAAGAAAATGCTGGAAGTGTATATGCATCCCAACAACCACACAGCTGATTCAGCTGCCTTATTTCACCACCTTTATAATGACAAGGAAAATCTTAGTTTAGAGTAATTCGTAAGCTTTAGTGTTTGAACTTTTATCGATCTGTAATGTAATTCGTACGCTTTAGTGTTTGAACTTTTATCGATCTGTAATGTAATTCGTACGCTTTAGTTTTCGAACTATTATCGATGTAATATAATTCGTATGCTTTAATGTTAGAGTAATACATATGTTTTACTTATTCGTATGTATCTTTCAAGTATTTGTTTTAAGGAATATGAAAATAGTATAGTGTTTTTTTGGATAAATAGTAAAGTATTGATTTTGAATATACATTTTAAATTTTATAATTAATATTTTTAACTACAAAAATATTTTTGATAAATAGTAAAGTATTGATTTTGTAAATTTTTTAATTTATATATTTTTTAAATTAATTTTTACACTAATATATAATTTTAAAGCAAATAATTTTCTAAAAATAATTTTTATATAAGCTTTTTTATATAGATTATTGGATTATAAATTTCATTTTAAATATTTAGAAAAAATGAGACGACATTGTCGTCCTTGAGGTTTTTAAAATAGTTTTTAGATTTATTTAAAAAGTTTTTAAATTGATTTAAAAAATAAAAATTGATTTAAAAAGTTTTTAAATATAAAAAAAACAAATACTTACAGTTTGGGACGACATTGTCGTCCCAAAGTGTTTGGCGAGATTAAAAATAATAGCGGGATGTTTTTATTTTGAGGGAAATTTATTTAAAAACCTTTGAAATATTAAAAAATTAATTAAATCACACTTTGGGACTACATTGTCGTCCTTAATAGAGTGGGGCTAAAGTGATGCTTTGACTGCCATTTTTTGTTGAAAAGTGTGGGTCTATAACCAAATTTTGGGCGACAAAGTCGACCGAAAAAAATGGGGCGTCCCCAAACCTTTGTTTTGGTGTTGTGGTACTTTCTCCGTCTCAAAATTATTGTCAAGAGATAAGAATTACATAGTTTAATTAAAGTTAGACTATTTTAGTTTTCAAACACTCAAATAGAATATTACCCTATTATATTATTTAGTTTTTACTTAAAAAGGAAAATATACAATTATTTTGTGACATTGCAAAAAAAATAAATAAATAGAAAATAAAAAATAAAAAAAATTGGACGATAATTTTGAGCCAAAGGGAGTATATGAATATTAAAAAACAATTTAAGTAGGTTTGGTAGTTTCAATGTCGGCATGTATTCAGGAAATATTTATTTTTTACCATTTATAATTTTTTTTTAACTTAATTGAAAGACAAAAATACACCGTTGGTCCCTGAGCTTTCCACAAAACATCGCAAGGTGATGTACGTGGGAATCACACCAGGCTTTACCTCTCAAGGGATCTTGAGAAGCTTACAACCCCCACCAGGCAGTGTACCAGATCGTTGTAGTATAGTATAGTGACAAGTACCGGGGGATTGATCGTTCAGCTAGGAATAGTGTCGCTAGGATTAGAAAACCTAAATACTGGTTCTAAAGGTGAGAGATGATTATTTTTGTATTTTTATATTTTTTAGAAAGCAAGTAAAAATCTCGGGTTTGAAGGATTTTGGCGGAATTAGTTGCTAGTCAACTAACCCAATACTAAAGATGCAATCAAAATAAAATACTAAAAATGAAAATAAACTAAATTATACTAAGGTTGTGAGCAATAAGTGGAGAAAATGTGTTTACTTAGATTTCACTACTCCCTAGACATCTTTTACACGTTAATTACTTGTTATAGTTGCATGGATGACGGATTGTATTCCTTAATATCATTCATGGGGTAGCGCACTTAACTCCCCAATTCTATGAGCTCTTATCTCCTCCTATGCCATGCCCAACACAACCATAGGGATTATAAACAGTGGCTAATGCATTAAATACAACCAATAAAGACCTAGTGCACATCGGTTCATGTTTCCTAAGATGTTCAAGCATGTTGCCATTTGGAGATCTGCCAGTTTTCTTAAGCCTAACATAAAATTCATTCATCCAAAACAACTATAAACAAGTGATCAGCACATAATTAACATCTAGGTTTCATTAAATCTAAGCAAACACAAGATAGATCTAGCCTAGCATGATGGAATTAAGACAAGAACAAGATATAGACAACAAACACATAGACATATTGATTGAATTAAAAGAGTACTTATCTCAATTACACATGAAAGGTATCAAGGGCTTAAAACCCTTGAAAAACCTGTAAAATTCGCACCAAGTTCGTACTTAGGGTTTCTCCAAAACTTCTCTCTTTTTAATGTGAAAATTAGAAAACTATATATAGGAAATAGGGTCTGACGGCGTCAAGACAAAGTTTGTGACGCCGTCACCTCGCCGCCAAAACACTTCTCGGACTGCATTGATCTACTTTTGACGCCGTCATGTGTTATGCATTTCCAGGCCGTCATGACTTTTACTCTTGACGCCCTACTTCGTGACGCCGTCCATTCTGTACTGGGTCGTCATGGAATTTACTCTTGACGCTGTCAGGGTGTTGCTCTTGACGCCGTCACCTACTGTTCCCAGCAAGGGAAATTAAGACTTTGGCGTTTTCTTCACTTTTATGCTCAAAAAATGTCCGATTTGCTTCCTTTTCCAGATTTCTCTCCCAAAATACCTAAAATCACAAAAGGAACGATTTAGGGCAATATTTGATCAAATAAATTCAATTCCGGGCTTAAATGACCCCCTAAAAGTGGTTCATTTTTCGCCTCATCATATACCCTTACACTTGAGATTTGCTTGTCCTCAAGCAAATGCGCTTTTATTCTAATCAAAATACAAGTTAGGGGTCATTTAATACTAATATAAAAGTAATTACAACAAATAATCGTTCCACTAAAGACCAATAGATAAGCACGGAGGTCATACACAAGCACCTCACAAATAGTGTTTAGATACTCACATCTCTCGGGTGTAATAAAGTATAAATTACAATATGGAAACAGAAGATATCTCTCACTACCTGTCATAGCAAAATAGATTACCATATGCTTGAGAAAGGATCAAACCTCCACCACATGGCGTAAGCACCTAGGATAAACTATCAAAGAGGTCTTTTAAAGGGTTGTAACGTTAGGTGTAGGGATATGAAATACACGGTTTTGTTGGATAAAGAAAGTTTTATTGGTGGCGAGTTAACAATCTTGTTTAATTACATGTACAATATGGCGTTGCTAAGCCAAGACTAGACTCGACTAAAGCTAATAAATAAAAAATAGAGTAAACTACATTTTTGGTCCTTGTGGTTGTATCAAAATCTCACTTTTGGTCCAAAATTCAAAAAACGCTCAATATTAGTCCAAAAGTCCACGTGGACTTCATTTTTAGTCCAAAATTCGTCCCTAGTTAGTTTAGTCGTTAAGTACGTTGCACCGTTAGTCCCTAGTTAGTTTGGTCGTTAGCAATGTTTACACCGTTAGTCCTTGTGGTTAAAAAATTGAAAAAAATTCGAAAAAAAAAAATTCGAAAAAAAAATAATTTGAAAAATTAGAAAAAAATTCTAAAAAAAAATTTTTACGAAATTTTTTTTTTCCAAAAAAAAAAAATTTGAAAAAAAATTTCTAATAAAAATTTTTCTTAAAAAATTCGAAAAATTAAAAAAAAAAAAAAAAATTTTGACGAAATTTTTTTTTCCAAAATTCGAAAAAAAATCCAAAAAAAAAATTCGAAAAAAAAAAATTCTAATAAAAAATTTTCTTTTAAAAATTTCTAAAAAAATTTCTAATATATTAAAAAAAATTCTAATATATATAAAAAATTTCTAAAAATTTCCAAAAAAAAAATTTTCTAAAAATTTCTAAAAATTTAAATGTGTATGTATATATATAAAAAATTTTCCTAAAAATTTCGTCAAAATTTTTTTTTTTATAAAATTTTTCGAATTTTTTAAGAAAAAATTTTATTAGAATTTTTTTTTTGGAAAAAAAAAGTTCGTCAAAAAAAAAATTTTTAAAAATTTTTCGAATTTTTTAAGAAAAAATTTTTTCGAAAATTTTTTTTTGAATTTCCAAAAAAAAAAATTTTTTAGAATTTTTTTCGAATTTTTCAAAAAAAAATTTTCGAAAAAATTTTTTCTTAAAAAATTCGAAAAATTTTATAAATTTTTTTTTTGACGAACTTTTTTTTTCCAAAAAAAAAATTCTAATAAAATTTTTTCTTAAAAAATTCGAAAAATTTTATAAAAGAAAAATTTTTGACGAAATTTTTAGGAAAATTTTTTATATATATACATACACATTTAAATTTTTAGAAATTTTTAGAAAATTTTTTTTTTGGAAATTTTTAGAAATTTTTTATATATATTAGAATTTTTTTTAATATATTAGAATTTTTTTTAGAAATTTTTAAAAGAAAATTTTTTATTAGAAATTTTTTTTTTGAATTTTTTTTTTTGGATTTTTTTTCGAATTTTGGAAAAAAAAATTTCGTCAATTTTTTTTTTTTTTTTTTTTTAATTTTTTCGAATTTTTTAAGAAAAATTTTTATTAGAAATTTTTTTTCAAATTTTTTTTTTGGAAAAAAAAATTTCGTAAAAATTTTTTTTTAGAATTTTTTTCTAATTTTTCAAATTATTTTTTTTTCGAATTTTTTTTTTTCGAATTTTTTTCAATTTTTTAACCACAAGGACTAACGGTGTAAACATTGCTAACGACCAAACTAACTAGGGACTAACGGTGCAACGTACTTAACGACTAAACTAACTAGGGACGAATTTTGGACTAAAAATGAAGTCCACGTGGACTTTTGGACTAATATTGAGCGTTTTTTGAATTTTGGACCAAAAGTGAGATTTTGATACAACCACAAGGACCAAAAATGTAGTTAACTCTAAAAAATAACAAAAACATAAAATGAACATAGAATAAAAAGGGATGGTAGTCCGTATGTTTTTTCTCTTTTTCCTTTTTCTATTTTTTTTCTTTTTCTTGATTTTTTCGATTTTTTTTTTTTTTTTTTTTTTTTTTTTTTTTTTTTTTTTTGCATACACTCTTACCCTACCATCTAAAATAATACATCATAGGGAATAAACATTTCCCTTACACTTGAATCTTTACATGCTTTACAATGAACTAATCTAATGACTCGAATTAAGAAAATCAAAACACTTTGAGTACTTTTAAGATTAACGTACATACGGGGGTAATAATATGATGTTCTTCCCCATTACTCAATAAAATAAGTACTTTACCAATGAGTCCCAATCGTCCCAAAACAATATGTACAAGGATATGACTCGACTTAGCAACCATGTAATCAATTAGATAGTTAACTTAGGGTTTAACAAATAACAATAATGCACTAAAAATGAGTGCATACACGGAAGGCTAAGGCGATTTGGTTGTACATTTAAGTGGGGTGTAACAAATTCTTCCTTTAAGTAAAATGCTTAAAGTTAGAAACGAAAAGATAGGCTCGGAGGGGTGTACTAGGGGTTTCGTGTACTAAAAATGAGTACAACGCTAAGGGTGTGGGAAAAATTAGTTGACTTAACTAGCCAAGTAATATGACATAAATGGTCAAGTAATCATGATACGGGTTTAACACAAGGGTGATCCTAATGCCTCTTATCATGTAGTAAATCCTACTACACGAATGTAGTCTCACTAGCGGTCTCGGGATGCATCACTAACGCAAGTTCTAGAATCTAAATGCTACCGGTACACTTATAAGCACTAATAGTAAATGCTTTTCCTATCAAATCTAAAGGCGAACCTCACATATTTGGGTGGAAATTTTTTTTGAATATACGGTTATGTGCTAGTCATACAATCTCCTATCCATGAGACGCTTGCTATGGCTAAAGTTTCTCTCCTAAATGTTGTAAAAAATTTTAAATTTGGCGCTAAAATTGCACTAACAAGTATTTCTCATAGTTTTATTACACGTCTACCATTAAACAAAACAAACTCAAGCGAAAGTGCATATGTAAGGTATCATCTTTTTACCCTCCCCTTACACTTAAGATGAACATTGTCCCCAATGTTCAAGTAAAGAATGTAAAAGTTAAAAAGTAAAAAGAATGAAATCAAATACTCCCCTGATTCACTCGGTATGGATAATAAGGTGGCCAGGTTAAATCTTCCTCCAAGAAAATGAACAATCAAAGCTTCCCTTCCAGAATATAAATCATCTTCTTGTCAAACATAACCTGTAAATCCTGAGAAAATAGACAAAACAACCTCGCGTAAAATCGGCGGCATCCTATATAAGTTACTAAATCCTAGAAAACAAGATAAGATATAATGCTTGTGGAATGAAGTTTGCAGATTTCCTGGAGATTATAAAACTTAATATTTCACAAAAACCATAAGACTCCGTTAGAAAAACAAAACTGGTAAAATTTCCAGATTTTTACACTTGACGCCGTCAAGAGTTAACTCGTGACGCCGTCAGAAGTGACCTGCAGAAATTCTTATGTTAAGTTTCCGGAAAATTTCTGGAAAAACTTGGTCCTACTTCCTGGAAAATCCTGCAAAACTTCATTATGACTCAATACAAGCATTTGACTCTAACAAATACTAATATACATGTTCATTTAATATTGTGGAGAATCATGATCGGTTTGTTTCTTAAAAACATATTTGGGGTTTCCCCTTACACTTATCTTTTGCAAAAATACTTTTAGGTGGAGTTAAGACTAGGCCAAAACAACAAACTAAAGTATTTCCACTATTTAGTTGAGAAACATGATCTACCAACAATAAAAATTAAGCATGCATACGGAAGCAAATAACAAACAAACAAACAAAATCACACAAAACATGGGTTGCCTCCCAAGAAGCGCTTTTCTTTATTTACGAGTCTTGTAGCTAGACTCAAGGCCATGGGTTACTACGTGACCTCATCGTTGGTTCCACTCTCTAGGTCGTCTTCTAAACTAGTATCGCTTTCATAGTGTAAGTACTTCGGGTCTTCGAACTCGAAGATATCTTTTCGATACTTAGAACCAAGCTTACTAACATCCTTAAAGAATCCACATGATAAATCAGAAGTGTTCTTACACCCTCTCCGAACATCTTCATCGCACAAAATAAGTTGGGAACTTATCTTATCAAGCCCGTCACAATCGATCTCCTTAAGGTCTCTTCTCTTGTATGGCGTTTGGTATGAAACCCTCCTAATTCCATCAGCGAAGGTCATAATTCCGTTCCGGTCATCAATTATCAGATTAGTGATCTCACAAAATGGCGCCCCAAAAACAATTTGTGATAATCTAGGGTCGACATAGTCTTCGATGTTGTCCACGATCGTAAATTCCATAGTAAATGCCATATTTCCTACAAACACCTGGATTTCATGATCCTTACCAACCACTTTCTCTCCCTTGTAAATCATTCCCCATCTGCAGATATTGTTATAATGGAATAGTGACATAAAATTCTTTGGCAGGAATACGTTAATGTAGATGTTATCGAAGTACTTATGACCGATCATGCAGGGGATTTTGAGATTATTCGGATTACGCCGTCTTATCTTCCCCGACTCTTCATCCTTCGACCCATATATATTCCCCTCAAGGGAAGGACGATACTCGTACACCTCCTCATTACCCCTACGAAAAATTACCTTCTTAACACCATTGGTGAATAATGCACTACCATCTTTCTCATCAAGGATCACTCCCGATTCATTGATAAATGGTTTCCCAAGAACAAGGTTGGTTAACGTTTGATTGGTGAGAGGATCCACGTCATCGACCACGGTGAGGTCAGTATTGTAAACAAGCTCTCCAATCCTGATTGATAAATTTTTCATTACCCTTTCGCACGCAATGCGTTTTGGGAAGGCCTCATGGTATAAGGAAAGGGGGATTATGTTGACTGGGAAGCTAGGATCTATATGACTATCGGTTAGGAGCTTTTCCTTAATGGTGCAGGAGATCTTGAAAACTTTAGGGTTACTTTCCTTAGTCCTAATGCTACTCCCACTAGTAACATCCTCCATTTTTCTCTCGGGTTCTTCTATAATAGATTTGCCTAAAATGGTTGGATTTCTCTCATGCTCTTCCGATCTCTCTTTCCCTTCATCCGATTTGCCAGATTCTCGCGCGGTGTACTGCTCGGATGAGTCGGTAAGTTTTCTGGCCGAATCGTGGTCTACCCTTAAGGTCTCATCTTTAGCTGTATGACCAGATTTATTAGTTTGTTGTTGGGTTGGGTTGGGTGTAGAAGCAGATATCGTGGTGATGGTGTTTACGAAATGGATTGGTCCTAGGGGGTTGACAGGTTCTTTTCCTTTAGGGGATAGATGTTTGAATAACTTGCTAGCACTTTTTATTTTCACAGGGGAGGTTGGTGGACTCATGACGGTAACAGACTTAACCTCATCAACGTGAAAGGGTTTATTAACAACATGCTCTTTGATAGTAGTTAACAGATTACAAATCTTGCTGTTCATATCAGCCTGTTGTTGTCTAAATTTAGCCTCGAGCGTAGAGAGCTGTAATTCTTGAGATAGAATGAATTTTTTTAGAGCATCTTCACAGCTTTGCCTAGGAATGCCTTGTGATGGAAAATGCTCGGACCAAGTGAGTGGTGAGGAGTCATTGAAAGATACGCTCCGCATTTGGTACCCTCTAAAATTAGGTTTATCCTTCCATGCTTCATAGGCCTCGTCAGAAGTTCGAGGACCTTGACCCACGTGTGACGACGTGAATTCGCTATAAGCCCGTTTTGGAAGATCCGTGCAGTTATGAGTCTCGTGAGGGCCATTACATAATTTGCATGTAGAAGTGATTCTGCTTACTTGGCTTGAGGATTTTTGAGCTTCGTAAGGTTTCATGAGAGACTTGACTCGACCTTCAAGTTCCATGATCCTACGGTCGGGAGTGCTAGAATTGTTCGAAGGCAAAGATATTGCCTTGACCGTTTTGTTCAAATCACGGGGATCATTCCAACTTTCGTTGTCATAGAGAGCAAGATCTTCTATGAGTTCCCATGATTGTTCCGCACTTAGATCACGTAGCTTACCACCGACCGATTGGTTAATGGCTCGCCTCGTGGAGAGATCGATATGGTCATAAAAAATTTGGACTTGGAGCCAAAGATCTATGCCATGATGAGGGACTTTTTGGAGTAAGTCCTTGAAACGAGTCCATGCTTCATAAAGAGATTCATTTTGACGTTGTTGGAACATCAAGATGTCATTTCTAAGCTTAGTAGTTCTCCCCAGGGGGAAAATTGAGCAAGGAAACGAGTGGTGAGATCATCCCATGTGGTGATGGATCCCGCGGGTAAACGCTCAAGCCATTGACTAGCTTGATCCCGTAGAGAGAATTGGAATAGGCGTAATCGGGTTGTCTCTCTAGTTGCAACATCTAGGTCTATGGAATCTACGATTTTGAGGAAGTCCTTAAGATGTTGGTTTGGATCTTCGGAACGAAGTCCATGGAATGCACATCCACTTTGCACCAACCGGATGGTGTCGGATCGCAAGGGGGTCACATTGGCTCCGGTGAGCTCAATGGTGTTTCAGTAGCCTTGGTGGCTAGGTCGGGAATACTCTCCTAAGGTTCGGGGCCTAAGAGGTTCTAGTGGTGGGTTTTGTTGTGGTGGGATGACGGGTTCAAAGATGTTCCCGTTGTCCATGATGTCGGGTGGTGAAAAGTTACGAACAAAGACACAAAGAAATAAGATAGACTAAAGAAGACCTAAAAATAAAAATAAAATCTTACTAGAAAGGAATCTAGCAAGTAGACCTAATAAAAAGAGATTCTAACCTAGACAATAACTATTCCCCAGGCCGCGGCGCCAAAAACTTGATGTACGTGGGAATCGCACCAGGCTTTACCTCTCAAGGGATCTTGAGAAGCTTACAACCCCCACCAGGCAGTGTACCTGATCGTTGTAGTATAGTATAGTGACAAGTACCGGGGAATTGATCGTTCAGCTAGGAATAGTGTCGCTAGGATTAGAAAACCTAAATACTAGTTCTAAAGGTGAGAGATGATTATTTTTGTATTTTTATATTTTTTAGAAAGCAAGTAAAAATCTCGGGTTTGAAGGATTTTGGTGGAATTAGTTGCTAGTCAACTAACCCAATACTAAAGATGCAATCAAAATAAAATACTAAAAATGAAAATAAACTAAATTATACTAAGGTTGTGAGCAATAAGTGGAGAAAAAGTGTTTACTTAGATTTCACTACTCCCTAGACATCTTTTACACGTTAATTACTTGTTATAGTTGCATGGATGACGGATTGTATTCCTTAATATCATTCATGGGGTAGCGCACTTAATTTCCCAATTCTATGAGCTCTTATCTCCTCCTATGCCATGCCCAACACAACCATAGGGATTATAAACAGTGGCTAATGCATTAAATACAACCAATAAAGACCTAGTGCACATCGGTTCATGTTTCCTAAGACGTTCAAGCATGTTACCATTTGGAGATCTGCCAGTTTTCTTAAGCCTAACATAAAATTCATTCATCCAAAACAACTATAAACAAGTGATCAACACATAATTAACATCTAGGTTTCATTAAATCTAAGCAAACACAAGATAGATCTAGCCTAGCATGATGAAATTAAGACAAGAACAAGATATAGACAACCAACACATAGACATATTGATTGAATTAAAAGAGTACTTATCTCAATTACACATGAAAGGTATCAAGGGCTTAGAACCCTTGAAAAACCTGTAAAATTTGCACCAAGTTCGTACTTAGGGTTTCTCCAAAACTTCTCTCTTTTTAATGTGAAAATTAGAAAACTATATATAGGAAATAGGGTCTGACGGCGTCAAGACAAAGTTTGTGACGCCGTCACCTCGCCGCCAAAACACTTCTCTGACTGCCTTGATCTACTTTTGACGCCGTCATGTGTTATGCATTTCCAGGCCGTCATGACTTTTACTCTTGACGCCCTACTTCGTGACGCCGTCCATTCTGTACTGGGTCGTCATGGAATTTACTCTTGACGCCGTCAGGGTGTTGCTCTTGACGCCGTCACCTACTGTTCCCAGCAAGGAAAATTAAGACTTTGGCGTTTTCTTCACTTTTATGCTCAAAAAACGTCCGAATTGCTTCCTTTTTCCAGATTTCTCTCCCAAAGTACCTAAAATCACAAAAGGAACGATTTAGGGCAATATTTGATCAAATTAATTCAATTCCGGGCTTAAATGACCCCCTAAAAGTGGTTCATTTTTTGCCTCATCACAAGGCACCCTAACTTTTAAAAAACGTCGCCAGGCGCCCAAACCTTGTGTATTTAAGGCCGATTGCGTCCCTTGACCAGTTTCGGCTGGTCAACGCACGTTTCTTTTTTGTTATAATATGAGGGGCATAATAGTCCAATCACGTTATAACCAATCCTACAAGCCTGAGTTAACCCAACAGTTAACATTAGGGACGATTCATGAAGTTTACTTTGCAACTTGAGCTTACCTTCTCTAATACACTAGCTCATTTTGTGCGCAAATCAATAAACCCACCCGCCGAAACCCCTATGCCCACCATATAACATATACCTATTGAAAAACCAAATCCAAATAGAAAAAACCTCATTTACTGAAAATCCAAGACGAAATCCAAGCCTTCATTTTCCATAAATCACCATGTCTTTTGGACGAAATGTTATGAATTACATGCCGGATTATTTAGCAACATGCCGGATAACGTTGTCACCAATATTTTGAACCGTTTGCCACTCAAAGAGGCGGTGACGACATCTAGTTTAGCAAAAAACTGGAGGTTTAAGTGGACTTTGCTCACCGATGTTATACTTGATGAGGTTTTTTTTTCTTGACAAATAAGTTTGAAGGGATGCATGCTACTAGATTGCTGCTTCAGCTCAAAGGTCCCATAAGAAGGTTTGTCTTCTCTGTAGAGCTTAAACCCTTGTCTGGACAAGATTACTTAAATTATGAAGAGATTCATGCTTGCCTGTTGTTGTTGGGTCAACGAGGAATTGAGGAGCTCCTTATACATAACTGGTCCTCCAAACCAGTTATCTTGCCAACCCAAATGTACACTCGTTTGGAGTTGAAACATCTAGAACTTCATTGGTGTACATTACCTAGTTTGGTATCGTTTGAAGGTTTCCCAAATCTATTGACCTTAGAATTGTTATCCGTCAAATTTCTGACCGGTACAATTTGGGACTTTATTGCTAGTTGTCCCTTACTTGAGTCTCTTAAAATCAATCGTACTGATACAAAAGAGATGAGACTATTTGATATTGCACTGCTTGGGAATCTGAAGAAGTTGTATTTGTCATTCAGTCTTTTGAACCAGGTCACCAGAATCACAACTTACAATATATCTCTGCTGAGAAGTCTTCCCAAACTTGAGTCTCTTACATTAGATTTTCAAGAGTGCAAGGTAAGACCAATTTGAGTTTCACACTTCAAATTACAGATTTTTAAAGTAATGGCTACTACTTATGAAATGTAATCTTTAAAAATTCTAAAAAATGTACCTGTTGTAGTTATTGGCAGAAGGTAGCTCATGGATGAATGTACCTGTATCATTTGTATCCCTCAAGAATCTAAATCTATCCAGAGTCAATTTTGGGAACAATGAAATGGTAGCATCCATCATTCAAATGATTCGTAGAGCTCCAAGATTGCAAATGCTAGAAACCAGAGTAAGTGGAATGCAATATGTATTATGCTTCACATCAACCTAAATTGCCATGGTTGTGTATCTCAATTTGCAGGCTTCATTCGAAAGTGATCTACCTTTGGAAAGTTATTCATTATATTTAGGAAGCAACAGAATGGGGTCGGGCCAGCTCAAGAGTGTGGTGTTTCGATCTTTTCCTATATCAGTTAATAAATTTAACAATAATAAAGTTTGTACTTGCTTGTTCCCCCTTGCTGAAGAAACTTTATATCAAGCTTTGCACTCTAAATCATAATCACGCTGAAAATGTGGTGATGAATTGGGAGTTGGCTAGGGAGCTGTTGAAACTCCACCGAGCTTCCCCCACAGCCGTAGTGGAATTCCTCTAGTGTTTTTTTTTTCTTTTTTTTTCCTATGGTTTGTTTAATGTTTAGCTTGTACCCTATGACAATTAACGACGTATTTTGTTGTTCCTGTTTCATTCTATGGTTTGTTTGATGTTTAGCTTGTAAATTACCCTAAATGGTGTTGTTTGAAATATTGTGGGTGTGTTTTGGATATGGCAATTTGACTTTTTAAAGTCAAAGTTACATATGGCACTTCAACTTGGTATTAGAAAGTGTAGGTTGAAACTAGCATATACATACAGCAATATGGTTTATCCTACACATATAGTTGCAAAATATGGTATTAGAAAGTGCAGGTTAAAACTTATCATTAGTTTGTCATGGGATGCTTCTAATACACATTATGATCCATCAATCTTTATATCAGACACACAATATATGATACAAATGACATTCATATATCTTATTAAGCAACTCTGTCACTAGACTTACATGTCGGCCATCTCTCCAGAAGGATGCAGTCATCTTCCTGTAGAATGCCCTTTTTTCTTGGTTATGGACTGTGTGGTGTTCCCAATTACACATCCAATTCATCTAAGGGTGATGAGTGTGTAAATACTCATCATTTTTACCATTTCTGAGCTGCCAAAACATCCAAAAACACTCAATAATGAATCAAACTAGTGAAAATATCCCAGGAAAGTGTTTTACATGTTTCAAATGCAAAAATACCAAAAACAGATGAAAAACGCATAAAGTTTGCATAATTGGCAGTTTCAGTCCCCCAACTTTCAAAAAGTTGTCAAATCTAGTCCCTGGTCATTCTAAAAACTTGAAAAAGTCACCAAAGGTCCTTTTAAATCAAAAAGTTACATAATTAGTCCTTTGGTGAAAAGTTTCACAAAATGTCAAGTTTAGTCCCTGAACTTTGAAAATTGTCAAAAATGGTCCCTGGGATATGAAAAACTTTGAGAAAAACAAATTTTGTCCTTGCACTAACCTTTTATGACAGGATTGGTCCTTGGTGGAAAGTTTGGAGAAAATTACATAAATGGTCCCTGAAGTTTGAAAATTTGGCAAGATTAGTCCCTGGTGATAATTTAATGGAAAAAAGTCAACTATGGTCCATGTACTATTCACATATGGCAAAACTCACCCTTGGGAACACTTTAAAAAAATGCCAAGAATTCAACCCTCAACTTTCGTTAAGTGGCAAAAATGGTCCTTGTGTATATCATAAACTAAATCCGGATCCACTAATACTACCACTACTCCAATCCAATACCTAAGCCTAGCCCACCACCCATCCTATTTTCTTTGGGCCCAAATGAAGCACCAGCCCACTCCACAAACCCATTGCACCCTTTTATTAATAAAAACTCAGTCAAACCGAGTCAAACCCTTCACCCCTTCCCTCTCAGACGTCCCCCACAACTCCACAACCTGCCAAACCTCACCTCCCACCACTTGCAAAATGAATCATCACCATCCCACCACCCTGCAACTACCCTCACATCGCATTTAATGCACCACCACCCCCAATTTGTATAAAGCAGTCCCATTTGCCAATTGGAATTTTGGCGCGAAAAGTTCAAACGGCTGAGATCGATCAAATTTAATCCAACGGTTGTGATAAGAGGTGGGATATGATCAGAAGATGCCAAGAACCCTAATATTGGGTTATAAAAGGCAAAGAGATGCAAGATGAAGACTGGTCTAGTTTTTTAGTTTAATAGTAGTCGTTTAAATGTATTAAGCAGTTATAGTTTAGCTAAAAGCTTTTAAGCATTTCTTTAAGTCATTTCAGTGTATTACCACTCTTTTCAATTCAATAGAAGCAAGTTTCTTTAATCCTTTATGTTTGTGCAAATTTCAATTTCTAGTCATTAAGTTGGATCAAAATCTGCTAGTGTTTGAGTTTGAATCATGGACTGAGTTAGGTTCACATAAGCTCCAACAAGCTTATCAAAGCTTTAGAGACTCTAAAATCCAGATTCAATAGAAAACTAAAGAAAATACAAAAATAGTCAACTTTGGTCAACTATGTGTTTAGTTTTTGATTTTCAGGTTGAAGAAGGATTTGTGATCAAGCAAGGAGCTTAATTTGGCCTATCTAAAGATAGGCTTCTGTGGAGAAGCCCCTTGTTCAAGCTAGGGGTTTGTTTGTAAGCTTTTGCTCATTTAAATTTTCCACTAAATACCTAGTTTAAGTTTCTAATTATCTGTTTGCTATTATCTGTGTTCATTTGTGTTGTTTGTGTATTGTTTGAGTAGTTTTTAACTTAGTATTCATAACTTGTTCATTAGAATAAATAGCTACTTAAAATTTCAATATTTGACTGTCAAAATTAGTTTAAGTGGTAAACTTGAGTTTTCATAATTGCATTCTGTGTTCAAGTGTCTAAATTAGTCTCCCTAATCATAATAAGCTGTTGTGGATCAGATTCATATGCCCTAGCACCCTTTTGTCTTGAAAATCATAAATCAGTCAACCTTAATGGAGTGTTTGGTTTTGAGTGATCCAAGGTGTTGTAGCATTTAAGAGTTGTGGTTTCTGGTTGATACAAGTTACTTAGGCTATAATTAACTCAGAACATCCTTAAAATCAAGTCTTGTTTTAATCAAAAGTCAAAATCTCAACTTTTTAACTCTCACAGTTAACTGTGAGAGTTTTAAGTGTCCAAATCATACTCATTAGGTACATTAGTGGTTAATATAGTATAAACTAGTCCTAATATAGCTTATAACTTAGTTAGTAATCAGTAAGAGCTTTTGGAAATCCAAAAAAGTCAAAACTTGTGATTTCTCTAAAAGTCAAAACTTCATCCTTTCAGATTTTTGCTAAATTTCCAAATTAAATTGTGAGTTGTGTGATGGGATTTAAAGGTTGAAATTTGTTGTGGTTAGAGTCTATAAGCTGATCTTTAAGCTCAAATTTTTGCTTAATTTTTGTGGAAGTCTAAGTGGGTCCCACAGACCCCCAAAGTGAGTTGCAGGGCAAGAGTCTGCCCTGTGCACAACAGACCCCCACCACACCACCAACTTTGGTGGTGGTTGCAAACCACCTCAGTGGGCCCTAGTGGTTCCAGTTGACCTTTTTCAACCCCCCTCCTACCAAGGAGTGTGGATTGACCATTGGTTTGACCTATAACCCAGTGGACCCCACCTAGTTTAGTCCCCAAAGTTTGTCCCCAATCTGGTTCAGTTTCTAAATTGCTAAGTGCTTATTTCATCTTAATCAGCTTATTTTGATCAATTGTTGTTGTTTCTGGCTTATTTGTGATTGTTAAGCTTGTTGATACTCATTTTTACCATTGTGGACCCCACCATCAGTCATTTGACCTCATTTGACCAAACAGTCAAACAAAGTCAACTGTATAAGCCAAGGGGGTGTTATAGCTTATTTATAAGCTATTTTCAAAAGTAGTTTTACAAAAGTTTTCTATTTTCAGTGGTAAAGTTAGTTTGTAAAAGAAAAATCTAAAAAAAAAATCAATTTAAAATAAGTGATATTTTCTATTTAATTCAATTTAATTTTAATTTTCATTTTTAGATTTTAATTAAGTAATTAGTATTTTTATATTTTTATTAATTACCTTATATAGTAAAGTAATTTTGGTAAAATTTTCAGATTTTTATATTACCATTCAGTATTTATTAGATTTAATTTTAGTTTTCTTTATTATTAATTAATATTAAGTAATAAATGCCATATTTAGTTTTTATAAGGTAAAACTTAGTTTTTATATTTTTCCTAGCTCTAATATAGTACAATAGACTTTTAGAAAATATATTTTTAAATTCTACTGTTCATTTTCCATTTTTCTTATTTAATTTGTTTAAATTAGACTTAAAGTAATTAAAAGGTAAATAATTAGTGGATTAACCTTAAAACTTAATTTTTAGAGTTTTTATAATTTTGTAGGATTCCTGTGATGGTTAAGTAATTTTATAAATTTTCTTGTAATTTTCTAACTTAATTTAGTATTAATGTTAATTAAAAGTAGTTTAATTAGTTTAAGTAAGTTAAATAGTTTTCAATTTATAAAAAACCCATAAAAAGACAAAAATATTTATTTTCATTTTTTATACTTTCTTCAAGTTCTAATTTAGGTTTTGAAAATATTTTTGCAACTTTTTAGTTTAATTTGTAATAGTTATAATTTTTAGTTAATTTAAATTAGATTTTAATTTAGATTTTAAATAGTTTAATTATTTAAATAATATTTAAATAGTATTTTAATCATTTTCAGAATTTCATTTTCATTTTTAATTTTAAGTTTTAAAAAGTGTCAAAAGCACCCCCTGTAGTTTGATAAATACCAAAATCCCACTTTTTCAGTCCGATTGCGTAAATCTGAATTGTGAATACGTGCATATATCTATTATCTGATTTTTCTGAATATTATATCTGTGTACAAATACCATAATAACAGTAGCAATATCAACTCCACATCATCTGGCTACTGTCCTCAGTGCCACTTTCTCAAAAACGATTTCAAACGACACCATTTCAATCTCGCTGGGACTTTAACGACCCGGGAATACACTATACTATCACCGGAGTATTGATTCTAGGCTGTCTTTGACTTATTGAACTTGGTCAATAATATCTGACGGTTCGGGCTCAATCAAAATTTGGAGCCGCTGCCGGGGAGGTTGTTGCGTGTTTTATAAAATCGTTTTAAGATTAGTGGTTTTCAAAACCCTCCCTGTACAAATTTCACACAAATTTGTAAAAAGTTTTTGGAAAAATATAATTATATCAAAGAAAACGTTCATTAATAGTTCTCCTGAAGTGTTGAAAACACCAAAAAAAAAATAAAAACAATCAAAAACAAACTGTGAAGTTAAATTACTTCGTGTTCTTTAAGATTACAACCTGAAACAGTTGGTTTAAGGTAAGTTCTGACATTAAATTGCGAACTGAAGAGGAATCCATTCTTTCCTCCCGCCAGCCTGCGAGTAATCTTAAAGGGACAATTTCGGTTAACGAATCAGTTCCAAAAATATTCCCAAGTTTTCTGCACACACACCCATAAGCCTAAAGCAGTTTTTCAAAAATTAATTAACCCATAATAAGTTCCCAAACTTAAGATTAAAACTTGCCTTTATATCCCTGTGAGTGGTGTGCCTTTTTCAAAGAAGCCATTCACTTGTGATTGCTGGTTTAAGTTCACTGTGGTTTTGCCTCGATCTTGTTTTGAAAAATTGTTTTTAGTGCATGCGCACTCGGTCACAAACAAAATGTAAACATCAGAAAAACGTACACGAGCTACGTTCTGACACACAAGAACCAAAGACCGAAATGGCCGCTGGGCCACCACCACCTTTACCACCCCCTGACCCTCCCAGGGATGAGCCAGCTCCCGATCTCCGAACGATGGAGGAGCTGTGCCAGCCTACCATGCAAGGGCGGGGTGGGCCTATTGCACCACTCACTATTGAGGCTACGGACATTGGCCTCAAGCACCACATGATCTAACAAGTCCAGAATTCGTGTCAATTTCACGGATTACCGGGTGATGATGCCAATAAGCATCTTGAAAAATATCTCACGGTCACCCAAAGCATGAAACAGCATGGTGTCACGGATGATGCCCTTCGGCTGTACCTCTTCCCCTATTCTCTCCCTCATCATGCCACTGCATGGTTTGACCGACTTCCAAAGAATTCTATTCGAACCTTTGATGAAATGGTAACCAAGTTTTTAGCAAAATATTTTCCACCATCCATGGTTACCAAGTTACGAAATGATATCAGCAACTTCCGGCAACGTCCCGATGAGTCTCTTTTTGAGGCATGGGAGCGTTATAAGCTAGCCATTGATCGGTGTCCTAACCACAATATGTTGCAAGTTACCATCATAGATACCTTCTATAATGGTCTGACATTGAGGCACCGAGACATTCTCAATGTTGCTGCTGGTGGGACCTTTATGAAAAGGCGTCCCGAGGAGTGCTATGACTTAATCGAGAACATGACTGCCCATCATAACTTTTGGGATTCCTCTGCGGAGAGGGATGCGTCATGTCATTCAGTTACTCCCTCATCATCATCTCCTGAAATAATGGCTCTTACCAAAAAGATGGATGATATTTCTACGGCTGTGTTGAGAATGAGCCAAATGATGCAAAATCAGGCTCAAAATCAACAAGTGAAAGCCGTGGCCCGAAGTTGTGAAACTTGTGGGGGCCCTCATCTGTATTCCGAGTGTCCAGCTACTGCTGGCTTTCCTCCAGAGAACGTATATTCTGCTCACGGTTCCTACAATACGGGGGGTAATTCTTACCAACCGCAAAGGGACCGTAATCTCTTAAGCTATCGTTCCAACAATTTTCTCGGACCTCCAGGTTTTAATCAAAATCAAAACCGTAACTCGAATCAGAATTTTAACCAAGGTCAAAACTCAAATTTCCAAAACCCGAATCAAAATCAAGGCCAGTTTAATCAAAACAATTTTCAAAATGGCAATCAAAACCAAGGTTTTCAAGGAAATTTTCAAAGAAACCAAAATCAAGGGAATTACAATCAGGGTAATTTCAATCAGAGGAACACTTTTCAGGGTAACAACAATCAAAATCAAGGGAATTTTCAAAACAACCGTGTTCAAAATCCTCCTGTTCAAAATCAAAACGTTGTTCAACCCTCGTCTTCCTCCGAAGAAGTGCTAAAACAATTCATGAAAGCACAAGAGGAAACGAATCGGTTATTGATCGGCAAGATCTCTGAGCTTCAGAAGTCTTTAAATGATCGACCCTCGGGCCCGGGTACATTACCGAGCAACACGATCGCTAACCCGAGGGGCGATGTCAAAGCGATCACCACCCGAAGTGGGACATCTTACAATGGACCCTCGATTCCTTCTACCTCTTCTCCTCCTCCTAAGGTAGCGGAACGTGAACCTGAGGTCACTACGGACAAGGTACTTCCTACTAATAACGGAGGTATCAACAACGTCCACCCTCGAGTTGTACCGGTCCCGGCTCGTAAGCCGAAAGTTGTATTTGATCCCCCTGTGAGTTCTGATGAAATCCCAAAGAATGATCCTAAGCCGTCAATTCCATATCCTTCACGTTTGAATGATCAAAAGAACCGCGAAAAAGCTAACCATCAGATGGAAAAATTTTATCAAATTTTCCAAGAATTACACTTTGATATTAGCTTCGCGGACGCTCTTCTTCTCATGCCTAAATTTGCTTCAACAATCAAAAATCTGATAAGCAACAAAGAAAAACTTTGTGAGATGGCAAAAACTCCTCTTAATGAGCATTGCTCAACAGTGCTCTTGAAAAAGCTTCCCGAAAAGCTTGGAGATCCCGGGAAATTTCTCATTCCTTGTATTTTCCCGGGGATGGTTGAATGCTTTGCCTTGGCCGATCTTGGCGCAAGCATTAACCTGATGCCTTACACAGTCTGGAAAAGACTCTCACTTCCTGCTCTCACTCCGACC
Organism: Artemisia argyi; assembly: GCA_030686995.1. Taxonomy (NCBI): domain Eukaryota; kingdom Viridiplantae; phylum Streptophyta; class Magnoliopsida; order Asterales; family Asteraceae; genus Artemisia; species Artemisia argyi. Next base: position 163,360,856 of record CM060681.1, read on the forward strand.
TGCATGACACTCGAGCTTGCAGACTGTACTATATCCCGTCCTCTCGGCATTGCCGAAGATATCTTCATGAAAGTAGGAAAGTTCCATTTTCCGGCAGATTTCGTGATTGTTGATTTCGATGCTGACCCACGAGTCCCTCTCATTCTCGGGAGGGGATTCTTAAGAACGGGTCGTGCTTTAATCGATGTATTCGAAGAAGAAATCACTCTACGTGTTGGTGGCAAGGCCATCACATTCAATCTTGATCAGACTTCAAGATACTCCTCCAACTATGACGCAGAAACGGTTAACCGAATTAACATCATCGATGTTGTGTCTGAGGAGTATTCTCAAGAGGTCCTTGGTTTCTCATCCAGTGGCAGTCTTTCTACTGACCCTATCATTTCCGACTCCTCCCCTTCCGTCACTCCGTTTGAGGGAGGTGACTTCCTTCTAGAAGAGCTCGACGCTTTTCTTGCTCAGGATAGCTCAATCCCCGATGGGGTTGATGAAAACTATCTTGACCCGGAGGGGGACATTCTTCTCCTTTAAAGATTGTTAAATGACGATCCTTCACCCTCTCCGTCTCCACAAATACTTCATAAAGCGGAAGTCAAAAATGTTGAAATAACTGAAGACTTTCCCGAGGTTGAGCTCAAGGACTTGCCTCCTCATCTAGAATATGCATTTCTGGAGGGTGATAATAAATTACCCGTCATTATTGCTAAAGACTTGAAAAATGAGGAAAAAACTGCACTCCTAAAGGTTCTTAAGTCAAACAAGCAAGCAATTGCTTGAAAACTCTCCGACATTAAGGGCATAAGCCCAAACTTTTGTACTCATAAAATCTTAATGGAGGATGACTTTAAGCCAGCAGTGCAACAACAGAGAAGGGTAAATCCAAAAATCCACGAAGTTATCAAACAAGAGGTTCTAAAACTTCTTGATGCGGGATTGATTTACCCTATATCTGACAGTCCTTGGGTTAGCCCAATTCATTGTGTCCCTAAAAAGGGTGGCATTACCGTTGTCACCAACGAGGATAATGAGTTGATTCCAACTCGTTTGGTCACGGGTTGGCGAGTATGTATTGACTATCGAAAGTTAAATGAAGCCACCCGTAAAGACCATTTTCCTCTCCCTTTTATTGACCAGATGCTTGAAAGACTTGCGGGGAATGAATACTACTGCTTCCTCGATGGTTTTTCGGGTTACTTCCAAATCCCCATTGATCCCCAGGATCAAGAGAAGACTACCTTCACATGCCCCTACGGAACTTTTGCTTACAGACGTATGCCTTTCGGCTTATGTAATGCACCAGGCACGTTCCAGAGGTGTATGATGTCTATTTTTTCCGACATGATCGGGAAAACTATGGAGGTATTCATGGATGACTTTTCAGTCATCGGGGATTCATTCCAGACCTGTCTCTCCCACTTGGAACAAATGCTTAAACGTTGCAAAGAAACGAATTTAAGTCTCAACTGGGAGAAAAGTCACTTTATGGTTAAAGAGGGCATAGTCCTCGGCCATAAAATCTCAAAGAACGGGATTGAGGTTGACAAAGCCAAAATCGATGTCATTGCTAAATTACCTCATCCCACCACCGTAAAAGGTGTTAGGAGCTTTTTGGGTCATGCCGGCTTCTACCGTAGGTTTATCCAAGATTTTTCTAAGATTGCCCGGCCTATGACCCATCTCCTCGAGAAGGATGCTCCTTTCATCTTCTCTCCTGAGTGCATCGAGGCTTTTGAAACACTAAAGAAAAAGCTTGCCGAGGCACCGATTCTTGTTGCCCCCGATTGGGACCTACCTTTTGAGCTTATGTGCGATGCTAGTGATTTTGCCATAGGTGCGGTCTTGGGGCAACGAAAAGCAAAATACTTTCAGCCTATACACTACGCAAGTAAGACTATGACCGAGGCTCAAGGACATTACACCACCACTGAAAAAGAACTCCTAGCTGTGGTGTATGCCTTTGAGAAATTCCGGTCATACTTGATCCTGACCAAATGCGTGGTGTATACGGATCACTCGGCTTTGAAGTACCTATTTGCAAAGCAAGATGCAAAGCCGAGGCTTCTCCGTTGGGTTCTCCTCCTTCAAGAATTTGATATCATTATTCGTGATAAAAAAGGAGCTAAGAATCTTGCTGCTGATCATCTCTCACGATTAGAAAACCCACATCAAGATGTGTCCGAGAAACAAGAAATAAATGAATCATTCCCTCTCGAGACACTCAGTGCGGTTACTTTTCATGGTGACTCTACTATCCCATGGTTTGCCGACTTTGCAAATTACCGTGCGGGTAACTTCATCGTGAAGGGGATGACGTCCCAACAGAAAAACAAATTTTTTAAAGACGTCAAACATTATTTCTGGGACGACCCCTTCCTCTTCAAAATCTGTGCCGATCAAGTCATCAGGCGATGTGTATACGGACAGGAAGCCGCTGATATTCTCAAGGCTTGCCATGCTGGACCCACCGGGGGCCACCATAGTCCTAACTACACCGCCAAAAAGGTGTTTGATTCCGGTTTCTATTGGCCCACGATCTATAAGGATGCCCACGAGTTAGTCAAAACCTGTGATGCTTGTCAGCGTCACGGGAATATTTCACAAAAGAACGAAATGCCGCAAAATGCTATTCAAGTTTGTGAATCTTTGACGTCTGGGGCATTGATTTTATGGGGCCATTCCCATCTTCTCGTGGAAACAAATACATACTCATGGCTGTTGACTACTTGTCAAAATGGGTTGAGGCTAAGGCCTTACCCACTAATGATGCCCGAGTTGTTGTGAAATTCTTGAAATCCCTCTTTGCTCGTTTTGGAACCCCACGTGCCATCATTAGTGATCGCGGTACTCACTTTTGCAATGATCAGTTTGCAAAAGTCATGCTTAAGTACGGTGTTACTCATCGTCTTTCTACCGCATATCACCCCCAAACAAGTGGGCAGGTGGAGGTTTCCAACCGTGGTATAAAACGGATTCTTGAGAGGACAATAGGTGAAAACCGTGCTTCCTGGTCGGATAAACTAGATGATGCACTTTGGGCCTTCCGTACAGCTTACAAAACACCCATCGGGTGTACTCCATACAAGCTTGTATACGGGAAGGCGTGTCATTTACCGATCAAGCTCGAGCACAAAGCCTACTAGGCCTTGAAACATGCTAACTACGACCTTCATAAAGCGGGTGATCACCGTAAGGTTCAACTCAATGAATTAAACGAACTTCGTGATCAAGCCTACGAGAACTCTTTGATCTACAAAGAAAAGACAAAGAAGATTCACGACTCTAAGATTAAGAACCGAGTTTTCAACGTCGGTGACAGAGTCCTTCTTTTCAATTCAAGATTAAAGATCTTCTCAGGGAAATTAAAAACCCGATGGACCGGACCATTCACTATTGCTAAAGTATATCCATACGGGACTGTTGAATTATCTCAACCCGAAGGTCCCAACTTCAAAATGAATGGTCACAGATTGAAGCATTATTTTGGAGAGGACATACCACCCATGGTTGTCCCGGATCTCCAAACTTTCCCCATGGACCAATGAATTCGGGGATCGAGTCAAGCTAGTGACTCGGTGAACAAAAATTAGCAGCATATATGGGTTTTCACCCGTATTTCTGACTTCTTTCTACTTTCTACCACCCTAGTGTGGGGGAGTGGCCGTCCCCCACCATTTGAAAAGTAAATTTGTATATAAGTTTCTTCCAATATATATATATATATATATATATATATATATATATATATATATATATATATATATATATATATATATATAAATTTGTATGTACAGATAAACAAAGTGAAAAATAAAATCCAAATTTCCACAGTTAGCATCGAATATTAGCTTTTTCCATTCAGAGATTCGGCATAATAGCCGGGACTTTGAATATTGAGGACAATATTCAGTTCTAGTGTGGGGGGGGGGGAAATTCTTACGAATTTTATCACAAAACTTTCTAAGTACCCCCATTTTTAGGCCTAAAATTTTTCAAAATTTTTTCACTTTATTTCAAAATTTTTGTGGTAATCAGTCCGCCAAAGTCTAAATGACAAATGGATTGGCTAGTCCAGGAGCAAACGGCTCTTGGTAAAGATATCTCAAACCCGTTGATGGCTGGCAATTTGCCAAAAATTGTATGGTTCCTCAGCTCCCCCGCATCCTCATAAGCAAATGAGTTGACTAGCCCACAAGATTATGGCTTGTGGTAAAAGCCGTGGAAAATCCATAATTGGTAATCAGCTCACCAAGATGTTGACTTAGTCCATCAAGATGCTGGCTAGTCCAGAAGCAAACGGCTTTTGGTAAAGACTAATCAAATCCGTTGACAGCTGGTGGTTTGCTCAAAATCACACGGTTATCAGGTGTGCCACAGTTCTTACTCCTGGCTACTCCAGAAGTGATGGCTTTTGGTAAAGAGAATTTCAAATCCATCAAGTTTTTCTCAAAAGATTGCTAGGGACTAGCAATGTTTTAGTGTGGGGGATTGATAAGTGTGTAAATACTCATCATTTTTACCATTTCTGAGCTGCCAAAACATCCAAAAACACTCAATAATGAATCAAAATAGTGAAAATATTACAGGAAAGTATTTTACATGTTTCAAATGCAAAAATACCAAAAACAGATGAAAAACGCACAAAGTTTGCATAATTGGCAGTTTCAGTCCCCCAACTTTCAAAAAATTGTCAAATCTAGTCCCTGATCATTCTAAAAACTTGAAAAATTCACCAAAGGTCCTTTTAAATCAAAAAGTTACATAATTAGTCCTTTGGTGAAAAGTTTCACAAAATGTCAAGTTTAGTCCCTGAACTTTAAAAATTGTCAAAAATGGTCCCTGGGATATGAAAAACTTTGAGAAAAACAAATTTTGTCCTTGCACTAACCTTTTATGACAGGATTGGTCCTTGGTGGAAAGTTTGGAGAAAATTACACAAATGGTCCCTGAAGTTTGAAAATTTGGCAAGATTAGTCCCTGGTGATAATTTAATGGAAAAAAGTCAACTATGGTCCATGTACTATTCACATATGGCAAAACTCACCCTTGGGAACACTTTAAAAAAATGCCAAGAATTCAACCCTCAACTTTCGTTAAGTGGCAAAAATGGGCCTTGTGTATATCATAAACTAAATCCGGATCCACTAATACTACCACTACTCCAATCCAATACCTAAGCCTAGCCCACCACCCATCCTATTTTCTTTGAGCCCAAATGAAACACCAGCCCACTCCACAAACCCATTGCACCCTTTTATTAATAAAAACTCGGTCAAACCGAGTCAAACCCTTCACCCCTTCCCTCTCAAACGTCCACCACAACTCCACAACCTGCCAAACCTCACCTCCCACCACTTGCAAAATGAATCATCACCATCCCACCACCCTGCAACTACCCTCACATCGCATTTAATGCACCACCACCCCCAATTGGTATAAAGCAGTCCCATTTGCCAATTGGAATTTTGGCGCGAAAAGTTCAAACGGCTGAGATCGATCAAATTTAATCCAACGGTTGTGATAAGAGGTGGGATATGATCAGAAGATGCCAAGAACCCTAATATTGGGCTATAAAAGGCAAAGAGATGCAAGATGAAGACTGGTCTAGTTTTTTAGTTTAATAGTAGTCGTTTAAATGTATTAAGCAGTTATAGTTTAGCTAAAAGCTTTTAAGTATTTCTTTAAGTCATTTCAGTGTATTACCACTCTTTTCAATTCAATAGAAGCAAGTTTCTTTAATCCTTTATGTTTGTGCAAATTTCAATTTCTAGTCATTAAGTTGGATCAAAATCTGCTAGTGTTTGAGTTTGAATCATGGACCGAGTTAGGTTCACATAAGCTCCAACAAGCTTATCAAAGCTTTAGAGACTCTAAAAACCAGATTCAATAGAAAACTAAAGAAAATACAAAAATAGTCAACTTTGGTCAACTGTGTGTTTAGTTTTTGATTTTCAGGTTGAAGAAGGATTTGTGATCAAGCAAGGAGCTTAATTTGGCCTATCTAAAGATAGGCTTCTGTGGAGAAGCCCCTTGTTCAAGCTAGGGGTTTGTTTGTAAGCTTTTGCTCATTTAAATTTTCCACTAAATACCTAGTTTAAGTTTCTAATTATCTGTTTGCTATTATCTGTTAATCTGTGTTCATTTGTGTTGTTTGTGTATTGTTTGAGTAGTTTTTAACTTAGTATTCATAACTTGTTCATTAGAATAAATAGCTACTTAAAATTTCAATATTTGACTGTCAAAATTAGTTTAAGTGGTAAACTTGAGTTTTCATAATTGCATTCTGTGTTCAAGTGTCTAAATTAGTCTCCCTAATCATAATAAGCTGTTGTGGATCAGATTCATATGCCCTAGCACCCTTTTGTCTTGAAAATCATAAATCAGTCAACCTTAATAGAGTGTTTGGTTTTGAGTGATCCAAGGTGTTGTAGCATTTAAGAGTTGTGGTTTCTGGTTGATACAAGTTACTTAGGCTATAATTAACTCAGAACATCCTTAAAATCAAGTCTTGTTTTAATCAAAAGTCAAAATCTCAACTTTTTAACTCTCACAGTTAACTATGAGAGTTTTAAGTGTCCAAATCATACTCATTAGGTACATTAGTGGTTAATATAGTATAAACTAGTCCTAATATAGCTTATAACTTAGTTAGTAATCAGTAAGAGCTTTTGGAAATCCAAAAAAGTCAAAACTTGTGATTTCTCTAAAAGTCAAAACTTCATCCTTTCAGATTTTTGCTAAATTTCCAAATTAAATTGTGAGTTGTGTGATGGGATTTAAAGGTTGAAATTTGTTGTGGTTAGATTTTATAAGCTGATCTTTAAGCTCAAATTTTTGCTTAATTTTTGTGGAAGTCTAAGTGGGTCCCACAGACCCCCAAAGTGAGTTGCAGGGCAAGAGTCTGCCCTGTGCACAACAGACCCCCACCACACCACCAACTTTGGTGGTGGTTGCAAACCACCTCAGTGGGCCCTAGTGGTTCCAGTTGACCTTTTCTAACCCCCCTCCTACCAAGGAGTGTGGATTGACCATTGGTTTGACCTATAACCCAGTGGATCCCACCTAGTTTAGTCCCCAAAGTTTGTCCCCAATCTGGCTCAGTTTCTAAATTGCTAAGTGCTTATTTCATCTTAATCAGCTTATTTGTGATCAATTGTTGTTGTTTCTGGATTATTTGTGATTGCTAAGCTTGTCGATACTCATTTTTACCATTGTGGACCCCACCATCAGTCATTTGACCTCATTTGACCAAACAGTCAAACAAAGTCAACTGTATAAGCCAAGGGGGTTTTATAGCTTATTTTTAAGCTATTTTCAAAATTAGTTTTACAAAAGTTTTCTATTTTCAGTGGTAAAGTTAGTTTGTAAAAGAAAAATCCAAAAAAAAAATCAATTTAAAATAAGTGATAGTTTCTATTTAATTCAATTTAATTTTAATTTTCATTTTTAGATTTTAATTAAGTAATTAGTATTTTTATATTTTTATTAATTACCTTATATAGTAAAGTAATTTTGGTAAAATTTTCAGATTTTTATATTACCATTCAGTATTTATTAGATTTAATTTTAGTTTTCTTTATTATTAATTAATATTAAGTAATAAATATCATATTTAGTTTTTATAAGGTAAAACTTAGTTTTTATATTTTTCCTAGCTCTAATATAGTACAATAGACTTTTAGAAAATATATTTTTAAATTCTACTGTTCATTTTCCATTTTTCTTATTTAATTTGTTTAAATTAGACTTAAAGTAATTAAAAGGTAAATAATTAGTGGATTAACCTTAAAACTTAATTTTTAGAGTTTTTATAATTTTCTAGGATTCCTGTGATGGTTAAGTAATTTTATAAATTTTCTTGTAATTTTCTAAGTTAATTTAGTATTAATATTAATTAAAAGTAGTTTAATTAGTTTAAGTAAGTTAAATAGTTTTCAATTTATAAAAAACCCATAAAAAGACAAAAATATTTATTTTTATTTTTTATACTTTCTTCAAGTTCTAATTTAGGTTTAGAAAATATTTTTGCAACTTTTTAGTTTAATTTGTAATAGTTATAATTTTTAGTTAATTTAAATTAGATTTTAATTTAGATTTTAAATAGTTTAATTATTTAAATAATATTTAAATAGTATTTTAATCATTTTCAGAATTTCATTTTCATTTTTAATTTTAAGTTTTAAAAAGTGTCAAAAGCACCCCCTGTAGTTTGATAAATACCAAAATCCCACTTTTTCAGTCCGATTGCGTAAATCTGAATTGTGAATACGTGCATATATCTGTTATCTGATTTTTGTGAATATTATATCTGTGTACAAATACCATAATAACAGTAGCAATATCAACTCCACATCATCTGGCTACTGTCCTCAGTGCCACTTTCTCAAAAACGATTTCAAACGACACCATTTCAATCTCGCCGGGACTTTAACGACCCGGGAATACACTATACTATCACCGGAGTATTGATTCTAGGCTGTCTTTGACTTATTGACCTTGGTCAATAATATCTGACGATTCGGGCTCAATCAAAGGGCATGAAAATTTGAATTTAATATTACATATAATCAAATAAGTTACACTGCTGTGAGATACTTGGTGTAGTTAAAGTTAAAAAAACTAGAACATACCATAGTCAGTTGGTTGCTGACAAAGGGCATTCATGGCTATGTTGGTGTTGTATGTCTCCACTGTTGTGATGGCCCCTCCATCATGGTCAAACAATATGACATTATACTCCTCCCCAGGGATAACCTAAGTAAACACCATTTTTTGACCAGGTGACATATTCAAGTCTTGGGCCAGTTTCTCCCAACCATATCCTCACAGGGCCGTGTGGACATATCGATCATACCAATCTTGTGTAACCTCCAGCTCTACTTGGTAATCAATGCTGTTACTAGTAATCATGACCGAGTCTGTAGCTGTTGGACCATGCAGATATACTAGAAAATCTTCTGGCATTGGCTGGATAAGATGAGATGTGTCTGTCACATCAACCATACATCTCTAAAACTGATCATGGACTGGTTCATAATTATGAAACTCTTCCCCTCCTTCATTGCAGGTAGCTACATAAAACACATCCTCACCCTCTTCTATAAAATGTAAGTAAGCAACATCCGAACAGGTGATGTTGTGCATCGCAAAATCATTCCACCTTGCTCCCTCAACAACACACACTAATTCTGATACTCTTCTTACACTAACTCTCCATCTAGTCCCCGCATAGTTAACTAAGTAAATATAACGATTCCCATGATAGGATCCTCCTAACACGAAATCATGATGCAGTTCTTGTATATCAATATTAAGTTTTAAGCATTGTCAATTTCTTACAACTACTTTGTTAGAGATATAACAATTAATTCTTATATGGTGTTAACTTAAAAACTCATCCAAAACCTCTTCAGGATCGTCCAAAGAGCAAATAAATTGATTCCCATACATACCTTCTGCATTAACGATTAACATTATCACAAATAACGTTTTAATTAAGCGTAAATCAGTAAATATTGTTACCTCGTATGTGTGTTGTTTGATTTTGCAAGGCTTGCAAGTTCCGGTTGTTTGTTTTTGTGTGATTATATGGGATTCGATAAGATAGAATATGGGTACTTTGTTGAGGGTTGTGTTGGGTTGAGGTTCTATGTGACAATGTGTGTGGTAGATGATCGGGTTTTACTCAACTGTCAATGGTTGGGTGTGGGTTTATTGATTCCCGTGAAAACATTAATATGCGTATCAGAGAAGATACGGTAAAGTTACAGCGATGGTCCCTCAAGTTGTATGTCTGGTTTAGCTTGGGTTAACTAATGGTTATAACGTGATTGGACTATTATGCCCCTTATATTATAACAAAAAACGTGCGTTGACCGAGCCGAAACTGGTCAAGGGATGCAATCGGCCTAAAATACACAAGGTTTTGACGCCTGATGACGTTTTTTAAAAGTTAGGGTGCCTTGCGATGTTTTGTGGAAAGTTCAGGGACCAACGGTGTATTTTTGTCTGTTGGGTTTTAAATTATGCTGCTTGGTGAAACTGCTGCTTAAATGAAACTGCTGCTACGTTGAGAATGCTGCTAAGGATAAAGATTATGCTGCTGTCATTCAAAGTGCTGCTATTGCAAAATACTGCTAGTGGAATCTACTGCTGAAGAGATATGCATGTATACGTAATAGATAATTATAGAATAGATTGTGTGTATATCTTATGTATCTAGAATATTCTTATCTTATGTAGAAAGGTATTGTAAACCTAGTAGGACTCCTTGGCCTATAAAAGGAGGATCCTAGGATTAGTTTGAGTACGTATTGTTTTAGTTTCATTTACACTTCAAGGTTGTAAAACCCTAGCATTGTTGAGTGCTCGTATTATTAATATATTGAAGTGTTGATTGGAAATTGTTCTTCTTAAGTTAAGCTTTAATATTCCGCGTTTTAGCTTAAGTGTTAAACTCAAAGTCAACTTCTATATAGGATCGTTTGCTCAACTGGGATCAACAAGTGGTATCAGAGCTTGTGATCTAGAAGTTGAAATCAAGAAGAATTCATTCCTTGCAAGTTTGCTGTTCCAAATCAATTGCTGAAGATGTGTGATGATACACATATGGTGATTGCTTCAAAGGTTCCCATGCTCAACCCTGGAGAGTATGAGCTATGGAAGATGCGAATAAGACAGTACATTCGCATGATGGACTTTAACATGTGGAATGTATTTGTCAATGGTGATTCTTTACCAAAGAAGGGTGCTGATGGAAAAGAGATACCAATAAAGTCTGCTGAAGAGAACTCAGTGAGGAAGATGGAGATCAAGGCACACAATATTCTCTTAATGGGAATACCTAATGAATTTCAGTTGGATTTTGATGGTTGTGAGACTGCAAAAGACTTGATGGATGCTGTTGAGTTTAGGTTTGGAGGGAATGATGCTACTAAGAAGTCAAGGAAAAATATGTTGAAGCATCAGTTTGAGAACTTTTCTGCTGAAAGTGGAGAAAAGATCAATGGCACATACAACAGGCTTAATCAACTAGTCAGTCACTTAAAGCTTGTTGGCTATGTGGTTCCACAAGAAGATGTAAACCTCAAGTTCCTCAGAAGTCTTGCACCTGAATGGAGTATGTACACAGTTGTTTGGAGGAATAAGCCTGACTTTGAAACAATGAAGTTGGAAAGCCTCTACAACAATTTGAGGGTGTATGAACCAGAATTGACTTCTTCATCTACTTCATCTTCTGGTACACAAAATCTTGCCTTTGTATCTTCAAAGTCAAAAGGATCTCAAGAATCTCACTCTACTACTTATGGGGTATCTGCTGCTGATGGATCTGCTGCTAGTTCTAATGATAAGAATTCCACCAGTGATATTGCTTTGTGTGCATTCTTGGCTGATCTAACATCAAGTATAAGGTCACAGGTTATGAATCAAGATTTGGATCATATTGATCCTGATGATCTTGAAGAAATTGATCTTAAATGGCAAATGGCCATGTTGACCTTAAGGGCAAGAAAATTCTTGAAGAGAACTGGAAGAGAAGTCAAGTACAGGGCTAAAGAAAATGTGGGATTTGACAAGTCAAAGATTGAGTGCTACAATTGCAGCAGGAAGGGTCACTTTGCCAGGGAATGTAGAGCTCCAAAGAAGAATGCTGAAGCTCCAAAGAAGACTACTGAAGAAACAAAGAATACCACTACTGCATTGGTATCTTGTGATGGGCTGGGAGAGTATCATTGGAGTGATATGGCTGATGAAGAACCAAACTATTCTCTGGTGGCTCAAATCAACCCTAAAGTGCATAACTTTGCACTTATGGCTTTTGCATCATCATCTTCTGGATCTGACTCTGAGGTATCCAATGATTCTGATCTATCTGTGTGTTCTTTTAAATCATGTGCTGACACTGTAGAAGAACTTAAGTCTAGGAATGAGAGTTTAATTAGAGAAGTTGAACACCTAAAACTTGATAACTTAGGTTACAAAGTAGGTATCCAAAATGTTGAAAGAAGACTAGAGTATCTAAAATAGTGTGAGCTAGAATATGTAGATAGAATTAACCAACAGGATGTTGAAATTTTTAAGAAAAATAGTGAAATCGAATTTCTTAAGAATAAATTAGAAGAAGCAGAAAGAGATAGAGATGCAACTCTTGCTGATAAAGAAAAACATATAGTGAGAGTAAATAAACAACAATATGCTTCTGATTTGGTTAATAAATCAATTGAGAGTACCTTGATGAGGAAAGGAAGTGGAATAGGCTACAATGAGGTTGCTCCTCCTGTTAAGAGTGCCTATGCTCCACCAGGAAAAGAATTGTCTTTCATTAGTGAGCTAGATATCGAAAAACCTATAGGTGAATCTAGTACAAGTGTCTTAGAAACACCTAAGGTTGAGGTTAGAAAATTCCCTGAGGCTCCTATTATTGAAGACTGGTATTCAGATAGTGATGAGGAACAGGAACAGGTTGAATTAGAACAAAATGTGAAAAAGGAAGAAATTCCTACAAAAGTTGAACCTAAAATTGAACATGTTAAGTTTGTGAGACCTGTGTTAGGTAAGGGCATCTCTAGGAAAATGGTAGAATATAATGAGATTCCTAGGGGCCAACTAAATGGATTCTATAATAAGCCTAGGGAAAATCAGAGAAACTTTAATAACATAGTTTCAAACAAATTAGGTAGTGAGTTTCAATTAAAGAAAAAGGCTTGTTATAAGTGTGGTAGCTTTGAACATTTGATTAATAGTTGTCCTGACCACAAAAAGCCTGTTTGGAATCAATACTCAAGGGTGAATCATAAATATGTTTCTAAAAATACTCATCTTCATCCTAACAAAAACATGATTCCTAGGGCTGTGTTGTTAAGATCTGGTGCAACTAGATCTATTTATGCTACTAAATTAAATGGTGCTTTTAAAACCACAACTGGTTTTGTTGCTGGCTCTACTGCTAGTAAGCAATCTGCTGCTAGCATGCACTTTGCTGCTAGTAAGCAATTTGCTGCTAGTACAAAACTTTCTTCTTCTGGGCCAAAAGTTTTATCAAATACAGTTGTTGGAAATCATTTTTATGCTATCAAGGCCTCAGCTTGCTGGGTTTGGAAACCAAAATCATCTGTTTCAAACACTGTTTCCAAAAACAGCAGTGCATCAAGTGATTTAAAGAAATTTAATTATGTTGATGCACAAGGCAGATCCAAGTCAGTAATGGCTTGGGTCCCCAAGAGAAACTAATTTCTCTATTTTCATGTGCAGGGTAATCTACTGGATGATCTAAAAGATATGGCTATAGTTGATAGTGGATGCTCTGGACATATGACAGGAGATGAGTCTCAACTTGAAGACTTTGAGGCTTTTGAAGGTGGTTATGTTGCTTTTGGGAATGATCCAAAAGGTGGAAAGATTATTAGTAGAGGAACTTTAAGAACAGGAAATTTGGACTTTGAGAAGGTGTTTCTTGTGAAAGGGCTAATGTTTAACCTCTTTAGTGTCTCACAAATGTGTGACAAAAGGAACTTTGTTCTTTTTACAGACACTGAATGTATGATCCTTTCTCTTGATTTTCAGTTGCCAGATGATAAATTTGTGCTATTGAAGGTCCCTAGAAATGAAAATATATACAGTGACCATATTAAGAACATTGTTCCCAAAAGAGCTTTAACTTGTCTAATTGCAAAAGCTACTATTGATGAGTCCAAATTATGGCATAGAAGACTTGGGCACCTGAACTACAAGACAATGAACAAGTTGGTGAAAGGAAATCTTGTGAGAGGAATGCCTACAAAGCTATTTGAAAATTGTGAGACTTGTGTTGCTTGTCAAAAGGGTAAACAGCACAGATTTTCATTCAAGTCCAAGACAGTGAACACAATTACTGAGCCCTTGCATTTACTACACATGGACTTATTTGGGCTTGTTTTTGTGAATAGCTTGAACAAGAAGTCATATTGTCTAGTTGTCACAGATGACTTTAGCAGGTTTACTTGGGTATTCTTTCTAGCCACTAAAGATGAAACTCCAGAGATACTCAAGGCATTCATTACAAGAGTTGAAAACTTGCACAACCACAAAGTGAAAATAATCAGATGTGACAATGGTACTGAGTTCAAGAATAGTGTGATGAATCAATTCTGTGTGGGAAAAGGAATTCTAAGACAGTATAGTGTTGCAAGAACTCCACAACAGAATGGTGTTGCAGAGAGAAGAAACAGGACACTGATTGAGGCTGCAAGGACAATGTTATCTGATTCTAAACTACCTATACCTTTTTGGGCTGAAGCTGTGAACACTGCATGTTTTGTGCAAAATAGAAGTAAGGTAGTTAAGCCTCACAAAAAGACTCCATATGAGCTATTTCATGGAAAGAAACCAATGATTGATTTTCTCAAGCCATTTGGATGTCCTGTCACTATTTTAAACACTAAAGATCAGTTAGGCAAATTTGAAGAAAAAGCTGATGAAGGATACTTGGTTGGTTACTCTATAAATAGTAAAGCTTTTAGGGTATACAATAAGAGAACCAAACATGTAGAGGAGAATTTGCATATCAAGTTTAGTGAGAACACATCAAATGTTGAAGGGAAAGGACCAGAATGGTTGTTTAATATTGATATTCTTGCCAAGACAATGAATTATGTACCAGTGATTGCCAATGTTGATACAAACAAATCACAAGAAGAATTTGTTTTGGTTGAAAAATTAAACGTTGGTCCAACTTTAATACCCTTTCAGAAAGATCAGGATACACAAGAAGATGTTGCTTCTCAAGAGAAACCTAAGGAAACTGAAGAAGATATTGAAATCTTTGTTGATGCAGAAAAGGTAACCAATGAAGTTCCCAAAGTAGTTGTTGATGTCTCTCCTACAAGGCCAGAAGACTCTACTGGTGACTCAGAAGACTCTACTGCTAGGCCAAAACAAGCAACTGCTGCTTTAACCAATTCTGCTGCCAAGCCTATTAACTCTGCTTCTTCAACAAAATTTCCTTCTATGGACACTCAGGGTAGGTCTTTTGCTGATCCAAACTATCCTGATGATCCAAATATGCCACCTCTAGAGAATATCTATGATGACACAGATGATGAAGCTCTTGATGGTAAGCTATTTGGAGCTGATGCAGACATTACAAATTTGGAAGTCAACATTCCTTTTAGTCCCACTTCTACTACAAGAGTTCACAAGGATCATCCAAAAGAACAAATTCTCAGTGATCCAAAATCATTTGTTCAAACAAGAATGATGAGGCGAAAAATGATCCGTTTTTAGGGGGTCATTTAAGCCCGAATCCGAATTTATTTGATCAAATATTGCCCTAAATCGTTCCTTTTATGATTTTAGGTACTCTGGGAGAGAAATCTGGAAAAGGAAGCAATTCGGACATTTTTGGAGCATAAAAGTGAAGAAAATGCCAAAGTCTTAATTTTCCATGCTGGGAACAGTAGGTGACGGCGTCAAGAGCAAATTTCATGAATTTCCATGACGACCCAGAACAGATTTGACGGCGTCACGTTGGAAGGGCATCAAGAGTAAAAGAGTCATGACGGCCTGGAAGTATATAAGTCTTGACGGCGTCAGAAGTAGATCTAGGCAGTCCGAGAAGAGTTTTGGCGGCGAGGTGACGGCGTCACAAGTTTATTCTTGACGCCGTCAAACCTATTTTTCTATATATAGTTTTCTAATTTTCACACATTAAAGAGAGAAGTTTTGGAGAAACCCTAAGTACGATTTTGGTGCAACTTTTACAGGGTTTTCAAGGGTTCCAAACCCTTGATACCTTGCATGTTTAATCAAGATAAGTGTTCTTCTAATTCAATCAATATGTCTATGTGTTGGTTGTCTATATCATGTTCTTATCTTAATTCTATCATGCTAGGCTAGATCTATCTTGTGTTTGCTTAGATCTAATGAAACCTAGATATTAATTATGTGTTGATTACTTGTTTATCTTTGTCTTGGATGAGTGATTTATATGTTAGGCTTAAGAAAACTGGCAGATCTCCACTTGGTAACATGCTTGAACGTCTTAAGAAACATGAACCGAGGCACACTAGGTCTTTATTGGTTGTATTTAATGCATGAGCCACTGTTTACAATCCCTATAGTTGTGCTGGGCATGGTGTAGGAGGAGATAAGAGCTCATAGAATTGGGGAGTTATGTGTGCCACCCCATGAATGGTATTAAGGAATACGATCCGTCATCCATGCAATTATAACAAGTAATTAACGTGTAAAAGATGTCTAGGGAGTAGTGAAATATAAGTAAACACATTTTCTCCAATTACTGCTCACAACTTTAGTATAATTTAGCTTATTTTCATTTTTTGTATTTTATTTTGATTGCATCTTAGTATTGGGTTAGTTGATTAGCAACTAATTCCGCCCAAATCCTTCAAACCCGAGATTTTAATTGCTTTCCATAAAATATAAAAATACAAAAAAATAATCATCCCTCACCTTTAGAACTAGTATTTAGGCTTTCTAATCCTAGCGACACTATTCCTAAGCTGAACGATCAATCCCCCGGTACTTTTCACTATACTATACTACAACGATCAGGTACACTGCCTGGTGGGGGTTGTAAGCTTCTCGAGATCCCTCGAGAGGTAAAGCCTGTTGCGATTCCCACGCATCAAGTTTTTGGCGCCGTTGTCGGGGAATAGTTATTGTCTAGGTTAGAATTTCTTTTTATTAGGTCTACTTGCTAGATTCCTTTCTAGTAAGATTTTATTTTTATTTTTTTTAGGTTTCTTTAGTCTATCTATTTTCTTTGTGCCTTTGTTAGTAAATCAAATTCATTGACTATTCCGTTGGCCATTATGGAAAACGCGAATCCACCCCTTTCCCCTAGAGAAGTGGCTTTGTTACGTGAACAAATTGAGAGTGAGATTGGGGAAGTTAGAGAGCTTAATAGTTTGATCAAGGTTGAGCTCGAACATGCATTTAGTGACCTAGCGACCGCCTTGTATTCAAATGAGGACCTAGGGCCTAATGACTTTGGGAATGTTATTAAGGGACTTGAAGAGGGGGAAATAGATCCGAAGCTTAATAACTATTTTAATCTATACCCCACTAATGAGGAGATTGCATATTATAATAATCTTATTGATAACCCGCGATCTCTTTTCACCATAATTGAACCTAAGATCAAGAGAGGCGATCCTAAGAATACTAAGATACCATGTATGATTAGATATAGGCACATTAGCAATGCTTACATCGACTTTAAATCTCCAATCAACATTATGTCTTCAACTGTTTATAATGATATAGTGGAAACAAGACTTGAACCTAGAAGGGATCCCAAATACCCCGGTGGAGTTTGTAACTTTGTCGGGAGAGTTAAAGGTTTACATGTCTTTGTTGGTAATTTCACTTTTGTCACCGACTTTATGATTGTGGAGGATCTTGCTAATGTTATTGATTGTCGATTGGCTAATGTTGTGTTTGGCAAACCATTTGTTGAGGAGTCTAAGTTGGAATATGATGAGGTAGAGGGAACGATCCGATTTGCAAGTAACACCGATAGTATCACTTATAGGATGCCTAATAGGATGAAAGAATTTCGATTTATATCTCGTTTTGATAAGGACAACGTTGGTGCTTTTGAGGATACTAATGAGGAGGATAAGAAAAAGGGCATGGATTATGTATGGGAAAAGAGGAGTCTTTATTACAAAGATTGTTTGGCTCTTGGACCAAGGTATAAAGTCGATAAAGAATTTGCCTAAATGATTATGGGGGCGGTTGAGAAAAAAGTGATTGGTTTCTACAAGGAATATCTCCAATCAGAGAGTGGAACCAATGATGAAGTAACGTAGTAACCCATGACCTTGAGTCTAGCTACAAGACTCGTAAATAAAGAAAAGCGCTTCTTGGGAGGCAACCCATGTTTTGTGTGATTTTATTTGTTTGATTGTTATTTGCTTCCGTATGCATGCTTAATTTTTATTGTTGGTTGATCATGTTTCTAAACTAAATAGTGGAAATACTTTACTTTGTTGTTTTGGCTTAGTCTTAACTCCACCTAAAAGTATTTTTGCAAAAGATAAGTGTAAGGGGAAACCCCAAATATGTTTTTAAGAAACAAACCGATCATGATTCTCCACAATATTAAATGAACATGTGTATTCGTATTTGTTAGAGTCAAATGCTTGTATTGAGTCATAATGAAGTTTTGCAGGATTTTCCAGGAAGTAGGACCAAGTTTTTCCAGAAATTTTCCGGAAACTTAACATAAGGATTTCTGCAGGTCAATTCTGACGGCGTCAGGGGTTTACTCTTGACGGCGTCAGGAGTTAAAATCTGGAAATTTTATCGGTTTTGTTTTTCTAACGGAGTCTTATGGTTTTTGTGAATTATTAAGTTTTATAATCTCCAGGAAATCTGCAAACTTCATTCCACAAGCATTATATCTTATCTTGTTTTCTAGGGTTTAGTGACTTATATAGAATGCCGCCGATTTTACACGAGGTTGTCTTGTCTATTTTGTCAGGTTTTACAGGTTAAGTATGACAAGAAGATGATTTATATTCTGGAAGGGAAGCTTTGATTGTTCATTTTCTTGGAGGAAGATTTAACCTAGCCACCCTATTATCCATACCGAGCGAATCAGGGGAGTATTTGATTTCATTCTCTTTACTTTTTCACTTTTACATTCTTTACTTGAACATTGGGGACAATGTTCATCTTAAGTGTAAGGGGAGGGTAAAAAGATGATACCTTACATATGCACTTTCGCTTGAGTTTGTTTTGTTTGATGGTAGATGTGTAATAAAACTATGAGAAATACTTGTTAGTGTAATTTTAGCGCCAAATTTAAAATTTTTTACAACATTTAGGAGTGAAACTTTAGCCATAGCAAGCGTCTCATGGATAGGAGATTGTATGACTAGCACATAACCGTATATTCAGAAAAATTTTCCACCCAAATATGTGAGGTTCGCCTTTAGATTTGATAGGAAAAGCATTTACTATTAGTGCTTATGAGTGTACCGGTAGCATTTAGATTCTAGAACTTGCGTTAGTGATGCATCCCGAGACCGTTAGTGAGACTACATTCGTGTGGTAGGATTTACTACATGATAAGAGGCATTAGGATCACCCTTGTGTTAAACCCGTATTATAATTACTTGACCATTTAAGTCATATTACTTGGCTAGTTAAGTCAACTAATTTTTCCCACACCCTTAGCGTTGTACTCATTTTTAGTACACGAAACCCCTAGTACACCCCTCCGAGCCTATCTTTTCGTTTCTAACTTTAAGCATTTTACTTAAAGGAAGAATTTGTTACACCCCACTTAAATGTACAACCAAATCGCCTTAGCCTTCCGTGTATGCGCTCATTTTTAGTGCATTATTGTTATTTGTTAAACCCTAAGTTAACTATCTAATTGATTACATGGTTGCTAAGTCGAGTCATATCCTTGTACATATTGTTTTGGGACGATTGGGACTCATGGGTAAGTACTTATTTTATGGAGTAATGGGGAAGAACATCACTTATTACCCCCATATGTACGTTAATCTTAAAAGTGCTTCAAGTGTTTTGATTTTCTTAATTCAAGTCATTAGTTTAGTTAAATGTAAAGTATGTAAAGATTCAAGTGTAAGGGAAATGTTCATTCCCTATGATGTATTATTTTGGATGGTAGGGTAAGAGTGTAAAAAAAAAAAAAAAAAAAAAAAAAAAAAAAAAAAAAAAAAAAAAAACATACGGACTACCATCCCGTTTCATTCTATGTTTATTTTATGTTTTTGTTAATTTTCATTTATTAGCTTAAGTCGAGTCTAGTCTTGGCTTAGCAACGCCATATTGTACATGTAATTAACTAAGATTGTTAACTCGCCACCAGTAAAACTTCCTTTATCCAACAAAACCGTGTATTTCATATCCCTACACCTAACGTTACAACCCTTTAAAAGACCTCTTTGATAGTTTATCCTAGGTGCTTACGCCATGTGGTGGAGGTTTGATCCTTTCCCAAGCCTATGGTAATCTATTTTGCTATGACAGGTAGTGAGAGATATCTTCCGTTTCCATATTGTAATTCACACTTTATTACACCCGAGAGATGTGAGTATCTAAACACTATTTGTGAGGTGCTAGTGTATGACCTCCGTGCTTGTCTATTGGTCTTTAGTGGAACGATTATTTGTTGTAATTACTTTTATGTTAGTGTTAAATGACCCCTAACTTGTCTTTTGAGTAGAATAAAAGCGCATTTGCTTGAGGACAAGCAAATCTCAAGTGTAAGGGTATATGATGGGGCGAAAAATGATCCGTTTTTAGGGGGTCATTTAAGCCCGAATCCGAATTTATTTGATCAAATATTGCCCTAAATCGTTCCTTTTGTGATTTTAGGTACTTTGGGAGAGAAATCTGGAAAAGGAAGCAATTCGGACGTTTTTGGAGCATAAAAGTGAAGAAAACGCCAAAGTCTTAATTTTCCATGCTGGGAACAGTAGGTGACGGCGTCAAGAGCAAATTTCATGAATTTCCATGACGACCCAGAACAGATTTGACGGCGTCACGTTGGAAGGACGTCAAGAGTAAAAGAGTCATGACGGCCTGGAAGTATATAAGTCTTGACGGCGTCAGAAGTAGATCTAGGCAGTCCGAGAAGAGTTTTGGCGGCGAGGTGACGGCGTCACAAGTTTATTCTTGACGCCGTCAGACCTATTTTTCTATATATAGTTTTCTAATTTTCACACATTAAAGAGAGAAGTTTTGGAGAAACCCTAAGTACGATTTTGGTGCAACTTTTACAGGGTTTTCAAGGGTTCCAAACCCTTGATACCTTGCATGTTTAATCAAGATAAGTGTTCTTCTAATTCAATCAATATGTCTATGTGTTGGTTGTCTATATCATGTTCTTATCTTAATTCTATCATGCTAGGCTAGATCTATCTTGTGTTTGCTTAGATCTAATGAAACCTAGATATTAATTATGTGTTGATTACTTGTTTATCTTTGTCTTGGATGAGTGATTTATATGTTAGGCTTAAGAAAACTGGCAGATCTCCACTTGGTAACATGCTTGAAGGTCTTAAGAAACATGAACCGAGGCGCACTAGGTCTTTATTGGTTGTATTTAATGCATGAGCCACTGTTTACAATCCCTATAGTTGTGCTGGGCATGGTGTAGGAGGAGATAAGAGTTCATAGAATTGGGGAGTTATGTGTGCCATCCCATGAATGGTATTAAGGAATACGATCCGTCATCCATGCAATTATAACAAGTAATTAACGTGTAAAAGATGTCTAGGGAGTAGTGAAATATAAGTAAACACATTTTCTCCAATTACTGCTCACAACTTTAGTATAATTTAGCTTATTTTCATTTTTTGTATTTTATTTTGATTGCATCTTAGTATTGGGTTAGTTGATTAGCAACTAATTCCGCCCAAATCCTTCAAACCCGAGATTTTAATTGCTTTCCATAAAATATAAAAATACAAAAAAATAATCATCCCTCACCTTTAGAACTAGTATTTAGGCTTTCTAATCCTAACGACACTATTCCTAAGCTGAACGATCAATCCCCCGGTACTTGTCACTATACTATACTACAACGATCAGGTACACTGCCTGGTGGGGGTTGTAAGCTTCTCGAGATCCCTCGAGAGGTAAAGCCTGTTGCGATTCCCACGCATCAAAGAAAAATGACTAAAGAGCTGAAAGATCTTCGACATCAAAGTTTCTTTGCAAGATCTCTGCATCAAAGAAACAGTCACAAAGATCTACAAAATTGCTTGTTTGCCTGTTTTCTGTCTCAAATTGAACCCAAGAACACTTACAAAGCCTTACAAGAAGCAAGTTGGGTGGAAGCAATGCAAGATGAGCTTCTGCAATTCAAACTACAAGAAGTATGGACTTTGGTTGATTTGCCAAATGGGAAAAGAGTGATTCGCACTAAATGGGTTTTCAGATGTAAAAGAGATGAAAGGGGCATAGTCATCAAAAATAAAGCAAGGGTAGTAGCACAAGGATACACACAACAAGAAGGCCTTGACTATGATGAAGTATTTGCACCAGTGGCAAGAATAGAAGCTATTAGACTATTTTTGGCTTATGCTTCATACAAAGATTTTGTAGTGTATCAGATGGATGTAAAGAGTGCTTTTCTGTATGGGACCATTACAGAAGAAGTTTATGTGTCTTAACCACCTGGTTTTGAAGACCCTGATTATCCTGACAAAGTTTACAAGGTGAATAGAGCAATGTATGGTTTACATCAAGCTCCCAGAGCTTGGTATGATACCTTGTCAACATATTTGTTAGATTCTGGGTTTAGTAGAGGAAAGATTGACAAGACTTTGTTTCTTAAAAGACAAAAGGATGATATATTGCTGGTTCAAATCTATGTTGATGACATCATCTTTGGTTCTACAAACAGAGCTATGTGTGTTGATTTTGAAAAGCTTATGAAAGATAAGTTTGCTATGAGTTCAATGGGAGAACTCACCTTCTTCTTGGGTCTACAAGTTGTACAAAAGACAGATGGCATATTTATTAGTCAGGATAAGTATGTCTATGAGATTTTGAAGAAGTTTGGATTTGAAGATGCTAAGCCTGCTAAGACAACCATGGATTCCAACAAACCTTTGTTGAAGGATGAAAATGGAAAAGAAGTAGATGTTCACTTGTACAGATCAATGATTGGTTCATTGATGTACCTTACAGCATCAAGGCCTGATATTATGTTTGTTGTATGTGCCTCTGCAAGATTCCAAGTATGTCCCAAAGAATCACATCTCAATGTAGTAAAGAGGATTTTTAGGTATCTAAGGCTTCAACCCAAATTGGGCCTATGGCACCTTTTGATTTAGTGGCATATTCAGACAGTGACTATGCTGGTGCTTGCTTGGATAGAAAGTCTACAACTAAAGGTTGTCAATTTCTTGGAAATAGATTGGTGTCATGGCAATGCAAGAAACAGATAGTGGTTGTAAATTCTACAACTGAAGCTGAGTATGTGGCTGCTTCAAGTTCTGTGAACAAGTGCTTTGGATGCAAAATCAACTGCTGGATTATGGGTACAATTTCATGAACACCAAAATTCATATTGATAACAACAACACACTTTGCATAATTAAAAATGTTGTTTTTCATTCTAAAACAAAACATATTGAGATAAGACATCATTTTATCAGAGATTGTTATGAAAAGAAGTTAATTCAAATTGTTAAGATTCATACTGATAACAATGTTGCTGATATTCTCACTAAACACTTTGATGTGGGGAGGTTTCAATTTTTAATTGCAAATATTGGTATGATAAATCTTTAACAAACTTATCTCTTTTTGTTTTTGTAAAGTGTGTAAAGGTACTGTGTTGTTTGTTACTCTGATTCTGCTGCTTCTTAAGAAGCATGTAGTTATGTACTCTGCTGCTATTTAATTCTACTGCTAGTACATATGTTGGTATGTTTTGTGGTGTTTGGCCTAACCTTTTGCAGGATAAGTTATCAATGATGATTGTTGCTTTACAAAGATGCAAATATTCTAAACAGAAATGGACCATTCATCATTCATTCAAACCACATGACTACAAATTACAGAGTACATTCACAAATCCCCTCCAAGGAACACAAAAGACTGCTACATCAAAAGATAAAATAAAAAGACTGCTACCTACTACTACATCACTGTCTAGGGCATGGAAGCCCAAGCACAAATTTTCTCTCCTTGGGAAGAGGAGGGTTTGACTTCCTTGTTCTGGATGATGACTTGGGTCTTGGCCTTGAAGACTGTGGTCTTTCTGGAGTGGCAGGTGGACTGTTCTGAGGCTCATCCTCATCTGAAGAAGTACAAATAAAGGGGGAAACAAGTTCCATTGGAGATGGAGGTCTGTTGGGGATCCAGGCCGGGTCTTCTGATGATTTTGAAGAAGTTGGAGATTTAGGAGACATCACCTCTTTACCCCTGGAAGTGCATGGGGTCCGATTCAAGTTCAAAAGATCCTTAAACACAGGAAGATCGTGTTTTCTTTTGCGTGCCTGTTCCTTTGTCCTACATCCGTTGTGGGGAGGACGGAATGGTGGAACATAAGTGGGGATTGGTGTTTCATCATCAGAGGATGAATCAGAAGAGATGTTAATTATTTCGGGAGTAGATTTCATTGTTCTTGTGATTTGATTTGGGTGATTGGCATTTTGATTGCGATTAGGGTTTGAATGTGTTAATTTAGGGAAAGATTAGTTCCGTTTTTATAGGGATCACGGCGGATCAAGTGCATTTATTGTTGAGGGTTCTTTGACTTTTTGACCAAGTTTGATTAGTCAACTCTGCTGCTGCTAAAATCACTCTGCTGCTAGTTGTCTCATTCTGCTGCTAGTGTTGTGGATGATATGGTTGTGCTGCTACGGTTGTAAGTGTGAGGGTGGAATGTGTAACTTCTCCAAATCAGTTTAAAACCTAATTGACATCCATAATTGCTTTTTACACGCTTCAAATTGAAGTTCTCTCAAACCCTAACACCCCATTACTCTCAAAGTCAATAATCCCCAATTTCTTAAAACCCTAATTAATGGATTGTACACGTACCTGGGCAGAGCATCACAATAATGTTGTTATTTTAGATGAAGAGTTGGTTCCTGAAGGTTTCACAGATATGGTAAAATTCTTGAATGCTACTTCTCTTAGGTATGCATTAACTGTGAATCCTACAATATTTGTTTCCTACATCAAACAGTTTTGGCTTACTGCTAAAGCTAAAACTAGGAATGGGGAAAATATGTTAAAGCCATAGTAGATGGTCAACAAGTTCGTGTAACTGAATCTTCTATAAGGGAAACTCTTCTCTTAGATGATAAAACAGAGACCACGTGTCTTGTTAATTATGCTATTTTTCAAGGTTTAAAAGATTTGGGATATGAGGGAAGACATACTAATTTAAAATTTCAAAAGGCTCTCTTCTGTCCTCAATACAAATTTTTGGTACACATTCTCCTTCATTGTTTGAGTCCTAAAACTTCTAGGTGGAATGAGTTTAGTGCTACTATTGCTTCTGCTATGGTATGCCTAAGCAAAGGACATCCATTTAATTTTTCAAATATGATTTTGGAGGGGATTGCAAAAAGTGTCAAAGAGTCTGGTTCTTATTTACTTTATCCAAGATTTATCCCGCTCTTTATAGAAAACCAACTTTCCAAGTTCAGATCACATACTGCCACTTATGATGCTCCTAAGTTGGTTTCAAAAATGTTTACTTTCTTGATTAAAAATGGAAAAGGTTTTTCAGGCACACATACAGCTCTTACACCTTATATGGTGCAAATTGTGCAAAATATTTAGGGTGAAGAATCAGGAAATCCCACTGATTCCCATTACACACCCAATTTTTCTGCATCTTCTACACAACCTAAAATACACTATACCCGTAGGAAAACCAATAAGAACACTGATCTACCTCAGGATAGTGTTAGTATGGCTGTACTAGATGAGGCTGTCCTAGGTGATGAAGGGGACATGTTGGCAAGGGCTGTCACTACTGCTTCTAGCTTAGCAGCAGAACAGGACAGTGATAACATCATTAATACCCAAACCAAGGCAACATCTAGTGAAGAGGATTCTGATGAATCTAATTCCAATGATGGTAACCCTAGCCAAATGGAAAACATAGGGGGCTCAGATGATCAAACTAGGTTTGATACTGAGTTTATGTCCAAAGATTCACCTCTCGGACCAGGTAACACAGGTTGAAGTGATGAGGACAGGACAGTGACAAATGAATTTATGGAAAATATTGTACATGATGACAATGTCAGTGATTCACCTCTCGGACCAGGTCACACAGGTCGAAGTGATGAGACTACTATGGAACTTATTAAGAAATTGACGGTTACTTGTACAAATTTGGAGCTGAAGTGTGATACATTGGAAGAAAAAGTTCTTGGTCTTTCTACTATTGTTGATGGACAAGCCAAACTGATTACAAAATTACAAAAGAAGATCAAGAACTTAAGGAAATCAAAATCTTCAACCTCCTTAAGAAGATTGAAGAAAGTGGGCACTTCTCAAGTTGTGAGTTCATCTGAACACTATGTTCCTTTG
This sequence comes from Artemisia argyi, assembly GCA_030686995.1. Lineage (NCBI taxonomy): Eukaryota > Viridiplantae > Streptophyta > Magnoliopsida > Asterales > Asteraceae > Artemisia > Artemisia argyi. The sequence continues at coordinate 163,386,905 of CM060681.1, forward strand.
GAAGAGGATGCTTCCAAACAAGGGAGTAATAAGGAGCAGAAAGATGACATGGGTTCAGGGGAGGCAGATTTGATGAAATTTGATAATGCTCAAGATGTGGATGCTGGAATAGTTTCAGGGGAGGTTCCAGAGGTTGGTGATATGGAAGTGAAAAGTCCTCAGGATGTGGATAGTTTTGTGATTGCTGATAAATTAGGTAATGAGGTTGTAATGGAAGAAGTGGCTGCTACTCAAGAAAAAGTGGTGGAGAAACTTAAGACTTTGGGGCCTGAGCAATTAGTGAAGGCAACAGGGTTGATGGGTGAAACATTGATGACTTTGGGTGACTCTGTGGCAAAAGAAGGTAATGATGCTGCTGTTACTAACAAGATTGCTGACTCTGCTGCTGCTAAAGACTCTACTGCTAAGGATTTTGCTGATCCTGCTGCTAGTGAAAAGGTCAATTCTGCTGATGCTCAAGACTCTGCTGATGGGTCTAGTGACAAAGCTGCTGCTGAGGCTATGGTTTTGTTAAGTAAGAAGACAACAGAGGTTCCATCTGAATCATCTTCACAACACACATCACAACCAACTCAACCACTACCACAACAACCAACATCTACAATCACAACATCTGCACCAAGAATACCTCAAAAAGGAGTAGTAATCAGAGAACCTGTTGCTCAACAAAAGAAGACTACTGCATCATCTTCTACTGACAAAGGAAAGGGCAAGCTGGTAGAAGATCCAAAGATAATGCATAAAAGGATTGATTACTCTCAGATACCTTTTCATTTCTGGCCCAAAGAATTACAAATTGAACATGATTCAATTGTTGCAATGAAAGAACAAGAGTTGATTGATCAAGAAGAGCAACAGTTGATTCAGGAAGAAAAGGAAAAGGTTGAAAAAGAAACTGAAGATTTAAAGAGGTATGAGGAGTGGGTGGAAGAAAAGATAAGAATAGATGCTGACATAGAACTCTCCAAGTTGATTAAAATTAAAGAAAAAGAAACTCAAACTTTTGATGTTCAAGCTTGGATGAGAGAGTTCTCAGCAAAGAAAAGAAAAGAAGATGTTGCTGCTAGGAGAACGAAGAAAATTCTCAGGGGTCCAATAGCATTGCAACAAAGAAGAGAGCAAGAAAGATACCTTAAGAATATGAAGGGGTGGAAATTGGTGCAGTTGAAGCCTAAGTCTGATCAAGAGGTTTTTAACTTGTATCAACAAGCTAAGAAAGAGATGGATACCTTCTATCCTATGGGTAGTGCTGAAGATTTAGAACATATTGCTAAAATGAATAAGAAGTTGGTACCTGATAGAGTTGTTGAAGCAGAGCATGTAAAAGAAGCAGATGTTAATGAACATCATAAGGATGTAGCAAAAAAGAAAATTTCTTCTAGTCAGAGTGGTAAAAGAAAAGGAGTTGTTTATAAATCCTCTGCTAGAAAGAAGAGAAAAGTAGAAGTAGAAAGCAGTTCTAAGCCTGAGGGAGATGAGCATAATGATTATGATCATATTCCTCCTGAACACTTAAAGCAACAGCTGAAAGTTCTAACAATGGTTGCTAAGATGGATGAACCTGAAGTAGTTGATGCTGAACCAGTAGGAGTCAGATATCCTATCATTCAAGTAACTACAGATTATCATACTAACATTGGAACATTTCATGATGTCAAGAGATCTGATGGGAAGACTCATAGGTTTCTTAGATTTCTACAGATGCTGTATTACTTTGATAGAGAGGATGTTTGTACATTATGGAGGATATACAAAGAAAGATTTGGAGCTAAAAAATTTGAAGCCAAGAAGGAAGGAAAAGGAACATTTAATTACATTAAGTCTATGGCTGATAATGTTCGTTGGAGAGCTCTGAAACTTATGTTTGATTCTTCAGTGGAAGATTCTGAATGGACAGAGATAAAAGGATGCAAAGTAAAAAGATGGAGACTTTTTCAAAGTTCTGGGATTCATGTCTTAGAACTTGGGCCACACACTCTATCCATGTTGGCAGAAAAGGATTATCCATTGGAAAATTATTTGGAGATTGTCTATCAGAAGGTTAATGGTACTGGGTTGCTCAATTTACAGAATGATTATGATTCTGATGATCAAGCATTTAATTTGTTGGCAAAATATAAGAAGAAACTTGGTCAACAGACATCCCAAGAATTGAGTGTTTGGAAGCATCCTCCTGGTGTTTAGTTGATCTTTGAAGAAACTTAATGATTTAGAAATAAATATTAAGTTTAGGGGAGGATTGTTGGGTTTTAAATTATGCTGCTTGGTGAAACTGCTGCTTAGATGAAACTGCTGCTACGTTGAGAATGCTGCTAAGGATAAAGATTCTGCTACTGTCATTCAAAGTGCTGCTATTGCAAAATACTGCTAGTGGAATCTACTGCTGAAGAGATATGCATGTATACGTAATAGATAATTATATAATAGATTGTCTGTATATCTTATGTATCTAGAATATTCTTATCTTGTGTAGAAAGGTATTGTAAACCTAGTAGGACTCCTTGGCCTATAAAAGGAGGATCCTAGGGTTAGTTTGAGTACATATTGTTTTAGCTTCGTTTACACTTCAAGGTTGTAAAACCCTAGAATTGTTGAGTGCTCGTATTATTAATATATTGAAGTGTTGATTGGAAATTGTTCTTCTTAAGTTAAGCTTTAATATTCCGCGTTTTAGCTTAAGCGTTAAGCTCAAAGTCAACTTCTATATAGGATCGTTTGCTCAACTGGGATCAACATTGTCTAATTGAAAACAAAAGAACTGCACGTATGATTTAAAATCATTTGAGTATCAAACTTTTTTTACATACCAGGGATTAATCTCCACATTCAATCTGTATTTGATCTAATGAACGAGATTAATCCAAACAATTTAAAAAACCCACTTTAATATTTTTTTTTCAAATATTAATCTTTCAAACCGTTAATCGTTAAACGAAAAAAAATATATATCATTACGACGAGTATTTAATTATCTTTTTATAGACAGACACTTTGATATACTTTCGACAAAATTATTTTTTTCATGTTTTTCACATTTTTATTCTTAACTGAAATTTTCATAAAAAAAAATAATATGTGATTTAACACTAATATCGCATGTGATATATCATAATATCATATATGATATAACACATGTGATTTTTTCATGCAAATTCTAGTATAAAAAAAAGTGAAAAAAATGATTTTTTTTTCCGAAAGTATATTAAAGTGTCTATCTATAAAAAGATAATTAAATGCTCGTCGCGATGGTGTAATTATTTTCGTTTAACGATTAACAGTTTAAGATATATTTAAATTATAAAAGATAAATGAAATATTAAAATCTTTTTAATCTCAATATTTCTTTTTAGATAAATATGGTAGAGATGAGTCACTTGATATATAAGAAAAGATTGAGTTCACACAATTAAAAAATAACGTGAGCCTAAAATATTTGGTTTTTCTAAACTTTTTTTTTTCTTCTAATTTTAATCGTTAATTACATAACACTGGTAAGAACATAAATTACTAGACGAACTATCATAATTCATAAATCTCAAAGTCAATATTTCTGTTCACTCACAATCTCACATGCACCTATATATACTAGTACATGTCACATAGCCGAAACATATTGGTATGAAAAACGACTAAGAACTTGCACATCACTAATTTTTACGAAACGTTGATTAGCCTTTAAATCATACTCATCCACACCTAGTCTCTTCAATGACTTCTGGGACAAGTTCTCTAACCAGTGCGAACATAGAAACAGGCTTAGACGACAAAGATGAGCGATCAGAAGAATTACCTAGAGGTCTTATAGAAGACCTCTTGCCAAAACATATTGGGTTTATAGTGGACGGGAATCGTAGATGGGCAGAGCAAAGAGGATTGTCTGGTAAGTTAGGCCACAATGCCGGAAGAATGATACTCATGCCTCTTCTCCAACTATGTTGCAAACTTAAAATCAAGGTTGTATCATTTTTTGTTTTTTCGACTGAAAATTGGAGTCGTCCAACTGTAAGTATATATACCGCTCTCTTTTGTTTATATTGTAGTCGATACTACACCGTATTATCATTCATTTCCCTTCGTCAATGTCCACTTGTGCAGGAGGAAGTTGATTTTCTAATGAAGGTAATCGAAGATTTATTGAGGATAGATGGGGAGGAGCTTTCTAGGTACGCTATAAAAAGGCCCGAAGGGTCAATTGTTGTTAAAATCGTTAAGATCAATTTAAAAAATTATTATTAATTGAATAAATATATGATTCAAGATAGTTTTCATTATTTGGATCATATTGTATCCAAAATAGTTTTTACAATGTCTTCATTCCGCTTGAGTTAAGATCATTTTCATAAGATCTCATTGTCTTATTGGTATTAATTAATGTACATATAACTCAGTCTTGGTTGTCGAGTAAGCGTGCTGGGGAACAAAACAAAGCTCTCGGAGTCACTACAGAAAATAGCTACACAAATCGAGGATAAATCGAGGACCAATCTAGGGCCACACATTGTTTTTGCAATTAACTACAGTGGCAAACAAGACATAACACAAGCTTTCAAGAGCATTGCTACCAAAATCAAGAATGGTGTTATTCTTCCAAACCAAATCAATGAAAAGATGTTCAAACACGAACTTTATACGAATTATATTAACTTCCCTTGCCCTGATCTAGTCATACGTACAAGTGGGGAAATTAGGCTTAGTAATTTTATGTTGTGGCAGACCGCATATAGCAAGCTTTTTTTCGTGAAGAAATACTTTCCCGAGTTTGGAGAAACTGATCTTATTGAGGTTCTACTTGGATATCAAGAAACACAAAGAAGTTTGAGCGAGATACCAACATTAGATGTCTCCTTGACATAAAACTTGCTAGTTTTCTTTATGCTATGATCGGACTTCCTTTTAGACCTTAAGTTTGGCTTTTGTATTGTCTCGTGAATAATTCTGACCTATTGTACCAGGCAAAACTACTAAATAAGCATTGTATGCTAATAAAGACTTCAAGTTTCATATACAACATCTCGAATTATTTTATTTCATGTATACTTCACCGTTGATCTTATACATTGCCGTGTTTGAGATTAAGATTTTCATATATATATTGCACCATGTCCCATCTTACTGTATATATACGCTGCAAATAAACAGATATTCAATTAAATCTAATACCTCCTCCAAACGATTCACCTATATGTCAAAACACAGAAATTAAAATGTTACAACTTAAGTTGGTACATGATGATGCAATACTGATGCTTACAACATAAGCAAGAATTGGGTCATCGTCTTGTGTTCAAGGTTACATTATAAAAATGTGTCAAATATTTAGTTATCTTTTGAATACAATTTTTTATGGTGCGTTATGTATGCGGTATTTTTTTAGAGTAAGTTAGTAATTATGTATGTTCACATATTTAGTTATCTTTTGAATAATTTTTTATGGTGCGTTAAGAAAAGAGCATTCCGGAAATAAAGATAAACATACTTAGTGCTTGTCAAACGAGCATTAAAATTACAACGCTCGCCGCTCACGCCATTAAACGCTCCTAAATGTTTTTCCGCCAAAGACATCCTAACGATACCTTTGTTAGATCTCTAAAATTTCCATAGCACACACAAATCTAAGGATGTTATTGGATTAATTGAAAAAATGAAATTAAAGTACGTAGTATTTAGTAAGCATGCATCCGCGTAATGATTAAACTATTAGCTAGCTACAACTCACCAACAACTTGGTTCAATGAGTTTCCCAAGTTAGAAATCTAGTTTAAGTTCAAAATGCATAACAAGTTTATGCCAACTTTGTACGAACTTACGAACTTAACCCTGAATCATACTTTGATTGACGACTAATATGAAAATAGTTAGATCGAAAACTTAACCTTTATTTATTTATTTATTTTTGGTTACATTTGCGAGAAACCTAGTAAAGTAATCTAATCACATTCGAGTCTGGATTCGTGATATGGAGTTTGTGACAACTCGGCATTACAAATTTAGAACTCTATCAATAAACCCATATTAAAAAGAGAAGGGGGAAAAAAACATATATATATACTAGTGATCGGTTTGAAAGAAAATGAGAAGATTATGATTTTATTTTCTATAAATCCAATCCGAGTTACAAATGAAATGAAATCGGCCTAAACGTCTATTTCTTTTTAACTTTCTTTTTACTTAGTTCACTTCCACCAAAACGTCTATTTCTTTTTTGATACACATCTAACACCTCAATGAAATCGGCCTTGTTAAATTGAGAAGCATCTTTTTCGACAAAGTAGAGTTCAGAATAAGCCGACTGCCATAACATGAAGTTGCCAATGTTACGTTTCCCGCCTGTTCGAATCACTAGGTCAGGGTTAGGAAAATCCAAGCAATTTGTCTCGAGTTCTTGTTGGAATATGTTCTCATCAATTTTTGATGGTTCTGTTAGGCCATCTTTAAGCTTTTCAGCCAGACCTTTACAAGCTTGAACTATATCTGAGCGTCCGGAGTAATTAACTGCTTCGATAATATGAAGTGATTTATTTGTGATTGTAGCTTCTTCCGCTTGTGATATTATTTCTAGCTGTGATTCCGGGATGGTGTTCCGATTGCCGATTACTAAAAGCCTAATCTCATTACTACATGAAATACAAAGAAACTAAATTAAGATTTTTTTGTTTTGTGATTCTAATGTTTAAGTTTGAATAGGATGTATGTATATACACATACCTTGAAAGCACTTCGGGATCCCATTTCTTTATGTTCTTTGCATAATAAATCTCCTCCTGCATTGATAATGTCATAATGACAATTCTCTTTAATTTGTAACATGTTATATAGAGAAGCAATTGATTATTAATACGAGTAAAAGTTAACCTAGTTTTGGTCGACAAAGTTGATACATAGAGAGAACTTTGATTCCAAGTGCAATACAAATCCGAGCAATATCCATTACCGACACCTGATCGTAACCAAGATCATCATGCGTATCTCCACCTTTTCCTGATCTCTTCTGACGGTCCAATCTAAAATAAATTTACATACAATTTGGCCCTCCCAAAATAAAAAGTGTAGCTCCGCCACTCATTAAGGCAGAAGACAATTTGAGAAACAGGGTGACCATTTTTATAAAGTTCAAGGTTATGTGTCAACATTCATGTGTTTCGACCTACGATGTATTTATAGGATTTATATATAGGTATGGAGCTTGTAACGATGCTTTTTCTGTTTTTCATGCATTTATCTGTATATTTATTATTTATATTACAAATGGACAAATATACCAACAATTAAGTCGTCTCATGTTGGAGTTTATATTGTATTTTATGGCGGCTCGCAAGTCGTCAAAGAGAAGAACGTTGATTGAAGCATGCAGTACGTGTGGCGCGCGACGGTTCATACGATGATTAAACATAGTACAGATAATTCATTATTCAATTCTAATTCATTATTCAATCTACAAATAGTAATTTAAAAAGACATGAAATATTAGAAACTAATAAGTACTGAACCATTATTTGTATTATCGACCTGATGAAAAACAAAGTACGTATACATAATTCCATCCTCATATTTAATTAACAGGTAAAGGTTAAAGGGTTGAACTTATCGGTTTTTTATTTGCTAACATTCTCACTCATTCTCATACTCACAATGATGCACAATAATCATGCTGGTTAGATGTGGACCGAAAACGTAGGCCAAAAAGTGAGCTTTCGTAAGTATATTTGCGATTTTTGAAACAGACATAACCAAAGGCAAGTACAACAAATGAAATACTACGTAACAATCAATCTCAACACTTCTAGTTCACTCATTAAACATTGTACATGTTGCATGGAATTCGGGCCAAAGTTCGGCATTACAATTTAGAGATTAGAACTCTATCAATACGTACACCCATATTAAAAAGAGAAGGAAAAAGACATAGTAGGAATCGGTTTGAAACTTGAAAGAGAATGTGAAGATTATGATTTTATTTCATATTTAAATTCAATACGAGTTACAAATGAAATGAAATTGAATATTACATCGTTCTTATTTAACTTTCTTTTTACTTAGTTCACTTCCACCAAAACGTCTGTTTCTTTTTTGATACACATCTAACGCCTCAATAAAATCGGCCTTGTTAAATTGAGAAGCATCTTTTTCGACAAAGTAGAGTTCAGAATAAGCCGATTGCCATAACATGAAGTTGCCAATGTTACGTTTCCCACCTGTTCGAATCACTAGGTCAGGGTTAGGAAAATCCAGGCAATTTGTCTCGAGTTCTTGTTGGAAAATGTTTTCATCAATTTCTGATGGGTGTGTAAGGCCATCTTTAAGCTTTTCAGCAAGACCTATACAAGCTTGAACTATATCTGAGCGTCCGGAGTAATTAACTGCTTCGATAATATGAAGTGATTTATTTGTGATTGTAGCTTCTTCCGCTTGTGATATTATTTCTAGCTGTGATTCCGGGATGGTGTTCCGATTGCCGATTACTGAAAGCCTAATCTCATTACTACATGAAATACAAAGAAACTAAATTAAGATTTTGTTGTTTTGTGATTTTAATGTTGAAACTTTGAATAGGGTGTATGTATACACATACCTCGAAAGCACTTCGAGATCCCATTTCTTTATGTTATTTGCATAATCAATAATCTCCTCCTGCATTTGTCACAATGACAATTTTTTTGTAACATGTTATATACAGATGCAATTGATTATTAATACGAGTAAAAGTTAACTTACTTTTGGTCGACAAAGTTGATAAATAGAGAGAACTTTGATTCCAAGTGCAATACAAATCCGAGCAATATACATTACCGACACTTGATCGTAACCAAGATCATTATGCGTATCTCCACCTTTTCCTGATCTCTGACGGTCCATAAGAATTGCAACATGTTTAGGCATGGATTCAGCTCGAAGGCCATTGCACAAAGCAGATGGTTCATTTGTGTAACTTGTCGTAACAGCGAGGTTGCAACATGCAATTGAATTGTACAAGGGTTTCCGGCTCAGAATGTTTTTCTTAGAAGCTAACATTAAGGGAGAAGAGATTTTGAGACATAAGGTGACCATTTTTATAAAATTCAAGGTTATGTGTCAACGTTCATGTGTATCGACCTAGGTTGTATTTATATATAGAACTTGTAAGTTACAACTTGTAACGATATTTTAATGTTTTTCATGCATGTATCTGTATATTTGCAAATGGACAAGTGTACTGACAATTAAGTCGTAAAATGTGGGAGTTTATATTGTATTTTATTGCGGAGCGCAAGTCGTCAAAGAGAAGAACGTTGATTGGAGTGGTACGGTGACCTAAATAATGCACGGCGGCGGATCATACAATGATTTAGACAGACTACAGCTTTCAATCCTAATTCATTATTATTAATTCTAAAAATAGTAGTAATTTAAAAAGGGGAAAAATATTTATTAATGTATTATATTTGTCATAAATATCACTTCCGCGTAGTAAAAAAAAAAATAGCTTTTATGTGTACTAAAGTTGACATTTTTGTCTTTCTCTGTGTACTAAAAACAAAAAATAATTCTGTGATAACCATTTTACCCTTCACTTTTTGAAAATTACATCCAATGTCCTTTGGCTAAATTGCATAAATGGTCCCTGAGGTTTAAAAAAAAAAAGTTTCAAATTTTTTTTTTCGAAAATAATTTTTTTTCAAAATTATTTTTTTTCGAAAATAATTTTTTTCAAAAATATTTTTTTTCCAAAATTAATTTTTTTCGAAAATTTTTTTTCAGAATTTTTTTCAAAAATATTTTTTTTCGAAAATTCTTTTTACGAATATTTTTTTTTTCAAAATATTTTTTTTCGAAAATATTTTTTTTTCAGAAAAAAACCTTTTCTTCAAACAAAAAAAGTTTTTCAAAAAAAAATTTCGAAAATATTTTTTTCCGAAAATATTTTGTTTTCTAAAATATTTTTTTTTCGAAAGTATTTTTTTTTCAAAATTAATTTTTTTTCGATATTCTTTTTCCCGAATATTTTTTTTCAAAATTTTTTTCCGATTTTTTTTTTAAATAATTTTTTTTTTCAAAAATATTTTTTTCAGAAAAAAACTTTTTTTTTTCTTTCAGAAAATAAAATTTTGAGACAAAAATTAGTTTAGAAAAAAAGGGACGGTGGATGCAATTTTAGCAAACCCACAGGGACTATTTTTGTAATTTGGAAGGGTAGAATAGTTATAATACTTAAAAAAAAGACAAAAATGTCAACTTTAGTGTACATAAAAGCTATTTTTTATGTTTATTTCGCGGAAATGATATTTGTGCCAAGTATAGTACATTAATAAATATTTTTCCCTTTAAATGCCTTGAAATTTTAGAAACTAATTAAGTAATGAACATATTTGTATTATCGAAATGATGAAAAACAAAGTAGGTATATACATATTTCCATAATAATAGAACTCCTAATGGTCAAGGTTAAGGGGCGTGGACTTATCATTTTTTTTTTTTTTTTTTTTTATAACATTTTCACTCATACTAACAATGATACAATATTAAACACGTTGGATAGAGAAACTAATTAAGTAATGAACATATATTTATATTATCGAAATGATGAAAAGCAAAGTTGGTATACATATTTCTAGAATAATAGAGAACTCCTAATGGTCAAGGTTAACGGGCCTGGACTTATCATTTTTTATTTGGTAACATTCTCACTCATACTCACACGTCACAATGATACAACAATAAACATTTTGGTAAGGGAAACTAATTAAGTAATGAACATGGATTTGTATTATCGAAATGATGAAAAACAAAGTAGGTATATACATATTTAATATATATATTATTTATGATCTCATACGGCACCGTTTCGATGCCATTTGCACCATGTGGGCTCCCCGCTTTTTTTTGGGCTTACTTTGGCCCGTCTACTTTGGCCTGTTGGTATTTCCTCCACCACAATTACATATCCGGAATTTTCCAGATACAGATCAAACCGTCTCTCTCAACTCACTGCCTCTTTCTTTTCAAGCAGCTCATCTCTTCAGGTCTCTTTTGCTCCACCACCTCAGGCAACCTTACCACAATCTCAGCGGGTTCGGATATTCACAAATCCCAGTGCGCTGTTATGGGTTTGTGGTTCTTTCATAAAGGGTTTTAAACAATCTTACAAACAGGGAGATTTGTACTGTGTAAGATCTATATTTTACTTATTGTTGCTTTTGAATTTATTTATGTAACTTTTTTCCCGGTTTGATGGGATTTATATGTGTTTACTTCTAATAACAGGTAAATTGAATATTTTGATTTATGGGTTTTTGTTCTTCGGTAGATTATTGTGGGTTTATGATAAATTGATAATTAGTTGTAGTTTACTCGATTTCTGATGTGGGTTTATGATATTCTTGGAAAAATTTTGATCTATTTCTGTGAAAGTTGAGAGATAAAATAAGGTGAAAGTCTGAAAGTTGAGAGATAACATAAGGTATAAGTTATCAGTAATGTGTATAATCAACTAAATATGTAGTGGGTCACACGTAGTGAATCATTTAAGGAGTCGGCTTACACAAAAATAATTATGTCACCAGTTGTCGATGATTCAGCCAGCAAATCCAAACATCTTATATTGATGTTACTATAAAAGGTACTGGCAAAATTGGTTACACGTGGAGATGAGTATACTTTGGAAATTTGAATATACTACGAGCTTCACAGTCACTTAACATCGATATAAGATGTTTGGTTCAGATACGGCCGGTTCCGGATCCGGACTAAGTATTGTGTTAATTTTGTTTTCACAGACTTCAAATTGGTTTTCCAAACTTTTTTTTCTTTTATTGCAACTGAAACTACGATACCAACGCAGGAAGTTGTGGTCGGTTGAGGCAATAACAACAAGTTACACCAAACCAGACCAGACCCGAGGAGGATGATTGAAGATAAACTTATGCACAAAAGGATTTGTGTACAGGTATTAAGCCCTCTCACTAATGTATTAGTTACTCAAATGAAACCTTTATTGCTTATTTGAACTACCTTGTAGTGAAACGTTGGATGGGCACCATATCGCGCCACTAACCACCTTTTGTTGCTGATCCAAACCATCTTGCGCTGGACATGGTAGACGGACATGATAAGGCACCCTTATGCTCCACGAAGTTTTACTTTAAGGCTTGCAAAGAATACGTATACAAGCAAATGTTGCGCCCGATGTTGATTGGTGTACAGGTAAATCTCATACAACCACAACTGATTCCTACATGCATTTTTTGATATCTTAAAGTATTCATTTTTTTTTTTTTTTTTTTTTGCTTTCTATTCGTTGCAGCTACTCATCTAACTAATACATCTGTAAATAATGAGCTCTCTTTTATGTCAGCTATCAATTTGAATGACGCTTGGTATAAAGAATTATAAGCCACATTCCTATGAACAGTAAGACCGCATTTTTTAAGCAAATGAAATTCCTGTTATTTGTAGGTTACCTGATTTAAACTGTATTCATGTAGTGATGGCATGCTCTTTTTTGCATAATTGTGGGACGCCTGCTCATTCAGATGGTACGCATCCGGGTAAGTGAATTATCTATTAATACTAAAAGTACTTTAAGCATAATATATACACATATACACAGCATATATGCAATGATTTGGACTATATTACATTTTCATGCCATGTGGTGTTGTTACAACTACTAACAAAAAAAAGACGGCGGCAGTCGAGTGGCACATATAGGAATATTTATGATCCGTGTTTTACGACCCAAGGCAAGTAAACATGATAATATTTATAGAATTTCGTCGCTATATTACGCTTAGTTTTTTCTTTGTTGTTTATACGTACGTATTCATTTGATATTCAGCTTTGTCAAAGTATTATTATTGAAGTTGCTGAGCAAAGGAAACGGTGACTATCTTCATGTACAAAATGTGGTGGCACAGTCTTCTTTGCTTAACTGTGGAATTCCTACCTACTTAAGCAAATAGGGTTGGTGATGCATAAGATCATGGCGACCATATCAGAATACGACACGCACGCCTAACCACCCGAGGTAATGCGAGTACTAAATTCTAACATGTTACGGATAATATGTTGCACTCACATTTACTCACTACTAGGTACTCATTTAATCAGATTTGTTTGCAACATGGTTTCAAAATGGTCGTGCATATTGGAAAGACTAAACACCTAGAGAAAGGCTACAATGATTTGCAACAAAAACTGCTACTATTGTTGGTGCTGCTGAAATGCACACTAGAACATACAACAGGTACATTTATAGTAATATAGTGTCTAATGTGTGTAGATGTTGCAGCCTGCATTGAATGACAGGTGTTTACTTACTTGAAAACATTAGCCATTTATTGTATAGAACTTCGCATATTCGGTCTAAACTTTCATGTATGCATATCCATTTTAAGTAATTTGTGTCATTAGTAAGTGACTGAATTTGTTAACGTACCAAATACCACTATGCATGTAACACAAAAACGCCAACTACGACGCCCTGCCTCAACGCGGCAGACCGGTTCCCGACTAGTTTCCATAATATAGGAACTCCTGATGGTCAAGGTTAACGGGGCTGGACTTATCATTTTTTTTATTTGGTAACATTCTCACTCATATTCACAATGATACAACAATAAACATGTTAGTTAGATAGAAGGGTATTCACACAATGCGACGATTATTATTTTGGTGACTATTTTTGTTGTGAGCAAATATTTTTTCATTTTAAACCTTTTTTATTTAGCATGACATAAATACGTTATAACGTAGTAGATATATATTTTTCAAAAATATAACATCTAAATTATTAATAACATAAATAGTTAGCAGTTTTATTTTTCAAATTTAACATTAAATTGGTGGTTAGAAGGTTAGTAAACTTTTCTTATGAACAATTCTATTAAAATATATCATTATTTGAGAGGTTACTATATGGTTTAATTGAAAATAATAATTTTCTAATTTTTCATTTTATAGTAATATTTTTTGTCTTAAAATTTTAAGACTTTCTTTTATACAAAATACCAAATCTTTTATAATGTAGTATAGATTATTATAATCAAGGCCCGTAAGCTCGTTAGGTTAGTTTTTTTTCTATTTAATGTCATGTAATTTTTAATGTTCCGTGAATCTGAATAATACAATTTTTTGTATTCTTCTGATTTCTACATGGTCTGAAAGCTATGAGAAAAAAAAATGAAAAAGTCTTTGGTTAGAGCGAATTTGATCATGTAGCCGGTAGCGTGTTGTAAGTAAGATCCTTCTGTAAGTTCGTTTGTTTATTCATGTTCGCCATTGACGGACTAAATTAACCTATAAAAACAGATAGTGATTAGATGATGAATATGTGTATATGCATAATGGGTCAGTGGTAATTATATTATGATGGTGCACATGCATTTTAATAGTTTTGGTTTCGGTAAATAAATAAATAAATACTTGGAACGTAACATTACTAGAGAAGAAATAAAGAGGGCGGTGTGGGATTGTGGTGGTGATCGTGCCCCGGGACCGGACGGGTTTACTTTTAAATTCCTCACTACTTTTTGGGACCTTGTTGAAAAGGATGTGATACGGTTAGTGCAAGAGTTCTTCGTTTCTGGAAATTTTCTCAAAGGATGCAATTCATCGTTTATTGCGTTGATTTCAAAGGTTTCTAAAGCCAAGCTCGTCTTGGATTTTCGCCCCATAAGTCTAATAGGGTGCCAATATAAAATCATAGGCAAAATTTTAGCCAATAGGCTTAGTACGATGATTGGAAGTTGTGTGAGTCCAGAGCAATCAACTTTCATCAAGGGTAGAAATATCCTTGATGGTCCTCTTATTCTAAACGAAGTTATGGCCTGGTATCGTAAACGCAAAAAACAACTTATGATCTTTAAAGTCGACTTTGAGAAAGCTTTTGATTCCTTGAGATAGGACTTTTTGGATTTAGTTATGGATAAGCTTGGGTTTGGTCCAACATGGCGATCTTGGATAAAAGGTTGTCTTAGTAATGCTCGTGCTTCCATTTTGGTCAATGGGTCTCCCACGGTGGAGTTCGAGATTTCTAGGGGCTTAAGACAAGGTGATCCTTTATCACCTCTCCTCTTTATCTTGGCTATGGAAGGTTTACATGTTCTCATTCATAAAGCTACTCATCTTGGCATTTATACAGGCGCTCATGTGGATATCAATCTGTGTTTATCTCATCTTATCTACGCCGATGATGTCATCTTTATTGGTGAATGGTCTTGCAATAATGCTCATAACTTGCTTTGTATCCTCCATTGTTTTTATTTAGTCTCTGGGCTAAAAATTAACGTCCATAAAATCAACATTTCTGGTGTTTATGTTTCTGATGATAAAGTTTCGATCATGGCTAATGTTCTTGGTTGTGGAGTTGCTAAATTACCTTTAAAGTACCTTGGTGTTCCCGTAGGTTGCAACATGGCAAGGTGTTCTAATTGGGATGCCATCGTTCATAAGTTCTATTCCAAGCTCACGCAATGGAATGCTAGGTTACTTTTTGTAGGTGTACGTCTCTCATTAGTTAAGGCGGTTCTTGGAAGTTTACCAACATATTATATGTCGCTTTATAAGGTACCTGTTGCTGTTTGTAACAAGTTGGAGTCCATGCGGAATCATTTTTTTATTGGAGGTGACTTGGGCGAGAAGAAGATGGCTTGGGTGAGTTGGAAAACTTGTATGTCAAGTAAGCAGCGGGGAGGTCTCGGTATTGGTAGCATTTATTCAGTCCACAGACCTTTGGGTTACTGTTATAAAGGAGATTCACGGATACCATGGAGGTATATTCGATCTTCCCTTGTACAGCTCTTGCTTTAGCCCTTGGAGTGGTACTCTTTCCTCGGTTAAGTCTCTCAACAAGAAAGGTGTGGAAAACTAGAAGGGGGGTTGAATAGTTTACCGTTTAAAAACTTTTTAACTTATTAAGTTAGCTTTGAAACTTTCCGTTTGATCAAAGATATATACACAAACACAAATATAGCATGCAAGTAAATGAAAGAAACGATCAAACCACAACACGAGTATTTATCGTGGTTCGGCTACAAGGACTCTTTTTTCTTGCCCTACGTCCACGCCCCGAGTATCCAACTCGAGAGTTTCTTTCACTAGTCAACAAGCTCCTTTCACCGGCGGAGAAAACCTTACACATCGCTTATAATTTTACCGACACTAAGCTAGATGTCGAGTTCTTTACCAAGGGTACAACCACTCCCCGTTAGTTCTTTTACAAGGGTACAACTACTCCCGATACACTTTGTATTTTGAGGACTAAAATACTAACCGATCACTACTGAAAATACACAATCAAATGAAGTGTAAACTACACCAAGTCTACACAATGCTAAGCTAACAAGTCTTGCAACGTTGTGTTGAATACTTGTTACTTTTAATGAGCTCGTGAATCTCTTTGCTACAAAAAGAAACTTCACATATGAAATGTTAAAGGGTTAGATGAAAGAATGAATGTGTGTGTGTAAAATATGATGTAAAGTGATAAGCCAAAATTCAACTTGTGGCTTGGTATTTATAGCAAAACCTTCTGCAGGTCCGGCGGATGAAACAATGTCACGTCTCATAATATCAAGTCAAACACTAAACTTGCAAGCAACCACTTAGTAAGTCAAACACATTTCTTTCCATAAATGTATAATGACCAAACTTGCCATAAATGTGATGTGACAATTCTATTTTAAGAAATAAAAAGTGTTGTGTTTTATGAAATGTAAAATGTAGCAAAAGTCTAGTTTATGCAAGTCTTTAAAACTAAGATTATGTTTTACTTAGAAACTAAAGTTTACATTTGTTATTAACAAAACTTAGCGAAGATCGTAAAATATAAATAAGGTTTTTAGGCGATATTTGTATTAACAATCTCCCCCCTTTTTGTTGATGACAAAACATAAACTTTGTTTTTAAGTAACTCACAAAATCTTGGTTTTTAAGACTTAAAAATAATAATATTAAACTTGTTTTACTTAAGTTATGAAAATCATATTAAGTTTTGAAAGTTTAATATATTTCTCCCCCTTTTTGTCGAAACAAAAAGTAGAGTAGCGAAGCGAAAAAATGCACTTGCTCCCCCTTGCTTGTTACTCCCCCTAAAAGGAGTGCCAAGATGGGAAACATGGATTTTGATCCTACAAAAAAAATGGTTAGTTGGTGATATATATATAGCCAAGGTTGTAGTTACCACACACATTGCAACCACAATGACAATACAAAAATGTTCAACCAACAATGCATGAAAGTAAGTAGAAAGAAATAGCATTCCAAGTAAAATTTTGACTTATAAAAGTCAAAGGACAATATATGGGAAATATTCTTCTACTTCTAAAAACTTAAAAAATAACCAAGAAATAAAAGTCTATTTTCCTAAATTGGGGCAAACGGCCTCCAAATGGTTGTCTAGGATTTGTTTGGGTGGGAAAGAGCATCCAAACGTTCTATGACGTGTTGGAATGCAAACCGGGTTTCATCTTGGAATTGGTGAAGCAACATTTTGATGCTTGCACCCATTTGCTCACAATTTGAGCAAACATGGGGATGAGTGGGTGTAAATGGGTTGGTTTTAGTTTATTGGTTTGAGGGTTGGTTGGTTTTTGGTTCTTGGGTGGATGATGGGTTTGGTATTGAGTCAAGCAAGGTGGTTTGAAATTCCATTGCTTGATGGAGGTGGTTCTCAACCATGCTTTGTATATCCTCATATGAAGGAAAGAAAGACTCAAAGGTTTGGGCTTGAGAGTGTGGTGGCGTTGGGTGATCATGGTTTTCAAAGTTTGGTTCTCCATAAAGAGGGCCATGGATGTCATGGTAGATGGGGTGAAACAACAATGGTTTGGGTTGATGGTACACTTGTTGTGGTGGTTGAGTGTGGTTAAAAAGCTCATTTTAGTCAAGAATTGACCTTGGTGATTCATTTGCAAAAGGTGGTGGTTGTGTAGGTCTTGGTGGAAGATCATTTAGATCTTGGACAAAAGGATGTGGTGATGTGGGAGGAGACCCAAATAACTTCATAGGTTCAATTTTGGGTAATGGTGATGGTGATGAAGTTTTGGATGGTTGGGTTGGAGCACTTGGTGGAGTTGGGTCAATGGGTGATTTAGTAGGTGGTGGAGTGAGCTCATTGGGTTTGTTGGGTGATGGTGATGGAGATGCAAGGTTTAAAAAGTGTTCATTTTTTATAGGTGAGGTGAATTCATCCGAAGATGAGGAGCTTAGGTTGATGGGTTGATTAGACCATAGTGGTTTAACACTTATCCGGGCGGTTTTCCGGATGGGTCGTGATGGTTGAGAGGTGATTGTTGACTTAGTCATGGTGAAAAATGGTTTAGAAGTTCAGAAATTGTGATGAAGAAGGTGTGATTTGATAGTGTTTAGGATGGCTCAATTTATAGTGTTGAAGGATTATGGAAAGGAGTGTTTGGATTTGATGTTAGTCCATACAAAAATAGAGGTTCCTAATGATTTGGAAAACTAATTGTGGGTTGTCATATCATAGAAGTCAATCCAATGAAAATGTTGAAGTGAGAAGACAAGTTTTGCACTAAATGCTTAGTGGTTTTGGTAGATTTGTTGGAGTATAAATCTCAGGGATTTCAAGGATCCTTTAAAAGGGTTCCTTCCTTTATGTGTAAAGGGTCCTTGAGGTTGTTATGTCTATTTTTGAATTTTGGCGGGAAATGGTTTTGGTTAAGTTTATGGAAGGAGAAGTACCCTATTATGCTAAACACATTCCAAAAATGGGTTTCTATCTAAAAGGATTGGATTTTGGTGTTTGAATGTTGAAATGTTGAAAACAAAAACAAAATTTCTGCAGGCAACTGGCGGAACCCTCAGAATACACAGGCGGAACCCATTTGAGGGTACCGCCTGGTCCGTTGGGCCATATCTGGGATTCCCAGAAAATACACTGGCGGAACCCAATTTTGGGTACCGCCAGATCTGCCAGTGCTCAAAAATTAGGCAGTCCGCGTTTTTGACCCGCGAGACGATTTTCAAAATTTTTGAAAACTCCTAAAATAAAAAAGATAAGGCATTTCTGGTTAGGCAATGCAAAAAATAGACACGTAAACACACATATCATAGAACTTTGACCTTGAGGTCGAGAATTTCACTATACTTAGTGAAAATATCATAAGCTTGAAAATTTGACAACTTGCCAAGAGTTGTCTACCTACATCAAAGTTAGATACTACATATTCCAAATTGTATCAAACATTGTACTAGCACACAAATACATCACAAATATTGTTTAAACAATCAAATTTGTTCAAATAGCACCTAGTGCCAAACACTCCTACACACCCGCACTCATTGACGGTCGATCTTATTCTTGAGCTTTCCAAGGAACCTTCCAAGATTCTTAAACATCCCCTTTGTTTGCTTGAACTCCGCCGACTCATTTGAAATATCCGGAAGTTGGGATAGGTATTCGAGAGGTGGGAGCCTAGAGTTTGGCAAATTGTCATCTTCACTCATTGAGGAAGATGATGATGAGGTAGGAGGATGAGGACGTTTTCCTTGGGCCTTATAGACTCTCTTATCACTAAGTGGGACAAAGGTGTGTGGAATGAGAGAGTAGTCAAGACGAAGACCGTTTGGAGTTGGTGGAATGGGTGAGATGAACCTAAAGAGACGGGTCAAGAGCATTCCATACGGCATAGCCGTTGTGCCATGCACGGGAATGTCAGCCATTCTCTTGGCCATGTAGTAGGCAAGGTTGAAAGGTTTCCTAACGGACAAGGAGTAGAGCATGTAGCAAAGGCAAAGATTGATATGATCTCGGTTTCCTATTGTGCTAATGACATTGGCTCTAAGGACTTCCTCCCATTTCTTGAATTGGGGCTTAAGTTCATTCATTTCCATTCCATATGGGTCCTTATCGACCTCATTTCCCGAATGGGTTCTTCTAGTGTTGGTGGTCCTAACAAAGAGGTGGTCACGGAGCACATCTTTTGACATAAGAGGTGTGTCATAGGTATAAATACGGTCTTGGAGGTTGTCAAGAGTTGAGAGGGAGTGCAAGTCGGAATAGATGCAAGTGCCACGGTTTGGGACACCTAGGATTTAAGCAAACTCCTCAAGAGTGAAGGAGTATTGATGACCACTAACCCTAAAGTTGATAGACATATGACCATAATCATCCGTGGAGAGGACGGAGGATGCATAGAACTCTAGAATGAATCTAGGACAAATAGGCTTGTCGGTATTCAAAAGACACTCAAAGTTGATTGTGGCAAATTCGGCGTAAAGGTTTGTGCCTTCTAGGAAAGACGGGTAAATGGTTCTACCCTCATGGACATAGTGTTTTTCTAAGGATTTGAAAACGTTGACTTGGTTTGGGGTAAGACCTTTGGTTTTGTGGTGTTTTGGTAGGTACTTAATGGTGTCCTTGTGGTCGTAGTGGGTTAGAGGAGGCATGATGATTCTTAGAACAACAAAATTTCATATTTTAGTTTACGTAAACTACTATTATAATGTGGATGTTCTAGTGTGTGCCTATATGAAAACAATGTGGAGGTGCGGTTATCTTGACTCATTTTGATGCTTCAAAATCGTTTTATAATGCAAGTTTTGTTATAAAACAAAAGATAACCCAAACGCTCCTAGTTCAATGTAGCTTCGTTTGAATGTACCCGAAAATACATATTGGTTATGTATTCCCTTTAGCATTCAAGAGACATTATGCAAGTGAGGTTTTAAACATAACGTTTTGATTTTGTATTCTCAATGTGAGACGAAAAAATATTTGTCCTACTTGTGAGAAATTTTTGGAAAGATTTGACATGGAGTGTTTTAGCAAACATGTTTATACTAAGTAAGAATGCAATTCCTAACTATGGGAAACATGATTAGTTTTGTTAAACACCTAATCTTATGCATGAGTTTATCAAGTTAATGCATAACCCCAAGTTTTTGTTTTTGTGCAAAAAAATAGAATTCCTAGACTCAGATCAGGATTGTAATCAAGTTTAGAATACTTACAATGATGATTGATTTGCAATGTAAATGAATGGAAGACCAAGAATTCGTAGGTATGGATGGATGGTAAAGTGAATAGTAACAGTTTGGAAGTGGTGGTATGAGATAATGGGTGTTTGGTTTAATATAAACAAAGATTTTGATTCTGCAGGTCGGTGGATACGGCGGACCCCTGGAATGGGTTCCGTCCGTTATGTCTGAGGGTTCCGCTGACCCTGCTGAGAAAAATAGTTATGGATTTGTTTTGATTTTTGTGATTTTTGTCTAATGTTCAGAACTATAATGTAGGTTTCATGAGTCCTAAGCCTAGCCTAAGAAGGTTAAAAGGTTCACGTTTAAGGGGTTTTGTGAGAATGACGGCTATATTGTCTTCGGAAAAAACTTTCTCAATTGAGATATTTCCTTTTTGAACGTTGTCACGAAGGAAATGATGACGGATTTCAATATGTTTGGTACGAGCATGTTGAACCGGGTTTTTGCTAAGATCAATGGCACCTTTGTTGTCACAAAGAATTGTGATGTCGTTGAGTTGAATTCCGTAGTCGACAAGAGCTTGCTTCATCCAAAGAGCTTGTTGACATGCCTTTCCGGCCGAAACGTACTCGGCTTCCGTTGTTGAGATAGCAAGAGCCGTTTGCTTCTTAGAGAACCATGAGGTGAGACAATGTCCAACAAAAGTACAAATACCACTTGTACTTTTTCTATCGATATAGTCACCGGCATGATCCGAGTCGGCATACACTATGGTGTCTATTCCCGTTCCTTTGGGATACCATAAACCTAAATGTGTAATGCCCATAATATACCTAAAAATCCTTTTAACGGCTTCGAGATGGGTAGTCTAAGGATCTTCTTGAAAACGAGCACATAGACAAACACTAAACATAATGTCGGGTCTACTAGCCGTTAGGTAAAATAGACTACCAATTATACATCTATATTTAGTGCTATCTACGGATTCACTTTCCTCATCCTTGGTGAGTTTAGTTTCCGTGGACATGGGTGTTTTGATTGGTTTCGAATCTTCTAATCCAAATTTCTTAAGCATGTCCTTAATATATTTAGATTGGTTAAAGAAGATACCATCTTCTAGTTGTTTAATTTGGAGTCCTAGGAAAAAGTTGAGTTCTCCCATCATACTCATTTCAAACTCGTCATGCATGATTTTTGAGAAATCCACACATAATTCTTGACAAGTTGATCCGAATATAATGTCATCAACATAGATTTGGACTATGATAATATGTGAATCTTTTTTCTTAGTAAAGAGAGTATTATCAACTAAGCCCATGGTATACTTATGGTCAACTAGGAAGGTTTTAAGTCGATCATACCATGCTTTTGGAGCTTGCTTAAGTCCGTAAAGTGCCTTTTTAAGTTTATAAACATGATTTGGTTTTTCAAAATCGATGAAGCCTGGTGGTTGAGCAACATACACTTCTTCATTAATGACTCCGTTTAGAAATGCACTTTTGACGTCCATTTGAAAGAGTTTAAAATTGTGTGCACATGCATATGCAAGTAAGATTCTAATTGACTCGAGCCTAGCAACCGGAGCAAAAGTTTCATCGTAGTCAATGCCTTCTTGTTGGTTATATCCTTGTGCAACTAGCCTAGCTTTGTTTCTAGACACAATTCCATTTTCATCCATTTTATTACGAAATACCCATTTTGTTCCAATTATAATTTGACTCTTTGGTTGAGGAACTAATGTCCATACATCATTCCTAACAAATTGGTTTAACTCTTCTTGCATTGCAATTACCCAAGACTCATCTTTAATGGCTTCATTAATATTTTTAGGTTCAATGTTGACACGAAACAAAAGTAGTTGCTTTCATTTTGAACTTTTGACCTTAGTGTTCTTTCGTTAATGTTGCCAATGACACCATCTAATGGATGACTTTTAGATTCTTTGATATTGACAAGTTATTTGTTTAATAGTTCATCTTCCTTGTCATCACTTAAAATTTCTTGATTTTCTATTGCTTGGCTTTCAACTAAGTCATCATCTACCAAAGGTGATGTCTTAGAGGGAGGTGGACTCTCGTCAAATGTTACGTTCAACGATTCCTCGACTCTTAAGGTTTCTTTGTTCAAAACAATGTATGCTTTACTATATTGTGAATATCCAAGAAATACACCTTCATAAGACTTTGGGTCAAATTTGGTGAGATAATCCTTGGTGTTAAGAATGAAACATTTACTCCCAAACACTCTAAAGTATCCTAATGTAGGCTTTTTACCTTTATATAGTTCATAAGGAGTTTTATTCAAAAATGGTCTAATTAAGACTCGATTTAAAATGTACGTTGATGTGTCAACGGCATTACACCAAAACTTTTGTGGAATGTTTTGTACATTAAGCATTATTCTACTCATCTCTTGCAATGTCCGGTTTTTACGTTCTACTACACCATTAGATTGAGGAGTACGTGGAGCCGAAAAGTTATGAGTTATACCATTATTATCACAAAAGTTTCCAAATTGAAATTCATTATCAAATTCACGACCGTGATCCGTTCTAATAGACACAATATTAGACCCTACTTGATTTTAAATTTTCTTACTTAGAATTTCAAATTTATCAAAAGCTTCATTTTTACTTTTCAAAAATTTTGTCCAAGTATATCTTGAGTAATCATCAACTATGACCAAAGTGTAGAAGTTACCTCCATAGCTTTGTATAGCGGATGGACCAAATAAATCCATATGCAAAAGTTCTAGACACCTAGATGTAGAAACCAAGTTTTTAGCCTTATGGCTATTATAGACTTGTTTACCGACTTTGCAAGCATCACAAAAGTGTTGGTCATATTTCAACTTAGGTAGGTTTCGAACTAAGTCTTTGGAGGAGAGGTTTTGAATTAGTCTCATGTTAGCGTGTCCTAAATGTCTATGCCATAAAGTTGAAGATTCATCTAATGAGGTAAGACAAAGTTTGTCTCTAGATGTTGGATCCATCTTCATGACGTATACGTTGTTCTTAAGGACACCTTTGGCTATGGTTATACCATCTTTAAGTATCTTACTTCCGTTTTCACTAAAAAGGACATTATACTTATTACGACAAAGTTGACTAATGTTGAGGAGATTAAAACCTAAGTTATCAACATGAGCTACATCATCTATAAAAAGGGAGTCATGAGAGATTGTACCTTTTCCGATGATTTTGCTCTTAGCTTTACTACCAAACGTAACATTACCTCCGTCACATTTGTGATAAGTAGTGAAGAGGCTTTTGTTACCCGTCATGTGCCTTGAACAACCGCTATCTTTAATCCATTCATCCGGTTCCAAACAAACTTTGAGGCACACCTATTTTATGAAAAACACTCAAACATTTGGTCCCCAATTTCTCATGGGTCCATTTTGGTTAAGCATACCATTAATTTGTTCTAAGTATGAAAATAGAGCATAAGGGTTCCATGGCATGTACTTTGGAGTTTGGTAATGTCCAGAAGTGTTTTGGTTCCAAACATGTTGGTAGTTTGGTCGAGCGTTGAAGTTGCTCTTTGGAAAGGGGCGTTTGGGAATTGGAGTCTTAGGTCTTGGTTAAGTAGTCTTAGCTCTAAATTCATTTTTGCTAAGTTCTACTCCAGTTTTAAACACAGGTTTTGTTCCATTTTTGTATGTAACTTTAACAAATTTTGAACGATCCGATGTGGATGGAGTTACTGCTGCAGCAGACCTGGCGGAACCTTCGGGTCCAACGGGCGGAACCCTGGATTGGGTTCCGTCTGATCCGCAGGCTGCTGTAGCAATTTTGTTTGTTTCTTGTGCAATCTTTTCTTGTTTCGTTTGACCCTTTGAAGTTTCTATTTTCGTAAATCCTAGTCCTGTTTTATCAAAGGGTGACTTTTGAAGTTTCATAATTTCATCCGCACAAGAAATGCTCTTATCGAACTTCTTAAACTTTGTGGTTTGTTTTATTAGATCATTTTGAGTAATTTTGAGTTTCTCAACTTATAGTTTAAGCTCTTCACATGATTTGCAAGATGTGTCAATACCTTTACTCTTTTCTAATCTCTTAGCTTTTTCTTTTAACCATAAACTTCATTTTCTAAAAACTCCTTTTCAGTTTTCAAAAATTTATTTTTGTTTATGATTTTTAAGCTCAATTCACAAAGTTTATTATATTCTTTTTGTAAAGTGTCATCATCAATAGAGGAGTAAGATGAGTCGGAGAATACCTCATTTGAGTTGTGAGCCATGAGAGCAATATCATCATTCTTTGGCTCATCGTCATCTCCTTCATAGTCACTCCAAGCACCACCCACAAAAGCTTGTTGAGGTTTGCTCTTGGGTGGTTTTGGACATTCTCCTACAAGATGACTTGTGTCTCCACACCTATAGCATTTTCTTTTAACATTTCCTTTCCTATCATCACGATCTTTTCGGAAAGTTTTCTTGTCATCTTTAGGTTGCCTTACAAACTTTCATCTTCTACGAAAGAACTTCTTGAAGTCTCTAACGGCCATAGCATATTCCTCATCATCACTATCCGAAGTAGATTCTTCATCATCACTTGATTGGACTCTAGCTTTCAAGGCAATGGACTTAACTTTTTCTTTCTGGCCTCTAACTAGTTCCGAATCTTTTTCCATTACCATTTCATGAACTTTGAGGTTTCCAATTAGCTCATCAAGTGACATGCTTGAAAGAACTTTGGATTCTTCAATTGCCGTCACTTTTGCTCTCCACTTCGGATGGAGTGCTCTAAGAAATTTCCTGACAAAGTTCTTACTACAAAAAGATTCATTAAAGTGCTTTAAGTGAAGTAATAATAGTATTAAACCTAGCAAAAGCATTATCAATAATCTCATCTTCGGAAATAACAAATTGTTCATATTGTTGAACAAGAAGATCAATTTTGTTATCTTTAACTTGTGAGTTTCCTTGATGAGTGACAATTAAAGATTGCCAAATATCTTTGGCAGTTTTACACAAAAAGACTCTTTCATATTCTTTCTTAGGCAAAGCGTTGTAAAGCATCATTTTAGCTTCATTATTTTTACCAATTAATTTCTTTTGATCATCATCTTTAATGTTAGTAACTACGTTATCACCATCAATGATTATATACCACAAATCTATATCTTTAGATTTCACATAAGTTTCAAAACGGTTTTTCCAATATATAAAACCATTTGCTTCAAAGAGTGGTGGTCTTTGCATAGATTGTCCTTCTTTGTAATTTTCAAAATTCATGGATCGTTTCAAGTTTTAAAACACAATATATTGTAAAAGCTTGAGTAACGTAGCTCTTGATACCAATTGTGGAAAACTAGAAGGGGGTTGAATAGTTTACCGTTTAAAAACTTTTTAACTTATTAAGTTAGCTTTGAAACTTTCCGTTTGATCAAAGATATATACACAAACACAATATATAACATGCAAGTAAATGAAAGAAACGATCAAACCACAACACGAGTATTTATCGTGGTTCGGCTACAATGACTCTTTTTCCTTGCCCTACGTCCACGCCCCGAGTATCCAACTCGAGAGTTTCTTTCACTAGTCAACAAGCTCCTTTCACCGGCGGAGAAAACCTTACACGTCGCTTATACTTTTACCGACACTAAGCTAGATGTCGAGTTCTTTACCAGGGGCACAACCACTCCCGTTAGTTCTTTTACAAGGGTACAACTACTCCCGATACACTTTGTATTTTGAGGACTAAAACACTAACCGATCACTACTGAAAATACATAATCAAATGAAGTGTAAACTACACAAGTCTACACAATGCTAAGCTAACAAGTCTTGCAACGTTGTGTTGAATACTTGTTACTTTTAATGAGCTCGTGAATCTCTTTGCTACAAAAAGAAACTTCACATATGAAATGTTAAAGGGTTAGATGAAAGAATGAATGTGTGTGTGTAAAATATGATGTAGAGTGATAAGCCAAAATTCAACTTGTGGCTTGGTATTTATAGCAAAACCTTCTGCAGGTCTGGCGGATCAGGCGGACCCCTCAGAAGGGTTCCGCCCGTGTATCCCCAGGGTACCGCCAGGCTTGCAGTTGGTTTTTCAATAAATCTTGCAAACCAAACAAAGTCACATCTCATTACTCCTTGCAAACCAAACAATGTCACGTCTCATAATATCAAGTCAAACACTAAACTTGCAAGCAACCACTTAGTAAGTCAAACACATTTCTTTCCATAAATGTATAATGACCAAACTTGCCATAAATGTGATGTGACAATTCTATTTTAAGAAATAAAAAGTGTTGTGTTTTATGAAATGTAAAATGTAGCAAAAGTCTAGTTTATGCAAGTTTTTAAAACTAAGATTATGTTTTACTTAGAAACTAAAGTTTACATTTGTCATTAACAAAACTTAGCGAAGATCGCAAAATATAAATAACGTTTTTAGGCGATATTTGTATTAACAAAAGGTATCGATCTCCTTTCATTGTGCACTAGAAAGCTAGGGAATGGAGCTTCTATTAAATTCTGGGATGACGTTTGGTGTGGTAACCTGCGTTTAAAAGTTCAATTTCCTCGCTTCTATATGCTAGACAATGATAAAAGCTGTTGTGTTGCAAATCGGTTAGCCCTTCAGGATTGGGTTTCTTCTTTTAGAAGGTTTCCGAGAGGAGGTATTGAACTATCCCAGTTTTCTGAATTGAAGCTCTTAGTTGGATCCATTTTTTTATCCGAGCACATAGACACTTGGCAATGGTCGTGTGACGTTTCCAAAGGGTTCTCCATTGCGTCGGTGCGTTCCTTGATTGATTCTCATACACTTGATGTCGGTTCTTCGGCTACTCGATGGAACAAAAATGTTCCTAAAAAGATCAATGTTTTCTTGTGGAGGTTAACGCTAAACAAGCTTCCTTCTAGGATGAACTTGGATAGGAAAGGTATTGATCTTGATTCTCTTCTTTGCCCTATTTGTCAGGAAGACGTTGAAACGGTAAATCATATCTTCTTTAGCTGCAAGTTAGCTAAGGATTTGTGGGCTTTGTTAGCTAGGTGGTGGGAGCTCGACATTCCTTTTTGTGAAAACATCTCGGAATGGTGTATGTGGTTAGATTCTCCGTTACTCTCTAGTAAAGCTCGGTTGATCCTTGATGGCGTGGGAGGAACTCTTATGTGGTTCATATGGAGTTTTCGCAATCGTTTGGTTTTTTTCTAATTCGCCGCCTTTGAAAAGGGTGCTTTGGGATAGTATAGTTTTGCAATCATTCTTATGGTTTTCTTCTAGAAATCCTAAGCTTAAGTTTAGTTGGGTAGGTTGGTTGAAAAATCCTCTAGTAACTATTAATTCCTTGTAATTCTCTCTAGCTTTTGCTAGTTTAATACAAATCCGCCGTTCAAAAAAAAAAAAAAAAAAAAAAAAAAAAAAAAAAAAAAAAAAAAAAAAACGTTTGATTTTGATTAGTTTTCGCATTATCGTATGGTTCAGTTCCTAGTTGTTAACGGTTCTGTTTGGTATATACAATGGCTTATTGGTGATGGTGATGTTACAGTCTTAACTAATCCAACTATGTCTTGAGTAGTTATGTGTAGCATCTCGACATCAACAACTTGCTTTGGTTTCACACGTGGTTCTACATCTACTTCCGCCTAGTTTCGCTCTGATTCTGCATTTGGTTACGTCTAATCATGCATCTGCCTGTCTGAATCTGTTCAGTCTACACCTGTCTGTCTAAATCTGCTCTATCTGTCTGAATTTGCTCTGTTTGTGTAGTTGCACCTGTCTGCATGAATCTGCTCTCGTTCATCTCTATAATTATGTTGCTCTGCTTTGATTTTGGTTTTGCAATGACTTTGGTCCGTCTGTTTCAGACTTGATTGTTGTCACCTTGTTACAACGTAGATTGCATCATATTGAGACTCCGTCTAGCACCGAGTTTGCACTCTGGGACACTCCGCTTTTTGTTTGTTTTTTAGTTTTAGTTTATGTTATGTTTAGCAAACTATCAATGTTTACCACTGCAGTATTCCGAGTTTGAGAGGGCATATTAGATAATAAAGGCCCGCAAGCTTGTCAGGTTAGTTTGTCTTCTATTTAATGTCATGTAATCTTCAATGTTTAGTGAAATAATACAATTTTCAATATTCCCTCTAATTTCTACAAAATATGGACTAAAAACTTGGGCCAAAGTGTGTTTTGGTAAGATGTTTGCGATCTTTGAAGATGAAATAAAAAAAGGCAAGTATGACGAGTGAAATGACAATCGATCTCAACATTTCTAGTTCACTCATTAAACATTGTACATATTGTGTGGAATCTGAGAAGTACTATTATTGACACAATACATTAGAGCATGATGACAAAGATAAACACCGATATATATCTGCAAGCAACCAATGTATCTAAACAATTTCACTAGTAATGATAGTCATGACACAATACTCATGTTTTGTAGAACATTTAGAGAAAACATCTTGTTTTTTTACCTTTCAACGATATAAGAGAATCACTCATGTAGAGCAAAACAGTATTGTCTGAAATTAAGTTTTTCTTTTAACAAAATTTTATTAAGCTTGCAAGGAGCTAGAAACAAAGAATCACAAGAAATTCTACAGGATGAAATAGTTCCATTAATCCATAAAGCCACTCCAGTCTAAATTTTCTATTTCTATGGACGATCTAAGCGTGGGAGAAGATTTTTACATGAAAGCATATGCAATATCATACAATTGTTTGAAACTAAATACCTTAAATATACTAAAGATGGGAACAACATCGATCCAATTAATACGTAGTAGAAGCATCAGCAAAATAACTAGCAATATGAACGCATATGCAACACCCAGTCAAGGCATAGTTAGATTGACTAAACTTATTCATCAATTTTCTTGTTAACAATAAATCAAATCGGTCAGTATTGGACAATTTAGATGGAATTTGTTATAGTACGTTATTATTATTATTATTATTATTGTTGTTGTTATTATTATTATATGGGAGAATATTTAAAATAATCATTTAGAAAATATAATTTAACATTTAACCAGATTGTTCGCAATTTTAGGAAAAAGCCATTTATTTCGCAATTGTTGGATCATTTGAGAACCTTAGGTGTCGTGAACCACATTTTCACCCAAGAAAACATTCAGATATAATCATTCGCAACTCAAGTACTCAACTGCATAGATTCACAACATGAGAAAAATTCGTGGCTATTTATTAAAATTTTCTAATTTTTGAAAATTATTTCTCAATCATAATTGGTTAAATGATTGTTTTAATTATTTGTCATTTAATGCATTCCATGTCGGCTATAATCATATTCTGTGTGGGTATGTTTGACAAAAATAGATGGTACTAATGTTAGTGCCGATGTTAGAGCTGATGCAAAAAAACATTAGTTTTTTTTTTTAGCGATGTTTGACAAACTTAATATACTTTTAGATAAAAAAAATATAAAATGGCATAACTTACGAAAAATAATCTATAGAATTTTTTATCAAAATACTTCACAATGTTTGTCGCTCAAACAAAAATTATTTTTTGACAAAACTTTATTTTTCAACAAAATAATTTTATACCTTCATAATCTTTCACAATTTCTCGCATGCATTATTAATTGTTTGACTTCATTCTCATTTTTTTTCATGTCAATATTTATGGCTAAATGATTATTTTAATTATTGGCCCATCATGCGTTCCGTGGTCAACAATATTGGCCCATCTATTTTAATTGTTTTTTTTTTTTTTTTGACAGGTAAATTTCCAACTTAGGTTTACCACCCCGAAGACCGGGGCCCTAACCACCATTTCGACCAGACTATGTTGTCTTAACCGGGTCCACGCTGGCGTACGGAATGTGGCTCTACGGTGTCGCGAGGGAACCGTACCGCCTCTACACAGATTTTACCCTGCTAGAGAAACGGCCGGATTAAAACCCCGACGCTGCTCGGATTCGAACCCCGGTCTACTGACCCAAGATTCGAATCTTCATTGCAATACCAACTGCGCTAAGGCAGCTGATATCTATTTTAATTGTTAATTCTCATTTCTCGCATGTGTTATTAATTATTTTGATTATAATTTACTTTTACTGCTCTTATACTTTACTATTTTGGCTTTTTTTTTTTTTTTTTTTTTTTTTTTTTTTTGACTGTTGTGTTTTGCTTGCTGTGGTTTGTTTATTTCCTTTTATTGTTTTCTCTTTGAGCTTGGCTCCCCCTTGTGTTGCTTTTGTGCCTGCTCTGTGGTGGTGTGTTCTGTCGTAGGGTGTAGGGTTTAGGATCGACTCCTTGGCTAGTGATGGTCTCGTGAGGTCATGTCTTGTAGGCTCGGGCGGGGTAGGCGGGGTAGTAGGTGTTAGTGGTGTCGGTGGAGTAGGAGGGGTTGGCGGGCTTAGGGGGGGTAGGGGTTCTGCTAGGGGAGCGTCGGCTCGTAGGATTAGAGTGGGTTGTTGGAACGTTGGGTCTTTGACCGGTAAGTTCTTTGAGCTTACTGATGTATTGAGGAGATATAAGGTTGACATTGCGTGCTTCCAAGAGACTAGATGGAAGGGATCCAGCACGAGGGAGGGTAACGGCTACAGGCTTTGGTACTCGGGCTCCAGGTCTGCGAGAAACGGAGTAGGTATTATTTTGGCGGGAGGCCTCAAAGATAATGTAGTGCAAGTGATCAGGAGTAGCAATAGGATCATGGAGATGACGTTAGTTATTGATGGGGAGACCGTTAACGTTATCAGCGCGTACGCACCACAGGTGGGCCGAAGTGAAGCAGAGAAGAAGAGTTTCTGGGACTCTCTCGACGCGCTAGTTAGGGAGTGTCCGTCGGATCAGAGTCTCATTATTGGAGGGGACTTGAACGGCCATATAGGAGCGATTGCGGATGGATACGCGGGGGTCCATGGAGGTTTTGGTTTTGAAGTTAGGAATGACGAAGGTCGATCAATTTTAGAGTTTGCTACTGCTCACGACTTGGTAGTGGCGAACTCTTTCTTCAAGAAGAGAGATGTTCACTTGATCACCTTTCAGAGTGGGGGCCACAACACACAGATCGATTATCTGTTGGTGAGAAGTAGGGATTTGAGAGCATGCAGGGATTGCAGGGTTTTCCCCGGCGAGACTTGCTCATCCCAACATAAATTGTTGGCCTTGGATGCACTTTTTATGAGGCAACAACCAAGGAGAGTTACGCCCAGGGTGCCAAGGATTCTATGGAAGAATCTGAACGGTGAGGCGGCAGAGTCCTTTAGAGTAAAGGTTGCAGAGGGTTGTGCTTTTAGGTCGGACGACCTGAATGCTGGAGACGCGAACCAGATGTGGAACACTCTTGCTGGCATCATTAAGGACGCAGCTAAGGAGTCCCTTGGTGTGGCTAGTGTGGCTAGCGGGGACTCGAGGACCAAGCCCAACAGGGAATCTTGGTGGTTTAGCGAGGAAGTGCAAGCCAAAGTTTCTGCGAAACATTCTAGGTTCAGAGAGCTTCTTGTGTGTCGAGAGGGACAACAAGCTAACATTACCGCCGTAGAAGAGAGGTATAAAGTAGCAAAAAGAGAAGCGAAGAAGGCAGTAGCTCAAGCGAAGGACAAGGCCTATGAAGAGCTGTATAAGAAACTGGACTCAAAAGAGGGGGCAAACGATATATTCAGGATTGCTAAAGCCCGAGAAAGAAGGAGGAGAGATTTAGGTAATGTGAAATATATTAAAGATGGAGGTGGACGGACCATTGTGAACGAAGAGGATATTAGGAAAAGGTGGGGAGAGTATTTCTCCTCTCTTTTCAATGAAGGAGGTACCGTAGGTAGTACTGAGGGCGGCGGAGAGGATGTAAACCCTAGCCAACGGTCAGAGTGCTACTATTCGAGGATTAGCCAACCGGAAGTGAAGGTTGCAATTCAGAAGATGGGAAGAAACAAAGCGGTAGGGCCGAACCAAATCCCCATAGAGGCTTGGAGGTGTCTAGGGGAGGAGAGGGTAGAATGGTTGACATGCCTCTTCAACAAGATCTTCTACGGCGCTAAGATGCCAGAAGAATGGAGACTCAGTGAAGTCATCCCCATCTATAAGAACAAGGGGGATGTGCAAGTGTGTGGCAACTATAGGGGCATTAAGCTTCTTAGCCACACCATGAAGCTTTGGGAGAGAGTCATTGAGAGAAGGTTGAGAAGGGAGACGAGGGTGTCTGAGAACCAATTTGGTTTTATGCCAGGAAGGTCATCGATTGAGGCTATTCACCTTTTGAGAAGTCTCATGGAAAAATATAGAGAAAGACAAAAGGACCTGCATATGGCGTTCCTGGACCTTGAGAAGGCATATGATAGTGTCCCAAGAGAGTTGATCTGGAGAACGCTTATTGATAAAGGAACTCCAAGGAGATTTGTGAGAGTCATTAAGGATATGTATGAGGGGGCTAAGACCCGTGTACGGTCCACGGTGGGGACCTCAGAGTTTTTCCCTGTTGGAGTTGGGCTACACCAGGGATCAGCCATGAGTCCGTACCTCTTCGCCTTGATCCTTGATGAGTTATCTAGAGGGATTCAAGAGGGCATCCCGTGGAGCATGGTTTTCGCTGACGACATTGTACTGGTGGCAGAATCGGCAGAAGGGCTGAACAACAGACTCGAGCAATGGAGGGAGGCTCTTGAAGATAATGGTCTGCGAGTGAGCAGAGAGAAGACTGAATATATGAGATGTGATTTTAGAAGGACCGAGACGGGACACGACGAGGAAATTGAGGTCCGGATTGGTGATCGGATACTGCCACCAAAGGAGTCTTTTAGATATTTGGGATCGATGATCCACAAATCAGGGAGGACTGATGAGGACGTGACCCACCGGATTAGAGCTGGTTGGGCGAGATGGAGGGCGGCGTCGGGAGTCCTTTGTGACAGAAAAGTCCCTTTTAAGTTAAAGGGAAAATTCTATAAGGTGGCGGTTAGACCAGCTATGTTGTACGGGTCCGAGTGTTGGCCTATCACCAAGGCCCAGGCTAACCGGGTGGAGGTGGCAGAACTGAGAATGCTAAGATGGACCTGTGGTAAAACCTTGCTTGACATGATCCCGAACGGAGTTTTTAGAGATAAACTCGAAGTAGAGAATATTATCTCGAAGATGAGAGAAAGAAGGTTGAGGTGGTTCGGGCATGTTAAGAGGAGGCCACAATCAGCGCCAGTTAGAAAATTCGAAACGCTGGTAGTAGATGGAGTGAGAAGAAGGGGTAGACCCAATCTCAGGTGGGAGGATAAACTTAAGCTCGACATGAAGGAGCTACGCTTGTCCGAAGACATGACCTCAGATAGGAAGGCGTGGAGAGATAGAATTAGAGTCTATGGGTAGTCCAGGGGGCTTAGTAGGTTTGGGTGTGTAGGGCGTTAGGCTTTTAGGCGTTCCTTTGTTGCCTTGCCCCTTGCGTTAGTTTAGGCGCTCCTTTGTTGCCTTGCCCCTTGCGTTAGTTTAGGCGCTCCTTTGTTTGCCTTTGTTGTAGGCCCCATGCGTTTGCTTTGCCTTGCCCTTTGTGCCCCTTGGTTTGCCTGCTTTTTCTTGCTTTTGCCTTAGCCTTAGGCCCCGTGCGTTTTTGCTTCTGTTTTGTGCTTTTGTCTGCCTTGCGTTGCTTTGCCTTGCCCTTTGTTGCCCCTAGTTCTGCCTGCTTTTTCTTGCTTTCGCTTTTGCTTTTACTGTGGGCCTCGTGCGTTTTTGCTTATGTTTCTTGTTTTGTTTGCCTGTTTTTGCTTGTTGTTTGTTGCCTTTTGCTCTTTTTGCTTTTCACTTTCACCCGCACACCTGCACTTGCCGGAGGTCTCATTGGAAGCAGTCTCTCTATTCCTGGGTTTATCCTGGGGTAGGGGTAGGATCTGTCTACACTCTACCTCCCCCATACCCTGCTAGGGCGGGATTGGGTTTGTTGTTGTTGTTGTGATTATAATATACTTTTACTATTCTTTTTATACACACAACAATATTATATATACTTTTTTTACTAATTATTTTTTTTATCAAAACTGTCAATTTTTATACTTGTCAGGATTCTGTGAGTAAGAAAATTATTATGACATCAAGTAGGATGATTTATCATTTATTATATTTATACCTTAACTAATTTCTAGTTTTTTCACTATTAGTCATTTCATGTCTTTTTTCTGCTCATTTCTCTACCCACCCAACGCGTACTCGTCATTCTTCACCCTCACTTTCAACAACCATGGCCTTTGCCACCAGTGGCGCAGCTTCATAGGGGGGGGGGGGCCGGCCGGCCCCCCGAATTTTTTTTTGCGATGTAGGGGTATATAGTTTTTGTGTAGAAAAATTTTGGTATTTTTGGTTTCGCCCCCCCAATTTAATTCGGTTTCGACCCCCCATAGTGTTAGGAAAAAAAAAATTTAGATCCCGACCCCCCACTCGAAAAATCCAAGCTTCGCCACTGTTTGCCACGCATTATATGAACCTATATGCTAATATGCATATATTAATATACAAGAATACAAATGCGTATGTTGACTTTATGACACGGTGATGGATCAATGAACAAAAGATATGAGGTGTATTTTACAAGATTAAACAAGATTTTTGACAATAAGTTATTTGATGTAATGTACTTTAAAAAAAAAATAGGTTGTTGCTATATTTTCCATTACTCAAGGTAAATTAATGTGATTCATGAAAATCCTCATAAATCACCTTAGGTCTGCCTCAGCTATGACAGACAATGTTATATATCAGCTTGAACATGTATGTATCTCTACTACATATAAAAAGTGCTTTTAAAACTCTTAAATTGAGAGAAATATAATTACTAATATACTCTTAATCTCAATTTCTTTATCGAGCATTGCTAAATACTTCTACAATATAATCCTACTAATCCTTTTACACATACAACAAAATTATATATATATATATATATATATATATATATATATATATATATATATATATATATATATATATATATATATATATATATATATATATATCAGCCGGCCCTCCATCTTGTCGACCATCTGAAAAGGAGGAATGGTTAAAAGTATTGTGATATTAGCTTCTTTACAAAAGTCAATATAGATCTTGATATCACATAAAACTTTTTTTTTTTTTTTTTTTTTTTTTTTTTTTAATGTAAATTTTGATATCAAAATAACTTTTTTGATATTACATAAAATTTTCATTAATAAAACTGTTAATATCACCGTAACTATCATGTATTTTTAATAAAATTGTTAATCTCATCGTAAGTATCATGTGGTTTTAATATCATGGTTCATTTTTACATATAAAAAAGTTTAATATCATGGTTGGTTTTATTAAACTGGAACTTGTATTATGTTATTGTCATCTCGATTGATGATGAAGACTTGCAAACGTTAATTGTTAAATGTTACATAAAACACTTAAACACATATATCATTATAACTATTTGCCGCAATAAGATTATGTCGCTGTGCAAAGGTACACGTCTAGTAAAATAAAAATACGCTTGTCTTCTGGCAAGGCACTAGGATGTCAAATAATTAAAACTATAGGACTGTTTCTGTAATTATTATTATTTTTTTTTTGTCACTATATAACACATGCAACACAACTAGAAAAGAGCATGTCGGATTACAAATGAACCAAATGGCTTTCACTTATTTGTCTCCTCTTAATCAACGCATCAATTTCCTTAGATTTCCAGTTAGACCCTTTTTAATCACTCAGAAACCATATTCTTCTGATCCAATTAACATTACGTCTCCACTGATTTCCAAAAAGATTTGTGCAACTATTACAGATGTATCATTTGATCTGAAAAACAAAGTTGACAAATCTAGAAACCGAGAAGATTTATTAGCACTAGGTCTAGAAGAAGAACTAATGCCAAAACACATCGCGATTGTATTGGATGGTAACCGTCGTTGGGCAGCTGAAAAAGGTTTGCCTCCCATGGCTGGTCATGGTGCCATGAGAATGGCACTTAAACCTCTCCTTCGCAAATGTTCTGAACTCAAACTTAAAGCCGTGTCGATTTATGCATTTTCCACTGAAAATTGGAATAGACCAAAAGTGAGTATATTGCTTCCTTTATTTCATACACGTAAGTAGTATTTAACTAATAGACAAGATTTTGTGTGTGTTAATGTTTTCATTTTATATACATCTTGAGTGAAGCTAGCTAGTTACTTTAGTTTGATCATTATGGTTTCATGATTCAAACTATTTCAACTTGTTTATAATTATAAACTTAGACTTATGTAGCTGTGATTAAAAATTAACTTCAAAGGTGTTACTATCTTTTTGTTAATTGTAGTTAGTATAGTAAATGAATAATGGTATTGCATTATACATACTTTAATTATATAACTCGCTCGGTTTATCGATATGAATGGTTCTGCATGATTGACATCTATACTCAAGAATCGGATAAAATCAATATCTATCTAGAGTTTTGAACTTACTTCCTCACATTAGAAGAAAATTAACGCAACTTATTATGATTCCAGGAGGAAGTTGATTTTCTGATGGAGATGTTTGAAGCTTTACTGACAATAGATGCCAAGGAACTCTTAAGGTATACGAGTAGTTAGCTATTACCTGTAAAACGAAAATTTCAAGAAAAAAATTGATTTAAGGTTACGTTTGAAAACAGTTTTTGATATATATTTTAATTGTAATATTTTAAAAAGATGAAAACAATATTTGACGACCAATTATGTTTTCAAGCAAACGAGATTCATGTTATATTACCAAGTTGCATTTATAAATATAGGTCTGTGTTTAAGTTTCCTATATTAGTACAGTTTATTTGACAACGACCCATCGAAAATGAAATTCTTTCTGCTATATATAGTAATAATTTTGAGAAATCATAAAATCTTTGAGGTTTCAAGTCAAAACCTTTATTATCCATTCCTTAACCAACCCAAAATGTGTAACTAGTACTTGTTGAAAAAGTCTAATAATTTATCACTAGAGTATTTGGTGATAGTCAAATCTTTATTATGTATCTTAAGATAATCCAGGCAGTCATTTGAATAGCTGCGTCAAACAGAGATTTTGAAAACGAAAGGGACATCCCAAATCATCCAACGTTAGTATGTAAGCAAATGGGACATGTGGGATTACGCAACTAGGTTGCAAAAATAATTTAAGTTTTTAGAAAACCGAAATGATTTGTGCACTATTTATTTTTTGCTATACACCACTAAATCACACCAGTGATGCATACAATATAATACCGCTATACATAATTTAATGATGGATGACAAAAAAAAAAAAATGTGTACAAATCACTTCCTTTTACAAAAAGAAGGTTTTAGTAATTTTAGTATAGTTAAAGTTCTTTGACTTTCATCTACTGAATCATTTATTGATGCTAGCTTGTGTAATACGGAGTAATAATTTATCTCTTAATTAACCACAATTTTTAAGGTTATCGATAGCAAAGTCATATATCTATTTTAGCGGATAGATCTATTTTGATTATGGATTTAACAAACCGATTAACCATTAATCAGCACAAGTACTAAAACAAATGATTTTCTTGAATCTTGTTCTTGATCTTGAATCTTAAATCTTAAATCTTGAAACCCTTTAGTGACTAAAATAAATCATTTCTATGGGATGCTCACACTACATGTTGCACAAGAACGCTAGTATGTTAGTACTTGTTTACGAATTAAAACAACGAAACACGTGGCTTTTGTTCTTGGTGTGATGGAATAATAAAACCTTAAGGTTTCTACTTTCTATTATGATCGATCAATGAATATAGTTTAATAAAGATGGAATCTTTTGGTCAGTGAAAAAGCTAATCAAACAAACACATGGTATTTGTTTATTGATATAACCGATTCATGGTTTCAAAAAGAAGCAACAGATCGGTTTTTAATGAATTAAGAATATGCGTCGACTGTTTTGTGTTTTGTTAATAATGCGTCAAACGATTAACTAACGAACATTAAATTATTTCGTAAAACTTATTTAATATAATTGATACATTTAATATATTAATTACATTAAATAAAATGTTTCTAAATTTATACGTGTGTTCTCAATAGGCTCATGTATTTCTGGTCGCATATTATTTAATATGACTTGAGCACAAACCAATACATTATTACTGTTGTTATTGATAATTATATCTTGTTATATTGTATTTTAAGTTTATATATACGCACGGAATCATAAATATCAAATGAAAGCATGAGCTACTTTGATAAGTAAATGAATACACAAGATTGTACATATACGAAACACCCATGTTATTCCTCTTTATGAAATTAATTAAGTAGATCCGATAAAATATTTTTTTACTATCCGCCTCCAATAACGAGTAATATTATTCATCATTATAAGTTTAACCCGCACGCACACATGTTTAATAATTAAATTCCACTAAATACACAATGATGGCACAGCCTCACGGGTTACTGTGAAATGAAACTAAATACACAAAATTGTACATTATAATTCTTCTTTAAAGTTTAAATAAGGATAAAACCGAAAAAGCATTTTGTTAAGGTTCATTACGTACTATTAAACATGCATAATGTCTAAAACATGATATTATTAGTTAAATTTAAACAATGTCAGCTTTAACACCATGTCAGTTAAACAAAGTTAAATCATTCGTCCAACAAAAAAATATACGGTATACAATATATTAATACATAATGAAAATTTTATGTAAAACTCGCGCGTGCACTGATATTATAACTATATAAGTATACAAAATTTTACGTAATTTTATAAAAAAAAATCGTATTTAACAACCACATGTATGCACGGGCTTAAAAACTAAGTACAAAGAATCTACATTTTATTTATTAATTCTTCCCTTTGTTTTAACATTATGTAAAAATTATTTGCAGATATAATACTTCCCTTTGCTAACTGAGTGCAATTTTTTGTACAAATTCTTGGGGTGTTTTGGATTAAGATGATAATAATTTTAACAGTTAAGAGCTTAATCACAAAACTATGGTTAGCAAATTTATTAAACAAAATTCAAATCTAGTTTGATTTTTAGAAAAGAAAAAAGTGTCAAGCTAGCTCTATCACTTGCTTTATACTAAGTCATAACATGTTTTTTTGTTGTAATATATTTAGTCTTGGCTGTCGAGTAAGTGTAATGGGCGACAAAACAATGCTTTCAAAGACGCTACAAAATCTATCGGCTGAAATCGAGGAGATATCAAGATTCAATTTAGGAACACATGTCAATTATGCAATCAACTACAGCGGAAAATATGACATAATTCAAGCTTGTAGAAGCCTTGTTACACAAGTCAAGGACGATGTTCTTATTCCAAGCCAAATTAATGAAAAAGCGTTCATCCAGGAACTCGAGACAAAAAAGATTGACTTCCCTTATCCTGATCTAGTTATACGTACTAGTGGAGAGATTAGGCTTAGTAATTTTATGTTGTGGCAGATGGCCGATAGCGAGCTTTATTTCATACAGAAATGTTTTCCTGATTTTGAGGAAAAAGATCTTATAGAGGCTTTACTTAAATATCAAGAAACACAGGCACTTTAGGCGTATGTGATTTGCTTAGGTTTGAAAGGAGTGTGATCTAACTGATTACTTGTATTGTTGTCTAGTTTCTACCTACTATTCATTAAGTTATTCTTATGAGAAGATGATTAGATAACTAAGATGTTGTTTGTAGCCTTTGTCAATGAAATCGGGATTAAAATGGTGTATAATATTGAAGGTGTTTGTTGTTGCATTCATTTTTTTAAAGGCTGACCTTTATTGAAGAGAAACAGGCTAGAAGAAGAAGCCTGGGAACAAAAACATTACAAACACAAGGGAAAAGAAGCCGGATAAGGCGAAAGACAAAAATGAAACAGCACATCCAAAATAAATAAATAAAGGAGTAAACTACATCGTTCGTCCTTGTGGTTTGCGTTGACGGACGAGTTTCGTCATTTGAAAAAAAAAATGCACCATCCATCTTTAAATGCGAAATGTTATTTATCGTTGGTCCCTCGCTCTAACGACTGTAAATAACGTTCGTTAAATCTTCCCATATGCCTTGTCCACGAGGGTAAAATGGTCAAATTACTCTTTTATTTACTCTAATCCATATACTTCAGTTTTATAATTAGCAAAAAAGAGCAATGATACAAGCACATAAAAACTTTTACAAAACCATCCAAAAAATGATGTGTCATTGATTGATTGGTTTAATTAGAGAAACGAAAGAGAAACTCTCACAAAATACACCAATCAACAACCGACACATCATTTTGTGGATGTTTTTGTGAAAGCTTGTTTGTAGCTCTAGTATTAAAAATAATAAAAAAAAAATAATAATAAAAAACAAAAAATAAAAAAATAAAAAACCTAACCCACCTATTCCCTATATTCTTCTTTCTCTTTCTTTTACAATCTTACTACCCAATTTCTCTTTCAGATTCAACCACCCTCACCTACAACAACCAAAATTTTTAAATGTATATCCAACAAAACCCTACCAAATCTCATTCATTACTCAACTCAAGAACATAAACCCAGGTGATGAGGCGAAAAGTGAACCACTTTTAAGTGGTCATTTAAGCCCGGATTCATGATTATTTGATCAAATATTGCCCTAAATCATTTCTTTTGTCATTTTAGGTACTTTTGGAGAGAAATATGAAAAGAAAGCATTTTGGACGTTTTTGGAGCATAAAAGTGAAGAAAACGGCAAAGTCTCAATTTTTCTTACTGGGAACAGTACCTGACGGCGTCAAGGCTCTCCACATGACGGCGTCAAGAGTTACAAAAGAGGTGGATGTGGAAAATACACGTGACGATCCAGAGAGTTTTTGTGCATAGGAGATGACGGCGTCACCCAAGGCCGTCAAGGACCAAGTATTAGTGACGGCCAAGAAGAAAATCCTACATGACGGCGTCAAAATCAGATCTAGGCAATACG
Source organism: Artemisia argyi (assembly GCA_030686995.1). Classification (NCBI taxonomy): domain Eukaryota; kingdom Viridiplantae; phylum Streptophyta; class Magnoliopsida; order Asterales; family Asteraceae; genus Artemisia; species Artemisia argyi. Next base: position 163,428,673 of record CM060681.1, read on the forward strand.
ATTTCTATTATGGCGGCGAGTTGACGGCGTCACAACTTTATACATGACGCCGTCACCAGTTGTAATCTATATATAGTTTTCTAAATTTCATTAATTAGAGTGTGCAACTTTGAGGGAAAAACCCTAGGTCGAATTTTCCAGCTTTTTCAAGGGTTTCAACCCTTTGAATCTTTCATGTTCAATTAGAGATAAGTACTCTTTCAAATCATTCAATATGTCTATGTGTTGTTTGATTATATCTTACGCTTGTCTTCTATTTAACATGCTAGGCTAGATTTCCTTTGTGTTTGCTTAGATGTAGTGAAACCTAGATGTTAATTATGGGTTAATTGTTTGTTTATAATTGTTACGGATGATTGTATTCGATGTTAGGCTTAAGAAAACTGGCAGACTTCCATTGGTAACTTGCTTGAACGTCTTAAGAAACATGATCGGAAGTGTACTACGATTTTTGGTTGTATTTAATGCGTAGGAGAATTCTAATGATCCCATGTTAGGAGCTTCTAACGGCTTGACATAGGAGTGAAGTAGGATCCTATAGAGTTAGGGAATATTGTACACGGCCCTACGACTAGTATTAAGGAATATGACCCGTCATCCATGCAATTGTAACAAGCTATCAACCTGTAAAAGATATCTAGGGAGTAATGAAACCTAAGTAAACACAACTTTCCTCATAATTGTTACACCACATTAGTATAATTAGTTTCATTTCATTTCTGTTATTTTATTTTGATTGCATTTGTAGTTATTTGGGTTAGTTGGCTAGCAACTAATTCCGCCCACTCCTTCAAAACCCGAGATTTTACTTGCTTTTATAAAATATAAAAATACAAAAAGAATCATCCCTCACCTCTAGACCTAGTTTAGTAGACTTTCTAATCCTAGCGATACTATTCCTGAGTTGAATGATCAATCCCCCGGTACTTGTCACTATACTATACTAAAACGATCAGGTACACTGCCTGGTGGGGGTTGTAAGCTTCTCGAGATCCTTCGAGAGTTAAAACCTGCTGCGATCCCCACGTATCACCAGGAAAATCCATAAATACCAAAATACCATCCTCATACCAACACCCATCTTCAACAATCCACATTACTTTCCTTTTATTCTTGAACCTATATCAAACCTACCAAGATCTACAGTCAAATATATACCGCATCACTACAAATCTAACACTCAAACATGACAACAAGAACACCCACATCCTTTTAAAAATCGCCATCATCATTACCTAAACTTTATTCAAAATGAGTGTAATCTATCATATGAAAACCACATCAAGAAAACCACCATGTTTCCACTTCACTTTCTAATATGTGGATTCATATAATTTCACAGCTCCTCAATTTAAAGCTCTTGGGTTTTGTAATGTTATTTCTATTGTTGGTTTTCGATTAGATTATGATAGCTCTATGTGTTCATGAGATGTTGAAATGGATTTGTATTTCTAGATTTCATTCGATTAGATTTTTGCAATGTTACTTCTATTTGTGTATTTCTATTGAACAGGTAGCTTTGTTACTATTTTATGTATTTGAGTTGTGTGGACCGACGGGTTAATCATGGAGTTGAGATTGTGTTATTACTGTTGTGTGAGATTGGTAGTAAGTGTTCGTTTTTACATATTGTATTTGACTTTGACGATTTTGAGCCGTCATTTTCATAGATCTTTTGTTAGTTTTGATGTATTTGTTATTGATTGATTTTGTTTCTGAATTTGGTCAAGATGAATATGTATGTGATGATGAATGATTATTGGTTCTGGTGTATTTCTTGTACATATAGTTCTCGAATTGCATTATTGTTTTGATTTAATTTGATTTTATGTGCTTTTAGACTAGACGATCTCTTACGTTTTGAATTTGGACGAGATGAATATGTATGTGATTATGAGCGTATAGTGACTAAACCCGTAAATCCAACAAACCACAATGACCATTTATGTAATTAGCTCTTTTTAATTTTATATTTTTTACATGCAAAATGTTAGTGCAAATATTAAGATATTTAAACTAAACGATCTCTTATGTTTAATAATAACAAACATGTAACTTGTTACTGGTAACCATAATTCGTCAATGCATACAATTCATCAACACCTCTCGACATATCGGGTCTTCTCATGCTTCAACAAGGGTTCGTATATGTGTGTTATATTGCACTATGATCAAACCATTGAGAATGTCTAAAATACATTTTAGAATAATTAAGCATTTACATTTCATACAAGGCATACACATGATTCCAAACTAGGCTAATGATCAAAGTTGCATTTATTTCCTATATATTGATCAACTAGGTAGTTTCTCCCCCTTTGGGAATGAATTCAAACTTGATCTTGCATGGAAAAATGGAGTAAGCATTTTTTATAATAAACCAAGACCTAAATACTTGACCATCTAGAAGGCATCTTCCCCATTGGGAAGTAATTCAAATCCAATATTTAATTAAAGATATAGTAGCCATTTTGGTAATAATCAAATACCAAAGAAGAAGGCATAAAAAATATTTTTGCTTAAAAAAACATCATTAGCTATTTTAACACTTTGTGTGCTTGACACTTTAGCCAAGCATTAAACCCTTTTATCCCTGCATTTTCCCATTCATCACATGAGAGGAAATATTCCAAACAAGATATAAATAACCTATCAAAACAAATATATTTTATGTTGTGCTTGTAAGGGATGGACCCTTTCAAGGGTCCATCGATGGACCCTTTCAAGGGTCCGTGGGTCCGTCATGGTCTGGTCTAACTTCTTCTTGCCTTTTGAGCAAGCCTTTTGCATACATTTTGTCTCAACCCTTAAAAACATTTTTCTAAGCTTTTGTAATGTAAAAACACACATTCTCCGGACTTAAAAACATTATTTAACCCTTTATCATAATGCTTCTAACTCTCATTTGTTGTAAGCATATTTCCAATTGATGATCCATCAAAGCAAGATTGGAGATCTTGCAATCCTCATCCACCAAAGCACACTTGCATATGTAGATCCACCACAACAAAATTAGAGCTCTTGTTATCTTCATCCGTTGAAGGCTTCTTACTAAGAGAAGTTCAACCATACCAAAGCTAGAGTAGTTGATGTTTAGATTAGACAATTATATCCATTAAGCAACCATGTCTTGGATCATTATTATAAAACACCATGTATCATCACTATACAACATCATGTATCATCAACTATACACCAAACTAGATTTTAGATGGTTTATGCGTTTAGGCCTTAAAACAAAAGGGTAACTGGTTTACTGTGTCTAAGCCTTAAAACACAATGGTGATAGGTTTGTTATGTTTGGGCCACAAAAAATAATGGGCTTGGTTGTTGATGAGGCTTAAAGTGAACCACTTTTAAGGGGTCATTTAAGCCCGGATTCGTGATTATTTGATCAAATATTGCCCTAAATCGTTCCTTTTGTCATTTTAGGTACTTTTGGAGAGAAATCTGGAAAAGGAAGCATTTTGGACGTTTTTGGAGCATAAAAGTGAAGAAAATGGCAAAGTCTCAATTTTCCTTGCTGGAACAGTACCTGACGGCGTTAAGATTCTCTACATGACGGCGTCAAGAGTTACAAAAGAGGTGGATGTGAAAAATACACGTGACGATCCAGAGAGTTTTTGTGCATAGGAGATGACGGCGTCACCCAAAGCCGTCATGGTCCAAGTATTAGTGATGACCCAGAAGAAAATCTCACATAACGGCGTCACAAATAGATCTAGGCAATACGATTTCATTATGGCGGCGAGTTGACGGCGTCTCAACTTAACACATGACACCGTCACCCTGTAAAATCTATATATAGTTTTCCAAATTTCATTCATTGTGTGCAACTTTGAGGGAATAAACCTTAGGCCGAATTTTACAGCTTTTTCAAGGGTTCCAACCCCTTGAATATTTCATGTTCAATTAAAGATAAGTATTCTTCCAAATCATTCAATATGCCTATGTATTGTTTGATTATATCTTACGCTTATCTTCTATTTAACATGCTAGGCTAGATTTTTTTTGTGTTTGCTTAGATGTAGTGAAACCTAGATGTTGATTATGGGTTGATTGTTTGTTTATAATTGTTACGGATGATTGTATTCGATGTTAGGCTTAAGAAAACTGGCAGACTTCCATTGGTAACTTGCTTGAACGTCTTAAGAAACATGATCGGAGGTGTACTACGATTTTTGGTTATATTTAATGCGTAGGAGAATTCTAATGATCACATGTTAGGAGCTTCTAACGGCTCGACATAGGAGTGAAGTAGGATCCTATAGAGTTAGGGAATATTGTACACGGCCCTACGACTAGTATTAAGGAATATGACCCATCATCCATGCAATTGTAACAAGCTATCAACCTGTAAAAGATATCTAGGGAGTAATGAAATCTAAGTAAACACAATTTTTCTCATTATTGTTTCACCACATTAGTATAATTAGCTTTGTTTTCATTTCTTTTATTTTATTTTGATTGCATCTTTAGTTAATTGGGTTAGTTGGTTAGCAACTAATTCCGCTCACTCCTTCAAAACCTGAGATTTTTAATTGCTTTTATAAAAATATAAAAATACAAAAAGAATCATCCCTCACCTCTAGACCTAGTTATTAGGCTTTCTAATCCTAGCGACACTATTCCTGAGTTGAACGATCAATCCTCCGGTACTTGTCACTATACTATACTGTGGAAAACTAGAACGGGGGTTGAATAGTTTACCGCTTTTTAATTTGATTATCTTTAAAACTTTACGTTAGTTTAAAGATATAAACACAACTTTACATGTTCAATTCTTTGAACTACTTTACGTGTGAATAACAATCCTAACTTTACTTGTTTAGTTCTTCGAAAAGCTTTACGTTTGTTTAAAGATATAAACACAACTTTACTTGTTTAATTCTTTGAAAAGCTTTACGTGTGATTATCAATTCTAACTAAAGACAATATGTAATAAGCAAAGATAAAGAAAGAAACGATCAAACCACAACACGATTATTTATCGTGGTTCGGCTACAAGGACTCTTTTTCCTTGCCCTACATCCACGCCTCGAGTTTCCAACTCGAGAGTTATAAGCACTAATCAACAAGCTCCTTTCCCGGTGGAGAAACCTTTACAACGTCGCTTACACTTTTACCGACACTAAGCTAGATGTCGAGTTCTTTTACACGGGTACAACCACGCCCATCATCGCTTACACTTTTACCGACACTAAGCTAGATGTCGAGTTCTTTACTAAGGGTACAGCCACTCCCGTTAGTTCTTTTACAAGGGTACAACAACTCCCGACACACTATGTATTTTGAGGCCTAAAATACTAACAGATCACTTCTACACACATGACACAAATGAAGTATAAACTACCAAAGCTTATACACAACAAAGCTAACAAGTCTTGCAACTTTAGAGTTGAAGCTTGTAACTTCTTGAATGATCTTGTGAAGTCCCTTGCTACATAAGAGGATCACACAAGTCAAATATTACTGAGTTAGTTGAGAGAGTATATGAAAATATATGTCCTAAAGTGATTACACAAAACAAACAAGTGGCTTGGTATTTATAGTAAAACAAACTGCAGGTCTGGCGGATACGGCGGAACCCTCAGATGGGTTCCGCCCGTGTACCCCCAGGGTTCCACCAGGCTTGCAGTAGGTTTTACCATAAATACTTCAAACCAACCAAAGTCACATCAACAACAACTTGTCAAACACATTAAATCCATTTTGGAAAGCCTCCAAAAGTGTGTAAGATGTTATGGCAAGTCAAATACACAAGCTTGCCATAAATGAATGATGTGACAAGACACTTTCTAATTAAAGAAATAAAAACCAATGTTTTGTTTAAAAGGAAATGTAAACATTAGTTTAAACAAGACTTAAACACTAAACTGATGATTTACTATTAGCTAAAGTTCATACTTTGTCATTAACAAAACTTAGCAAAGATCGTAAAATATAAATAACGTTTTTAGACGATATTTGTATTAACAATCTCCCCCTTTTTGTTAATGACAAAACATAAATTTTATTAATAAGTAAGCCACTAGTTTTAGTGTTATGTCTTATAAAGTTAGTATAAAAACTTGTTTTTGATAAGATGATGTGATATGCAAGAGTTAAGAAAAAAAAATTGAAACAAGTTTATATATAAATTCTCCCCCTTTTTGTCGAAACAAAAAGAAGAGTAGCGAGGCGGAAGTATGCACTTGCTCCCTCTTGGACGATACTCCACCTAAATGGAGTGCCAAGAGAGGAGACATGGATTTTGAACCTACAAGAAAAAATGTTAGTTGCCGCACAAGACAAGTCATGAAAGCATTTCATGTCTAAAACACAACTAAGAGTTGTGAAGCGGAATAATGCAATACTCATGCTCCCCCTTGAATATTACTCCCCTAAATGGAGTATCAAGGAAAGAAAACATGGATAATGATCCTACAAAAAAAAAGGTTAGTTTCTAAAACACAAGATATATGTATGCTACCATAGCGATGTATAGTTTACTCATTATACCTAAATGATCAACAAATAATGCAAACCTTGTAGTAGAATGAAATTCATTTCATGTAAAATTTTGACTCTTAGAAAGTCAAAGACAAGAAATTAGGATAACATCATCCTACTTCTTAAGAACAAAAAATAAATTAAGAACATAAAATGCTACAAGGAAATCACCATTTTCCTTAATGAGAAACATTTTCCAAAAACAAGGCTAAGGTTGTTTAGGGATGAAAATGTGTGTTGAGGGTTGTAGCGGGCTTTATTTTGAAGGTTGAGAGGGTGACACGGGTTTTGGTTTGTTGGTTTAAATGGGAAACTTTTTCCAAAAGAAACAGTTTTGTTTCATTTTTGGAGACTCTAAGGTTGAGGTGGGTGAGACAAGGATTATAGACGATCCAAAATGTGGTTTAGTATAAACCTCATTTCTTCAGATAGCTCTCGAATTTCCCTTCGACACCCTTCATTAATGTGAGCGGTTCTTTCGCAATGTCCACAATCATGGCGGGGAAAGTTTGGTGGAAGAGAGGTTTGATTTGTTGGTGGTGGATGGTTTGAACTTGAAGGAGCAAATGTGGATGGTTGAGAGGTGTTTTTGCTTCCTTCATTAGATGAGTGTAGTGTTGTTTATAAAACCATAATATGGTTGATTTGAGAGTCAACCATACGTTTGAAGGCATGAAGGTGGTTTAAATGAGTGTCAATCTCATTATTAAGGTTTGGAGGTTTTTCCCATATGGATGCTTCTATTTTCTTATAAGAAGAAAATAGAGATTCAAGGTGTTGGGAATGCTCTTGTGGTGGTGGTTGTTGTTGTGGTGGTTTTTGTTGCTGTGGTTGTTGGTTTTGAACAAAATGGCGGAAGCTTGGTTCGCCGGAAGGATTACCATGAAGGTCTTTGTAAATTGGGTGAAACACAAATGATTGTGAGTGGGTATGACCTTGATCATTTGGAAAAATTGATGGTCTAGCATAACGGTAAGCCAACCATTCTACCAATGATGGTTGATGGGGTTCATCATCTAATTGCTCACTAGGTTGTTGTTGGGTTTCCATTTAAGCAATGGTGTCAAAGAGTGACAAGGATGGTGGACTTGATGATTTGGGTGATAGGTCTTCTAATGTTTCTAAATAGGGTAGTGGTGATGTTGGTGGTGTATGGAAAAGTTCCATTGGTGTAAGTGTTGGTGAATGAAGTGATGGAGTTTTTGATGGTTGAGCTTGTTGTGAAGGTGATGTTGAATCACTTGAATGTCTAGTTGGTCTCGGAATGGTGGCTATGTTGGTGTTGCAATGTGTTGGAGAGGGTGTTAGAGTAGCAAGATTAAGCAAATCTTGAATGGTGATTACATTGGTATTGCAATGTGTTGAGGATGGTGTTGAGGTAGTGAGGTTAAGGAAATCTTGGATAGGTGATGAGATGTTAAGTGAAGCATCACTTGAAGATGATGAGCTTTAATTGACGGTTTTGTTGAAGCAACAAGGTTTAACACTAATCCTAGTGGTTTTTGAGAAAGATTTTGATGACTCGGTTGAGGTGTTAGATTTAGTCATTTCAAAGGTGTGGTTTTGATGTTTTGAGAGAAGAAATTATGATGGTGATGGTGTGATTTGAATTGTTGCAAAACTTTCAAATTTATAGGGTGGAAGAGATGTTGAAATGGGTGTTTGGATTTGATGTTCTACCATTCAAGAGGTTTCAAATGATTTAGAAAATTTTCATGAACATGTCAAATCATTGGATGTCAATCCAATGGAATAAGGTGGAGTGAAAGACTAACATATGCACTCAATGCTTTGTGATCATGGGATGTGATTTGGTTGAAAATGTTCCAATGGTTTGAAGGATCCTTTAAAAGGGTTCCTTGGGTTAGTTATGTTTGAATTTGAATTTTTGGTGGGAAGTGACATTCTAATTGTTTTAGTGAGTGAGAGTTGTCCTAATATTGTTATTGGAGTTAATGGAAGATGTTTCTCACTAAAGATAATGGTTTGACACTTTACAAGTTTTGATCTTATGACAAATGACAAAAATTTTCTGCAGGTGACTGGCGGAACCCTCGCGATACACAGGCGGAACCCTGTTTTGGGTTCCGTCTGGTCCGTTGGGCTATTTCTGGGTTGCCCAGAAATTACACTGGCGGAACCCAATCTAGGGTACCGCCAGACCTGAAAAATCAGACGGTCCACTAATTTGACCCGCGAGACGATTTTCAAATTTTTTGAAAACTCTTAAAAATGAAAATTTATTATATGTCTGATTAGGAAATGCAAAATTTTGGCATGTAGACATTCATATCATAGGACTTTCACTGGGGGCTAGCGATTTTCACTAAACTTAGTGAAATTTACCATAAGCATAAAAATTGACAAACACTTCAAATATTGTCATTATGCATAAAAGCTCATACAAAACATGTTTCGACAAACGTAATAAAACATGAACGTGAAAAACAATACAAATCACATAGTTTAACACATACAAGGTTCTAAAACCTTCATAAGCCAAACACTCCTTAATCACGCTTCTCACAACCGGTCTATCTTCTTATTGAGCTTGCTTAGGTACCTTCCAAAGCACTTGAAAATTCCTTTGGTTTGCTTGAACTCTTCGAATGCATTGTCAATGACGGGGAGTTCTTGAAGGTAGTCTAAAGGAGGTAACTTAGAGTTAGGAAGTTTATCGTCCTCGCTCATGTCGGATGATGATGATGATGGTGAAGGTGAGCGAGTACGTTTGCCCTTAGCTTTGAAGACTCGTTTATCACTAAGAGGGACGAAGATGTGAGGAACGAAAGAATAGTCAAGGCGCATTCCCTTATCGTTAGGAGGAATGGGTGAGATTGCTCTAAAGAGGCGGGTGAGAAGCATTCCATAAGGAAGAGCGTTTGTTCCAACTAAGGGAATGTCTGCCATTCTTTTGGCTAGGTAGTAGGCTAAGTTAAAGGGTTGACCGGTGGAAATGCTATAGAGCATGTAGCAAAAACATGTGTTGACATGATCTCTATTTCCTATGGAACTTATGACGTTAGCTCTAAGAATTTCTTCCCACTTCTTAAATTGTGGTTTAAGCTCATTGAGTTCCATACCAAAAGGATCCTTATCCACATCATTCCCCGAACGATTCTTCCTAGTGGTAGAGGTTCTAACGAAGAGATGTTCTTTAATTGTTTCCTTACTAGCAAGAGGGTTATTGTATGGATGAAAACGCTCAATAGAATCAAGGCTTGAAATGGGCCACTTATCCGTGTAGAGACAAGTACCCGCATTTGGGACACCAAAAATGATAGCTAAGTCTTTTAAATCTAAGAAATTTGGTATTTGATTGGTTGTGAAGTTTAATGATATCTCACCAAAATCATTTGTGGAAAGGCTTATGGTTGCATAGAATTCTAAGATGAACCTAGGACAAATTGGCTCATTGATATCAAGGAGGCAATCAAAGTTGATTGCGGCAAAGCTTTGGCGAATGGATGTTCTTTCTAGAAAGGATGGATCAATGGTTCTACCTTCGTGAACATAGCGTTTTTCTAATGCCTTAAAGGTTTCTACTTGAACTTTGTTGAGACCTTTGGTCCTATGATGTTTGGGGCAAGTACTTAGGGGTTTCCTTGTGATCGGACAAATTTGCGGGAGGCATGTTGATTCCTATAAAACACAAAATTATATGTTAATGACTTTTAACAACGTGGATGTTCTAATGTGTTCCTATATGCAAACAATGTGGAGACTTGGTTATCTTGACTCATTTTGATGCCCAAATTGTTTTGTTATGTAAGTTTTGTTATAAAAACAAAAGATAACCAAAACTCTCCTAATTGAATGTGTCTTCGATTGAATGTACCCAAAAATACATATTAGTTATGTATCCCCTTTAGCATTCAAGAGACAATATGCAAGTGATGTTTCAATGATGTTTTTCATTTGTTTTAACACTGTGGTGAAGAGTTATGTTCTAATTGTGGATTGTAATTTTTGAAAGACAATGCACTTAGTGTGTTTGGCAAATAACAACAAAAAGGATACAATTCTTAACTAATGGAAGACATGATTGGTTAGCAACCAAGTTTTTCATGAATCAAAAAGTTCTATGCATAAATGATGCGTGGGAATCGCAACAGGCTTTACCTCTCGAGGGATCTCGAGAAGCTTACAACCCCCACCAGGCAGTATACCTGATCGTTGTAGTATAGTATAGTGACAAGTACCGGGGGATTGATCGTTCAGCTTAGGAATAGTGTCGCTAGGATTAGAAAGCCTAAATACTAGTTCTAAAGGTGAGGGATGATTATTTTTGTATTTTTATATTTTTTAGAAAGCAAGTAAATATCTCGGGTTTGAAGGATTTGGGCGGAATTAGTTGCTAATCAACTAACCCAATACTAAAGATGCAATCAAAATAAACTACTAGAAATGAAAATAAACTAAATTATACTAAAGTTGTGAGCAGTAAATGGAGAAAATGTGTTTACTTAGATTTCACTACTCCCTAGACATCTTTTACACGTTAATTACTTGTTATAATTGCATGGATGACGGATCGTATTCCTTAATACCATTCATGGGGTGGCACACATAACTCCCCAATTCTATGAGCTCTTATCTCCTCCTACACCAGGCCCAACACAACTATAGGGATTGTAAACAGTGGCTCATGCATTAAATACAACCAATAAAGACCTAGTGCGCCTCGGTTCATGTTTCTTAAGACGTTCAAGCATGTTACCAATTGGAGATCTGCCAGTTTTCTTAAGCCTAACATATAAATCATTCATCCAAGACAAGAATAAACAAGTAATCAACACATAATTAAGATAAGAACAAGATATAGACAACCAACACATAGACATATTGATTGAATTAAAAGAACACTTATCTCAATTACAATGAAAGGTATCAAGGGTTTGGAACCCTTGAAAAACCTGTAAAAGTTGCACCAAAATCGTACTTAGGGTTTCTCCAATACTTCTCTCTTTTTAATGTGAAAATTAGAAAACTATATATAGAAAAATAGGTCTGACGGCGTCAAGAATAAACTTTTGACGCCGTCACCTCGCCGCCAAAACTATTCTCGGACTGCCTTGATCTACATTTGACGCCGTCAAGACTTAATCATTTCCAGGCCGTCATGACTTTTTACTCTTGACGCCCTACCTTCGTGACGCCGTCAAATCTGTACTGGGTCGTCATGGACTTCTGCTCTTGATGTCGTCAGAGAATTACTCTTGACGCCGTCACCTACTGTTCCCAGCATGGAAAATAAAGACTTTGGCGTTTTCTTCACTTTTATGCTCCAAAAACGTCCGAATTGCTTCCTTTTCCAGATTTCTCTCCCAAAGTACCTAAAATCACAAAAGGAACGATTTAGGGCAATATTTGATCAAATAAATTCGAATTCGGGCTTAAATGACCCCCTAAAAACGGATCATTTTTCGCCTCATCATATACCCTTACACTTGAGATTTGCTTGTCCTCAAGCAAATGCGCTTTTATTCTACTCAAAAGACAAGTTAGGGGTCATTTAACACTAATATAAAAGTAATTACAACAAATAATCGTTCCACTAATGACCAATAGACAAGCACGGAGGTCATATACTAGCACCTCACAAATAGTGTTTAGATACTCACATCTCTCGGGTGTAATAAAGTGTAAATTACAATATGAAAACGGAAGATATCTCTCACTACCTGTCATAGCAAAATAGATTACCATAGGCTTGGGAAAGGATCAAACCTCCACCACATGGCGTAAGCACCTAGGATAAACTATCAAAAAGGTCTTTTAAAGGGTTGTAACATTAGGTATATGGATATGAAATACACGGTTTTGTTGGATAAATGAAGTTTTACTGGTGGCGAGTTAACAATCTTGGTTAATTACATGTACAATATGGCGTTGCTAAGCCAAGACTAGACTCGACTTAAGCTAATAAATGAAAAATAACAAAAACATAAAATGAACATAGAATAAAAAGGGATGGTAGTCCGTATGTTTTTTCTCTTTTTCCTTTATCTATTTTTTTTTTCTTTTTCTATTTTTTTTTCGATTTTTTTTTTTTTTTTTTTTTTTTTTTTTTTTTTTTTGCATACACTTTTACCCTACCATCCAAAATAATACATAATAGGGAATGAATATTCCCCTTACACTTGAATCTTTACATACTTTACATTTAACTAAACTAATGACTCGAATTAAGAAAATCAAAACACTTGGAGCACTTTTAAGATTAACGTACATATGGGGGTAATAAATGATGTTCTTCCCCATTACTCCATAAAATAAGTACTTACCCAATCGTCCCAAAACAATATGTACAAGGATATGACTCGACTTAGCAACCATGTAATCAATTAGAAAGTTATCTTAGGGTTTAACAAATAACAATAATGCACTAAAAATGAGCGCATACACGGAAGGCTAAGGCGATTTGGTTGTACATTTAAGTGGGGTGTAACAAATTCTTCCTTTAAGTAAGATGCTTAAAGTTAGAAACGAAAAGATAGGCTCGGAGGGGTGTACTAGGGGTTTCGTGTACTAAAAATGAGTACAACGCTAAGGGTGTGGGAAAAATTAGTTGACTTAACTAGCCAAGTAATATGACATAAATGGTCAAGTAATTATGATACGGGTTTAACACAAGGGTGATCCTAATGCCTCTTATCATGTAGTAAATCCTACTACACGAATGTAGTCTCACTAGCGGTCTCGGGATGCATCACTAACGCAAGTTCTAGAATCTAAATGCTACCGGTACACTCATAAGCACTAATAATAATTGCTTTTCCTATCAAATCTAAAGGCGAACCTCACATATTTGGGTGGAAAATTTTTCTGAATATACGGTTATGTGCTAGTCATACAATCTCCTATCCATGAGACGCTTGCTATGGCTAAAGTTTCACTCCTAAATGTTGTAAAAAAATTTAAATTTGGCGCTAAAATTGCACTAACAAGTATTTCTCATAGTTTTATTACACATCTACCATTAAACAAAACAAACTCAAGCGAAAGTGCATATGTAAGGTATCATCTTTTTACCCTCCCCTTACACTTAAGATGAACATTGTCCCCAATGTTCAAGTAAAGAATGTAAAAGTGAAAAAATAAAGAGAATGAAGTCAAATACTCCCCTGATTCGCTCGGTGTGGATAATAGGGTGGCCAGGTTAAATCTTCCTCCAAGAAAATGAACAATCAAAGCTTCCCTTCCAGAATGTAAATCATCTTCTTGTCATACATAACCTGTAAATCCTGATAAAATAGACAAGACAACCTCGCGTAAAATCAGCGGCATCCTATATAAGTTACTAAATCCTAGAAAACAAGATAAGATATAATGCTTGTGGAATGAAGTTTCCAGATCTCCTGGAGATTATAAAACTTAATAATTCACAAAAACCATAAGACTCCGTTAGAAAAATAAAACCAGTAAAATTTCCAGATTTTTTACACTTGACGCCGTCAAGAGTAAACTCATGACGCCGTCAGGATTGACCTGCAGAAATTCTTATGTTAAGTTTCCGGAAAATTTCTGGAAAAACTTGGTCCTACTTCCTGGAAAATCCTGCAAAACTTCATTATGACTCAATACAAGCATTTGACTCTAACAAATACGAATACACATGTTCATTTAATATTGTGGAGAATCATGATCGGTTTGTTTCTTAAAAACATATTTGGGGTTTCCCCTTACACTTATCTTTTGCAAAAATACTTTTAGGTGGAGTTAAGACTAAGCCAAAACAACAAAGTAAAGTATTTCCACTATTTAGTTTAGAAACATGATCAACCAACAATAAAAATTAAGCATGCATACGGAAGCAAATAACAAACAAACAAATAAAATCACACAAAACATGGGTTGCCTCCCAAGAAGCGCTTTTCTTTATTTACGAGTCATGTAGCTAGACTCAAGGTCATGGGTTACTACGTGACTTCATCATTGGTTCCACTCTCTGATTGTAGATATTCCTTGTAGAAACCAATCACCTTTTTCTCAACCGCCCCCATAATCATTTGGGCAAATTCTTTATCGACTTTATACCTTGATCCAAGGGCCAAGCAATCTTTGTAATAAAGACTCCTTTTTTCCCAAACATAATCCATGCCCTTTTTCTTATCCTCCTCATTAGTATCCTCAAAAGCACCAACGTTGTCCTTATCAAAACGGGATATAAATCAAAATTCTTTCATCCTATTAGGCATCCTATAAGTGATACTATCGGTGTTACTTGAAAATCGGATCGTTCCTTCTATCTCATCATATTCCAACTTAGACTCCTCAACAAATGGTTTGCCAAACACAACATTGGATAATCGACAATCAATAACATTAGCAAGATCCTCCACAATCATAAAGTCGGTGACAAAAGTGAAATTACCAACAAAGACATGTAAGCCTTTAACTCTCCCGACAAAGTTACAAACTCCACCGGGGTATTTGGGATCCCTTCTAGGTTCAAGTCTTGTTTTCACTATATCATTATAAACAGTTGAGGACATAATGTTGATTGGAGATTTAAAGTCAATGTAAGCATTGCTAATGTGCCTATATCCAATCATACATGGTATCTTAGCATTCTTAGGATCGCCTCTCTTGATCTTAGGTTCAATTATGGTGAAAGGAGATCGCGGGTTATCAATAAGATTATTATAATATGCAATCTCCTCCTTAGTGGGGTATAGATTAAAATAGTCATTAAGCTTCGGATCTATTTCCCCCTCTTCAAGTCCCTCAATAACATTCACAAAGTCATTAGGCCCTAGGTCCTCATTTGAATACAAGGCGGTCGCTAGGTCACTAAATGCATGTTCGAGCTCAACCTTGATCAAACTATTAAGCTCCCTAAGTTCCCTAATCTCACTCTCAATTTGTTCACGTAACAAAGCCACTTCTCTAGGGGAAAGGGGTGGATTCGCGTTTTCCATAATGGTCAACGGAATAGTCAATGAAATTGATTTACTAACAAAGGCACAAAGAAAAAGATAGACTAAAGAAAATCTAAAAATAAAAATAAAATCTTACTAGAAAGGAATCTAGCAAGTAGACCTAATAAAAAGAAATTCTAACCTAGACAATAACTATTCCCCGGGCTGCGGCGCCAAAAACTTGATGCGTGGGAATCGCAACAGGCTTTACCTCTCGAGGGATCTCGAGAAGCTTACAACCCCCACCAGGCAGTGTACCTGATCGTTGTAGTATAGTATAGTGACAAGTACCGGGGGATTGATCGTTCAGCATAGGAATAGTGTCGCTAGGATTAGAAAGCCTAAATACTAGTTCTAAAGGTGAGGGATGATTATTTTTGTATTTTTATATTTTTTAAAAAGCAAGTAAATATCTCGGGTTTGAAGGATTTGGGCAGAATTAGTTGCTAATCAACTAACCCAATACTAAAGATGCAATCAAAATAAACTACTAGAAATGAAAATAAACTAAATTATACTAAAGTTGTGAGCAGTAAATGGAGAAAATGTGTTTACTTAAATTTCACTACTCCATAGACATCTTTTACACGTTAATTACTTGTTATAATTGCATGGATGACGGATCGTATTCCTTAATACCATTCATGGGGTGGCACACATAACTCCCCAATTCTATGAGCTCTTATCTCCTCCTACACCAGGCCCAGCACAACTATAGGGATTGTAAACAGTGGCTCATGCATTAAATACAACCAATAAAGACCTAGTGCACCTCGGTTCATGTTTCTTAAGACGTTCAAGCATGTTATCAATTGGAGATCTGCCAGTTTTCTTAAGCCTAACATATAAATCATTCATCCAAGACAAGAATAAACAAGTAATCAACACATAATTAACATCTAGGTTTCATTAGATCTAAGCAAACACAAGATAGATATAGCCTAGCATGATGGAATTAAGATAAGAACAAGATATAGACAACCAACACATAGACATATTGATTGAATTAAAAGAACACTTATCTCAATTACAATGAAAGGTATCAAGGGTTTGGAACCCTTGAAAAACCTGTAAAAGTTGCACCAAAATCGTACTTAGGGTTTCTCCAAAACTTCTCTCTTTTTAATGTGAAAATTAGAAAACTATATATAGAAAAATAGGTCTGACGGCGTCAAGAATAAACTTGTGACGCCGTCAATACTATTCTCGGACTGCCTTGATCTACATTTGACGCCGTCAAGACTTAATCATTTCCAGGCCGTCATGACTTTTTACTCTTGACGCCCTACCTTTGTGACGCCGTCAAATCTGTACTGGGTCGTCATGGACTTCTGCTCTTGACGCCGTCAGAGAATTACTCTTGACGCCGTCACCTACTGTTCCCAGCATGGAAAATTAAGACTTTGGCGTTTTCTTCACTTTTATGCTCCAAAAACGTCCGAATTGCTTTCTTTTCCAGATTTCTCTCCCAAAGTACCTAAAATCACAAAGGAACGATTTAGGGCAATATTTGATCAAATAAATTTGAATTCGGGCTTAAATGACCCCCTAAAAATGGATCATTTTTCGCCTCATCAATAAACCCTAAGATTCTAGTTAATGAATGTAAATGAGAATGTTATACTTGAATCAAAAATGCAATTATGATTAGAACACTTACAAAGTTGATTGGATTTGAAGAGGTTAGATTAGAAGCCCTAAATTTCGTATAGTTGTGTGATTTTGAGAGGGTGATAGTTGTTTGAAAAGTGAATGTTTAAGTTAGGAGGGTGTTCGGTTTTGAAATTAAAAATAAAACATGCTGCAGATTTGGCGGACCAGGCGGAACCAAAGGGAGGGTTCCGCCCGTATGGTCTGAGGGTTCCGTGGGTACTGCAGGGAAAAATTCAAAAGGGATTGTCTTGATTTTTGTTATTTTATCCTAATGTTCAAAACTAAGGTTTTAGATCTTATGAGTCTTTGACTAAGCCTAGGGATAATGAATGCTTCTCATTCAAGAGGTTTTGTGAAAACGTTGACAAAATGGTTAACGTATAAGACTTTCTTAGTTAAGATGTTCATCAATGAACATTTTTACCAAGACGATGATGACGGATCACAATATGTCAATTAAGAACATAATGGATTGGATTGTCGCTGAGGTTGATGCTTCCTTTGTTGAAGGGATAACAATGTTGATGATATGAATTCCGTTGTCGACGCGAGTTAGCTTGTTCAAGTGGAGCTTGTTGATGTGCTTCTCCATCCGATACTAATTTGAGAACCTTACGCGTTTTGGAGAATCATTGGGTAAGTAAGTATAAAAGTGCAAGTACCACTTGGGCTTTTCTTATCAACTTATTACCGACATAATTCCATTTGGCATACACTATGGTTTCTATTCCCGTTCTTTTGGGATACCATAATCCTAGTTGTGTAGTACCTTTTGATGTATCCAAACAAGCTCAACTAAAGAGTTGTTTTAGGATCTTCTCTAAAACGAGCACATAGACAAACACGAAACATAATGTTGGATCTAATTGTTATGAGAACAAGTAGTCTTCCGAACATTTCTCTATGTTTAGTTTTACCTACGGATTTACTAATCTCATTCTTGATAAGTCATCAATAACTTAACCATTGAGAACAAGAAAGTAACTAGGAATGTCTTTAAGTTAAAATTCCTTGCTTTTGGGGCTTGCATTTTTTATCAAAAAGTCTTTCAAATATTGACACTATAATCACTTGTTTACTTTGAAAGATCTATTTTGTTTCACTAGTTGTTTTACTCTAAATTCCAAAAACTGTTTTTGTTGAATTTGTTTAGACACAACTATGACCTATAAATCAAGTTTTATAACTTATGTCAATTTTACTTGATTCACTGTTTGACTCAAGGTGAGAAGATGATTGTTATTTTGAACCTTTATCCTTAATATTTTACACAACATACTTGTCTTGCCATCATTGGACTTTCGACTAAGTCATCATCTACCAAAGATGATATCTTAGAAGGAGGTGATCTCTCGTTAAATGTTGTATTCAACGACTCCTCGACTCTTTTGGTTTCCTTACTTAAGACACTCTGAACTTTATTTGTTTTGAAAAAGTCCAAGAGGTACAACATCACAAGACTAAGTGTCACATTTGATGTGTAAATCCTAGATGTTGAAAACTCATTTTCTTCCACACATCCTAATGTATGCTAATGTGATTTATTTCACCTTGTGTGTTTTATGTGAAATTATCATAAAAGAGTGGTTGAAGTCAAACATAATTTAAGACCCAAAGTATGGTGTTTAAGAATTTTGTTTTACAAAGATTTGTTTTGCAAGCATGATGAGGCGAAAAATGATCCACTTTTATGGGGTCATTTAAGCCCGGAATTGAATTTATTTGATCAAATATTGCCCTAAATCGTTCCTTTTGTGATTTTAGGTACTTTGGGAGTGAAATCTGGAAAAGGAAGCAATTCGGACGTTTTTGGAGCATAAAAATGAAGAAAACGCCAAAGACTTAAATTTCCATGCTGAGAACAGTACCTGACGGCGTCAAGAGCATTTTGGTGATGACGTCAAGAGTAAAAGTGGTGACGGCCCAGAGAGAATGTGAAGGCGTCACCCAAGGCCGTCACGTGTTAACTTGTCAAAACTTGCGCGCGGAATAGCTGATATTGTTTTGGTCATAACTTTTGCATACGAACTCGGATTTAGGTGATTCAAAAGCTCACGCGAAGAGGACGAAGAGATATACAATTTGGTGAAAAAATGGTCTTGACGGCGTCAATAGTAACGGGCTGACGCCGTCAAGAACGGCCGACAGAAAACATGCCTATAAATATAACTTCATAACTTCACTTTTTGTAAGCCCTAAACCCTAAGGTCGATTCCTGGGTTTAGGTGGGTGTTTTTCCAGCAACTTAGAGGGTTTCAATCACTCCATAAACATCATGTATTGGTTTGATGATTCTATCTTAATTATGTTTTCCATTATCATTGTTGTTTGCTCTTCTTTGATGATGATTTGCTAATTCACCTTGTGTCTACTTATGATTATGTGAAACTTGTATATAATTGATTAGATCTCATTGATTTCTTGTTGATGTTGTGTCTATCTCCATCAATTAAGGCGTGACAACTTCAATAGATCTAGTTGGTTTAGTTTATAATCCTTGTTTCCTATTGATTCTTGTTTTGATTGAATGATTTATATGTTAGGCTTAAGAAAACTGGCAGATCTCCAAATGGTAACATGCTTGAACGTCTTAGAAAACATGAACCTATTGCACTAAGGTCTTTATTGGTTGTATTTAATGCATGAGCCACTGTTTACAATCCCTATGGTTGTACTGGGCATGGTATAGGAGGAGATAAGAGCTCATAGAATTGGGGAGTTATGTGCGATACCCCATGAATGGTATTAAGGAATACAACCCGTCAATTAAAACAAGGTTACAATTCAATAGGTAGGATTGGATAGCTAGCAAGGAGTAACATATCATGGGTAGACATGCTTCACTTATCTTGTAGAACCTTAGTTTATTTTCTTGTTTATTAGATTAATTAGTAGCTTTTGGGTTAGTTGATTAGCAACTAATTCCGCCCACTCTCCCAATACCCGAGATTTTTACTTGCTTTTCATAAAATATAAAAACATAAAAATCATCCTTCACCTTTAGACCTAGTTAGATTAATTTCAATCCTAACGACACTATTCCTAGCTGAACGATCAATCCCCCGGTACTTGTCACTATACTATACTACAACGATCAGGTACACTGCCTGGTGGGGGTTGTAAGCTTCTCGAGATCCCTCGAGAGGTAAAGCCTGGTGCGATTCCCACGTATCAAGTTTTTGGCGCCGCAGCCCGGGGAATAGTTATTGTTTAGGTTGAATTTGATTTTTATTAGGTCTACTCATTAGATTCCTTTTTAGTGAGATTTTTATTTTCTTTTTATTAGCTTTCTTGTAGTCTATCTTTTTCTTTGTGCCCTTTGTTTGTGAAACCATTTTCATTTGTCTCCATGGCGGATGAAATTCCATTTAGATCATTAACTATAGAGGAACAATTAGTTTACTCGGATAGATTTGCCTCCTGTTGTTCCAATGAATTTTTAAGTGATCTTACATATATACAAGAGGAGATGGGTGTAAAGTTAGATGGGTTTGATGAATTTTATGCATGTGTGTTTTCTATTAGACGATCATTATCAGGATCAATTCCTTTTAGTGAGACCCTTTGGATGAATTTTGAGAAAAGCTTCCTAACCATAACCCATAAGTTCAACGAATTGGTGGATTTGTATGAGCGAGATGAGCTAGTTTCTAAGAACATGAACTTAGAATCAAACCAAGATTATGATATGGTTAGTGTTGAACTACCTAGTTGCATGAGCGGGATAGATTTCACCAAAACATACGACACACATGAGGTTAGAGTTGAGCCACCTAGTTGCATGTCATGGTTAGGTACTACCATAATACAAGATGAACACATAGGTGATATTGATGTGATGGAAGAGATAGTAGAAAACCCAAGCCCACTAAATACCCCACAAGTCCTACCATCATTTGAGGCATACACACAGCCCGTGACTTACCCGGAAGAAGTAGAAGAAACTTTAGGAATTCCGATGGAGGTAGAACCCTTGGACCAGGCACCACTTGAGGATATAGGTTTGAACACTTGTAATGATAACCTTACTCCTAGTTCTAGGGAATTTCCTAGTGTTGATGAACCGGAACCTCAATCTTTACACACATTTCCATCCTTAGATATATTTCTAGGAGACAAAAGAGGAACCGACCCACCCATCAACCAATATTATCCGGGTAGTTTTAGGATGAAGGAAGCCATTCACTCACCCCCTTCACCTCACGTGTCATATTCACACCCTAAGGGTGTGTATCGCTACTTTCACCCACACTTGATCCTAAGTGTAGGGAAAACCTCCCCTATTTCCGTTAAATAAGGGTAGAGTCAGGCTCGTGACTCGAACAAAAACAAGCGCTTCTTGGGAGGCAACCCATGTTTTGTGTGTTTTTATTTGTTTGTTTGCTTGTTTATTTGATTTTATTTGTTTCCGTATGCATGCTTTATTTTTATTGTTTGTGGCTCATGTTTCAAAGTAAATTGTGAAAATGCTTTATTTTGTTTTTAACTTCGTCTTAATTGCATATAAAGGTATTTTGCAAAAGATAAGTGTAAGGGAGATCCAAATTTGTTTATAAGAACAAAATTGAGCATGAACCACAACAATAATAAATGGACATGTGTATTATTACTTGTTAGAGTCAAATGCTTGTACTGAGTCATAATGAAGTTTTGCAGGATTTTCCAGGAAGTAGGACCAAGTTATTCCAGAAATTTTCCGGAAACTTAACATAAGAATTTCTGCAGGTCACTTCTGACGGCGTCACGAGTTTACTCTTGACGGCGTCAGGTGTAAAAATCTAGAAATTTTACCGGTTTTGTTTTTCTAACGGAGTCTTATGGTTTTTGTGAATTATTCAGTTTTATAATCTCCAGGAAATCTGCAGACTTCATTCCACAAGCATTATATCTTATCTTATTTTCTAGGATTTAGTAACTTATATAGAATGCCGCCGATTTTACGCGAGGTTTTCTTGTCTATTTTATCAGGTTTTACAGGTTATATATGACAAGAAGATGATTTATATTCTGGAAGGGAAGCTTTGATTGTTCATTTTCTTGGAGGAAGATTTAACCTGGCCACCCTATTATCCATACCGAGCGAATCAGGGGAGTATTTGATTTCATTCTCTTTACTTTTTCACTTTTACATTCTTTACTTGAACATTGGCGACAATGTTCATCTTAAGTATAAGGGGAGGGTAAAAAGATGATACCTTACATATGCACTTTCGCTTGAGTTTATTTTGTTTAATGGTAGATGTGTAATAAAACTATGAGAAATACTTGTTAGTGCAATTTTAGCGCCAAATTTAAAATTTTTTACAACATTTAGGAGTGAAACTTTAGCCATAGCAAGCGTCTCATGGATAGGAGATTGTATGACTAGCACAAAACAGTATATTCAGAAAAATTTTCCACCCAAATATGTGAGGTTCGCCTTTAGATTTGATAAGAAAAGCATTTACTATTAGTGCTTATGAGTGTACCGGTAGCATTTAGATTCTAGAACTTGCGTTAGTGATGCATCCCGAGACCGCTAGTGAGACTACATTCGTGTAGTAGGATTTACTACATGATAAGAGGCATTAGGATCACCCTTGTGTTAAACCCGTATTACAATTACTTGACCATTTAAGTCATATTACTTGGCTAGTTAAGTCAACTAATTTTTCCCACACCCTTAGCGTTGTACTCATTTTTAGTACACGAAACCCCTAGTACACCCCTCCGAGCCTATCTTTTCGTTTCTAACTTTAAGCATCTTACTTAAAGGAAGAATTTGTTACACCCCACTTAAATGTACACCCAAATCGCCTTAGCCTTCCGTGTATGAGCTCATTTTTAGTGCATTATTGTTATTTGTTAAACCCTAAGTTAACTATCTAATTGATTACATGGTTGCTAAGTCGAGTCATATCCTTGTACATATTGTTTTGGGACGATTGGGACTCATGGGTAAAGTACTTATTTTATAGAGTAATGGGAAAGAACATCATATATTACCCCCATATGTACGTTAATCTTAAAAGTGCTCCAAGTGTTTTGATTATCTTAATTCGAGTCATTAGATTAGTTTATTGTAAAGTATGTAAAGATTCAAGTGTAAGGGGAATGTTCATTCCCTATGATGTATTATTTTGGATGGTAGGGTAAGAGTGTATGCAAAAAAAAAAAAAAAAAAAAAAAAAAAAAAAAAAAAAAAATCGAAAAAAGAAGAAAAAGAAAAGAAAAAAAATAGAAAAAAAGGAAAAAGAGAAAACATACGGACTACCATCCCGTTTCATTCTATGTTTATTTTATGTTTTTGTTATTTTTTATTTATTAGCTTAATTCGAGTCTAGTCTTGGCTTACCAACGCCACATTGTACATGTAATTAACCAAGATTGTTAACTCGCCACCAGTAAAAACTTCCTTTATCCAACAAAACCGTGTATTTCATATCCCTACACCTAACGTTACAACCCTTTAAAAGACCTCTTCGATAGTTTATCCTAGGTGCTTACGCCATGTGGTGGAGGTTTGATCCTTTCCCAAGCCTATGGTAATCTATTTTGCTATGACAGGTAGTGAGAGATATCTTCCGTTTCCATATTGTAATTTACACTTTATTACACCCGAGAGATGTGAGTATCTAAACACTATTTGTGAGGTGCTAGTGTATGACCTCCGTGCTTGTCTATTGGTCTTAAGTGGAATGATTATTTGTTGTAATTACTTTTATATTAGTGTTAAATGACCCCTAACTTGTCTTTTGAGTAGAATAAAAGCGCATTTGCTTGAGGACAAGCAAATCTCAAGTGTAAGGGTATATGATGAGGCGAAAAATGATCCACTTTTATGGGGTCATTTAAGCCCGAAATTGAATTTATTTGATCAAATATTGCCCTAAATCGTTCCTTTT
Source organism: Artemisia argyi (assembly GCA_030686995.1). NCBI lineage: Eukaryota > Viridiplantae > Streptophyta > Magnoliopsida > Asterales > Asteraceae > Artemisia > Artemisia argyi. The sequence continues at coordinate 163,452,626 of CM060681.1, forward strand.
GTGATTTTAGGTACTTTGGGAGTGAAATCTGGAAAAGGAAGCAATTCGGACGTTTTTGGAGCATAAAAGTGAAGAAAACGCCAAAGATTTAATTTTCCATGCTGAGAACAGTACCTGACGGCGTCAAGAGCATTTTGGTTACGGCGTCAAGAGTAAAAGTGGTGACGGCCCAGAGAGAATGTGAAGGCGTCACCCAAGGCCGTCACGTGTTAACTTGTCAAAACTTGTGCGCGGAATAGCTGATATTGTTTTGGTCATAACTTTTGCATACGAACTCGGATTTAGGTGATTCAAAAGCCCACGCGAAGAGGACAAAGAGATATACAATTTGGTGAAAAAATGGTCTTGACGGCGTCAAGAGTAACGGGCTGACGCCGTCAAGAACGGCCGACAGAAAACATGCTATAAATATAACTTCATAACTTCACTTTTTGTAAGCCATAAACCCTAAGGTCGATTCCTGGGTTTAGGTGGGTGTTTTTCCAGAAACTTAGAGGGTTTCAATCACTCCATAAACATCATGTATTGGTTTGATGATTCTATCTTAATTATGTTTTCCATTATCATTGTTGTTTGCTCTTCTTTGATGATGATTTGCTAATTCACCTTGTGTCTACTTATGATTATGTGAAACTTGTATATAATTGATTAGATCTCATTGATTTCTTGTTGATGTTGTGTCTATCTCCATCAATTAAGGCGTGACAACTTCAATAGATCTAGTTGGTTTAGTTTATAATCCTTGTTTCCTATTGATTCTTGTTTTGATTGAATGATTTATATGTTAGGCTTAAGAAAACTGGCAGATCTCCAAATGGTAACATGCTTGAACGTCTTAGGAAACATGAACCTATTGCACTAAGGTCTTTATTGGTTGTATTTAATGCATGAGCCACTGTTTACAATCCCTATGGTTGTGCTGGGCATGGTATAGGAGGAGATAAGAGCTCATAGAATTGGGGAGTTATGTGCGATACCCCATGAATGGTATTAAGGAATACAACCCGTTAATTAAAACAAGGTTACAATTCAATAGGTAGGATTGGATAGCTAGCAAGGAGTAACATATCATGGGTAGACATGCTTCACTTATCTTGTAGAACCTTAGGTTATTTTCTTGTTTATTAGATTAATTAGTAGCTTTTGGGTTAGTTGATTAGCAACTAATTCTGCCCACTCTCCCAATACCCGAGATTTTTACTTGCTTTTCATAAAATATAAAAACATAAAAAGAATCATCCTTCACCTTTAGACCTAGTTAGATTAATTTCAATCCTAACGACACTATTCCTAGCTGAAAGATCAATCCCCCGGTACTTGTCACTATACTATACTACAACGATCAGGTACACTGCCTGGTGGGGGTTGTAAGCTTCTCGAGATCCCTCGAGAGGTAAAGCCTGGTGCGATTCCCACGTATCAAAGCATCACAAAAGTGTTAGACATTTTAACACTTAGGAAATTCTTAGTTAGCTCACTTGTAAGAAAGAGTTGAGTGAGACTCACTCAAGAGTTTCTCGTGTTTATCTCTTGACGGTTAAAGAACCGAAACACCTTATATCTCCTACTAGTACTAATGACGAAATTCCTTGTTGCATAGAATCTAATCTTTGTTATTACTAATAGCAGGTAAACACTTTAGAATACTATTAATAACACATACTACAACACATAATGCTAGAAACAAGAGACAATCAAAGTCAAGTTGAAGTAATGCGTACCTTTTAAATTGCATAGAGATGCTATCAAGAGAATAAACACAAAGCGTAAAATCTTGGTTTGACGACACGCTTGGAAAATCAATTACTCATGTATCCAAGAAGGTTAGATAATCATATAAAAGCATAGAACATGATAATCTTAATCCTTTTATTATGAGTTTCTATTAGAGATTGAATTATCTCTAAATCTCTCTTCTAGGTTTAACAAATTTTACTTGCTTTGTTTTACTAGTTGATGGTGCTTTTGAGTTAAATCCTAATCCGGTTTGATCTTCAATCAACCTTTGACTCCTCAACAATCTTTCAAGAGATTTTGATCTTTCAACAAATTTAGCTAACATTTTTCCTTTCTCATCTTGCTTTTTAATCTCATGTTTGTAATCTAGACATAATTTACATTCTAGATCAATTTCAACATTACTCTCAAGTCTAGACATTTTATCTTCTAACACGATTTCCTTTTCAAAGTTATTCACAAAAGATTTTGAAGACTCATTGTTAAAGATAGTTTTTAGGTTCATGTTACCTAAAAGTTTAGACTCATTTTCTAATTTAGAAAATTCTAAGATAAATGTGTCAAAGCAAAAATGTTTGATTTCAACATGTACCTTGCTTGTTGTTTCAATAAATTGACAATCACCCACCGTATCTGTGGACGTATGGTCCGGACTGGACCCTACATGGGTCAGGCCCGGCAGACAGCGGCCCACTCTATGCCTAAACCCTAATTCCATGCCTATAAATACATGGATGGGATCTTCTTATTCACTACGACCAACCAGGTTACCCTAAACCTAACTATTATATGCTCCACGCATCAATACTAACTTGACCATCGGAGGTGGATCCCGGGGCTACGGCCTCGGGTCCACTCCTAACGGGTTCTCTTTGTTAACAGGTCTATTTAGGGCTTATGAAGACGACTAACGGCCCAAGGAGAGTCGTTGAATCAGTCCACGCCAGATTATGCATCAACAAGTGGCGCCATCCGTGGGACATGACTACGACAAGTTTCGTGTTCTCACATTACTGGAAAGCAACCATTGAGTTCAAAAGCCGGTAACTTTATTTTTTGTACGCAACACACAATTATACGGCTGTGTTCCACAAACTATGTTTTCTTTTGGTCAAACATATACAGCGACGCCAAAATTATATTTTGTTTGCCCTGCTCATGCGTAATAATTGATTTACCAAATCAGTCAACGACAGACATATGATTTGGTGCTTTTAAATCATGTGGACGTATGGTGCTTTTAATATTTTCTAAATATCAAAAAGATATCCTAATATTTTTTGTGCATATCTTTTAAGATATGTTATTTTTTATATATTTAAAAGATTTTATGTAAATCTTTTAAATTTGGTAAACACGATTTTACCTATAGCCACGCGCTAAATCCGCACGATCGGACCTATTTTATCTTTTAGCCGCGAACAACGCAGTCACGATAAATCTACCCGCGTTAGGCCATGCGTTCGGAAATCTTCGCAGATTGGCGCCATGAGCACACTGTCATGTACAGGCACCACGATGCTAATCAATCACCATGAGCGCATTGTCACTGTCACGTACGGGCACTGGACGAAAGCCGTAGTCAACTGCGATCATCCACAAAACGTTAGAGTCTATGCGGTCACGATAAATCTATCTGCGTCTGTGCGTGCGAAACTATTAGTCGCGGTCATGGTACATCCATCCGCGCCATTGTTTTTATTATAATAAAAAAAGAAAAAAAACCGCCATGCGCGCACTGTTTATATTATTAGCTACGCGCTACTTTTCTTATGTAGTTTGTAAAACCTCACGATAGGTGTAATTCACACTACTACTTCTCTTATGTGTTAATTATATATGCTATGTGCTATACTTTTGCTACGCGCTAATCTTTTACTTCATTATATTTTATATGTTGCGATTCGCAGCATATACTTTTAATATTTGCATTAAGTGTTTTTCAGGATTTGAATAACTAAGTTTAATGCTCCTACACGAGTAGCACCATCAAACTTGGGGGGATACCAGGGTATATCCTACCACTGTTGGCGCACGCGCCACGTAGGTATATTTGGAAGCAGATCGTACGTAAGAGGTATTGCAAGCCCGGTACAAAGACGGATTTAAATATTCGCACGATCTTGCCGCAGGGGAGACGTCCTTTGTCGGTTGTAAAGACGAATGTAATGTTCGCACACAACGCGCATCTTTGTTGCGCACTGCGCACACTTTTGTCGCGAACAACGCGCATACTTGTCGCGCACAGCGTGCACCTCTGCCACAGAAGCACGTCTTCTGTCGCACTATGTTGCATCGCTACTGGTACAAAAGGTACGCCCTTATCTAGGATGCAGCATAGGGATCCACCTATCCACCTTCACCATTCTGAGACAATCACAAATCGCAATCCCAGTGCGCACTGTCGCATGTGGGCTGCGCAGTATGGTCCGTCCCATGTGCACACAAGTTGCGCACACATGAGTCATGCCGTCATGGTTGATTGGGCCTACGTGGCCATGAACAGAACTTAAGTTTAGCATAACATAGCCACGCACTATGTCATACTAAACTTGGGGGGCTTGTGGACGTATGGTCCGGACTGGACCCTACATGGGCCAGGCCCGGCAGACAGCGGACCACTCTATGCCTAAACCCTAATTCCATGCCTATAAATACATGGATGGGATCTTCTTATTCACTACGACCAACCAGGTTACCCTAAACCTAACTATTATATGCTCCACGCATCAATACTAACTTGACCGTCGGAGGTGGATCCCGGGGCTACGGCCTCGGGTCCACTCCTAACGGGTTCTCTTTGTTGACAGGTCTATTTAGGGCTTATGAAGACGACTAACGGCCCAAGGAGAGTCGTTGAATCAGTCCACGCCAGATTATGCATCAACAGTATCATAGTCTTCGTCTACATCCGTTTCATTCCATGATTTGCAAGCAAGTTCTTCAAGACACACGTACTCATCTTCACTTGTACCTTCATTTAAAACATTTAAACTAGTAGCACATGTATTAACTTCTACTAAGTGTCTTTATATTAGTTTTTCTAAAACTTCTAATTCATATGTAAGATCAAATTGATCATCTTTGACTTGACATATTTCTTGATGAAAGTTGATTATATTTTTTCAAATATCATTAGCCTTTTGACAAAAATACATTCTTTCATATTCGGTACTTGATAAAGCTTTATAAATCATTATCTTAGCTTTAGTATTTTTATCAAGTTTAGAATAGTCAACTTGTTTTCGTTGATTTGAAATCGCCAATAGAAATTATATGCCAAAGATCTTGATCAATTGATTTTACATAGTTTTCAAATATACTTTTCCATTCAAGGAAGTTTTCTTTTTCAAATAGCGGTGGGTTTTGAATAGGTTGCCCTTCTTTGAGATTTTCAAAATCCATGGATCGATCCAAGTTTTAAAATACACTATATTTTAAAGATCTTGAGTAACGTAGCTCTTGATGCCAATTGTGGAAAACTAGAAGGGGGGTTGAATAGTTTACCGCTTTTTAATTTGATTATCTTTAAAACTTTACGTTTGTTTAAAGATATAAACACAACTTTACATGTTCAATTCTTTGAAATACTTTACGTGTGAATAACAATCCTAACTTTACTTGTTTAGTTCTTTGAATAGCTTTACGTTTATTTAAAGATATAAACACAACTTTAATTGTTTAATTCTTTGAAAAGCTTTACGTGTGATTATCAATTCTAACTAAAGACAATATGTAATAAGCAAAGATAAAGAAAGAAACGATCAAACCACAACACGATTGTTTATCGTTGTTCGGCTACGAGGACTCTTTTTCCTTGCCCTACATCCACGCCTCGAGTTTCTAACTCGAGAGTTATAAGCACTAATCAACAAGCTCCTTTCCCGGTGGAGAAACCTTTACAACGTCGCTTACACTTTTACCGACACTAAGCTAGATGTCGAGTTCTTTTACACGGGTACAACCACTCCCATCGTCGCTTACACTTTTACCGACACTAAGCTAGATGTCGAGTTCTTTACCAAGGGTACAACCACTCCCGTTAGTTCTTTTACAAGGGTACAACAACTCCCGACACACTATGTATTTTGAGGCCTAAAATACTAACTGATCACTTCTACACACATGATACAAATGAAGTATAAACTACCAAAGCTTATACACAACAAAGCTAACAAGTCTTGCAACTTTATAGTTGAAGCTTGTAACTTCTTGAATGATCACACAAGTCAAATTTTACTGAGTTAGTTGAGAGAGTATATGAAAATATATGTCCTAAAGTGATTACACAAAACAAACAAGTGGCTTGGTATTTATAGTAAAACAAACTGCAGGTCTGGCGGATACGGCGAAACCCTCAGATGGGTTCCGCCCGTGTACCCCCAGGGTTCCGCCAGGCTTGCAGTAGGTTTTACCATAAATACTTCAAACCAACCAAAGTCACATCAACAACAACTAGTCAAACACATTAAATCCATTTTGGAAAGCTTCCAAAAGTGTGTAAGATGTTATGGCAAGTCAAATACACAAGCTTGCCATAAATGAATGATGTAACATGACACTTTCTAATTAAAGAAATAAAAACCAGTGTTTTGTTTAAAAGGAAATGTAAACCTTAGTTTAAACAAGACTTAAACACTAAAGTGATGATTTACTATTAGCTAAAGTTCATACTTTGTCATTAACAAAACTTAGCAAAGATCGTAAAATATAAATAACGTTTTTAGGCAATATTTGTATTAACATATACTACAATGATCACGTACACTGCCTGGTGGGGGTTGTAAGCTTCTCGAGATCCCTTGAGAGGTAAAACCTGTTGCGAGGGTGCGATCCCCACATATCAAGTTTTTGGCGCCGATGTCGGGGATCAGTTATTGTCTAGGTTAGGATTTCTTTATATTAGGTCTACTTGTTAGATTCCTTTCTAGCAAGATTTTATTTTTATTTTTTGGTTTTCTTTAGTCTATCTTATTTATTCGTGTCTTTGTTCGTAACTGATGAGTGTCTAAATACTCATCATTTTATACTAATCTGAGCTGCCAAAACATCCAAAAACACTCAAATATGCATCAAAATACTTAAAATATCTTAGAAGTGTGTTTTATATGTTTCAAATGCAAAATAATCAAAAACAGATGAAAAACGTACAAAGTTTGCATAATTGACAGTTTCAGTCCTTCAAGTTTCATAAATTGTCAAAACTAGTCCCTGGTTATTCTAAAAACATGAAAAAGTCACCAAAGGTACTTTTTAATCATAAAGTTACATATTTAGTCCTTTGGTACAAAGTTTCATAAAATTACAAGTTTAGTCCCTATACTTTGGAAATTGACATAAATGGTCCCTGGGATGTAAAAACTTTGAGAAAATCAATTTTGGTCCTTGTGCTACTAATCTTTTGCAGGAATGGTCCTTGGGTGAAAAGTTTGGAGAAATTACAGGATTGGTGTAAAGTTTCACAAAATTACATGTTTGGTCCCTGGACTTTCAAATAATGGCAGAAATGGTCCCCGGGGTGTTTTAAATTGTAATAAATGAAAAATTATCATTTAAGGTCCCTATACTATTCAACTTTTACAAAACTGGACCTTTTGATAATATTTTGGGAAATTACATATTTAGTCCCTCAAAAATCCGAAAATTACATAAATAGTCCTTTAAGATTTAAAAATGGAAAATATGTAATTATAGTCCTTGGTTTATTCTAATATGGCAGGTTTGGTCCTCAAAGGAAGTTTGGAAAAGTCACAAAGTCAGCCCTTCAATTTTGACCAAATTACAAAATTGGTCCTTATGTTAATTAAACCAAACGGACCCTTATGCCTATTATAACCCAAAAATAATAAACACCCCAATACCACCCCTTGGCCCTTTTTGTTATCTGATCCACCAGGCCCAAAGTTACCAGCCCAAACCACCCTTAGTATTAAAACCGGGTCAAACCCCCCGGTCAAACCCACCTTCCCTCCTTTCTTTCTTCTTCTTCCTCACATGAAACTGCAAATCCAAAACCACCATTCCACCCACAGTTTTCACAAACCACCTCTCCCACCTGTCCCTCCACCTCACACAACACCCCAAAGTCCATTTAATTCCCTAATACCCTCTTCACGCAACCACAGTACCCAAAGACTTTTTTGGCGCGAAAAATATTTAAACGGGTAAGATGAGTTTCAGACATCCAATGGTTGTTATTTTTGTTGGGAATTGGTCCAGTGGGTCCCACAAACCCTAAAAGTCTATACAAAAGGAAGAAGAAGCAGAGATGGAAATTTTTTTAGTTTAGTTTTAGAATAACTTAATTGTAGGTAGTATAATTTACCATTTCAGCTGTAATTTCAATAAAAACATGTTGTACTCAGTTTCCTTATTGTAATTTAAACTTCTTTTAACCTTAATTTCAAGTTTTATTATCAGAATTAAGTTTTTGGCATTTTGAGGAAATTCGACAAATTTCTCTTAAACTGTTAAATGCTATTGTTTACTGTTCCATTACACTCAATTTAGTTTAATCATAAGCTTTTGTAGGCTCAGTAGGTGTCTAAACTAGTTTTACTTAAAAATCTAAAAATCTCAAAAATAAAAGAAAAATAGTAAAAAAAATAAAAAAAACATAAAAGAAAGAAGAAGAAGCTTGGGAGTGTGATGAAATTTGGAGTACCAGGGTGTAGAACTCCATGGGGAGTGTAGGGAAAGGATTTGAGTATCCTGGTTTCATGTTCTGTGCTTGGAAATCATTGTAAGCCTTTATTCCAAAATTTTGTTTGCTACTGTTCATCTGCTTAACATCTGCTTATTTCTATCTATTTATACTTACTAAGTGTATTTAAGTTCTAATGTAACTTAATATTGTATATCAGCTCATTAATATCCTTTATGCTACAAAATTGCTCAATCAACTGTCTCAATTAGTTTAATATAGGAATTTATGTGTTTGTAGTTTAGGCTTATATCTTTGTGCTTATTTTAGCTTCTTATACCATATTAGATTATAGTGTATCAGTTCCACAGCTTAAGTTGTCCATTTGTTTCAGAAACTCAAAACAGTCCTTGTTAAGGGAGTGTTTGGATTAAGGCAGTCCTTGGTGTTAGGACTGGTTAAAGTAGTTAAAAATAGTTTGAATAATATACTTAGTGGTAGTTTAAAGTAATGCAAGTTTAAAATTGGTAGGTTAACTTAGGAATAGTCAAAATTCACTTCAAAATCCCTTGACAGTTAACTTTCAAGGATTTTGGATCCACAAACCTTAATTTCTCATCACAAGTAAGTAAGTTAGCTTATTTTAGTTTAGTTATAGCTTAATTAGTCACAATCAATCATAAAATTAAGATCTAAACTCAATAAAGTCAACCTATTAGTTTTTCTTAAAAGTCAAATATTGCTCATCTCAGTTTTTTCCCAAAACTCCCAGATTTGTTTAGAATTTAGGAGTAGGAGTTAGGACTAGAAACTTGTTCCTACTTGTAGTATACCACCTCAATTTCATTTTCCCATAGCTGTTATATTATTAGTAATTTTCTAGTGGGCCCCAGCAAGGTCCAAAGTCACTTGCAGGGCTGCAAGTTACCCTGCATCAGCAGTTACCCATCCATCACCACCACTTTGGTGGTGATTTGTGAACACCTCAGTGAGCCCTACTACCACCACTTAGCATCTTTGAACCCCACTCCTAGTAGGCTTTCAGAATTGACCTTTTATTTGACCTAGAATTCAGTGGACCCCACCTAAATTTGACCCTCAACTTTGTCCCATTTCTGATTTGCTTTTGGTTTTTGCCAATTGCTTATTCAGCTTATTGGCTTATTCAGTGGTCATATATTGCTTTTTCTTGCTTAAACAGGTTTGCTTAACTTATTTGAACTTGAATAATCCATAGTGGGTCCCACACAAGCTCAGTTGAGCTTATTTGCTACTTTGGTCAAACAAAGTCAACTGTGGTAGTATTAAGCTCCCACAGTGCTTATTATTAGCTTATAAAAAAGTTGTTTTTATTAAAGTTGTCTATTTTTAGGTAAAATTTAGTTTTGTAAAAGAAAAATCCGGGAAAACAAATATAAAAATAAGTGATAGTTTCTATTTAATATAATTTAATTTTAATTTTCATTTTTAGATTTTTTTAAGTAAGTTGTATTTTTATATTTTTATTAATTTCCTTTTATATTAAAGTATTTTTAATAATTTTCTCAGATTTTTATTTTGTCTTTTATTATTAACTATAATTTAAATTAGTTTTATTAATAATTAATCAATAATTAAGTTATAAATAGCATAATTAATTTTTACATAGTAACACCTAGATTTTATATTTTTCCTAGCTTTTATAAGTCATAATATAATTTTAGTAATTTTTCTAGAATTTGTATTGTTCATTTACTAGTTTTTATAATTTAAATAGTTTAATTGATAATTAATTAATATTTAAAATGATAATTAGTAAACTAGTTTAAAAATATATAAAATAAAGTTTTTATAATTTTTTAGGATTCCTGTGATGGTTAATTAGATTTATAAAAATCTTCTTAATTATCTAAGTCTCTTTAGTATTTTTAATAATTTAAATCATATAAATAGTTAAATAGTAATTAAATAGTTAACAATTAATAATAATTAGAATAATAGTGTGAAAAATATAATTTTGTTTTTAAAATAAGTTTTATAATATTTTAGACTTTTAGAAATTTTAATTTTATTTTTCTTAGACTTGTTTTACATTTTATTAATTATTAGTGAATTATTAGATAATTAATAATAGTTATTAAATAATAATAATTAATTAAATAATTAGTAATTATAAAATAAATATTTTAAGTTTATTTAATTTGCATTTAAGCCCCTAAGGTTTGCAAATTACTACTTTAGTTAAAACCGTTTTTGTTTCGTACGTTTACGTAGATTTAAATTAAACGTACGCGTTTTTAGTTATTAAACGTTTTTAAATATCTGGTTTTCACGTAATCGTTCAAATAGTTTATTTAAGTCATTTTATTTTATAAAACCCTAGTGTAATCACACACACACACACTTTTATACCTTTCCTGTTCACATTCACTCGATCACAGATTCGTTTTTAATAAACCATCGCACACCTCGTTGGGACATTACGACCCGGGGAAACACTGTATTCCACGGAAGCATTTGCCTTAGACGTTTGACTTGGTTGACCATCACCTGGTAAACTTAGTTGACTGTTTGAGGCGAATCAAAATTTGGCGCCGCTGCCGGGGAGGTTGTGCGCTTATTCTAAATGATTTGTTGTATTAGTGATTGTTGAATATACATCCTTTGTATATTTACCATCCTTGTCCATATTTTCATCAAAAACAAAAATCCAAAAATATTTTCTTTCTTATTTTTATAATATATTTATCTAAAACCACAAAATATCCATATTTTCCCTCTTACCCTTTTTGATTCTTTAGCTCTTTACCCTCTTTCCATTTAATTCTAACTTTTATATTCTTATGGCATCTATCGACCCCGAATTCTTATTCGTATGGATATTGGTCATTTTCAAAATTCTGAGTGTTACCAGAAAACTGTTCGTAGACAAACGTGTTTCCGGTTTGACACTCAAATCCTTGATGAGGACCTCCACAATATTCACACGAATATGTCAGTATCTCATGGTTTGGTGGCTGGTGGAATAAATCAGTTGTGTCGTGGTAAGAATAGGGATCCTGGTTATAGACAGACCCATTTCCTGACTCTACCATGCCACAGCTGGGGCAATTACTACCATTATGAGGACACCATTGGCAACCCAAATGGTGTGGATACGACATAGGAAAGAATCAAAGGTCTATAGAGGGTAAGAAATGAAGAATCAAAGATGTGAGAGGGTAAATGTGAATATTTTTGGTATTTTTGAAATACATTTTATACAAATGAGAAAGAAAATATTTTTGTGTTTTTTGTGTTCGCTGAAAACTAATTTCAAAAAGTTTTCAGGAACCGTTTTGTTTTTAAAATAAGAAAATATGAATAAAGGAGGGTAAATATACAATGAGTGTATATCCAGATTCACTAATCTGTAAAACCGTTTAGAATACGCGCACAACCTCCCCAGCAGCGGCGCCAAAATTTTGATTGGTTCTGAATGGTCAACCTAAATTGACCAGATGAATGGTCAACCAGGTTAAACGTCTTAGACCAAATCTCCGCGGAAGTATAGGGTTTCCCCGGGTCGTTATGTCCCGACGAGGTGTGGATGGTAATCAAAACGGGTTTGTGATCGGGTGAATTTGGACAGAAAAGGGGTAATAAGGGTTTGAATAATTACACTAAGGAAATATGAATGAGAACGATTTAAACAAGCTATGTTAACAATAACGTGAAACCTAGTTATCCTAAAACGTAATCTAAATTTAAAAACAGAGTTTGCTTAAAGATAAACAGAAAAATAAGCCAAACGGCTTAAATAGAAGCTATCACTTTATTTATGTTTTTGGTTTTTCTTTATTTTACAAACTACTTTTACTTACGTAAACTAAATTTTAAAAAACGTAAAAGTTATTTAAATAAAACGCGAGTGCGCAAAATAAAAAGTGAAATTTATGCTACGCAAACCCTACGGACATGAAAATAATATTTTTACGAACCTAATTACAAAGCAAAATTTTAGAAAAAAGAAAATTATTTTTTTTGACTTTTTAATTATTTATTATTAATTATTAACCATATAAACTAAAACTAATTACTAAAAATACTAAACTATATTGGAAAAATATGAAATTTTTTCTAAAATTACTTCATAATAACATTAAGCTAAGAAAAATAAAAAAGTAGACAAAAGCTTATAAATAAGCTGGAAAATAAGCAGAACAGCTTATATAAGCTTTAGAGAGCAAAATGTATTTAAATAAAGAGGAAAGAAAGAAATGAATGATTAAAGACCTAAGGGCAGTTGGTTGTGGTGTGTTGTGTGTGAGGCTTGAAGGTGCAGGAGGTCCAGGGTTCGAATCCCACCTCTTGCACTTTTTGCTTATATATATATTTTTTTTCTTTTTTAGTGTTCTTTCTTTTTCAAACACATCAAACACAAACTCAACATACTTTTTGAATCCAGACTTTTGCAAAAATCAAATCAATTTCCCAACGAATCCATATTCCACACCAAAACAGATTCAAAATCTTGTACAAAAACCCTTTTTTGTTCATATCTTTTAGACACAGAATTTTCATGAATAACTTAAGAGTTCAAATGAGCTTAAAGTAATTACGACAAACAACAGCAAAGAACATAATCAACAACAACAAAGTCAAACTACAAAAACAACACCAAGAACACAAGCAGTAGCAGAAAAGTGAACCACAAGGTCACAATAAGCTCGAATAAGAAAATAAGTTCACCAAAACTTATTCAAGTTTCAACAACAGCAATGAATAACAACAATAAGCAGCCACAATAACAAAATCAAGAGCAACAAACAAGATCCACAGGCTCAGCATGTGGAATGACAAACAACATCAGCGGCAATCAAAGAAAATAAGCCAAAAGAAAACTCAAACTAAGCTATCTAATAAGCATTTATGGGAAATCTAACTCCTAAATCCTCAACCACCACCTAAGGGGCTTTCCAAATCAACAAGGATCACAACTTAGGGGTCAGAATTGAGCATCTTCTGACCAAGTGAAAACTTGCAAAAATCTGATGCAGGGGGTTATCTTTCCCTGCAAGCCTGTTTGGGCTTATGTGGGGCCCACAGAAAAATTGTCAAAAATAAAGTGAATATGGGGATCAAGAGGTGAGGTGGGGGACAATGATCTGTAAAAATTTCAAGGTCTGAGTCTTATCACAAAATTCCCTAAAAATCTTTGAAATTCTGAGATTATTGCCTAGAAATTAACTTTTGACTTTTAATAACAACACCAAACTTTGACTTATGTCACTTTGATTGATCCTAGCTACTTGAAGGTATTATATTCTAGTGAATTGAGACTAACTAAAGCAACTTAAACTAGTTTTAGAAATGAAAAATGGGGATTGGGACAGTGGGGTTGCAGCTGCTGATGCAGCAGGGCATTAGCAGGCCTAAGGGGCAAAGTTGAGGGCCAATATAAGCAGCTAAGATAAGGATTAACATGAAAACTAACAATGCACCATTGACCTATACCTAGGAGGTAATCTAAATCATCTAAAATCAAGACCTAAGCTCAATCATGGAGCAAGTTATGGACATATGCAATAGGGACAGAGCAACAAAAAAATGGGTGCAAGGGAAAAACAAGAAATCCAAAAGTTATCAATAAGATGGAATAAGCCAAGCTAAAAAGGAACATGCAAATGGAATCAATGGAAATCCTAAAAATCTAATCTAAATCTAATTCACTCCACCTGATAAGCAGCAACTCTAACCAATAAGCTCGACCAACAGTCAAACAATGAAAATAGTGCTGAATGAGGTATTTGCAGCCCTCAAACAATCTACAAAATAAGCTTCTAATCCTAAAGTAAAAGCAGATAAGGCAAGATAAACAAACAAATATTCTACTAACCAAGTTTTGAATCTAAAGAGCTTGAGATGAGTTTTGTTAAGCTAGCAGCCAAGTGAGACCTAACCAAGTTTTGAATTAAAACAGCTTGTAACTGAATGTTCTTACTCAAATTTAACCACTAACATACTCTTATAGCTGATTCAACATTCAAGATTTGGATAAAATAGCTCTAAGCCTAAAAATTTTGTAATGCCCAACACTACTTAAAGTGGCTTCTGTTGGGATTTCCACATGAGAAACAAGTTTTTCAGGCTAAATATTGAAAAGAAGTGATTTAATAGTCTATAATAGGATAAAGTAAACAATGGCAAACAAAGAATAAGCTGTTTTTTTAAACTAATACACAGGGAGCAATTACAGGCCAATATGAAACAATTTTAATGAACTCTAAACTAAACCCTTCTAAACTACAATCTAAGCATACTTCAAGAAGCAATCATGACACCTAAACTGAGTTAAGCCATAATGGAACAGTGGATAAACAATCTAAAAACAAGCAGATAATAATCAAGGTAATAAGCTGAGCAATTTTTTAGGAAAAACAAGACTTTTATTGAATTGAAAGAGTTTACAACTGAGATTTTTGAAACTAACAATACTTAAAATTAAACTAAAACTATTTTCTACACTACATTACCTACTCTAAAAATCCTAATGCCAAAAATGGCTTACAAATGGACTATTTATATATGAAAAACTAGGGCTTCATTGCGTCCTCTTGTCATCTTCTGAGCCTCTTTTCATCAAATCCCATCCATTGGTTTACTTGATATCATCTCAGCCATTAAAACCAATTGGCGGGAAAATGGGTATTATAACCATTTGGCAGATAGCTTGTTGGCAGGGAGCAAGAATTGGAGGGTAGTGGTGGAAAGTAAGTTGTAGGGGTTGAGTGGAGGAGGTGTGATGATGGTGTTTGGGGTAGGGTTGCAGGCTAGGGTTCACGGGGTAAGAGGGAAAGGGAGATGGGGGTTGACCATATTTGACCTGAATGTTTTTATTAATAAAACGTGGGTGGGGGTTTTGGGCTAAGGGTAGTGTTGGGCCAAGGAAGTATTAAGGGTGTGGGTTGGATCAGGTGGGTTTGGTTTGTAGTTATAATTTGGTCCATTTGGTTAGTAGTATTGTAAATCACAAGGACCAATCATGTAACTTTCTGAAAGTTGGGGGTGTTTCTGCAAATCTGTCAAAGTTTAAACAAGGATTACAATTGCCAAGCTTTGAATTCCCAAAGGTTATAAATGTTATTTTTCACTTTTAAAATTCTCGAGGACCAAATCTACCATTTTTCAAAGTCCAGGGACCAGTTGTGTAATTTTCTCAAACTTGTCACCCAAGGATCGTTTTTAATAATATTTGACTTTTAAATGCCTTGGGTTGACTTTTCTTTCGTTTTAAACTTTCAGGGACTAGTTTTGTCAATTTTTGAAACTTGAGGGACTGAAACTGCCAATTATGCAAACTTTGTTCATTTTTCATTTGTTTTTAAACATTTTGCATCTAAAACATATAAAAAAAATTCCTGGAATAATTTCTGTATTTTGATGCATTTCTGAGTGTTTTTGGATGTTTTGGCAGTTCAAATACGGTAAAAAGGATGAGTATTTACACACTCATCAATAGTTTATCCTAGGTGCTTACGCCAAGTGGTGGAGGTTTGATCCTCTCCCAAGCCTATGGTAATCTATTTTGCTATGACAGGTAGTGAGAGATGTTTTCCATTTCCTTATTGTGATATACACTTTATTACATCCGAGAGATGTGAGTATCTAAACACTATTTGTGAGGTGCTAGTGTATGACCTCCGTGCTTGTCTTTAGTTTTAGTGGAATGACTATTTGTTGTAATTACTTTTATATTAGTGTTAAATGACCCCTAACTTGTATTTTTATTAGAATAAAAGTGCATTTGCTTGAGGACAAGCAAATCTCAAGTGTAAGGGTATTTGATGAGGAGAAAAGTGAACCGCTTTTAAGGGGTTATTTAAGCCCGGATTCGTGATTATTAGATCAAATATTGCCCTAAATCGTTCCTTTTGTCATTTTAGGTACTTTTGGAGAGAAATATGGAAAAGGAAGCATTTTGGACGTTTTTAGAGCATAAAAGTGAAGAAAACGGCAAAGTCTCAATTTTCTTGCTGGAACAGTACCTGACGGCGTCAAGATTCTCTACATGACGGCGTCAAGAGTTACAAAAGAGGTGTATGTGGAAAATACACATGACGATCCAGAGAGTTTTTGTGCATAGGAGATGACGGCGTCACCCAAGGCCATCATGGTCCAACTATTAGCGACGGCCCATAAGAAAATCTCACAAGACGGTGTCACAAATAGATCTAGGCAATACGATTTCATTAGGTGCAACTTTACATACCGAGTTAGGTGTCAACTTTACATATAGAGTTAGGTGAAACTTTACATACCGAGTTAGGTGTCAACTTTACATATAGAGTTAGGTGCAACTTTTACATATAGAGTTAGGTGCAACTTTACATACCGAGTTAGGTGCCACTTTTACATACCGAGTTTGAAACCACTTTTACATACCGAGTTTCATTTCTTTTGGCGAGTTAGCCAAGATTATCAAGTTAGATAATCATTACCTCATCGTTTATCGAGTAAGGTTCTTTTATGCTTTATGCTTTATGCTTAGGCGAAACTCTGCCGAATTTTATTTTGGCTTATCTATTTTGTTTCTTTTATCGAGTCTTTTTATTTTATCAAGTAACTTTATTTTATTAATATGAGTTTCGAGTAGTTTTTTTTAGTGTTTGCTTGGTGGCACGAGTTTGTGAGTTAAGTGTGGATTAAAAGGGGTCGTGATTAATAATCGTTATGATTATTTAGACTTGTAATTTTATTATTTGAAGGGCAAAAGCCGGAGAATAATCAAATTACACATCTAGTAATTATTATCTTTTTAAAGGATTATTTTCAAAATAAACCAACGTTGTGAGAAAATAGTCTTGTTTAAGGAAAATAATTCGTCGTCAATTCTTGGCCCACACTTGATGAACTTATTCACGTCGCTTTGCAAACATATTGTTTTTAAATTCATTTCCAGTCTTAATTTCTTTTCGCATTTTAAATCTCGTTTTTCTTTAGTTATTTTATCCAATGCTTGTTTTATTTGTTTGTTTTCTTTGCGTCGTTTTATTGTTTCTTTTTACTTTAACTGCGTTTTAAATCCTTTTAGTAGTGTAATCAAAAACCAACCAAATCATCTTTTTAATTCCATTCATTTCACAATCACGTGACTCAAGCCGACTCAATCGCCGTCTTACCTTCGTTGGGACATAACGACCCGGGGAACATACTTTCACAGGTATTTCTTCGGAAAAACAAAACTATACACTCAAAAAGACTTTATCAAAATGGCGCCGCTGCCGGGGAAAGTTTGAAACGAGAGCGTCGTACTTGTATCGTTTGTTGGTGATTTGAAGACCCTTCTCCCGAGAAGTTATCGTTTTTTGTAAATATTCTCAAAAATAATAATAATAATAATAATAATTATAAGTATATAAAAATTAAATATATATATATATATATATATATATATATATATATATATATATATATAAAAAATCCAAAAATATTTTTTCTTTTTCATATTCGATTTTCACTTTTATTTTTATTTGTTTTTATGATACGGAAAAACAAAAAAATAATCTTCTTATCCTCTTATCATTTAATTCTTCTTCTTTAAACCCTCTAAACCGATAATTCTTATGGATCCAATTTGTTTTAACTGTGGAGAACCGTTCTTCGGAGGGTTGTGTGTGTGGTGTACGTGCGACGAATGTGGAGATAATATTCGTGATGGCGTTTGTTTGAATTGTAATTCTCATACGTATGATCAAAATTCGTTCAACAATTCGTCAAACATTCCCGATTTTTATACACCACCACCACCTTCGTTTTATTGTTATATTTGTGGAAAACCTTCTGAAGAAGGAATGTCATGTGGGCGATGTTTTTGTAACGAATGTGGATGCATTAACTGTATGTGCTATACTCCGAGTGCTCACACGTCCTATGCTTGTGATACGAGTTTTGATAATTCTCCTCAAAATGATTTTAATCATCTTTATCAAAACTCTTATGAGCAAGTACTGTTTTTTACTGATAATTCGTTTCAAAATACATCGAATTTTGAAAATTGTGGGGGATCGTTTGAAAATTCTTATCATGAACCTAATTCTTGTTACGATTCTAATGGTTTTTACCAACCCCCACAAACTTCCGATTTTAATAATGATATTTTTGAACTTAAATCCATGATCGATAAGTTGAAAGAAATGGTGACTAATCGTTATACGCATACTCCCGAGCCTAATGAGAAATCGATGGAAGAACCTCTTGTTGAAGAAAGAAAATTCCAGTTTTGTGAGTGTTGTTTTTACGATGATGATTCCACGATTACAATCAATCTTAATCCTCAAAATGAATCTATCTCTTCTTCCGTAGAATCAGAGGACTCTCTAATAATGGGGGACGAGCCTCTTGACACTATCCCGGCAATGGAATCTGACGAATTCAATGAGTCAAGTGTTGAGAACCTCGTTCCAATCCAAAGTGAGTCCGGGGAAAATTCTAACGGTGATTCTTCTTTCCATCCTTCTTTCACACCGGTTGAAGGGAGTGATGCCGTTTTAGATGAGATCGAGGCATTTCTTGCTAATGATTCTAATTCGACAATGGTTGACGACTCTAATTTTGATCCTGAGGGAGACATCCGTTTGATTGAAGAATTATTGAATGAAGAACCGTCAACTTATCTCCCTCCGATGAGCAATGAAGATTTTGATGAAGTTGAAATTTATTCCGATTCTCACAATGAGTATACTACGAGTGATGAAGACTCTTGTGGAGATATCGATGAAGATGATGATGCGGAAATTCAAGATGAAGCTCTTCGTGAGAAATTATCCAAAGTTTATCTTCTCATTTCTAAGATCGAGGCATTGAATGATCCTCCGATTTCTTCTCCTATCCCCAATATGGATAGTGATTTCTTACCCGAGCTTGAAATTTTTCGATTTGAAGAGACGAGTAGTGGCAATCCCACTATTCATGCTGATATCTCTCTTCCGGATTATGAGCGTTTTATCTTTGAGATCGACTCTATATCTATTTTCGATAATCCGTTACGTGACCCTCTTTTAGAGGATGTCGATCTATTTCTTGCTGCGGATGACTCGATACCACCGGGTATTGAGAATGACGAGAATGATATTCTTTTCGATTCACTTTCTTCTCGTCCGCCCGCGAAACCACCCGATGTAGTTTTTGAATCAGATACGAATGAAGATATTTTTGAAGTGGTGGACGAGATTTCTGAACATGATGTTCCTGTGCTTGATATTTTACCCACCCAACCCACCCATGATTATGAACTTGAATTTGCTTTTATCATCTGGGTGTTTTATCCGTTCTTTGCTTATCCCCTCATTTCTTCACTTTTCCACTCCACCGGGAGTGAGGATACCGTTTTTGACCCCGGCATCTCCGTTTATGCCGGTTGTCCGTTTTATCTGCTCTCCCCAAGGACGAATTAATTCGGGGATCGAGTCAAGCTCATGTGACTCGGTAATAAAAAACAAGCGCTTCGTGGGAGGCAACCCATGCTTATCCATTTTCATTTTCTTAATTTTCTGTTTTCTTTAATAACGTAACGTGAGGGGGGCGACCCTTTCCAAACTCGTGTTTTCGTGGTTGTTTATGAATGTTCAGGAATTTTCCCGAAGTTTGAGGACTCTCGTGCTTGTGGTTTGTCGTTCTCTCCACTCGAGTCTCATCCTTCGCTGCTCTTTCGGAAATTCACCATATCCAAAATCTTATCGACTAACGTTTATCTCTTGGCATACTTAATAAACGGCCTTAGATTTTACGTAGGATGACCCGTACCCTTCAAACACTGAGGACAATGTTTCACTTTAGTCTGGGGGGGGGGGGGGGTGAATCTTCGATTCGATTTGACCTGTACCATCGTCTGAGCTATTTAACTTACGCAACTCCGTTTTCCACCAAAAATTTTAAATTTTCGTCACCTTTTTATATGCAAAAAAAAAAATGAAAAAAAAATATATATGATATGGATAATAAGTTTTGACACCTTGTTTTGACTTTCCTACCGGCGAGAGTAGAAATAAATGTTTCGACTTGACCGGGCGTGTTGAGCCCTAGCTCGTCTCCCTTAACCAAAATAATCAAAAGATTATGGCTAAGCATCCGCGGATCTCATTATTTGGGATTTTAAATTTGCGGAGATCGAGGAATGATAGAGTTTATTTAGAAGTTTCGTGCTATACACGGATCGCATTACTGGGATTTAAAAAACCCACGAGAGGTACTTGTGGCCTCCTTGTTCCCATCAGAAACGTCACCCATATATAATAGATGTTCTAGGTTAATTAGTGGTATTTCGGTTTGAATAATATTTAGTTCTTTGTTTTCTTAAGAGAATTTTTGCTTTAGAAGTTGGGTACATATCAAGGAACATCAAAAATAAGAGCAAAAAGTGAAAAAATCAAAAGTCAAAAGTTGATTATTTATGTGGTTTTGGAGCTACCCGATAAGCTTCCATTGATGTATGAGAAAAAAATCGAGAAAAGCATGAAAAATATGAGAAAAGTGAAAAAAGTGAAAAATGAAAAGTATGAAAGTTGAAGTATTTTTGAATAAGAGCTATGTATGTATCAATAAGTTGTTGGCGCGTGAGGTGCATGTGATAAGTGATTAGTAATCAGTCACATGAGGTGCACGTGATTGTACTCCGCAACTTATATCTTCGATATTGTATGTACCCCAAATTCCTTGATGTGGACCGAATTTCTATTGCAGTGGTTCTTAAGAGAAAATGAATAACTACTTATCGTTTTAACTTAGGTATCACTATCGGACTAAAAAAATATCGAAACGAGAAAATATGAAGCAATTCATTTCTCACAATTAAAATCTTTAGATACAAAACTTAGGACCTGGGAGCAAGAGGTAATACACAAGTAACTTTTGTGGGCAGTGTTAGCATCTAACTTCTGATAAACAATGATCTCGATTTTACGCTTAGTTTGGGAGCTTGTGAAAAATCAAGGATGACGATTTTTATCCGTATGGTCTCTTCTCTGTGAGAAGTGTTTCTACTCGTTGACCCTAAAAATTATCAACAGATAAGAATTGATAATGAAAGTCAAGCAAACCGTCATATATATAAAAATGAAAAATACAAAAAGAGTAGTTGTAGTGTTATTCCTAAAAATCAGAAAACGGAGCGTTTTTGAGAATAAATGATTTTACTATCTCTTTTGAACATCATTGCTACTTTACAACGTCAGTAAAGAGAGGTTTTGAAATTATTTATCTCTTAAACGTGAGGTGATGACATTGCGTGAGGACACGGCAATACCTTAGTCTGGGGGATTTTGATGAGTGCTTATTCACACATCCTTTTTAGACCTAAAATCAGACCAAATACATCAAATACTAACCAAAAATGTCAAGAGAATGTATGTTTTTGTATTTGTGTATGTGCAGGTACGGATATGTGAAAAATGAACAAAAACAAAGCAAAACCGACAAAAATGAGCACGAGATTGGAAAAAGGTAAAAAGCCGAAGCCGAGGAAGAAATTTATCCAAGAAAAGCGCAAAATGACAAAAGTAATCCTTAGAGATTCAGAGAATAACAAAAGAGATTCTTAGTTGAAATATGAAGACCTTTACAATAATGGCCCTCCAAGTTTCAGCAAGTTGTCAACTTTGGTCCTTTGAAGAACTTTGGAAGAAAAGTCAACTCAATTCCTCCAAGTTACAAGATCGTTACGTGTAGTATTTAGTTGCATTTGTAGCGTTTTAATATGTTTTAAGTAGTTTTCTCATGTTTTGTAAAAGTCTAGGGGCTAATTATGCAACAAATTAAAAGATTAGAGAAGCCCTAGCCCCTAGCCTATAAATACCCCTTAAACACCAACTTTGAAAGGTTGGTTGTTGAGGGTTGGTCCTCTTAGTATAGGAGTAGTGTAATGAATTAATGTTAAGTTTTATTTTACTTTCTCTCTCTAGCTTTATATTTCTAAAAATCTTTAATTTTTAGTTGTTAAAATCTTGTTTTTATTGGTGGGATTTAAAGTTTATGGTTAAACTAGGTTGTTTAGTAATAAATTTGGTGAAAAACATTAATTTTTAGGCTTTATTTTGGATCAAAATGGTGTTTTGTTATGTATTTTATCGAGTTAGAATTTAAAAAAATTATCGAGTTAGGAACCAAAAAGGTTATCGAGTTAGGGACCAAAAAGGTTATCGAGTTAAGTGCAATTCTATAGAGTTAGGTGCAACTTTACATACCGAGTTAGGTGTCAACTTTACATATAGAGTTAGGTGCAACTTTACATACCGAGTTAGGTGTCAACTTTACATATAGAGTTAGATGCAACTTTTACATATAGAGTTAGGTGCAACTTTACATACCGAGTTAGGTGCCACTTTTACATACCGAGTTTGAAACCACTTTTACATACCGAGTTTCATTTCTTTTGGCGAGTTAGCCAAGATTATCAAGTTAGATAATCATTACCTCATCGTTTATCGAGTAAGGTTCTTTTATGCTTTATGCTTTATGCTTAGGCGAAACTCTGCCGAATTTTATTTTGGCTTATCTATTTTGTTTCTTTTATCGAGTCTTTTTATTTTATCAAGTAACTTTATTTTATTAATATGAGTTTCGAGTAGTTTTTTTTAGTGTTTGCTTGGTGGCACGAGTTTGTGAGTTAAGTGTGGATTAAAAGGGGTCGTGATTAATAATCGTTATGATTATTTAGACTTGTAATTTTATTATTTGAAGGGCAAAAGCCGGAGAATAATCAAATTACACATCTAGTAATTATTATCTTTTTAAAGGATTATTTTCAAAATAAACCAACGTTGTGAGAAAATAGTCTTGTTTAAGGAAAATAATTCGTCGTCAATTCTTGGCCCACACTTGATGAACTTATTCACGTCGCTTTGCAAACATATTGTTTTTAAATTCATTTCCAGTCTTAATTTCTTTTCGCATTTTAAATCTCGTTTTTATTTAGTTATTTTATCCAATGCTTGTTTTATTTGTTTGTTTTCTTTGCGTCGTTTTATTGTTTCTTTTTACTTTAACTGCGTTTTAAATCCTTTTAGTAGTGTAATCAAAAACCAACCAAATCATCTTTTTAATTCCATTCATTTCACAATCACGCGACTCAAGCCGACTCAATCGCCGTCTTACCTTCGTTGGGACATAACGACCCGGGGAACATACTTTCACAGGTATTTCTTCGAAAAAACAAAACTATACACTCAAAAAGACTTTATCACCTAGATGTTGATTATGGGTTGATTGTTTGTTTATAATTGTTACGGATGATTGTATTCGATGTTAGGCTTAAGAAAACTGGCAGACTTCCATTGGTAACTTGCATGAACGTCTTAAGAAACATGATCGGAGGTGTACTACGATTTTTGGTTGTATTTAATGCGTAGGAGAATTCTAATGATCCCATGTTAGGATCTTCTAACGGCTCGACATAGGAGTGAAGTAGAATCCTATAGAGTTAGGGAATATTGTACACGGCCCTACGACTAGTATTAAGGAATATGACCCGTTATCCATGCAATTGTAACAAGCTATCAACCTGTAAAAGATATCTAGGGAGTAATGAAATCTAAGTAAACACAACTTTCCTCATTATTGTTTCACCACATTAGTATAATTAGCTTTGTTTTCATTTCTTTTATTTTATTTTGATTGCATCTTTAGTTAATTGGGTTAGTTGGCTAGCAACTAATTCCGCCCACTCCTTCAAAACCCGAGATTTTTAATTGCTTTTATAAAAATATAAAAATACAAAAAGAATCATCCCTCACCTCTAGACCTAGTTATTAGGCTTTCTAATCCTAGCGACACTATTCCTGAATTGAACGATCAATCCCCCGGTACTTGTCACTATACTATACTACAACGATCAGGTACACTGCCTGGTGGGGGTTGTAAGCTTCTCGAGATCCCTTGAGAGGTAAAACCTGTTGCGAGGGTGCGATCCCCACGTATCAGTTGTACCGGAAGAAGGACTCGATATCTAGCTTAGTGTTGGTAAACATTATAAGCGACATTGTAAGGTTTGCTCCGCCAAGAAGGGAATTTGTTGACCTAGTGAAGTAACTCTCATGTCGGAAATTCGGGGAGTGGAGTATGGCGAAAAGGAGCTTCATGACTTAACCACTATAAATAATCGTGTCCGGTTTGATCTTTCTTTTACTTAGCGTTTTGTGTTTATATTTGCATTGTATTTACGTTTGTGTTATTGTAATATGTTTTCTTTCATGCTTTCTACTATCTTTATAGTTGTAGAATTGCTGCTTTTTAGATTGCATCACACTTGATCGGTTATTTGATACGAAATATTTAAATTTTTAAACGAGAACGTATTCACCCCTCTACGTTTTCCACACAAAACATATTAATCCTATTTACATCGATTTCCTAGTAGAGTTTCGAACGAAAAGGTGGGCTACCCTGTGCAAGGTAGACTAAAGTGGCTTAATTGTATGTTATGTCAAATCATTAATAGTAATAATGTTAGTTATGATACCAAACGAAAACGTATGTTTCTTGGTGTAATAATTATATTTTCCATAGGGAAAATAAGCACATATTCCTTTATAGATATTGTCATGTCATGCAGTGGTGGTGATTTACTACGATAAACAGCGATGTAATATCGTTACTTTAATTTGGCATGAACTATTTGATGCCCGTCCCTCTATTTATACCACCTAACAACATGAATTGAGATTTCATCAAGCAATGGAATCACATAAGCATTTACGGGCTAAATCACCACCGCCTCACTCACCAAAACCTATCACGAGTGCCTCACTCACCACTAGAACGACCTTCGTCGATTATTGGAGTTCAACCACCATCACCGGTTGTTGTACAAGCACCACTACCACCACCACGTTTCTTGGCAGCTCCCTTCTAATGTCGTTTATTTTCAAAGGAAAATCTTCTGCGTATTTAAAAACCTAAAAGTGTTGTGGATGAAATTTGCAGTTTATTGACTAGATTTAACGAACGATACATGGCAAAGTGCTATCGTCTTGAGGATGAGGTTGCACGTCTTAAAGAAGAGATTGAAAACCTGAATCAGATAATTGAGTACAAAACCATGATGCTTATCTATGAAATTCGTGATATATTTTAGTCGATTATGCTTTGTTGTATTTTGAATGTATGACTTCTAATATGTTTTGTGGTTTTGTTGACATCAACGTATTTTGGGGTTCTTTGTCTATGTAATGTCAATCGTTATCGGTAATCGAAAGATACGTTTTAAATTTTTGCTACCTCGTTTATAAATTATGCATCTAAGAAACATTTATAATCACAAAACAAAGTATTAAACACATCAAGAAAATATTTCACTAACAAAAACATTACGATTACAAATTCATGATATATGAGAAACATCTCTCTAAAATATTAAAGAAAAATGGAAAATACATAAAACTTCTAAAAATTAATTAAAAACAAGAATAAAAGTACTATTAAACACTTCAAGAGACAATTCAGATTTGTGTTTTCATGCTCGTCTTTCTTATTGCATAGCTCGTCACGAAGAGACGACTAAGAAAAACCTTACGAATCTACAAATCATTGCAGGTCTGACTTGAATTGATAACATCTTTTGATTTCGTCATTTCTAAAGCTAAATATCCTTCTTGAAATGGTCTAATGAACTGCTTATGCACTAATTTTCTGAATCAGAAAGGTATTCGGTGCAGAAGTAGCCCAGCTTCACATTCTATTCTCAGACCTTTGATAAAATCAAGAACGAATGTTAACCACTACGAAGAGTGGATATGAGACCCTTTACCGGCATGTAGTGATCAAGGATTGACGAAACTAAGGAATGAGATATTGTTAAAGATGAAATAATCCAATACTAACTCATAAGAAACATTTATAATCACAAAACAAAGTATTAAACACATCAATATATATATATATATATATATATATATATATATATATATATATATATATATATTGCATTAACAAAAAGAGTTACGATTACACATTCATGATATATCAGCTACATCTCTAAAAATATTAAGGAAAACGACAAAAACCTTAAAACTTCAGATTTAAAAAAAAAAAAAAGAATAAAAAGTACTACTTCGTATTAAACAATTCAAATGGAGACTATTCAGGTTTGTGTTATCATGCTCGTCTTTCTTATTGCAAAGCTCGTGTATGAAGACACGGTAGAGAAAATTAAACCTTACGAATGTCCAAATCATTGTGGGTCTCACTTGAATTGATAGCATCTTTTGATTTCGTCATTTCTAAAGCTGAAGATCCTTCTAGAAGTGGGTCTACTGAACTGCTTATGTACTAGTCTTCTGAATCAGAAAGGTATTCGGTACAAAAGTAGCTGAGCTTCACATTCTACACTCCGAACTTTGACGAAATCAAGAAAGAATGTTAACTACTACGATGAGTGGATACAAGTGCCTCTACCCAGCAAGTAGTGATTAAGGCTTGACGAAACTAAGGAATGGGTTATTGTTAAATATGGAATAACTAATACTAACTCATAAGCCATTTCGTGTAGGGATCTGCATGGAAAAGAAAAGAAAGTGCTCCTTGAGAAAAGATCTCAAACACTCTACTATTTATAACCGCGGTGTTAGGTAATATCATATCTTTTCGATTTACTGTGATAACATTAATAAATGACGATATCTCAAAGAGTCAAAAGATATCTTCGTGATTGACAGTTGTACGCAACTTTTCAGGCAATAATTGCACCCAAAGACTGGTGGCTTCAATTCCATCGCAATCATTATTGAATGTCGTAAGTGTACCGTCACATATTGTTAAGAATCGTGTATTTTAACGACGTTTTTTTCTAGCTCAAGACCATGTCAAAATTGATCTCAAATCAAAGAGACTAGTATTCTGGATTGAACGGTATGATTTTTAGAACGTAAAACTCAGCAAAGTTAGAGATGTCGAGTTTTTATTCGGCTATAAGTATGAAAAGCAAGATAGGGAGTAAGAAAATACATTTAAAAATGTTTTTTTAGAAGCTTTTTCATAAAAGTATGAAAACTCAAATAGTGCAGTTTTGAGCAATTTGAGTAAAAGAGTATGTATAATGGAGCACATTTCATCAAATTTCCCATTTAGGATGACTTCGGGCAATTTTTATTCTAACTTACTATCTATAGATTAAAATGCTCATTGTTACATTTTTTAAGCTTAAAGTAATTGAATCACATATGTAGGCTGACTTCAGGCAATTTTTATTCTAACTTACTATCTATAGATTAAAATGCTCATTGTTACATTTTTTAAGCTTAAAGTAATTGAATCACATATGAATAACATGGTCATTAAAAGACTCGTGACTAGGGTGTTAAAAAGGCTGACCCGATCAGAACTCAAATCCGACTAAGACTATTCGGGTCAGGTTACTCGGGTCAATAAATCATATTCGGGTTATTCGGGTCAACCTGAATAACCCGAATGCTAAATTGGATCGGGTATCAGATTTAATATTTTTGGCTAACTCAGGTTCAGTCGACCCATTTGACCCGTATAAGGGTTTTTTTTTTCTATTTTTTTAATATAATTTTTATAAATTATCTATCTAAACTAGTGCAAATAGGCAACTTTATGACCGTTTTACTCATATTCGGGTTGGTCTGAACCCGAGTGGACCCGACCCGAATTCGAGTAACCCGAATTCAAATAGGTCGGGTTCGGGTATGTCATTTTTAACCTCGACCCGACTTTGACATGATTCGAAGTGACTCGATCCCGACCATTCCAATCCGATCCGATTAACACCCCTACTCGTGACCAGCATGAATCAAACTTGAGACTTCAGTTTTGAAAAATCTCAAACATTCACTAAACAATTATATTAATTGTGTTTTGTTGATGAAATCGAATTTGATTTCAACATAACACGGCGTAATTTTATCTACGTTTTTTATGGACTAGGTTAACCATGTTTTTATGTATCTGGCCCATTTGTTGAGCTCTATTTGAAGTCTACAAGGCTGTTAAAGCATGAGACTAGAGAAATCAAATCCTTTTTTATGGACTTTAGGGCATGTTTGGTTGGAGGAAATGATATCAAAGAAATGGAAATGAAATCATTTCCCGTGTTTGGTAGCCGAGGAAATAAAAAGGTGGAGATTTGCAAATCTTTGGGAGTTGAGTCTATGTACAAAATCAAGGAATTCATTTCTTATGCTTTTGGAGTGGAAACCATTTCTTAGGGAGGATAATAATAATAATAATAATAATAATAATAATAATAATAATAATAATAATAATAATAATAATAATAATAATAATAATAATAAATAAAATGTTATTTAAAAAAATATTTTATTTTAAAAAATAATTTTTTTAGAATTGTTATTTAAAAAAATAAAAAAAAATATTTTTTTTAAAATCAATTTTTTTAGAATTGTTAAAAAAATCAAATTTTTTAAAAAAATCAAATTTTTTTTAAAAATAAATTTTTTTAGAATTGTTATTTAAAAAATAAATAAATAAATAATTTTAAAAAAATCAATTTTTAAAAAATAATTTTTTTTAGAATTGTTATTTAAAAAATATAAAAATAATTTTTTTTAAAATCAATTTTTTTTAAAAAAAAAAAAAAAAACTCAGTTTTTTAAAAAAATAATTTTTTTTTAAATTGTTATTTAAAAAAAATACTTTTAAAAAAAAATAATTTTTTAAAAAAATAATTTTTTTCATTTCTCGGGTCAAGTCTCTGTTGTTACCAAACACTGGAATTATTATTCAATTTCCCTGGTAATTCATTTATGTGAATTCCATTTCTGAGCTTCATTTCATTTCTCTGAATTTCACCCTACCAAACGTGCCCTTAGTTTTTTATGGACTAGGCTAACTTGGTTATATGAACTAGGGGTGCGTTTGGTTTATGGTATTTAGACGTGGGATTAGACTTGAAAATGAAAAAATTAGTTTGGTTGATTGAGATTAGAGGTGCAAGGGCATGACCGGTTTTTTGTTTAACCGGTAGTTAAACCGGTGACCGGTTTTGACAAAACCGGTTTTATAAAAAACCGGACCGGTTAGACCGGTTATAGTTTTTCACCTTATACCGGTTTTTTCAGGTTTTTTATCCGGTTTTAAAATAAAACCGGTTTTAACCGGTTTTATTTGTTTTTTATAAAAAAAAAGAAAAAAAAAGGGAAAAAAGTTACTGTTTAAAAAAAAAACCGGATATAACCGGTTTTAACCGGGTTTTTTTTAAATATAACCGTTTTATTAAAAAAAAAAAAAAAAAAATAGCGTTATGACCGGTTATAACCGGTTTTTTCCGTTTTTTTTTTTTTTTTTTTTTTTTAAATATAAACGTTTAAAAAAAATAGCCGTTATGACCGGTTTTAACCGGTTTTTTCCGGTTTTTTTTTTTTAAATACCGAGGCCAAACGGCTAGTAGCCATATGACCCTTTTTTTTGAAATTTTTGAGGGTTTTGGGGAGTTTTAAGGCACTATAAATAGAGGTAATGAGTTGGGGTTGAAAACACATAAAAAAAAATCTCATTTCTTTCTCTAATCTCTCAAAAACAATCTAAAATCGCTAATTCGCTATAATGGAAAACTCACAATCACAACAAGCTTCCACTACTCCCTCCGTTGCTACTAGCAATATCCGAAAACAACATTACACAAATGATGATGTTGAATAAAAGTTATGAGAATATTGTTTAATTATATGTTTGATAATTAACAATTTTATTAAATAAATGTTCGAAGCTTTTAGTAAAATTTCGGAAAAAAACGAACCGGTAAACAACCGATAAAAAATCCGAATCCGAACATTTTTAACCGAAAAAAGCGAACCGGTAAAAAACCGAAAAAAACCGATTCCGAAAATTTATAACCGAAAAAAACTGATTCCGAACATTTATAACCGAAGAAAACCAATTCCGAAAAACCGAAACCGAATCGAAACTGGTTATTCGAAAAACTGGTTATTAAAAAACCGAAAAAAACCGATTTTTTTGCACCTCTGATTGAGATGACTTTTGAAATTGGTACTCATGCCCCTGCAGAGCACTTTTGACAAAACCCATCTCAATTCTTTCTTTTCTGACAAATCTATTTTTCTTCTTTTATTTGTGGGCCCAAAGTCTACAACAACCCCTACTTATTCATTTATTAGTTGTAAAACTAAAACTAAATCAAATTAAAATGTTTTGTTTATTTAAAATTTATTACAAAATATATTTAAATAAATACAATTTCTCTCTTCTAGACCTGCTCTAAATTCAAATCTTATACTAAATCCAAATCATAATCCAACCTCACCTATAAACCAAACGGGCCCTAGGAAGTTTATAAAATCCTTGTAGTCATCGTACAGTTAAAGCATATGAGACTAGAGAAATCGGTACATATGCATAGCGATATATGAATTAATTTGGTGTGTAAATTGTAATTTTCCACAATATAGTTCCCGATAGATATTTATCTAAGGTCTGATATTTACTATAAGGTAAAAGGGTCAAAAGATACCAAGAACTTGTACAAAGTTTCATATAAATTCAGCCATATGACATTTTGAATTTTACTTCGCATCTTTTACCTAATAAAATAAAACCTCTAGTGGGGACTTTTCTATTTCAAAAAAATCAAATCATACTTATTTTGGTAACTTTTTTTTAAATCTTAATTTTTAAAAAAGTTTTTAATATTTAAAAAACCTATAATCTTTCTATATTTGTATAATAATTGATTAAAATTCGTTTTTATACCTAAATATTAAAATTGGGCAAAAATACACAAGGACTTTATTGTTGTTTTTGGATATTGCATGCCTAAAGTGTAAATATTTTGTTAAAAGCGGAGTATCCCCTTTGTATTCATTATATCCCACAGATTAAAAAAACACACTAAACAAAAACCACCCATAAGAACATCAATAACAATCCATATGAACAGGAATCAATCGTATGCTACAACAATCACAACAACAATTAGATGCTAAAAACAACAACAACAACAATCCGATGCTGCCGATCCGATTCTACAGGTTTAACAACAATCGACCTAAAACCTAATAACAACATCAATCGATGGTAATTATAGTAACAAATAATTATAATACTCGGTTATATCAGCTAGGATTCGTTACAATTCAAGGATGCTTAGCTCCACGTCATCATCTGCATATGTTGTTAAAGAGACCTCACCATCTTCTTCTTTTACACAAGATGAGGAATATGTTCAGTTGTCTGATAATTGCGTTAAGGTAATTATATTTTATCATACTTTGTTTCTTTTTGAAAGTAAATAGTTTAGTTTTGATGCTATGTTTGATTTGGTAATTGTCGAAAATTAAAGGAACTAGGATCAGGTTTGAAGTTGAATATATTTGTGTTTGGCGTAGCAAGTTTGTTAAATATGTCGACATGTACATGTTGTTTAGCAACCCTATATGTTTAAATGACTGAAATGACCACTAAGGTGGCTTAGTGGTCAGGCACTCCTGATGTCCTCACAAGCTCCGGCTCAAACGTCAGTAGGTACATCTTGGGGGCGGCTAGGGAAGGGTTCACGGGGATACCCCGGTTAGGATGCGTACATCTAAGTTTAAGACTCGGGTAACTTAAACATGGAAAACTGTTTTATTTATGACAGTTGCATCTTTTTAATAACTTCTGTTTGTTGCAAATTTTTTTACATCCTTCACGGTTCAAGACTTGAAGGAGACAAACCCAGAAATCCAAAAACACATGAGACGACTATCCAATGATCATCAATTATTGTTTTGTGACATTGACATATTTGAGCCGATGGGTCTTAACCAAGAAAGCTGATGGGTCTTAACCAAGAAAGCTTGTGGCAACGCTACCGATATAGGGCTAGGTTCTATGCTGTATAGATGAGAAACTTAATAGAAAGAAGAAAAGGCTAACAACAAACACATATCATCAAGTAACTTCAAAACCAGGTCCCACAATCGTTTCTTACACATCAGCAAGTTGAAAGCCGATGAGACCTTGCAAAGTACATGGAATTGGGCATACATAGTAGAACCAGATCCACCATCCCGGTATGTTCTACATACAACAAATAAAATTATTGGATTAGTTATAAATCATATTCATTAAAATATGGAGATGTATATTTGGGTGGATTAGTTATTATCGATTTGTCATCCTAGAATGTATAAGTTTCTTAGTTTGACATTGATTAGACGTCTGTGACACCTAATAGTAGTAATTAACTATGAATTGAATGTACAGTGGATAGCATCTAGAAGATGGGGAAAATACCACTTTGAGCTTCGAACACAAGGTTGCAGCTTTCATTGTGTTCCTGGCTTCTTTTGTACAAAAACAAGAGTATAAAGCTGACTTTTGAATGTTAAGGATACTACTTTTGATACTGGAGCTGTTCGGAGTTTGGACTTTGGATTAGTATATTCTATGGGCTTCTTGGCTTACTGGGATGTTAAAAAGCCAGAAATACATTCATTTAATATCTTCTATTATAGCACCAAATACAAGAAAGAACTTTTGACACCTCTACCAAAGATGATGAACAAATGAATATGCCAGCAACGCCTCAACAAACTCCAAAAGAGTTAACTTTTCACCATTGTGCAATCTTACTTATGCATTTGCCAGATTCAGTGAGCCATCATGTCCCTCATCGTCTAAAGGTAAATACCTGAATCTGTGGATATTAGTGATCATGATCAATAGTCGATAGCAACATCTATAGAAGTGCAAACTGGAAAACCGATAATGGAAGCTAAAGAGATTAGTGGAAGTTTCACTCATTGTATGCAGCAGCATCACAAGAGTACTAGAGCACAAACGTTAAGGCTAAAGGTACAAAAACACAGGTAAAATCAGATTTTGTGTATTTGTTACTGCAGCTAATAATATAGAGGTAAAATGATGTATGGGTTGGGGAACATGACATGAGTTACGAGGATTTGCTTGCTCTTGAGGAATTGCTTGCCTCTAATAAACTAAAAAGGGCCTGCTCTTGAGGAATTGCTTGCCTCTAATAAACTAAAAAGGGTGTTTGGCATAGTGTTTTATTTATCACAGTTGCATCTTTTATATAATAAGTTTTTGTTTGTTAAAAACTTTTTTGCATGTTGTTGGACTAAAGTGTAATTTCTTTAAAAAAACTCAGACTTCTTAATACAAAACCAATTTAAATTGTATTATAATTGTAATTCTAATCTAATAGGGACTTCACCGAAGCATTATATAAACTCAATTGATTGACATTTTTTTATACCAACGAATTTTTAATCAAAGTTATCTGCAGATCTTTCAACAAAAATCAACAAATCACCATTGGTCATGATCGGTTTTCCATTATCGGTTTTCCAGTTTGCACTTCTATAGAGGAGGTAGGCTTATACTTACGCAAGCCAGTGTTTACACATGGACAGTTATATGTCGCAATATCAAGAGTAACCACCAAAAAGGGATTGAAGGTACTAATTTGCGATGAAGAAGGAAAACCAACAAACATGACGACTAACGTGGTCTACAAGGAAGTTTTACAAAGAGTTTACATCAATTAACTGTTAGAAAGGGGTGTTTGGCATTGTCATTTAAAAGGGACTTTATTACTCATGTAAGTCCCCTAAAGCCATTTTGAGTATTGAAAATAACTGAGCAGCTACAATTGGAATTTTTACATAGTGTAGTCTAGAAGTATTTTTATATTTGTTTGCATTCAATATTACGGCTTTTTAATTTTATTGGAGTTGCAATAGAGACTTTCTTTTTGTTCTTAGTTGATGATGTTGAATGTTTTTTTATCTTTTTTAAATTTGGATGATGTTGGAAAAAAGGATTGAGCATGGTTTACAATATCTATTTTAGAAGCCTTTTTTTTTTTTTTTTTTTTTTTTTTTTTTTTTTTTTTTTTTTTTAAAGGTTTTAGACAACTGCATTTATTATTATGTTATTTAAATCTTCGGACTCACCCATATAAAAAACTCCACTAATAAGTTACTGAAATCTTAGTTACACTGCAGCAGTAAACTCATTACCAAACACCCCTTCTGCTGCAGCAACCAACAGCCCCTTCTGCTACAGAAAAGTGACTACCAACACCCCTGTTGCGGCAACCAAACACCCATGCTGCAGCTGTAAAATCTATATAACATTAAAAATCAACCCGTTAAGGATGCTAAAGTAACATTAGCCATTCACACTTGACACCACAGAATCAAACCATTCAATTGTGTGGGTCCACCCAACTCAACCAAGGCTGTTTTGACCCATACTAAAAGTTGACATGTCTTTCCAATATACCATTATGGATTGTCTTTTTATCACTCAGGAAAAGAAGTGGTTTTGGGTTTGACCACAATTGACTTTTGATATAATTGTTGATATGTTACTATCCACTTCTATGATGCACATTCAAGATACTAATTCGCAATGACGCACGCACACTAAAAAACATGTCAACTAACGTTGCTTTCGGTTATTAGTGATTGTATATTTCCTGAAAAGTTTAATATAACAAAGACCACAACACCTACATATGTGTAAAATATAGTACGGGTAAAAAGAGGTTAACTTGACCAAAAAAGAATCTGATTTGAATTCTACATTTTCTATGCAAGCTAGGTTGAAAAGGTCATATTACATTCCACGCTCTATAAACCACTTGGAAAACAATACCTTGATCATAATTCTATGACATTATTGTACCTTGAATCATATTGATGTTTTACTGCTGCAAGCAAAGAGGTACAACCAAAGAGGTAACTCACAGAAATCAAGCTGAAAAGTAAAAATGGTGTAAATGGACATGGACATGGACAACAGAACGAGATATGACGCTGAAAGGAGGTTTGGAAGGAGGAGACAACGAGTAAACATCAATTAACTGTCACAAAACTCATTAAGTCAAAATGCACCAGGACACATTAACTAATATCATGCAATTTTAGAATACTAATTTGTGCTTTTCATTAACAAAGAGTACATAAAACCATGGTGCAATTGTCCTATCACCAATTAATAAAAATTTGACTTTTTTCCCTTTTTTTTTTTTTTTTTTTTTTTTTTTTTTTAATTTTCAACTGAATCATAGTGATTTGTTTACTGTTTCAGGTTAGATGGCTTCGGGCAATTACTACTACTTTTTCCTACTTTGACATTGGAAGTCAAACATATACATTGTTTATTTTTTATGAAGAAAGGTTGGGACTTTTTTACATATGTTTTCAAATAGTGTTAAAAGTAGTGCAATGAGAGCAATGGGTTATTTACTACGTAGTATTGTTTCACCCAAAACACTTTTGTGCCCAATACTCATTGGTTAGAAAGGTTTTTCAATCCTTAGCTTTTTACCCAGTTTCAATGTTTAAATAGTTAAACATTGTGTAAAGTTATTACTGTAGATAAAACTTTTAAAAAAATATTTTTAAATTTTTTGTTTTTTATATAAAAAATAAATACCAAAAAAAAAACATTGTTTTTTATTGAATTAAATTTATTGCGCTCAAACTCTTTTTAAATATAAGTTTTCCAAAAACAATATGATCATTTACTTTGCAAAATAATAAAATACTAAGACGTAACCGTATCTTAAGATTAAAAAATAATAATAATAAAAAATAAAATAAAAAATCATTCTACTATACAAAATATAATATATCATAAACAGTACATAATATAAATACTTAATATGTTATTTTAAAATTATATCAAAAAACAATCGCTTATAAAAACATGCTTATATTCATAAAAATAACAAAAATATCATTACACGAATTACAATTTCATACCGTACATTCCAATATGCAGTGAGCTATGATCTGTGACTATTGCTCACATCTAATACTTACAGCTAACTGCGGATAACTCACTGCTATATAACAACTTAAAGAAAAACAATACATCCAACCTAAAAAAATAATTTATTAAAAATATTATAAAGAACCCCGCGCGTGCGCGGGCATTATATCTAGTAACTTGATAACCTGCTTAACAAATACATTTGGCTAATTAATTATTATTATTATTATTATTATTATTATTATTATTATTATTATTATTATTATTATTTATTTATTTATTTTTATTTTTATTTTTTTTTATAAACTATCACTTTTATTATTATTATTATTATTATTATTATTATTATTATTATTGAATCATAAAAGTTTTACATAAAGTTGGATGATAGTCTAGACACAAGTTGCGCTTACACTTTTTTCTGAATACAAAAACTATCTCTATGAATTATTATTATTATTATTATTATTATTATTATTATTATTATTATTATTATTATTATTATTATTATTATTATTACTAGTTAGAATACCCGCGCACGCGCGGGTTTTTTTTAAAGTTTTTGAATAACATATTTTTATTTATTAAAAAATAAATAATATAATATTGTTTTTGTTTGATTTATGATTTTTAATTATAGTTTTTATTATTAAAAATAATCATTTAAAAATTTAATCATATTGTTGCATCTTATCTATATTTTTTGTATTTATCTTCTACTTGTGTAGTATATCAACAAAACGAATTTGAAAATTTATAAATTAAAAAATAATAATTAATTAAAATATTACTTAATAAGGAAATAATCTTTTTTTTGAAATATGAAAGTCCCCAGGGATTTTGTTGTATTATATAAACTAGTTATAATGCCCGCGCACGCGCGGGTTTTTTTTTAAAGTTTTTTTAATAACATATTTTTATTTATTAAAAATAAATAATTTAATCTTTGTTTTGTTTGATTTATGATTATAGGTTTTAAAATAAATAATTATATTTTTTAAAATTATAGTTTTTTATTATTAAAGATAATCATTTAAAAATTTTGCATCTTATCTATATTTTTTGTTTTTATCTTCAACTTGTGTAGTATATATCAACAAAACGAATTTAGAAATTTATAAATTAAAAAATAATAATTAATTAAAATATTACTTAATAAAGAAATAATCTTTTTTTTGAAATACGAAAGTCCCCACTAGGGGTTTTGTTGTATTATATAAAAGATTTGGGTGAATTTTTTTGTTAATTAACATGAATGGCTTGAATATTTGATGTCTGTTGAGGTGCACAATTCACGTGTTTCCCGTTGAATGATTTGGTAGTTATCTTGTCCATGATAAACTCGTAACTTTTAATATCACTTTTTGTGATATACTACACGTATATTGTTTAAAATGAGACTAAATCGCACTTCATAAACAAAATAAGTAGTCTTTTTTTACCTCGTTCCATATATACACAGATTATAAAAGTCAGTATACTCTTTAAAATATAGTCCTCCAAATACATGTTTCTCATTGTAACATATTTTTATATCAATTCTGATAATATGTGCTTTACATGACACATGTTAAAAATAAAAAATAAAAAAATAAAAAAATAAAAAAAATAAAAAAATTAATAATTTACATTACATTTTTATGCAGTTAGTTTATATATGATACAAAGAGTCAAAGATTACAAATGTGAGAAAAATTAAACTAAATGAAATAATAGTTTGAATTAAAAAGTGAGAAGGGTTTACTAAATGCAATACTAAATACTCATGGCAGTGATAACCATTTATTAGTAATTAATAGTTACGCCTAGAGAGCCATGCATATAGGCGGCATTACTAACCTATTACGTACGTGTTTAGGCATTCATTAAGCAACGATAACGATGCACTATTTATTTCACTATATTAAATGTTTACTCTGTATGGAAAATGCAAACCTTTTAAGTAGTAGGAAAAAATACCAAGCTTTTAACTTAAAGTTCACCTTTTTATAAATGAGTGATTTATTACCAGCAACAAAGTTTATCATTTGCTAATTTGGATACACACTACAATTTCTTCAGTCGTATCTTATTAAAAAGCAATAATATTTACATATATTACAATCCTTTTGTAGATCACTGAAGGACAGAAAAATATAACTAATTTTATAGATAAACATGTGTGTTGGAATTTTACTAGTTTTTTGAATAATTGTGCTTATTTGTTGCAATCAACAAAATAGTAAGTGCGAGAGAGAAAAAAAAAAAAAAAAAAAAAAAAAAAAATAAAAAAAAAAACTGGCTTTTACTAAATGTTTTCAAAAAGCAAAAGAATAAACACATTCAAACAAGTTATTTTTCAAAAGATTTCACAAAATAGAATATTTATATTTTTTAATCTAACAAAGAAAACTACAAATCAAACTCTTATGTTTTCATTTTGTGTAGATATAAACATTTTTTTTTCCGAACTTATATAAACCTTCTCTTTCAACTAGACGCATTAACACAGTTTGCGTTTGGTTAAGCTTAAATTTACCTTATAAGTTTATTTGCTTTTCTGTCTATATTTTGTAAGCATTAATTTTTTAACTTATTTTAAGACTTATGGGCTTATACAAGCTCATAAGTCTCACAATAAACCGAAAAATTAAGTCTTATCTATATCTATACTACTATATAAAGCATTTAGGTTGTGAGCTCCACCAAAAATTAAGATAAAGAGCTCCAATTATAGAGTGACATGTGTCACTTCTCAACTAAAAATTCATCTTTATTTTCAAATTGAAATAACTTTTTATCCATTTATTATTTTTATGATCTAATTTCACCATATTTTCTAAAATTTTGTGCTTTTTAATTCAACATCCATTTTGATATATTTATATGAGTTTTTAGTTTTTACATTTTTAGTGGGTTTATTTTATTTTGATTCAAATTTTTACAACTTTAACTTTTATCTCAATCAATACAATTTTAATTCATCAAAATCATATACTTTTGGAGGAAGTGTTTGACGGGTAAGAGATTGCGAGGGTCTTTCTATATGTGGAATAATGATGTCACGAAAAAGCTACGGGAAACCCAAACAAACACATATAACTAACACATATACATTTGGAGTGTTGTGAAACGAATTCACTAAGCGGGTAGGAAATTGCAAGAAGAGTTGGACTAGCAATCCATTTAATATATTTATAATATTAACTATATTTATCGCCGCCGCTATGCGCGAGTATCAAACTAGTAAAATATAAACTGAAATTAAATAAGTACGTCCACATACCAGCTTAAATAAACACGCCGTTTGTCATAAATTAATGATATCTCCAAATCATTTCTAAATTTTAAATTTTATAACAAGATATCTCCGTACATATTTAGTTAGCACTTACCACACATATCGCACTAATCCGTTACAAAATAACAAAAACACCGTAAATAAAAGGTCATTTCCGTCATTTCACCCCTTCAAAATTCCCGGGCCAACTGTATGCACACGTCATCATCCACGTCAGCACCCACATAACAAACTCATTATTCATGACCTTCATCTTCATTCATATATATAAACCAATTCATCTCTTAAAATTCATTCACTGTGTGTTTTCAGTGCGTGTTTTCCAGATCAATCATGGCGGCATCAGACGGAAGCGAATACTTCGACGTCGATATCGAAAACGGTCTCGACACGTTTTCACGCCGATCGAACGCTGATGAGGTGCAACGAGACGAAACGGAGCTGCTTTGGGCCGCGATTGACCGGTTACCATCGCGACAAGAGAAGAAATACGCGTTGTTGAGACGAACATCTGGATCTAATGGCGGTGTTGAGAGAATGGAGACTGTAGATGTTACGAAACTCGATAAGAGGAATCGTTCGCTTATCGTACGTAAAGCGCTTGATACGTCTGAACAGGATAATTATAAGCTTCTTGCCGCTATTAAAGAACGATTCGATCGGTATAAACACAATATTTTATGACTATATATGTAGTTAATTAAAATCAGTTTTATAACGGTTTGAATTGAATTAATTTATTTTATGTGTATATTTGACGGGAAAAAGAGTTGGATTAGAAGTGCCAAAAGTTGAGGTTAGGTTTGAGAAGGTGAATATCGAAGCGGATGTGTTGGTTGGATCTAGAGCGTTGCCGACTTTAGTTAATTACACGCGTGATGTGATTGAGGTCAGTTCGTTCTTCGTGTATGTTAGTATTTTTCATTTATAATAGTGATTTGGTTGGTTGTTACGCGAATGATTTGAGTTTAGAACATTAGGTTTCGATTAATTACTCATTTAGTGAAGGTTTTACGGTAAATTGGTATATGTATGTTATTTATTAGCGTTTTGTTTATGTTTAGAAATTAATTAGCTTCTCATTGTCATGCATGTATTTTTTTGATGTTAGTAGCTGTACTAATAGAAGGTCAGTGTGCTAATAAAGTAGTGATTCAGCTGGTAGTAATTAAGCGAATGATTTGAGTTTAGAACATTATTGTTTCGGTTAATTAGTCGATTAAGTGTAGATTTTAGTGTAAATCGTTATATGTGTGTATTTTGATGTTACTAGTTGTACTAACAGGAGGTTAGTGTGTTCTTTGTGTAATTTGTCTATTGTATTTCAAAGTTTACAAAGAAGTTACAAAAAATTTGGAGCTAGCGTCAATTTTAGTTAATCATTCAGTTTAGCGTAGATTTTACTGTAAATCGTATTAGGTATGTTGTTTATTAGTGTGTTGGCTACGACTGGTATTTAGCTTCTCAGTGTCATGCATGATTTTGATGTCACTAGTTGTGCTAATAGGAGGTCAGTGTGTTCTTCCTTGTATAATCTGTCTATTGTATTTCATAGTTTACAAAGAAGTTACCAAAAAGTTGGAGCATTAAATTTTAGTTAATTACTCAACTTAGTGTAGATTTTATAGTAAATCGTTATATGTGTGTTATTTATTGGTGTTTTCTTTACGGTTAGTAATTAGCTTCTCATCGCCATGCATGATTTTGATGTTACTAGCTGTATTAATAGGCTACTGTGTTCTTCATGTAATCTGTCTATTGTATTTCATAGTTTGCAAAGAAGTTGCCAAAAAGTTGGAGCATTGATTTTAGTAATTACTCAATTTACTGTAGGTTTTACTATTAATCGTAGTGTGTTGTTTATCAGTAGTGTTTTTTTTACGATTGGTGATTAGCTTCTCATTTTCATGCATGTATTTTGATGTACTAGTTGTACTAATAATCTGTCTATTACATTTCTTAGTTTACAAAGAAGATGCCAAAAAGTTGGAACCAGAGTTTGTGTTCGACTTCCATAGAAATTGCTTATTAGTAGATAGAGTTTCAGTTCATTACTCAATTTAGAGTAGATTTTAGAATATATAGTAATAGGTATATTGTTTTTTAGCTTTTGTTTACGATTGGTAATTAACATCTTAGTGTCATGCATGTTTTTAGATGCTACTTATTGGAGTGGATGAAGTTTAAATAAGTAAGTTGCTGATACTTATTATTCTGCCTGTGCTTGATTGCAGCATCTCTTAATCAGTTTAAGGATTTTCCGCCCACGGAGACATCGGTTATCTATCTTGAAGGACATTAGTGGTTCAATAAAACCAGGAAGGTATATGACTATTTAAAATTGGAAATTAGAATTATATGTTATATATCCCTCTCATGGGTTATCTATCTTGAAGAACATGTTCCAGAAATGGCTGGTGAATGGGTATCTGATCTAAATTCAGACACATACATAAAACACTACTACCATATTTTTAACATAAAATGTTGTCGCAGAAAACTCTTTAATAACATTGGTTGACGATTGATTTAAACATATAACCTTGTTCTGAAATAGAGATTAGTCTACTTTGAGATACTGAAATTTCGCTCATCTTTTGTTTTATGGGAACAAGGAAGTGAGTTGATTACTAAACAAGATATTGCACTAGCTAGTTGTTTATCACATTTGGTATTGTTGTGATACTCAAAGTGTAAACCATGTTCATATTAAAAGAAAGTTTTAAAACAAATTTAGTTTGAAATGGAGCAGTGATCAATACTCCTGAGTCTTGAGGTAATCATTAATTTTTGGAGTAAGTGGAAAGGGGAAATAAAATATCAAATATTTTGATCCTTTTGCTATGAAAAATACTAATATTGATCAAGGTATCAAATATCCTATTTCTTTTCTTGTACTCCCCATTTCAAAATCAGTGACGATATATCATGTTATTGAGAAGTTTAGTGGCTGTATTCGGAGGAGTTTTATTTGATATATGTGAACTCATTTGAGTTTTCTTAGTACTGTAGATTACACTAGAAAAGTAGTGGCTATTAAACAAAAGACTAGGATCTTTTGAGCTAATATTTGTTTGACTTATGGACAGGATGACATTGCTTTTGGGGCCGCCTGGTTCCGGAAAATCAACATTGCTCTTAGCTCTTGCAGGGAAACTTGATAATAGCTTAAAGGTATAGACTTAACAGAGTCACTAGTGTCCTTTTAATTGGTACAAAATGTTAAGTTGCTTCAGTATCTTGATTACTGAATGATGATTTTGCTGAATGTTGGATCACATATAAATAAAGGACTGAATAATAAAATCGACAAATACTCCTAATTTATTTGCATCTAAGCAGTTTGTGTCTTTGCCAAATTTCCATTCTGTAACTATTTCAGGAAATGTATTACTATTTAAACGCCTACATCTACTACATTATTCCATCCTAATTTTCAGTTGTCATATATGCACAAGAGTACCAAAAATTAGGCTGGAACAATGAAGTAGAAAAAGCACCTTCATATTATTGGGTTTTTTTTTTTTTTTTTTTTTTTTTTTTTTTTTTTTTTTTGGTGAACCCTTTATATTGATATATATAAAACGAATTGGGTTACACTTGATGTTTACAGGATCCTATCTATATATACATATTGAAACGTTGTCTTCAAGAGACATACCGCTTCTTCTAAACCGTTGCAACCCTAAACTAAACGTTGCAATCTAATTAACTGACTAAATAACCGTCTAATCTAAATATTGGGTTTGTTGGCCTGTGGCCCAAACCATTAACTAATCTACAGGCCCTTTATTCGACCCAACTTGATATCCTTTTGGCATAGCAGACATTATTCGTCCAACAGTTCCTCCCTAATGTCGATATGCCAAAAATCTGCTTTCTTCATCTTCTTTGTGACCGTCTAAGCCATTTGTATTCTTCATTTCCTTGTTGGTTATCTTCAAAAGTTATAATTAACTTTTCTTCCATCATTGAATTTCTATTTTGCCTATCATCCCTTCCAGCCTTGCCTTGGTTCCAAATATGTCTTCCACTTTGACATCTCTTGCAGTCCTACTCCTTTTCCTTGGAGTTTCTTGTACTTGGGCTTCAAGTGCTTCAACCTGTGCATTTCCCTGTGCACCATGTGCAATCACCCTTGCATCATTCTGTGGCTCCATTTCACTCATGCTA
The DNA here is from genome assembly GCA_030686995.1 of Artemisia argyi. Lineage (NCBI taxonomy): Eukaryota > Viridiplantae > Streptophyta > Magnoliopsida > Asterales > Asteraceae > Artemisia > Artemisia argyi. Next base: position 163,496,191 of record CM060681.1, read on the forward strand.
GCCATTCCCTCTGGTTCACCCTGCACTCTTTTAGCCTCCTCATAGTACAACTTCAACCATGCCAATGCATTCCTTGACTGCCTCGCATATTCCTCCCTGAACCCAATCGCATAGGCTTCTTTTATTCTCATAATAACTTGGGTATGACCGCGTCCATTCTTTTGTATCTTTCACGCAACCAACTTCTTCTATCTAACCATCAATTCTAACCATCGGTCTAACCATCGGCTCTGATGCCATGTTAAATTTCTTCAGGTCTGATCTTCCAGGATCATATTGATGTTCCAAACAACATCATGACATCGTTTAATTGAATACAAAACACATAAACAAAGAAGATTTTGGTGAACCCTTTATATTGATATATATAAAACGAATTGGGTTACACTTGATGTTTACAGGATCCTATCTATATATACATATTGAAACGTTGTCTTCAAGAGACATACCGCTTCTTCTAAACCGTTGCAACCCTAAACTAAACGTTGCAATCTAATTAACTGACTAAATAACCGTCTAATCTAAATATTGGGTTTGTTGGCCTGTGGCCCAAACCATTAACTAATCTACAGGCCCTTTATTCGACCCAACTTGATATCCTTTTGGCATAGCAGACATTATTCGTCCAACACATATGTTTTCCTTGCTATGTCCAAATTAATGAGAACAAGTCATTAACTTAGAAGGTACCTTTTCTTTCAACAGGACTTGTTCTTATTAATTTAGAAGCACAAGTCAAATGCTTAAAAATTAATAAGTGAAACATTTAGTTGCTTCAGAGTTAGACATGTGCTACTTTCAGATCAAGTATATTTTTTGTTGGACAAATGACGAATACAGAGGATAAATGGTCCTATTATGGACATAAAATTATGGCTCTTCTCATCTAACATGCAATATTATTTTCAGTTAAGTGGTAAGATTACATATAACGGACATGAACTTCACGAGTTCTGTGTTCAAAGAACTTCAGCCTACATAAGTCAAACAGACAACCACATCGCAGAACTAACAGTACGAGAAACTCTGGATTTTGGTGCCAGATGTGAAGGTGAAGGGTTTGCAGGTTTGTCTTTTCTATTTGTTGCAAATTACATATGGTTATTGTTGCTATGACGCAGAGTAATATATTTAGTTTAACTAAATGTGATATTCTGAATGTTTTATGTTTTTGCTTGTCGTCTTTGGTATCTTATTTCCAGGAAACTTAATAGAGCTTACCCGTTTGGAAAAGGAAAATAAAATACGTCCTAGTCCTGAAATTGATGCGTTTATGAAGGTTGCTATTTTCTGGAGTTATTTTTCTGCTTTCTTTATTTCCATGCATAAATATCTGAAAACTTATTGTAATATGTATTATTAGGCATCCTCTGTTGCTGGGAAGAGGCATAGCATTTCAACTGATTACATGTTGAAGGTGTTAGGTCTCGATGTATGCTCAGAGACGGTTGTTGGAAACGATATGCTTAGGGGTATTTCAGGTGGTCAAAGAAAGAGAGTTACTACAGGTCATTTTCTATCTCCGTATTTGGCACATCTCTTATACATATAAACACCTAGTTCATGCTTTTGTTGCATGTCATCAGAAATTCACTTCAACCATAAAGAGTATTTGTCAACGATAAAATGCTTTATGAGATATTTGATAAGCATGGTGAATAATAGCCCATTTCAACACAGATAAAGCAAACCAGACAATGAACGTATGGGTTTAAACTTAGATCAATGTTTTCAGTGATAAGAATGATTTAGATGGTGTTTTTTCTGATACAATTGTTGTATATTTAAAAAGGTGAGATGGTGGTTGGTCCAAGGAAAACTCTTTTTATGGATGAGATATCAACGGGATTAGATAGTTCAACGACATTCCAAATAGTGAAGTGCATAAAGAATTTTGTTCATCAAATGGAAGCTACAGTTCTAATGGCTCTTCTTCAGCCTGCGCCTGAAACATTCGATCTCTTTGATGATTTGATATTATTATCAGAAGGCCATATGGTTTATCAGGGCCCTCGTGACGAAGTGCTGAAGTTCTTTGAGTCTTTAGGTTTTCATAAGCCCTTACGTAAAGGCACTGCTGATTTTCTTCAGGAGGTACTATCTTTTTATGTGTTCTTTATCGAGAAAGATTATTTATTGTACTATTTGCTACTTATGTCTAATGTATAACTCTGTATAGGTCACCTCTAGAAAAGATCAGGAACAGTACTGGGCTGATTCTTCCAAACCATATGAATACATTCCAGTTTCAATGATATCTGAAGCTTATGAAAATTCCATCTATGGAAGGTCTCTAAAGTCTTCCCTTTCTGTTCCGATTGATAAATCTAAGAGCCATGTGTCAGCATTGAGGAAAAGGCAGTATGGTGTATCAAAATGGAAGATCTTTCAAGCTTGTTTCTCAAGAGAATATGTATTGATAAAGAGGCATAGGTTTCTTTACATTTTCAAAACGATCCAGGTATGCATTAGTATTTAGACTTTAAAGTGATCACTTCTGATGATATAAAAAGTATGTTTTAATACTCTTATTCAATGAAAATATATGTGAACATTGGCAGTTATTTTATAGCATTCTTTCGTGTTTTCTTTATTAAAATCTCAATTGTTTTGCACCTGACTCTAATATATAATGCCCATGAAGTATGATTAAAGTCTGAAGAGAGGAAATCCCTGGGCCATTGGTGATAGTAACCCTGATAAAAGTTCGGAACTTGACCCCATGGGCTAAACAACATTTTTATGTGTTAATAGGCAGCTATATATGCACAATGGAACCTGCTGAGATTAAAAGGTGCTTATGGCTGTGAGATGTTTGTTCTTGAGTATTAAGGTCATTGTTTGCTCCTTCCATTCCCTACTTTTTATATCAAAGAAAGTCGCAGCTACTGGGAATTAGTTTCTGTCTTTTTGATACTTCAATCATTCAATTGGCTATGAGGATAATCAAATTACTGCTTTATAAATGCTATTCCTTAGTTTATGCCATAAGATGTTTTCTTTTTAACCATAAAACTGCTACTGCCCAGGCATAAGTGAAACTTACATGTGTTTGGAAACTTATTGTCAGACTTGGTTATCCTATTTCTAACCATGTTTTCTATTACCTTTTCTCTAGTCTACCTATTTCATTTCATTTCATTTTCTTTGGACTATCCTGATGTATACTTTATCCGGAACAACGACGAACTATGTTTGATGACATGTCTGCTCTGTGGATTGAGGGAAACCAGATCTTGTTGGCCTACTAGGCAACTACTTCATCATAAACACACAGGTTGGCAAAAAATGGGTGTACAAAAGATTAAATCCTAATGGTCCCCTTGCCTTTTTTGAAATCCTGGTTAGTGACAAAGGGATATTTATAGACGTATGCGGAGGATTATGATCTGAGACCACTGTATAGGAAAGTTATGACCTATGTATGTGTTATTTGTAGCTCAGCAGATAAATATCAAGAGCGCCTTTATTTATACACTTGGTTGATGCCAATAGCCATGCAGGGTGTCTACTTGTAGGAGTACTAATTTTGTTTCATGCAACCAAGAAGAATGATTGATATATATCTCTCACGAATAAAATCCATTGTAATATTAGGTAAATACAGAGTACTAGACAAGTATAGAGGGACACTGGCATCTTTACTTCTTTTATATTATTCGATGCCCATGAGCCGAGACAAAGCAGTTATATAACTGTGACTTTGTTTCATGTTTGTTTTCTGCTTTCTTCCTATAAGTGGTACAAAAATTTGGCAACGTAGCTCGTGTACTTGTATCAAGTGATTTATCTCATATGTTTCCTCTTTGATACATTCTGAATCTGATATCAGAATCTGTTATTTTTTGTAAAAATAAATGTATCACATGATGTACAGGTGGCATTTGTTGGATTTGTTACATGCACGCTGTTCTTGAGGACAAGATTACACCCCACGGATGTGGTGGACGGAACCCTGTATCTTGCCTGCTTATTCTTCGCCCTTGTACACATGATGTTTAATGGATTTGCAGAGCTCCCACTTATGATATTCCGCTTACCTGTTTTCTACAAACAACGCGACAATAATTTTTATCCAGCATGGGCTTGGTCCGTTTCAAGTTGGATACTGCGTGTTCCATACTCGTTAGTAGAAGCTGTTGTTTGGTCTGTAATAGTTTATTATAGTGTTGGATTTTCACCAAGTGCAGGAAGGTATAACCTATTTCTTGCCTATCAATTTTTCGACTGGTAATACTTTATAGGAATTTTGACATACTTTTGTGAACTGCAAATTTTTTTCAGGTTTTTCCGTTATGTGCTAGTTCTGTTCTCAATCCACCAGATGGCTTTAGGACTCTTCCGTACATTGGCTGCAGTGGCAAGAAATATGATAATTTCTAATACTTTTGGATCGGCTGCATTGCTTGTGGTATTTTTGTTGGGTGGTTTTATCATGCCAAAAGGTAATTCTTCTGGTGTATGCTACTTCAATTTGGGATAATTACCACACAATTGGAAATAGAATACCAATTTAGCCAATGTGAAGTCTTATTAAAAGGTAAACATACACTTATATATTAACCAAGAAAGAACTGACTTGTAATTTTCGACTAATAAAAGAGTAAAAGTTCAATTCTCACTTCAGAGTCCTTTTTTGCTATAAATTGGACTTCAGAATCATTTCCTAAGAAATTGAACCCATATTACCTTTTAGGAGTGAAAGTATTGCGTACCCTGTATTGACAAATTTGGTATCTATGTTACCTTTCTTAACCACTACCCCATTCAATATTTATTCACACCAACCTACTGTTTAGCGATTGCTGATCTTTTTACAGACATGATTAAGCCATGGTGGATATGGGGGTTTTGGGTGTCACCTTTATCATACGCACAACGTGCAATTGCTGTTAATGAATTCACTGCCACGAGATGGATGAAGGTTTGCTTTTTTCTTATGAAAAGTTGACTAGATTTCCTTACCTTGTTCACATGATGTAATTTGAACTTCAACATTACCACTTGGCAGATCCTTCCTGGTACAAACTCTACTGTCGGGGACAGTGTTCTTCAGTTCCATCATCTACCCGCTGATGATAACTGGTATTGGCTAGGAGTTGGTGTATTGTTAGCTTACGCTTTGGTTTTCAATATCATAGTGACTCTAACTTTGGCTTATCTTAATCGTAAGTGCTCAGTTATTCATGTTTGGATATTTTAAAAGGCTTATCTTTTGAAGTTTAATGACTTTTTTATCTTGCACTGCAGCTCTGAAAAATGCACAGATAGTTCCACCTTCAACCACGGATGGAGGTTAATATCTTGTACATTTGTATATTTAAAAAACATAATGATGTAGACATGTAGTTATATACAAACGTTACATCATATATGGTGAATTTTTCCTATCAATCTACTTTTTTGCTCGTTGATTGTCATTACTTGATATTTGTGAGTTTGATTTTGTTCTGCCCTTATCCTTATCAAGGGGTAAATATAATTAGTAAATATTTTTATAAATGTATATTTTTATGCAGATGACAATCAAGCAACACCTGCCAAAACTGATACTAGTTCTAAGAAACATGGAATGACTCTTCCTTTCAAACCATTAGCAATGGCTTTTCATAATGTCAATTACTATGTTGACATGCCAAAGGTACAGTATTAAACACCTTTCTGAAAATATAACTGCCCATCATTTACCTTACTCATAAAGTTGAATTACCTAACTTTTCAACAGGACATGGATTTGGAAGGTGTGTCAGAAAGGAGGTTAAAACTTTTGTCAGATGTAAGTGGAGTGTTTTTGCCAGGAGTTCTCACTGCATTAATGGGGTCAAGTGGAGCAGGAAAGACAACATTACTAGATGTGCTTGCTGGTAGAAAAACGGGTGGCTATATTGAAGGGGATATTAGTATATCAGGGTATAAAAAAAAACAAAGTACTTTTGCTAGGGTCGCTGGTTATGTTGAGCAAAATGATATACACTCTCCTCAAGTGACAGTTATTGAGTCTCTATTGTTCTCTGCCTTTTTGCGCCTTCCTGCAGATGTTAGTGAAAAACAAAGACGGGTTAGTTTCCACTAAGTTGTTAACCAATGTGATAGCATTAGAAGTTGCAATTTTGGTCTGTTTACTCATTAATGAATTGATTTGGGTTGTGTTCTATCTCAAACTAGTCAAATGGGTAAAGGGAACTCATCAGACGTGTTGCAAGTTATCAAACGTCTATCACTCTATTGATGATGCATACAACCTTCTAAAATTCATTTATTTACATACGTAGATCATTATCTAAATTGTACTTTTATGTTAAAGGCATTGGATTTTTATAAAACAAGTTAATGCATCAGTTACAAAAAGTTTTTAAGCTGGATAAAAATTGTGGATCAACCCGGCTCAGTTTTAACTTTTAAGTCATACTAGAATAATATTAATAACCCATAGTCCCCTACCCGAAACATGACACATTTTCACCCATACTAGATAAAATGGCTCATTTTAACCCATACCAGATAAAATGCCCCATTTTAACCCATACTAGAAATGACTTTTTAACCCCCTTTTTAACCTATACTATAGAAAATGACCCATTTCAACACAAAATATCTGGTTTTTTAATCCATACTAGAAAATGACCCACCTTAACATATACAAGAGAAAATGACTTCGTTATAATCCATACCATAAAAATGACCCATTATAAGCCATGCTAGAGAAAAGACCTTTTATAACCCATGCTAGAAAAATGACCAGTTCAACCCTTGGCAGAAAAAAGACCCGTTTCAACCTATACTAGAAAAATGACCCGTTGTAAACCAATACCGTACCTTCCCAACCCGTCCATCTTGCCACCTCTATATAGTATATTTACGTTTACTTAACAGATCCTTATTATTCACCTTGCGGCATTATTAAACAGGACTTTGTAGAAGGAGTGATGAAATTAGTTGAGCTTGATAATCTAAGAGATGCTTTAGTAGGGTTGCCTGGTTGTACCGGGTTATCCACCGAACAAAGGAAAAGATTAACAATCGCAGTTGAGCTTGTTGCAAATCCCTCTATAATATTCATGGATGAGCCTACATCTGGACTTGATGCAAGAGCTGCTGCTATTGTGATGAGAACTGTGCGTAATACGGTTGATACTGGAAGAACAGTGGTTTGCACCATTCATCAACCGAGTATTGAGATTTTTGAAGCATTTGATGAGGTTTGTTACTTGAACTATATTTCACATTTTTGAAAATCTTGCTTTTATATATACTATAATTTGTGAGAATATTATCAAAATAACTACACATAAAATTGTGTGTCTACCAAATGAGCCATCAATTCCACAAAAAATACCAACTATTTTTTGGTTGATTTTTTTTTTTTTTTTTTTTTTTTTGGATCATTTGAAATTTCTGAATTAGTTTGTGCAAACTAGACTTTTTTGCAGAGTTGACTTTTTATATTTGCATTTTTTTGGGTTTTCTAAAGGAAAAAAAGTTCCTCAAAATAAACAGTCATAAAAAGCTTGCGGATCTGATGACTATATTGTTATAAACACAATTTTCTGTTACTATTATCTCAAGACCATTATATATATTGGCTATTTTGATCTTTAGCCCTTATTTCTTCTCACCACTGATGTTTTATCTATCTATAGCTACTTTTACTGAAAAGAGGAGGATCTGTGATTTATGGCGGGAAAGTGGGTGAAAGATCAGATATTTTGATCAAGTACTTTGAGGTAACAACATTCTACAGAAATGATTTAATAGAAATTAATGAAAGCTGTCACTGAATACATTTATCTTTTTTCTGAGTGTAGAGTATAAATGGAATTACAAAGATACCCAGTCAATATAATCCTGCTAATTGGATGCTTGAAATGACTACACCTGCTGTTGAAGAAAGAATTGGACAAGACTTTGCAGTGATTTATAAGAACTCTAAGCAGTACAGGTAACCTCTTTACATTGTATTTTGAATGACTCTTTTATACAACATTTTGACGGTTATTTACTTATATCATATATTCCAGAGATATTGAAGCTTTGATTCAGCAAACGAGTACTCCGGAGCCTGACTCTGAATCTTTACACTTCTCTACCACTTACTCCCAAAATAGTCTGTCACAATTCAAAATTTGCTTATGGAAGCAGAATCTTGTCTACTGGAGAAGCCCAGAATACAATGCTGTGAGGTTGTTCTTTACAACTATTTGTGCATTGATTGTTGGTTCTGTATTTTGGGACGTTGGATCAAAAAGGTAGTTTCTTGTTTTCTATAATTCTTATTTTGATCTGTGTCAAACAGCATACATGTTGCGCTAATAAGGCTTATTTTTCAGAGACACCACTCAGAACTTGATGGTGCTTATGGGTGCTCTTTATACTGCTGTCATGTTTCTTGGTGTAAACAACTCTTCAACTGTCCAACCCGTGATTGCAATTGAAAGAACGGTTTTTTACCGAGAGAGAGCAGCTGGAATGTATTCTGCAATCCCTTACGCTATAGCACAGGTAAATCCTTAAACACAATTCTATTCGCTAAAATTTAGTTCCATGAGCAATGCATCATCGAGTTTATATTTCTACAGGGCATTGTGGAGATCCCGTACATAGCTGTCCAAACAATATCATATGGTATCATTACATACTTTATGATCAACTTTGAGAGGACAATTGGTATGATTCTTTTTATATCTGTCTGTGCGTGTTTGTGAATACAATTTATTTAAGATTTTGATTTACTGTTGTGATGCAGGCAAATTTTTACTATATCTTGCATTCATGTTTTTGACATTCACATACTTTACCTTCTATGGAATGGTGGCTATCGGTCTTACACCAAATCAACAATTGGCTGCTGTCGTTTCTTCTGCATTTTACTCGTTATGGAACCTTCTTGCTGGTTTTCTTGTCCCAAAACCGGTAAATAAATTTTACTGATGTCAGCAATACAGCATGTGCACTAATGATCGAAAGCATACTAATCCAATAATTCTTGATTTGTTGTATGTAGAACATACCAGGATGGTGGATCTGGTTCTACTATGTATGCCCAATCGCATGGTCATTGCAAGGTCTCATCGGCTCTCAACTTGCTGATGTGGAAGAACCGATTGTGGGACCTGCTTTTGAAGGTACTGTGAAAGGCTATTTGAAGGAAGCACTTGGGATCGAATCAAACATGATAGGTGTTTCAGCTGCAGCTCTTTTTGCTTTTACCCTCTTCTTCTTTCTCGTCTTTGCTCTCTCCCTCAAATACCTCAATTTTCAAAAAAGATAAGTCACACGAAATCCACACATGTCCCTGTAAAGATCAACATGAGTTGCAGAGCCTACACATTGCCACGGGCAACACTGGCCTAAATCCCCACCACGTGGAATTGAAGAATCTAAAGGACCAACTCAATATGCCAAAGATCAGATCTGTTACAAAAAAGAGAGTATGGCTACGTGTCTTATGATTGCAACTTCTATAGTGTTTGCTCACACAAAATGGATAATCATGTTTTGCATTCTTTAGCTTACTTATATACAACTTAGTTCAGGAATCATTTTAGGCTTGTGGTTAAAATTTCTTATGCACTTACATTGTTCCATGGTTACATACTTACATCTGTAGCCTTCGTTACCCACTTTTATGATAAACTCATCTGTCCATTGGTGAACAGAATCCTTTTTTAGCCTTGTAGGTAATCTTGTGTTAGATTATGGACATTATTTTAGTAGTCGTATGTTAGGATCGAACTCGAGATCACGGGATTGCACACAATACGTATGAAGAGAAAAAAAAAATTATTTATAAATGTTATAAGTAATTATTAATAAACACAAAACTAATAATAGTAATTAGTATTTAATGATAAATGACTAATGGCCTTTTAACGAAGATTAGAAAAGTAATACTAAGGAAAATTTAGAAACAAGGGAAGGTTCCGGAATCTCCTAGGGGACTCCACAACCGATCGGCCAAAAGGGGGGGTATTCCACCTCCTTATTGCCTTGAGCTCCAAGTATTCATTAATATAAATACTAACCCAAGATTCATTGTTTCTCATAACTTGTACACACACATCTTGGTGTTTTCTCTCCTTTTCTTTGTCCCATAATCGATCCATCAAAACAATCCCATAAGGGATTCGATTTTTATAGATCAACAAAGTTTTGTGTTTAATTACTTGCATAAACTTTTTCTTGAATTAGTACGTGTGTACAAGAACGTGAATCAAACACACTATTGTTTGATTCTTGGATTGAATTACAAAAGAGGTAAGGGGTAATTCTTGTAATCCACATAAACCCTAATTAGGGTTCTTGATTGAAGATTGCAATTTGATTCTTGTTCGGGCTAGAATCACAAAGGTATGTTTACTATTTAATATTGATTAATTAATTACATGTTATTTGATCTTGTTATAATTGCTTCCGCTATGCTCACTTGATGTGTTTGGTTTATTTTATATGAATGTCATGATATAATAATTCAACAGTGGCATCTAGAGCCGTTATAATGTGTAATTAATTATCGAAACGCATAAAAATTGGATCCTGGTTCGTTTAGTTACATGTTTTTAGGGTTTATTTGTTAGATTTCTAACCCTAAAATTTTTTATGGGTCGATTGACCTTATTAGGGTTTTAGGGTTTATGGTTTTTAATTTTTTAATATGATTAGAAACTCTAGGATGTCATGTAATTGTTATACGTTTTAGTAAACGATCTTGGTGCAATATGTTAATTGTTAAGCTAAATCCATGAAAAAGTGCATATTTGCATGGATTTTTATATTGTATTATAATTTAAATGGTTTACATTGTTTATATGAATTAATGGTTAAGTTATATCGAAACATGTAAATTTATTAGTAGATGTCGAATTGGAGAAGACTCCAATATTAAGTAATCAATTATGTGCTATGTGGTATTTATTTAATTTTGGCTTACGCAATCGATTTATCGATGTATGTGGCTCTTTTTCCTAGAAGAAGAAAGCCTTAATTGAATTAATACGTTGTACACCTAAATTTGATTATTAATAGGACTATTGAATAAGATTTGCATGTGGCTACATATTTTATACATATTTAATTGTTATGATTATGTATATTTGTTTATTTAGTTGTTTTATTTTTTATTGTACATTACTTGTTTTTTGTTTATTAATTGTGTTAGACATGTTTATAAACGAAAAGGGTAATTTTTTAATAGAAAAATAATACGGACTAAATAATGGCGAAATTGTTTTGGTTTTTAAGAATAAATCTCAAAGGATTGGTTGATTGATGTTTTTGTACGTAATGGTTAAATAGGCTCGACCGAAGTTTACACACTATAAGATGGGTATAAGGATGGCTTCGCATTAAATTGTTGCCTTAGAGAGACAACATTCTGTCTTAACGCTCGTTTGAGTGTAAATTAGACTTACCGAACAACCATTACATGTACACTGTCATCTTAAGGGTGAATTAACCACAATTCCACAATGATTATCCGAAACACTAAGCTTTCGGGCTTATGCAAAAGTACGATATAGTGGACGATAATTGTCGGTAATTCTTTAATTGGTGAACCCGATACCTCAATCAAAACTTTGTTATTTTACTCTTAGCAAATTGGTAACAAAAATGTTTTGAAAAACCAATGTTATGAAGTTGTATGCATGCTTCTTCATACATTATTTTGATTACACGTCAAAATTTAATACCCTTATAAAATTAAGTCGAATGCCATCTAATTAAGAACACTTGAAGTTGTAATTTACATCATGTGAGAACTTGGCGAGATTGCAATGGAGAGGTAAATTTCATAAATTCATTGCTAGCAGATCAACTGATGTGATGGATTTGTGAGTTTACAGTTTTTAAGTTAGACGACTTCAATTGAGTATGAAGTGAGATCTTAGACTCAAGGCATTAAGATGGGGATCAAACATGCTTACATTACAAAAGTTTTGTGATTGTAAATCCCATAAATTTAGGAATTGCAATATGATATTGGCAATTATTGTTCGACAATTACCTTGTTGGATACTATCATTACTAGCAGATCAACTGATGTAATGGTACTATGTCAATTAGGATCCTAGCTTTAAGAAAATACTATGGTTTATATGTATATTTACCAATGGGTATTTTATTTTCTTAAAGATCTAATTATCGAAAATACTGAAATTGAATTTTGTAATTCGTTTTAATGTATTAATGTAACGTTCAAACCGTAAACGCACTTTGGGCTTTGGTAAATTGATTTCGTTCTGTTTTCAAACAAATGTTTGATTAAGAATAATTTACTTAAAAGACAAAAGAAGTCTCCTTTCTATGAAAGAAGAGTGAGACACAATCCTGTTCCTTTTCATGAATGAGAAAGGATAATAGGAATATTAGATATGTCTAAATTCTAATATAACTCATAGCAATTTTTTTTTTAATAGTTAAGAAAATTGCGAATATTTTCCATGGAGATTTTATCATCCTCATTTGGTGATTAAATTCTTAGTAACAAATATGATATTTGGTTAACAGAAAATTATGTATGACATTTTATGAGTTATTATAATTAGAAGTTAGACTAATTACTGCAAAATGTTTAAAGTCAAATTAGTTGTTTTGACTATTTTAAAGATGCTACATACATTGTAGGATGGTAGACCTGTTAAGGAAAAAAATTGCATGCCCAATTTTTCAAGTTAATAGTATTGGTGGATAGTCCATCATTTACGTAGTAGAATACACTATTTAGTGCATAAGTAATTGTTACATATGTATCTTCAAAGGTGTAGGAAAGTTATAAACACACTATTTTCTTTCACTGGATATGAAACATTTACAATGTTGTCAAATTCAGTGGGAGTATTGTGTACTTATTACTGAATAAGGAATTATTTTAATGACCTTTAATTCAGTGGGAGTTACAAGCTTTGACATCTTGGTAGCTAAAGATAATTACTTTCCAAGTGTAGAAACTCATACTTTTAAGGATAGTCTTGTACGTTTTCTTACTAGACATTGTTGTTCTACATCTACTTGTTATGCTAAAATCTATGACACAATCATATTGATCACATAAACAAATGCATGGCGTGTTGTTTATCAACTATATGAGGTTGTTTCATGCACAAGTGGGAGAAATGTTATCTTTATTGTGTGCAAGAAACAACTCATAAAGATATGATTTAATGGATTCTCTTGACTACAAGGTAAGAGAATAATGTTCTAATATGAATTATACTAAGATAATTCTAGAAACACTTGGTGTTACAATTTATGGTATGTGAGAGCTTAGCTAGATTGCAACAACAAGGTGAATTTCATATTTCATTACTAGCAGATCAACTCATGTAATTGAACTATGCGAATTTGCAGTTTCTAAATTAGAATAATGTTCTAATATGAATTATACTAAGCTAATTCAAGAAACACTTGGTATTACAATTTACGTTATGTGAGAGCTTAACTAGATTGCAATAACAAGGTGAATTTCATATTTTCATTACTAGCAGATCAACTGATGTAATTAAACTATGAGAATTTGCAGTTTTTAAATTAGATACCTATTAGAACATGTGTCAATATGATATCAAGACTACTTTAATTTGTTTATTTATGAATTCATGGAATGACATAAATTAATAAAGTAATCTAATGCTGCTTCAATCTGAATATTTATGTGTTCTTGGAATGACATAAATAAATGAATAAATAATGTTGTTTACATTATTGTGAAGTAATATATTAACTTGAAATTACTATTGAAACCAAAAGATGGTGTTCATAATTACTTTAGTTAAACATGTTTATATTTCATTGTAAAGATATAAACATAAAGTCTTTTAATTGTTACAAGACTTATAATAAAGTAAGACGTTATCTTGTTGTGTTTTTTAATTAAGACATATACATGAAGTTATTAAATAGTTAAATAACTTATAATGTATAGTGGGGTTATAACAGTTTATGTTTTCTTATAAAGACATGAACATGAAGTGACTTTGCAAAAAGTACTTGTGTTATAAAGCATGTAATTGGCTTGAAAATTATTATACCATTAAAATGCATTAGTTGGTAAATAGACAAGTCAAAAGAAAATATGGATATCTTAAATATTGTTAGATTATCTTACAATATTAATACTAATGAAATACCAAATGTTTATGGTATGTTCAGTTAGGAAAATTAAACTCTTGTTATATTGTTTGATTAAAGATAACTATGACTTCTTTTCTTCCAAAAGTTATCAAGGTTAGAATGTTGAGTATGACTTGGACATATTTAATAAAACTCCAACATAGAAGATTAATAAGACATTATCATATGATGGAATGTGATGAATCACATTAAGTCTTAAATTGAAGTTCTAAATTTGTTTAACTGCTTATGAAGAGGTTATTAACAAAGTAAAGTCAGGAACTGTCAATAAGTATTTGTAATATCCCAAAAGAGAACATTGTATTGTTGCTTTATTTGCTAAGAATTTAAAGATAGTCTTTAAATTGCTAAAAGCAAGTGGGAGTTTTGATCTTTAAAAGATAAAATTACAAGATACATAATCTTCTAAAATACACTAGTAAATATCATGATGAAGTTTGATATTTGAATGTTAAATATCAGCATGATAATAAAGTTTGACATTTAAATGTTAAATGTTAAATCTCAAAATGATGGAATTGTCATTAAGAGAATAGTAATATATCTCAGATATTTGATTAATATGCTGAGTGTTATGATTTACAGGATTATTGTAAACCTGATAATCATTATAATACATTACCAATTATGAAATTGGGTAAAGTACACATGCTATGAATGATTAAGATGCAATCTATAAAGATAATCAATTTTAGAAACTTGGTTTATCTTAATAGTTAGACTAGAAAATGAAGATGAGTTTCTTCAAAGATAAAGTAACCCTTATGGTTTAAATCTTTGTATAGAAATCATATGGACAATATTGTGCACGTATTTAATGCATGTCTTATGACAAGATTATTAATCACATTAAACAATTAACTGTGATTGAATATTCTATTATAAACACATTAAATATATAAAGATTATGATTGTCATATTTAGTTTCATTTATATGAAATTGACAATAGAATATCAAAACTCTTTCATGAGTGATTACTTGAGCGAGGACGATAAGTAATCAAAAGGAGTTTATGAATTCAAATAAATCTTTGGAAGTGTACAAAGTGCAATAATCCATGGATGGATAAATGCATGCATCTAGAAGATTACTCTTATGTTTAATTATTAAATTCATGTTTTGATTTATAATTGAAATAAGATAATTTCTAAGTATTCCTAAAAGCTAGTGGGAGTATTATGTTTAATTTCTTAAAATCATATATGTTGTAGAACATATAAAAGGTAACATTCCATATAAGTTAAAAGTTAAGTCTTAGTTTGGAATGAAACTTTAAAGATTTAGGAAATAAGACATACAACCTTGGAATGAATGTTTATTGTTGAAACATGAGCGGGAAATAAATCTAATATAACATGATATATTATTATTTAGAAAGTCTAAATGGATATGTACAACATAAATAAAATTTAAGTATGACTCATAGATTTTTCATGTATATCATGTTTTGTTGTATCATACTTGATTACAAGATGATTTGACAATATTAATATCTAATTAAAAGTTATTAGATAACTTGTGTAATATTCTAAAAAGAATATGTTTGATTATAGAATTACATCTAAATCTGGAAAAGCTTCGAAATTCTATAGATGAACAATTTTTCAATTGTTGTGAAAATTGTCATAGCCAACAAACTTGAAAGTTTGAAGGGTATCAAACATTACACAATAGATATTAATGTTTACGGAAATCATACTATATTATAATGGAGGAAGGCCTACTATTAATAGAAATACTTAAAATTAAGCAATACAACTTCTAAAGCTATAAGTACAACAATCAATGCTACTTATAGAAATTCTTATCATATTTAATTCTAACATACAATTAATACTAACATTAATACAATAAATAAATCATTATATATATTAAATACAATTAATTAAGTGGTCAATAAATACAATTAATGCACTTATTAAAACACCCCTTACATAAGAAATACAAATTATCAAGCATATTATACAACCAACTTAAACACAATTCCTGCATTAAATGTCACTAATACAAATAATAAAACATATTATACAAATATTCAAGCCCGAACAGGCAATGGGGCAAATGGGCTCGAGCCCGAACGGGCACGGGTCGAACGGGCTCGAGCCAACGAGCTCGAGCCCGAATGAATACGAGCTAAACGAAATTTTTTATATCCGTAAATTTATTGTCAAAAAGAACATAATAAACTAAAATTATGTTCACATATTGTACAAACCAAGCAAACTACTAAACAAAAAAATAATAAAATAAATAATAAATAAAATAATACAAACTAAGCAAAATTTCATCAAACTTTTGCTTTAAAAAACTAATCAGTAAAACTATTGCCAAAAAATGTATATATAAAATAAATTATTAGCCGAAAAATTTAAATTACATGATGCCCGCAGCTGCATCGCGCGGGGACCCTGCTAGTTTTTAATAGTATATTGTTGTTGCATACAATGATGCTAATGAAATTGAGATGACACTCAATACTATTTATGGTAAGGATTTCATCCTTGACTATTACTAGTTATGCTTACTAAAAGCATAGTTGCATTATACATTAAGAGAATAAGAATACTTTAAACTTTAAAATGTTTGGAAGTTTAATTATCATAAATTGGTGGTTAAGGATGTCACACCTTTTATGAAATATTATATGGCATTGTCAAAAATAGTTGAGTATGCACATACAAGAACTTCACTAGTTGAATTCTTGAAATAAGTATTCTTAAAATTCCGATAGATCAAAGTTGGATGATTTATGTTTTATCAACAAGTAGGAATGTCATTACTTGAGACATAATTCATCAACAAGAGTTATCATGCATTGATCTATTTAGTATTTGGATAAGGGATGTTAAACAATTATTATAATAAAATTAAATACATGGTATGTTTAATTTATAATAAATTGTATCTTGTATTTGTATGTTTAATCCATGAATAAATGTTATTCTAAATTGTCCGTTGTCAGTTAATAATATGGGAATATTATTAAATCAAGACAAATCTGAAGGTTGGTATAATATACTTAAAATATATTGATGCGTAGTCATGCCATTTCAGATGATATTTAATGATACCGAATATAGGACTTATCCCAACTACATGATGTTACTTTATGGATTTTGTTATTAAGTAAATCATGAGAAGTTATCCTCAGACTTGAGATGCAAGATAAGTGTCATGAATGTAGTACATTTTTGTGGAACAACTTAACGCTATACGTAACTGGTAGTCATAAGGGTTGTTTTCGGAAGTGTTACAAAGTTTGTGGGTTTTGCTTGTAGTCAAGATAGAATTTATTCCTTCAAATTTATTTTTGGAGTTTAATACTGCTGGGCCCCTCGTAGGATTGGTAAGATGTATGTGTGGCCACACCCAAGATCTCCCCTGAATATGTTCAGAAGATTTGGTAATCTTGCTCAATCATAAACAACGAGAAACAGAATGGTTAATTAAGGAATGACTTTAATCCATATCCTTATTAACATGGTATTAGAAACAAAAGGATAATAATAATGAGAAATCATTAAAAGGTTTTCCAGGAGCCTTACCCGAGATCGTACTAGAGGCATCGGCGTGTTGCAAGACGCTAATCGATGTGATTACACTATTAAAATATGTCCAAGTGGGAGCTGTTAGATTATGGACATTATTTTAGTAGTCGTATGTTAGGATCGAACTCGAGATCACGGGATTGCACACAATACGTATGAAGAGAAAAAGAAATAATTATTTATAAATGTTATAAGTAATTATTAATAAACACAAAACTAATAATAGTAATTAGTATTTAATGATAAATTACTAATGACCTATTAACGAAGATTAGGAAAGTAATACTAAGGAAAATTTAGAAACAAGGGAAGGTTCCGGAATCCCCTAGGGGACTCCACAACCGATCGGCCAAAAGGGGGGGTATTCCACCTCCTTATTGCCTTGAGCTCCAAGTATTCATTAGTATAAATACTAACCCAAGATTCATTGTTTCTCATAACTTGTACACACACATCTTGGTGTTTTCTCTCCTTTTCTTTGTCCCATAATCGATCCATCAAAACAATCCCATAAGGGATTCGATTTTTATTGATCAACAAAGTTTTGTGTTTAATTACTTGCATAAACTTTTTCTTGAATTAGTACGTGTGTACAAGAACGTGAATCAAACACACTATTGTTTGATTCTTGGATTGAATTACAAAAGAGGTAAGGGGTAATTCTTGTAATCCACATAAACCCTAATTAGGGTTCTTGATTGAAGATTGCAATTTGATTCTTGTTCGGGCTAGAATCACAAAGGTATGTTTACTATTTAATATTGATTAATTAATTACATGTTATTTGATCTTGTTATAATTGCTTCCGCTATGCTCACTTGATGTGTTTGGTTTATTTATATGAATGTCATGATATAATAATTCAACATTTTGATCTATAATGCTGAATTGCTGATTGCTAGAAGTTATATACTGCTTTTTATACAAAGCTAACTAATATGGTGCAAACCCAAATTACCCCTCATATTATGTTTGTATTGTAAATCAAAAACTTGCTATAGATAATCATTATGAGGTGATCTGCACACAACCAAAATTACTTGCATATGGCTAACACTTTTCAATGTTAAAGTTTTTACTCTTACGCCGTGAGTTTTGATTGTGTACGAATCACATCACGGGTGTTTGAAAATGATAGACATTTTGTTATCTTCTATAAAATTTTGATCCTTTGTTTCCTGAAGTCCATTCTAAGACAAGATCAGGAAAAGCAGGGAGTTAAAATTTAATATTTTGTCTATGTCATATGTCCATGGAAAGGGGTACAACGATTATTGAAAAAGAAAAAAGAAGTCAAACTCTACATATAATAGTTCTTATATATTCAAAGATCACAACTAGTTAGAGAGTGGTACACCACATTTTCTTCCAAATTAACTAGGGGAGATTTACATTTACACCCCAGAGTTATGAAAATTTATATTCACACCCTACATTATGAAAACTTGTCACAAGTTATCATCCCGGACTAGTTCATGGAATTAGTTTTTCTTTCCTCATAACATCAATCCAATGTGTTATCGACTCGAGTGCATGATATCGTTCTGTGAACCCGAGTCGGTCTGCTTTAGCCCTTGTCCCTAGCATCTTTACTGGACAACGAAACAAAGCATCCAAGAAATACCAATTAGCCAAATCCTCCATCTCAGTCTCGACCAAACCCTCTTTTCTCACTATCTCTTTCCAAACCGCCCCCATATCGCGCATAGACATTGAATACGTAAAATCCTCTGACATCATTTCCCATGGCACTATTGCTCCAAACTTTTCCCCGATTGGTGCCCATATATCCTTCCAAGTTGAATCATCTCCGTTTATTGAATTGAACGCTTGCCCATCATTTGATTGAACCAAATCATTTGTGGCTGCCCAAATTTGTTGTTTGGCCACAAGCCTGGCATCTGAGCTATCAATGAACTGCTCCTCCCAACACTCTTTTCTTCCCCCGAATATAAAGGGAAGATTTAAATACTTACAAATTGTCCCGTAAACGCATAAACTTCCCATGAAGTTATACAAAGTCTTTTGAGAACTCCCTATGATCAAACCAGGTCGATGAACTGACCATGGAACCATGCCTGCTAGCCTCTCTTTAAGTAGGTCTTCAAGACCATAATAAAAATTACACCCCACTTGTGTTTCAACTCTAGGACAATTCTCGTCATAGTAACAAACCTTTTTGACCATATTATCAAAAGAACCTCCATTTAGAGACACATAATGTTTTGTCCCAGTTTGAAGCGAGAAATGCTTCAAACCATTGGCTCTTGGGAGGATTGAGTCCAAAGCATTAGACATCATGCTTTTGTTTTGCTCGTAACATTCAATGCTATCCAGGGGAAACTGGCTAGCCCAAGTGACCCAAAACACATGAGTCACATCATGCAAATGAGACAACTTCATTTGTGTTTCAAAAGGGTCAAGAAGGTTGCATGAAATGAAATGATAATTTGGGTTCGTTTTTGATTTCTTGATCATCGCTATCTCAGGCCTCCTTGCTACGCCGTAAACTTTCCATTTGGATCTTGCAAGTAGCTTCTCAAGAAGCTGTTTTCCAACAAGACCAGTTACTCCAAAGATGATGGCAACACCTTTTGGAGCCTTTTTAACTTTCTTCTGAAGCTTTTCAACAGCCATTTTTTAAGGGGTTTATGTTCTCAGTAGCTTATGAGATTGGTTATAATTTGGTATGGTATTATTGGATGAACTATGAGGGTTTATATAGTTGTGCATGATGTTTGCTAATCCACTTTTTGAACCATCTTAAGGCTTACCAACTGTCATAGAATAGTTTATTCAAAAAATATACTAGTATATCAAATGTATGCATTGACTAATCAAACATATCAATAGGATCTTTTATGATCTTGAGGTAGTGAATTTCGAATCTTTATAATCTTTAATTTTTGAGTTCGAGTCATTTTGTAAGCGGGTGTATCTAATAACAAAGTCAGAAAATCTACAAAGAATAACTAAACTTAGAAATTGTTTATTGTATTTTTTTGGGAGCGAAACTATTTTGTTGTGGGGAGTATACAAAAGTTTTATAATAGCTCAGCCAATTACAAACAGCAAATCTATCACTATATAATCAAGTATTTAAAATATACATAATCTATATATTTAAAATCTTTTCCAAAGGGAAATAATTAAAATCTTGATTTTTAAGTTTAATGATCCGCAGTGGAATGCTCATTTGCTTATGGGAAAATAATCCCTAGAACTTTGTCTGCTGCTAGGTATAAACAAGAGATCAATTGTATAAAATCATAAAGTTGAAGACTGTAAAGTGAAAGTTTTAAATTTCACTTTTCAAACAAAGGCGGTTAACTTTGTACAGTAGCAATGTTATTCCCTTTGTTTATTTACGGGCAATTTCATATTTATCCAACTTAAACATAATAATGTCATATTTACCCAAAACATGCTTTAATTGCATTGTAAATCATGTATTCAAAACTTGTATTTTGGGTATATATATGACATTTTCATGTTTAGATTGGATAAATATGGAATTATCCCGTTTATTTATTTCTAGAATAATACGTACTTCTTAATATATAGGGAGGTGCTTTGCACACATTTTCTTTTTAGAAAGTCAATATATTCTAGAGAACCTCGAAAAAGTCCACATTACAATACAAGGCACCCCGTTCGATTAACGAAATAAATTAAAGAGAAAGGGCCGAAAGGAAATAAGCTTAAATACAAATAAAAGAAACGAAACAAAAACTAGAAGCCTACATTTGTTATTTGCACACTTCGTTGTACATACAGTTAAACCATGCTATAAATAATGTACAAGTACATGATGAACTTAATAAAGTGTCCAAATAAAACTTGAGAGTGTGCGACAACAATTTCACTTTTAGCGCGACAACGATCTTGACTTGACTTTTATTGACTTTGACTTTTTGACTTTACCATTTTTGATGGAACCTTTAGCGGCTACAAGTCGACGCTAAAGGTTTTGACTTTTATTGACCAAAACCTTTAGCGACTGTAAGTACTGGTGTCATTTGGGTTGATCAGGTCGGGTTCAGGTCAAGCCTCCAAAAAGAATACCCCAACCCGACCTTGTTTAGATATCGGGTCACTCGGGTAGGGTCATCTCGGGTTCGGGTCTAGGTCCATTTACTTCAATATGTTTATTGTTAATTGACTCGGGTTGGTCATGTTCGGGTCAAGGCTAAAATAAACATACCCGAACCCGACCTTGTTTAGAACTCGGGTCGATTCGGTTTGACCCGATTGACCCGAATATAATTTTGAACCCGATTGACCCGACCCGACCCGAATTGGCTCGAGTTGGGTTCGGGTCGGGTCAGCCCGAATGACACCCCTAACTACAAGTCGTCGTTAAAGGATTTGACTTTCATTGACCAAATTTTTTGGCGACCGCTTTTAGCGACTATTTGTGGTCTCTAAAGATTTGACTTTCGTTGACTAAACTAAAATGGCGACCATCTTTAGCGACGAAATGTCATCGCTAAATATTTGACTTTTGTTGACTAAAATAAAATTGCAACCACATTTAAAGACGATATGTCGTCAGCCCAGGCTGTTTTAGCTTGTTTTCCCATGCTTCCCGACCCGATTTTCCAGATTTTCCCACAATCAATTTTCTAGATTTTCAAATCAACACAAACAATAACTAAATGATATGATTACATTCCATATTGTTCTACAACTACAAGTGGTTCAGCGACAAAGTTCGAAGACTTTAACATAAATTGTTCAAAGACATAAACATAAATTGTTCAACAAACTAACCTAAACAAGTTCAACAAACCAACCTACTCATCTCCGGGGTCGGCAGCATCTTCATCAGCATCGACAAACTTTTATCCTCACCACACTTACCACACTCACCACCATCTCACCCACTACCACCAATCCAGCACCACCACCCGGTTTTGTAGCTTATGTAGATGGATCCATATGAAGTTTTTAAGTGTTCCTGCGGAAAAGGAGATGTAGTGCTAAGAAAATCACATCAACCTCAAAGTCATGGTAGACTTTACTATGCATGTTCTCGTTCAAAGATGAACAATCAAAAATATTTTATTTATGTAATATATAAATAATTTGGTTGCTAAAAAAATATTTCTTATCATTTCCTCAGTTTGTAACAGCAACACAACAAGATTATAGATGTGAATATTTTTTTATGGAAGGATGATCTCCGGATCCGTCTAAGTTCTTCTCCTGAACCTTCAACACCTTCAAGTTATTCTCCGGGACCTTCAACATCTCCAAGTTCTTCTCTGAGACCTTCTGAAAATGCACCAAATCTTGAAAAGGCAGAGTGCTCAAACTGCAAGTCCTTGGCTCTAAAGATAAAGATATTGTACGCAACAATAGATATGGAAAGGCATCTCGAGGACCATATATATCAGTCAGCTGCAATATTGTAGGAGCTTTTAAATGACATGGAAAAACTTAGTGTGGAGTAGTAATTCATATGTTTATTTAAATGTGTTAATTTTGAATGTTTATTTGCATGTGTTAATGTTTAAACATTTATCAATTTGGAATGTAATTTGTATATTTTAATTAATTGTTTTGGTGAATTGGGGTAGTGGTAGCCATGCAGAAATTGGCTCTACACGTACGACATACTTAATGAGACCTAATGTGGCTTTTGAGTGTCAAAGTTGTGACGAATGTATATTATATCTGGCTACAACTGTGACTCCGGGTAACATGTGTAAACTATATCCATTATATTTTTTTAGCCATTTGACAAAAACACTATTTTTCTCCTAACACCCTTTCCATCATGTACCTCGATGTACCTCGGCAACAGCTATACACACGAACTGGCCACACATTTGACAAAAAGAATACACATTACCAAGGATATCAAGTGGGATTTCAACACGTATGCAAATATGCAATGAACAACATCGAGGTATGAAAAGGCCAAGTTGCAATCAATTATTAAGATTATGTGTTTGAAGGATGCGTGCAACACAGGTGGATTTCAGGGGATACTAATTTCCATTTAATTATTAAATTATTTCAAAACACTTTTAAAGCTAGCATTTCCCAACTTATAAAGCGTTAGACAACGTAGATTAAGTTAAAAATGGTCAATACTTGTAACATTCGTATATGCATGGCATGTAACTATGTAAGATCTCGTCACTCTTTTGTCTTGGTTCCTCATTCTCCTATCCAATTCCGTTGAAACGGATAGACTTGTCTTCTTTCATGTCCTCCTATTGATGCTTTTGTCGCATGTCGATATGCAAATCCAATGTATGTGAATGACTTGTTATACTTGTGTACATGTTTGATTATGTTATATCTGGTTAACATGTAGCTTCTATTTATAGTTGCGAGTAAAAGTTTTTATTTGTACATAGATGTTCGATAAAATAGTTGAAAATGTAAAATGTCCCTAAAGAGCATCATGTTTCAAAATTACCATTAACCGAAAAGACGTGGAATCAAGTCGTAAGTAACAATAAAATGCATTATAAAACGTCAAAATTATGATGCTATATGTCTTTAGTGTTAGAAAATGACATGCAACTATACAAGAACATGCAACGCAAATCCACGTAAAAACCACTTCTTTTAAAGCAATTATTGAAACAAAGCGATGCTATACATGAGTAGGGGTGAGGAAAAAATCAAAATCAAACCAAAAATTAAAGAAAAAAAAATCAAACTGATATACTATATCGAAACTAAAAATATGATGGTTTAGCTTTTACTATTCTATAAACCAAAAATTTTGGTTTTTGTCGAAAACCAAAACAAATCAATTTTATTATATAATATACATTTAGTACTCATTCTATTTTAAATTATATGTCCACTTTTAGTTTGCACAAAATTCAAGAAATTTCTACTAAATACTCTATTCATCAATCAAATATCATCTCTCTCCATTAAAGTCTTTTTTGATTGGTTGAACGTAAATGTTGCCCATATGGTGAAGTGGGCAATAAAGGGATTGCTCATTTAATTTCTCATCTCAGGAGTTTACACCTTCCGGCCGATGAATGTAAATGTGTCTTACGTGAGGCTATTTCTACGGACCATGGATTATTTATGGCATTCGAAGAAACTTTGAAGGCATTTGGCCAATGGTTATGTGGTGACTATATGACTTTACATGTTGTGTATCGTGCTTGTCATCACCCGGATGGTCTTGTCATTTTTTTCTAAAGGGCCTAACGACATGAGTGGATACATTGTTGGCATTTAAAAGCCGTCTAATAAGGAGTCCAAGACAAAAGTAATTGAGGGGTTGGTTTTGGATGTTGATCTTCTTGATCGTGTTTTTAAAGTGCCTCTCACTACCGTCAAATCTATCCATCATGGTTGTCGTCTCGCCTTTACATAGGTGTTGAAAACAGTTCTTTACAAGGTGGTTGCCCAGCCCGGCTCTATCGATGCATGGGTTAGGTTGTTACTTTTTCCATGTTGTACGTTACAGGTATATAGGCCCAAAAATAGACAAGAACGTAGATCCGATAGAAAATCCTTGCAACAAACTTCTATCTTGAAGTCTCTGGCTACATGGGGGGAAGATGTATTTAAAATTATGTTAGATGGTTATAGGTTGTGGTCCTTGGGTTAGAGTGGAGGTGATTTTCTAGAGGAGGGAATAACGGGTAACACCAACATCAAGCAGTGTCTTCGCAAGGTTGTTGATGGGCATTTTACAGCAGCAGTGAAAGTGTTATCCTCCTCCGGTGTTGCTCCATATTTTGATGATACCATTAAAGCCTTGGAGGCTAAGAATCCTTACAAGCAACCCCCATCCATGCCGAGCAACATATTTTCTGAACCTCCCTTTGTAGCAGAGGTTGATAGTCTTTGGTTGTATCAAATCGTTCCCTAAAGGTACTTCATGTGGAAGAGATGGTTAAAGGGCACAACATATTTTAGATGCTTTATGTGGAGAGGGGTCTACTACCTCCACATATCTCTTACAAGTAATCACTTCAGTCGTTAATTTGTGGTTAGCGGGATGGTGTCCGCCTGTTTTAGCAGAGTTTGTCCATCTGCCCTCTCACGCCACTCCTTAAACCAGATAACGGGATTCGGCCTATTGTAGTAGGCACTATATGAAGACGTTTGGTTTCCAAGGTTGCTGTC
Organism: Artemisia argyi; assembly: GCA_030686995.1. Taxonomy (NCBI): domain Eukaryota; kingdom Viridiplantae; phylum Streptophyta; class Magnoliopsida; order Asterales; family Asteraceae; genus Artemisia; species Artemisia argyi. The sequence continues at coordinate 163,521,985 of CM060681.1, forward strand.
AAAGGTGTGGGTAAAGAAATGGCCAAGTACCTCAGTGATTTCAGTTTGGATTCAGAGTGTCGGGTGGCATTGAGGATGTTTTGCATAGCGCCAATAGCGTGTTGAGTGAATATCACAATGATGGGTCTCTTGCAACGCTTACAATGGACTTCTTGAATACATTTAGTCCTGTAGACAGATTAGCATTACTCCACGAGGTTAGGGTGAGGTGTCCATCTATTTCTTTGTGGGTGGATTTCTTATATGGGCAAGCAACGAGGTTGTATATAGGAGACATACATATCGAGTCTACCACTGAGGTGCAGCAAGGCGACCCGTTGGGACCTCTTCTTTTTGCTCTGGTATTGCACCCGCTATTACATAAGATCAGAGACAATTGCAAGCTTGTTTTCATGCTTGATATCTTGATGATGGGACTGTTATTGGAGATTCAAAAGAGGTGGCCAAGGTGTTAGACATTATAAGGGTAAGTGGTCCAGGTTTGGGTCTTGAACTTAATATCAAGAAAGCAGAGATATTTTGGCCCTCGTGTAATGGTATGAAGCTTCGAGAGGGTTTATTCCCTGTAGATATTTGAAGGTTGTCATTAGGTGTGAAGCTTCTTGGGGGAGCTGTTAGTAGAGACATGGATTTTATTAGTAAGTTGGCTATAAGGAGAGTTGCGAATACTGTTGATTTTATGAGTCTTCTTTCACAGTTACACGACCCGCAGAGTGAGCTCATTTTGCTTCGATAATGTATGGGTATTGCAAAGCTCTTTTTTAGTTTAAGGACTTGTCAACCTGTAAACATGGAAGATACGGCCTTGTTCTTTGACAAAGGGTTGCATGGGTCGATCGAGAACATGGTGGTTTGTGGAGGGCCTTTCTTTAGAAACTTGTAGTGGCAACTCGCTTCTTTACCCATTGGATTTGGCGGTTTGGGCTTGTACTTGGCAAAAGTGGTTTCCTCTTATGCTTTTGTAGCCTCGAGGGCCCAATCTTGGGTGCTAAAAGACCACATCTTACGAGACATTAGCATATGTGGTATGGATGATGATTTTGTTTGTGCTCTGGATTGTCTTCATGATATGATTCCAGGCTTTGATTTTAGTTGTTTCACTAATAAGGACACCACCCCCTCTAAACCCTAGCAAATATTGGCTAGTGCACTTTTTAGTGAAATGGTCAACGATATGAAAGTCTACTTTGATATGAGTGTGAGATAGAAAGCAGTTTTTGAGTGTCTACAGGCACCACATGCCCATGATTTTCTTCTAACTATCCCCATAGACTGTCTAGGTCAACATACGTCACCGGTGGAATATCGTACTATCCTTAAGTATTGCCTTACGATTCCTTTATTGTCGGTTGATGAGATATGCCCAGTTTGTTGCAAGGCATGTTTAGATTCATTTGGAGAACATGCGGTTCACTGCAAAGAACTCTCAGGCTTCAAGTACAGACATGATATGGTTAGGGATGTCCTCTTTGACGTATGTAGGTGTGTCGGGATCTCTGCCAAGAAAGAAGCACCTGTGAACTTTTTGACTAACCTGTTGGATGGAAAATCTACACTCAGATCGACAAACATTTTGATTTTTTGATGGGTTGGAGGGAAACATGCATGTGTGGATCTAATTGGGGTTTCTCCTCTTGTGGGTTTGAGTAACCGGGGTTTTACAGTGAGACAGGTTTCTTTGAAAGCCGCCTCGTAGAAAGTGGTAAAACACGAGAAAGCATGCATTGAAAATCAACATGTTTTTATTCTTTTCGCGTTTGATACTTTTGATTTTCTTGCACCTGAGGCAGTGGAGCTTCTTAACAGAGTTCATCATGTTATGTATAGTAGTATTATGACACCTAGATCCACAAATATTGTTTTTAAGAGAATTAACTTTGCAATCCAAAAAGACTTGGCGACGCTTGTTGCTTGTTTGCCTTCTAACTCTGTAAATCTAATTTAATTCATGAAATAAATATGACTTTATTAACTTTAAAAAATGGATGAAATATCAAAAGTAACAAATATTTTTGGACAACCAAAAATAGAAACAAGGACTAATAATTTGGTACGGAAGAAGTATAATATAAATAAATCAAATTTAGAAACTCGTATTAGCCATGAGGGATTATGTATAATATATATGTCTTGACGGTTATGTGTGTGTGTTTGACGTGTATGTGTATTTACCTGACAATAGTCAATATGCATGCGACAATGACCATATTATGTGTGTTGTGTGTGTGTGAGTGTGAGTGTGTGTCTTATTTATATATGTTTATGTATAAAAATTGGAATAAACTAGAAAATAAAGAGAAAACCGGTAACACAAGTTTGTTAGTAAGAATTCTGGAAACTTGAATATAAATGCTAAAAATCTGAATTAACTAAACAAAAAGAAAAGACATAAATACATCGTTGGTCCCTGAACTTTCCCAAAAACATTGCCTGGGACCCTAAGTTTCTAAAATCGTCGCCATGCGTCCAAACCTTGGGATTTTTAGGCTGAATGCGTCCCTTGACCAGTTTGGTCTCGGTCAACGCTCATTTTTTGGTATATTCCCAAGGGTATAATAGGCAAAACACATTTATAACTAGACTTTAGTTAATCAAACAAAAGTGATAGTTTAGGGACCAACTAAGAACTTTACTTCGCAACTTCAGCCTATCTTCTCTGAAAACGCTAGTTATTATTCGCGCGATAACCAATCAACCCACTAACCAAACCCATTTACACACCAAAATTACACAAACCCTTAACCAGACCATCACCGGTAAATCAAAAACCAAAACAAGACCCAACTAAAATTCCAAGTTTCCAAAAATTTAATGTCTTTTGGAGATAATGTGATCACTGTTATGGAAGATTATATCAGCAACATGCCAGATAACATGACCACTAATATTATGAATCGCTTGCCACTAAAAGATGCGGTGAGGACCTGTATTTTATCGAGAAGCTGGCGGTTTAAGTGGACTTTGCTGACTGATGTCATAGTTGATGAGGATTTGTATTACTATTTAACAAATAACTTTGATGGGAGGCATATTACTGGTCTTTTACTTCAGCTTAATGGTCCAATAAAAAGGTTTGTCTTCTCCGTAGAGCCCAAAATGCTGTTTGGACAAGACGACTTGAATTATGAAGACATTCATGAGTGGTTTTTGTTTTTGGCTCGGGTAGGAGTTGAGGAGGTCACAATTCGAAACTGATATGGTGAACCATTTGCATTGTCAACCCAACTTTACTATCGTATGGAGTTGAAATTTCTAGAACTACATTGTTGCACTTTTCCCACTATGACAAGTTTTAGGGGTTTTCCAAAGCTACTCAGCTTAGAATTGTGTAATGTCAATTTTCATAGCGGTACAGTTTGAGAATTTGTTGCTGGTTGTCCCTTCCTTGAGTCTCTAAAAAGGATCATTGTACTACAAACGAGATGAGACTATAGGGTATTGCAATTCTTAGCAATTTGAAGAAGTTAAATTTGTCATTCGGTGTTTGGAACGAACCTATGACAATAACAACTTCCATTATCTTTCACTTGGTAACTCTTCCTAAACTTGAGACCCTTACCTCGGATTTTCATGACTGCAAGGTAAGACATATTTCAGTTTTTCAATTCAAATTACAGAATGTTAAAGTATAACATTTATGCAATGTTATCTTTGAAACTAAAGAAAATTTGACATTTTGTAGTTGTTGGCCAAAGGTACCTCTTGGATGAATGTCCGTATGGCCTTTGTATCCCTCAAGACTCTTGAGTTACCCGGGGTTGATTTTGGGAATAATGCAATGGTTTCATTAATCATTCAAATGATTCGTAGGTCTCCAAAGATGCAAATGCTACCAGAGTAAGTGGAATGCATATGTATGAAAGACATCATATTAAATTCCAATGGTTGTGCATCTCAATACTCTCTCATTTTGTCGGCCTTATACACGCTTAGTGTTGTACCTTTGGGTATTGATTTATTTGATGTAGAAAACAACACAATGAGCCCGAGGCAGCTTTAGAGGGTGGTGTTTCGTTCTTTCCCTAGAACAGAGAATCAAATAGCCATGATAAAGTTCATACTTGCATGTTCCCCTTTACTCAAGAAAATTTATATCCATGACTGCAATTTGAGTCATGATGAGAATGAAAAAATCAAGATGAACTGGGAGTTGGCAAGGAGGCTGTTGACACTCCATCGAGCTTCCCCGCCAGCTGGGGTAGAATTCTTTTACCGTTTCTAGTTTATGTATGGGTTGAATACCCTAAGACAACTATTATCGTATAAGTATGTTGCTATTTCGTTGTTGGTTGTGAATATGTTTGTGCTACCTATGTTGCTCACCAAATTCAATGGGAAGTTTGACTTTAGGAAGTCAAACTTGCAAATGGTAAAGGTTATTTGGCATTTGCATTTTGACTAACCAAAGTCAAAATTGCCATTCCATTATTAAATCCAATTTAGAATGTGCACTTTTAAATTTCTAATGTAAATCTTGCAAAAACATTATTAAACAAATCACATTTACCATTTTCAAGTTTGACTTTAGAAAGTCTAACTAAAAATGGTTAGTGGCCTTTACCATTTCCAGTTTAAGTTTCTAAATACAAACTTGCCAATTCCATTTGTGAGTCAAATGTGGTAAAAAAAATATTTTTACACAATACGTATGACTTGTGATTGAATATGCAAAGGCACAAAAATAACCATACTTTATTTGTTATGTGGCTTCATTTTGTGTGTGTGTGTTTGCCAATTTTCACGTATTTTGAGTAATATGCAAAGACACAAAAATAACCATACTTTATTTGTTATGTGGCTTCATTTTGTGTGTGTGTGTTTGCCAATTTTCACGTATTTTGAGTAATGAATATATGTGTTTGACTTTCGTATGGGTCGGTAAGGATTTAATGGGGTGCCATTAATTTTACACAACTTACACCGTAGGTCCATAAGCTTGTCAACTCAATATAACATATTGTGAACACGTCACTAAATTATGGGCGGGAATTTTGAGTAAGGCAACGAAAATCTAGACAACCTTAGGGACCAACTATGAAATAAAAAACGTTATTAAACCCTTCACCGACTCTTCCCTGAGACGGTATTAACTTTTTGCGCTTAAACCAATAACCCCAACCACAACCTTTAACTCACACATTTCCCCATGAAAGATTTCAAGATGTTGAATGAATTTATGGAAGTCTCTGATTCATCAAGTTTAAATGATCGTATGGGACTTTGGTTTATTCAAGAAGCTGTAGAAGAAGGGTTTTTTAAAACCCTTATTCGTGCCGCTATTGATCATCTAAAGAGGCTGATACCAAAGCGTAGGGAGTTGATTCAGGAGAATGAAGCTTTGGGACCGCGTGGTGTGGCGCTTGACTGTTTGGAGGCGTTAAGAAAAACCCAAGCCAGGCAAACTGACCTACTTGCTCGTTTGATCATCATGTATGATGAAGCAGATGATGGTATCCGCATGCAGGAAAGTTATGCTCAGAAAATGCTGAAAATAATTAGTCAAATGGGGTCTTTTGGGTATTTCCTGGGGTAGGTTAACGGGGTCTTTTGGGTTCTTGTTTTAGGATTTTAAGGTTCTTCTTGTAGTCTACGTGCCATTATGATGAATATATAAATCTATGTTTTAGCGTTTAATCTTCATGTATTCTCCTTTTTTGTGTACTGCTCGTATGACCAAAAACAAACACCCCTTTATGTTAGCATATCCAAAGACAGTGGTTTGGGGGCAAAATTCAAAGGCTTTTGATCATTAAATGTTATTGTATGGACAATGGTGGATTTATTATCAAAAAATTGTATGGTGTTAGTGTTGACAGTGGGAGGAAACAAGCGAATAGCACAAACCAAACACCCCTTTTATGTACTGTTTCTATCGGCAAAAAACAAATACCCCATCATATGAGGAAAACCAAACACAATGGCTATAAATTTTGTAACAGCAAAATCAAACACCCCTTTATTGACAACATTGTATTGTTTATGCCCCGTAATGACTTCCCTGAGTCAAACCTATTTACCAAATGACACAAATTGTAACATCTATAGGTTTGACTTCCCTAAGTCAAACCTATTTAGCAATGCACAACCAAAGCAAATAACACAAAATGCAAGTCTTGATTTGTAACATAATTAGTCAAAACTCAGGACTCCCATTTAGCAATTACACTTTAACTTTCCTTAATCATACCGCAAATGTTAAATGGGAGTTATGTACACACTCATGCCAAACACCCTTATAGTTGTGTTACTGTTACTTTCATCACATCTGGTCATCTGGAAACAATAAAAAGGAAACGGGTTGCCAAGTAAAGTTTATGGTTGGTTACTAAAATATTAGTCTTGGCTGATTAACTAGAGTGTAGTACACAGTTGCTCCCTTAAATTGAATGTCGTGTTTGATTAACTAAAGTGTAGTTATAAATGTGTTTTACCTGTTATACTATTGGGAATATACCAAAATATGACCGTTGACCGAGACCAAACTGGTCAAGGGATGCATTCGGCCTAAAAATCCCAAGGTTTGAACGCATGGAGACAATTTTAGAAACTTAAGGTCCCAATCGATGTTTTTGAGAAAGTTCAGGGACCAACGGTGTATTTTTGTCAAAAGAAAAAGAACCAATAATACCAATAAAAAAAAGTACATGAACATGCAAAGATTGATCAGTTTTGGTTTTGAATTTTGTGAAAAACAAAAATTGTGACTCAAACCTATAAGGCTAAACTCATGTGTATTATGAGTCAAACATCACTTAGGATGGTGGTAATAGGAGCGGGGTGTCCAACGGTTTGCCCCAAACCGCCGGGGAACACCGTCGTCACCTCAGCGGTTTGGTTGGGAGGTATGGTCCAGCGGTTACCTCGGAGGTATGAAGTGAACGTTTGAAAAATATGACCGTTAGTACTTGCTTTTTATGAGGTGGGTGAAAAAGGATTGGGAGGTATAAAAAAGATATGAGTGAGGTGAAATGATATTATTGGTTGGTTGAGGGATATGGAGAATTTTGGGAGTGATCATTGCCACCACCCTTAAGACTCGTTTTTATTACTACTAACTTTTTCCATGAAAACTTGAGTTCATTTTGGTAATAGTGAATTTTAAAAGGAGAATTTAGTCAAAGCGCCGGAGCCGAATAAAGGGTACGGCGTCAAAAGACAGCTTTGTGAGAAAGTTTTAAATAAACGAAACCATACACCAAGGCCCGATGCTGTGCTTCATGCACCTTCTTCCCTTTTTCCTTTTATACTTTTACGTTATAAAAACACATCCATATTTTAAAAACCATCAAGATACCTGTGCGACAACATATAAAAGTGAGAAATGTAACGATAGCGGAGGATGATAGATTGTAATAGCAATATTATGCTAATGGTGGTTGGTATAGAGAGTATATTTTCCAAAGAAAATAAGACAAGGTAAAATATAACCATTGACTCATCGAGGCATGTAACACAAATAAAACTGTCAAGATTATTATCATATGGTAATTAAATCTTTGTAGCAAAATTAAAGTGTTAAGATTATCATATCATAAGCCATTTCTTATGATGTTAAAAAAAAATAATCCATTTCTAAGTTGGTGTTTCATTTTATTAAACTAGTGAGACATGTTTTATGCAACGGTGATGAATAAAAATTATACAGTATTTACCTGTTGTGGTGATGATTGCAGGATTCGCTTGTTACAGTAAAAGTTTTAAAGTGAAGTTAGTGATTTTACAAATAAAGTTTTTGTATCTTCCTCAATAAAACTACTTCCGACCGATATACCAAGGGCCGGGCTATGTTTAAGATATACTGACATATGTAAATCGTTTATACCTTCAGACTAACTACATACTACTAGAAAAAATGTCATTAGCAACAATTATTTTAACAAAAATAGACAAATCGTTGCTAAATTATGCATTTAGCATCTAATTTTAGCAACAAAAACAATTAATCATAAATATTTGTTGTTAATTTAGCAACGACTAAGTAATTTTGTTGCAATCTAAAATTAGCACCGGTGGAGTTAGCAACTAACACCGATTGATGCTAATTCAACTGGTGCTAATTTGATAATACAACGAAATTGCTTTAGTCGTTGCTAAATTAGCAACAAATATTTATGGTCCTTTGTAGAAATAGCAACAAATTTTTTTGTTGCTAAAAAAATTGCAACTTTGTTATCGTTGCTAAAATTAGATGCTAAATGTACAATTTAGCAACGATGTCTCTATTGTTGTTTAAATAATTATTGCTAATGGCATTTTTTCTAGTAGTGTATACCTCGTTGAATTTAACTATTACCGACCAACTAGATATATCATCATTTATTGCATGTATTTTATTTTTAAACATATCACTTACGGCTACAAACAACAAAACCAAAAAGGAATATCTTTTTTTTACTATAAAACAAAACGCTAAGTATAGTTTTGACAATCAAATTATTAAATCATGTTTGTTAGTTGAAAGATGGAGGAAATTTCCGTAGATGCGATTGTGCATGAACGAAGTGCTTTCATCTATAATACATGTGTCTTTAGTTGCAATCCATTTATAAGGTCACCGGTGATTATTGCTCATATAAAATATAAAATCAAGATCAAATGTTTGTATATACCATTTTGTTAACCGTTGTAATTTATGTTTTAACTTTCTTTGAGAGGCATAATCTAATGTAAGGGGTAATTGCATATATACCCGCTAAAACTTAAATATTTGCATATTTTTCTATAATACAAGTTTTTTTAATGCATGATGTACAATGCAACTTAATCATGTTTTTGGTATAAACTATATGGTATTTGTGGTTATATACATGGTTTATAATATATGCACAACAAAAAATTATCAAGTAAAAACTATGTGGCCAAAACCCTAATTGATATCTCCTGATGAGACGTAACTTAACTTATTTTTTTTCAACTGCAGAAAATATAGAGCCAACCTAGCAAGGAGCTAGGAGAAAAGAAAGAGATGCAATGGTATTAAATCACTCAATCTAATTAAGAGAAAAAAATATTATGTCTAATTTTAATCCAATAAAAAAAATGGATAAGCTCAGTCTTTGATTTTTTGATAGCAAAGTTGAACTCATTTCTAGACCGCCATAGAAGCCAATAGGTAGTTTCGCAACGTCATCAAATAAGTTGAGGAAGAGAGCTTTTAGCGTGGCTTTTCTAGCGAGGCTAATTGCATCATCAATGCAAGTAACACTGAGGTTGGAAATGTGCCACCAACCCAAAACATCTTTCCAACCTTTAGTGGCAAGAGAGCAATCAAAGATATGCTCCTCTGTTTCGAAAGCATCGTCACAAACGGGGCACCTAACCGAGCTCAAGTAAATTCCCCTTGAATCCAAATTGATATGCGTCGGTAATCTTTGGTTAGCGATCCTTCGAGTTGATATGTTAACCTTTATTGGAAGGAGCTTATCCCATTTATGGTGAGGTTGATTCATGTTTATGGGCAGTTGAGTGATGCGGCGACAGAATAAGCTTATCGAGAAGGTTCTCGATTCATTAAGGCATGTTATGTGAAGGGTCTTTTTTTTTAAGAAATGATAGAATTACTTACTTGTTCCTACTAGCGTAAGCTCCAATTGATCTTCTATATGCACAGAATCACCTTTTTTATCTTCTCTTGATGCTTCACATGATCGACTTAGGGTTTATTGGGAGAAGCACCTTTGTTGGTTGCGTAAGGTATCAACCAGTACTACACATATAGAACTAGGGCTAGATCTTATGCACAGTTGAAATATGACTAGAGTTTATTAGAGGTTCAAATCCCCTAAGTGTTTCTACCAAATTATGGAGAGATGAGGAGTAAGAATTTCAGTTAGGTTATGAAGGATTAAGTGACTTCAAATTTAGGTTATCTTGGTATTTATAGGCCACCCAAGAACATTTCTAATACAACTAAAATTCATATAATTATCCGTAGGTACCTATGTTTAACAATTTGTCAAACTTAGTCCTTATCGTATTAATATGAGTCGAACCGTATATACTTAGCATATATGGTTTTGCCTATTTTGTACTTACTTTTATCTCAGATAATATATATGTCATGGATAATTACCATAATACTCCCTATGAGAATATTACATATTCTCATTTCCATTTCATTTCGTATCTTATGTTTTCATTCCAACTTGCTTGTTCTGTTTAATGTGCACCGTAAACCATCAACATTTTCAGTGTGTACCAATTGTAAAAGTCGTTTTTCTTATGCACACAAATCCAACAAACTACCCGTTGTAAAGAAGATAAAGATTGAGGTATGATATAATTGTCGTTCTAAAAAAGATATATATATATATATATATATATATATATATATATATATATATATATATATATATGTATATATATATATATATATATATATATATATATATCATGCTTTATAATGAGTATGTTTGGCGTAGTTAGTTAGAGCCAGAGCTTGTAGGAGCTGAGGTTTTCAAGAGATTGAGTTAGAACTGTAGCTTTTAATTTTAAAAATGTCTGGTAAAGTAACTTACAATAAAACTTATATGGGTAAAATGATATTTAAAGACAATAATTGATTAGTCAAATATAGAAGATGAAGTCGTTTATGTAACTAGTAGCATTAAAAGCTCAAGCTTTTTAGAATGTCTTTGTAAAGTGGTTAGTTTAGAAATGGTTTTAAAGATGCTTATTAACTTGGGGAAGGAATTAAGTGAGAAGAAAATTTTAAATAATAAGAATAAGAATAATTTTTAATTTACATTCTAAATAAGAGAAAAAAAAAATCTGAGATATTATTAAACTAGCAAGAAGCTAGAAAGAAAAGCTATTACAAAATAGAAACAAGCAAAGGATTTTGAATCCAATTGTTCCATGACTTAGAGGCTTTTCTATTTCTATTAGAAAACCACAAAAAAGAATAATAAACTACTTTGTCAAATAAAGTAGATCGAAGAGGGACTTGATCTCCAAAGATAGATTCGTTACGGAAATTCCACAAAACCCAAATAGCCACACCAATGATAGCTTCCATAATTAACTTATGCAAAGATGAAAAAGTGTAGTGATCAAACCAATCGTATAACACTTGAATAGTGTTACATGTTGGAAGAAGAAGGTCTACCCAATTGAAGATCTTCGACCACAGGGCCGTCGCAAGAGAACAATCCCAAAATAAGTGATTTGTAGTTTCTGGACTAATTGTGCAGATAGGACAAAACAAAGAGTCGATTTCGATACCTTTTCTACTCAAGTTCCATCTCGTTGGGACACGATCACGAAGAGTTCGTGATCGCCAAATTAAAATGTTAACTTTCTTCTGGATGAATCCGTACCATCTAGTAGGAGTGGGTGAATCAGGAAGCATTGAGTCATCTATAAGATTCCAAGTGTCTTTAACATTAAAAATAGTGGAATTCCCAAGAGACCATATCCAAGAATCATCTTTTTCTGTGAGGAACGAATTACCAAGAAGGCCAGAAAGTTCATTTAGCTGAGCTTTAGTGACACCACTGTTGATACTTCTTGACCCGTCCAAATCCAACCCGAATTTGTTCTACCAATGCCAATTTAAGTAAGATATATTTTTATCCCTTCTACCAAAAAGACGAAATCCAAATGTGTGCGTATTTTTTAAATATTAATCTTCTATAAAAATGCAATCCGTGTTGTTTAAGGGTTACAAATTAGTGTTAAACATACATTATACAAACGAAGTATATTCCGAGCCCGTTTGAGGGTTAGAACGTAGTGTTTAAACATAGTATTACTATTTATTACTACAATGCCTAGTGTTTAAACATAGTATATTTCGAGCCCGTTTGAGGGTTAGAACATAGTGTTTAAACATAGCATTTAGTATATTGTTTATACATAGTATTTAAGATTGTCCAATATGTTACTCTTTTATAAAGAGTAGATCACATTGTTTTAAAATTTTAAGTAGTACTATAATCGATGCATATAATACGACGCATCTTAAGTATCTTTTAAAACATAAACATTTGAAAACCGGTGAAAAAAATTAAACAAATTAAAGTGGTAACGGAAATACTTTCTTAAATACAACTTAACACCTCACTGAAAAACATTTCAATGAAAATTTATTATTGTAACCAAAATCATGATTATTTTTACATTTAAGACATATAAACATGATTATTTTTTATGTACGTTGAATTTTCTGTTTTTTTTTTTCTTTTTTCTTTTTTTTAGATTCGATTATTTAAGATTATGATTATCTATTTAGTTTCAGTCTTGAGAAAATGAAGATACAACTATTTGCTATAGTAAAAAAATATATTGTCTTGTGATAAAAAAACTCACCTCGACGTAGTGAAATGTATCGTTACGTGGAGGTGAGTCAAAGAAATTACGTTTTCTTTTTCTTTTTTTCATGTGTCATTGTTACCGTCTAGCTTTAACGATTACAATTGATTTCTCCTGCATTGATACCACTGCATACACGCAATCTCACACGTATCGTGCTTGTTTTAAAATATATGCTCAACTATCTTACTTAAATCTTTTAATTGCTTTTAAAAATCTTATGGAATCTCATAGAGTAAGATACTGAACATCAAATCACATAATAATACACACTATGTCTTATTTTATTTTTAACGATACAATTAAAAGTTAATTATATAACTCGTGGAACGCAAGCAAACGTACACCTTGGTTTTCACATGTTTTTATGAGTTGTGCCATTCGCTCTTTTATTACTATATTTTGTACACTTGACTGATTTGTATCATTCTCATAGAAACGTATATTAAAAGTAGTTCTAAAGATTGTATGATTATCCAAGGATCATGCTTTAGATGTGAATCATGTTTAAATAACAACTTGAGCTTCTTTTGCTACCTGGATCTGCAAAGGCATTAAGGTATTAAGATTCAACACAATCATGACATAGTAATTTAATATTTGGTATATGTGGTGTATGCAGACAGGGTCGTCTAGTGGTTTTCGGTAATCTTAAGTAATAATAACAAAGAGGCTTTATTACACTTGTAAACTAAATAAAATTGTATATAAACTTGAATTATATGACTAATATATATGTTTAATATTATACGTATTTATATGCAAACTAAAAAAAATGCGACACATTTTAAGTGAAAGTTATATGAGACAACATCTATTGCACACCTCTCCGAGACCTCTCTATATGCATATATGTATGAATGTACTTATGTACGATAACAAGAGTATATACACATCATTATTAAAGAAGCTTAATTCACAATCAATATATGCATTATTTCCATTATTTATACAATAAGTGAGACTATAAAGTAGACCACTTGTGTGCATCAAGGGGGAGACATGCTTAGCATTAGTTGTTACTTGTGCAAAAAACACTTGCTACAAATTGGCAAAGGTCCAAGTAGGCGTAGCTTTGGTACTCTCCATGTTCAATGCCTACATTATTTCCAAATATTCTAGAGAAAAATAATAGTGTTAGTTGTATTAGAATAATGATTAATGAGTAAACGCTGTATTTTATCTTTTAATGCAAGTCATATAAACGTCATATATACAAACTATACAAGAGTTTTATTTAGTTTTTAACATGTTACGTGAGTATTAACTATCATCAAATAGCCTTGTGTAAGTCATCTAACATCTAACATCCTCACAAAAGTTCTAAAATTTAAACCTCATTATATACACATTTTGGTGGTCAGAAAAAGGGTCAAGAACGATCATGCAAATACTTTAGTTAGGTTGTGTACATATAAATTAAGGTACATCCTAGCTGAATAATTTGACAAGAAAAACTTATCCATTCACCTTTCCTATACCTCACTTTGACGAGATTGGGTATTGCTGTTATCGTAGAATTTTGGTAGTTGAGGTTGCCAACATAGTACATATATGTGCTTGGTTCACTCAGCCCGGATATGAGGTGGTGCAAAGTGACCAACAACATAGACCCTCATTCTTTGAGGGGTCCCAAAATTTTAAGCTAGAGTGGTTAAATAAAATTTTAGCCTTCAATCAATAATACTAATGTGTTTGGTAATGTTCACTTTGCACCCTTTTGCAACTTTTACATATTCGGTTGTGTTTCTAACAAGTATAAAAAAGTTTTAGAATTGAATAGTTCAGCCCTTGTTTGATTCTTTACTAACAAGTAGGGATGAACAAAAGAACCAGAGAACCGGACCAAAACCAAGAACCAGAACGGAACTGTGAAGAACCAAACTGGATCTGGACCCGATGATTCCGATTCTGGTTCTTGAGTTTGAGTTTTTTCGATTCTTAGGTCGGTTCGGGTCCACTGGTTCTCGGTTCTGGAAACAAATACCCAATAATTCTAAAAACATGTAATTTTCTTTACTTCCCATTCTCAAAACATTTCATGAAATACATTTAATTCTAAAACCATGAGCAAATTAGTGGCACTACTTGGTCGGAGCTAACAAAACCGCAACTCAGTTTCGGTCTTGTTCACTTGTTTTTCTGTTCTTCCCTATTAAAGACGATGTGATTATGAAAGATATGGAAGAACAGTTAAGGAAACTAACCGAAAGAGGTAAAGGGAACAATCAGTGAAACTATAAACGGTTTTAGTTATTTGGTTGGACAAAGTTTGAAATTATTTTATTTTGTTTTTTGGAAGTTTCCTTAAGATGCCTTGGGGAGGGGATGTTTGTCTAGGGGAGGTCTCAAGTTCGAGTCTCACCCTAGAATTTTTACCCCTTCAGGCGGTAAAGGATGGACACGCGGGTCTCAGGGTCAGCATACTGCTCAATTGAATGTCATTGCTGGACCTGAACCACTAACAACTAACAAGCCGGTCTAAAAAAAGTGTAATTACTTTTGTTAAGCATTTGAACATTGTGAAACTATAAAATGATTGTTAGTTTGATCTTATGCTTTAGTAGTTATACGTTATTGGTTTAAACGTAAGTGGTTGCGAACACTAAAAAAATTCAAATATATATATATATATATATATATATATATATATATATATATATATATATATATATATATATATATATATATATATATATATATATATATATATTCATTAGTGCATAAGGTTTTTTATTTTTTTATTTTTATTTTTTTTTTAAATCAGTTCCTAGCCAGGTAGATCCGAAGAACCGGAATCGAAAATTAGGTTCGGTTTTTGGTTTCTACTTTTTACAAAATTCGGTTCCCAAATCCATCAAGACTCGTGCTCGTCCCTACTGATAAGGATCAAATTTTTTTTTAAAACGGCTTGTTAGTTGTTAATAGTTCACGTAGCAGTGACATTCAATTGGGCAGTATGCTGACCATGAACTCCGCCTGTAATTTCTCTTATTCCGCTTGAAAAGGTAAAAGTCTTGAGTGAGACTTGGAATA